>CM052538.1:142264642-142284811 GCA_028533065.1 Trachops cirrhosus
TCGTATTTTTGATCATCTTCTTTTTCTTAGATAAGTCCCTTTAACATTTCATATAATAAAGGCTTGGTGATGATGAACTCCTTGAACTTGACCTTATCTGGGAAGCACCTTATCTTCCCTTCCATTCTAAATGATAGCTTTACTGAATAGAGTAATCTTGGATGTGGGCCTTTGCCTTTCATGACTTCAAATACTTCTTTCCAGCCCCTTCTTGCCTGCAAGGTTTCTTTTGAGAAATCAGCTGATGGTCTTATGGGAACTCCTTGGTAGGTAACTGTCTCCTTTTCTCTTGCTGCTTTTAAGATTCTCTCCTTATCTTTAATCTTGGGTAATGTAATTATGATGTGCCTTCATGTGTGCTTCCTTGGGTCCAACTTCTTTGGGACTCTCTGAGTTTCCTGGACATCCTAGAAGTCCTTTATCAGATTGGGAAAGTTCTCCTTCATTATTTTTTCAAATAAGTTTTCAATTTCTTGCTCTTCCTCTTCTTCTGCCACCCTGATGATTCAGATGTTGGAACATTTATAGTTGTCCAAGAGATTCCTAAGCCTCTCCTCATCTTTTTGAATTGTTTCTTCATTCAGTTCTGGTTGGTTGATTATTTCTTCCTTCTGCTCCAAACTGTTGATTTGAGTCCCAGTTTCCTTCCCTTCACTGTTGGTTCCCTGCATATTTTCCTCTATTTCCCTTTGTGTAGGCTTCACTTTTTCCTCTATTTTGTGACCATACTGAACCATTTCTGTGAGCATCCTGATTACCAGTGTTTTGAACTCTCCATCTGATAGGTTGGCTATCTCTTCATTGCTTAGTTGCATTTTTTCTGGAGCTTTGATCTGTTCTTTCATTTGGGCCATATTTCTTTGTCTCAGTGCACATGTTGAGTAGTAAGGGGTGGAGCCTTAGGTATTCACCAGGGTGGAGCCACCCATGTGGCTGCGTTGTGGCACTGTGTATAGGGGAGGGGTCCTAGAGGGAATAATGCTGCTTGTTCAGCTCTCAGTTGACTTTCAGGCACTTTCCCTGCTACCCACAAGCAAATTGGGCCCCTCTGGTGCTGATTTCCAGGTAGGTGGGTATGTGTACACTTTAGGACCCGGTGGGCCTCTCCAACGAACTCTCCTGTGAGGCTGAGAGTTTCTCTTGCTGCCGCAATCCATACACATTTTTTCAGCCAGAGGTTTTGAGGCTTTAGTTTCTTGCAACGGAATTCTGGGTCCCAATAAAGGTCCTGCACAACAAGCCCCAACCCAGCGTCTACTTCCAGAGAACCCTACAGGGATGCTTGGGAGCCAAAAGTGACCTTAGAAACCTGGAAGAAGATGGGCCATTTGCCACCTGGGGGTCAATGAGGACCTTCGTTTCTTAGTCTGGACAGTTAGGGTGATCTGGCTAAGTCAAGGCTCAGCAAAATCTCCTTTTAAATTTCATCTTGCTGTCTGGCCACGCTGGCTGTAAAGTTGCTCCTGGCAGTTCTGGCAAGGCTTCCTGGGCTAGTGAAAGACTTGTTCAGTGACGGGTTCTCCATCTTTGTAATTAACCAAATTTGACATCTTAACCAATCTCTGAATCCAACACGCTTCAATAAGTTATGAAAAGCACGTTTTGTTTATTTATTTTTCAGTTGATTGTAGGCTTTGGCTTGTTTTTCCTTTTATTTACGTTCCTATTTCTGCACTTATCCCTGGAAGCAATTTGGCAAGCAAGTGATATATTTTAAGATTAAGTAAGATCTTATTGTTTTTACTCACAGAATATGGTCTTTAAAAAGAGCCATCTTATTTTAGTCTATATAAAAGACTTACCAAAGGGTTTTGAAATGAATAAAATTAACACCATCAATAAATGGGCCCGAAATCATGGCCATTGGTCCTCATGCCAATAAAGAAATTTGAAAGTATCTCCTGGCTTTGACAGTTCTTCCTTCAGCAAGAGCACAGAGCAGGAATCAAAATCTGGGAGTCAGTTTAAGGTATTTATTTGCAAAGATTGTTCAAAGTCCAAGTCTCCAAACCCTGAAATCCATTAACATCGCCACAAAGTTCTGTTAATAACTGCTATTAACAGTTATTGTGGTAAGGGATTGAGGTAAGAAAGAATCCTTTCAGCTCCCTGAAAATGAGCCTTCTGTACAATGTAGTGAGTTGAATAGTAACTGCAAAAGGACAGGGGTTCAAATCCTAACTCCCCATATCTGTGAATGTGACCTAATTTGGGAAAAGGGTAATTGCAGATGTCATTAATGATCTTGAGATGAGATCTTCCTGGATTTAGGTGGACCTTAAATTCAGAGACTGTTGTCTTATATGAGAAAGAAGAGGGAGATGTGGGACACTGGGGTGAAGACTGAGGCAGAGACTGGAGTGATATGGCTACAAGCCAAGGAACAAGGAAAGGCATGGAACAGATTCTTCTCCAGAGCTTTTAGAAGGAACCAACCCAGCTAACATCTTGATTTAGGATTTCCAGCCTCCTAGACTGTGAAACAATAAATACCTGTTATTTTAAGATACCCAGTCTGCAGTGACGGGTTTGTGGTAATTTGTTATAGCACCCACAAGAAACAGAACGTTGCTACTTACTTTCACGGTGCCACAGGCTGCCTGTTGGCTGAGCTGAGCTTTGATTTCGGGCAGGACTGAGTGTACTTTGAAGAGCCTGCGTATTAATGTAGCAGGGGTCATCGAAGAGATCCACTCGACACGTGTGCTTCAGCAGTGAGGTGTCTCTTTGGGACTGCACCCCTCTCTCGTGGGCATTACCTGTAGTGATTGGTCATGATTAGTGCATGATGCTTTGCTTTGTAAATAATAAATAAAATCATCTTTAAGTCTAGAATTGATAGGAAACAAAAAGTCATCCCCAACCCATACAAGGACCGAATGTTGACCTTGAGATTTGACCTGTAAAAATAAGATAAGCTCTGGTCTTTGAGGGAAAGCTCCCTCTCCTTGGTCTCCCTGCCCCACTGCTTCAACAACAGACACAACAGGAGCTGGAAGATCACAAAGAACAGCCCGGCAGGAAAAGGCCAACTGCCCAGCAGACAGCACCAGCCCACAGACAACACTGCTCAGAGCTGCAGTCCAGGAAGCAAGAAAACACACACGCCACATGGAACTTGAATATCAATCATTTACGCTCTGTGTCAAAAAACTGAATACTTGATTTAAAATGATTAAGAGTGGGAAGTCTCTCTTCTCTCTCTGCCCAAAGTTTTGTCCTGCCCAGCTCAGCCTTGCAGCAACTCCTGAGGTTCACACTGTTATTTAACAAGGATTCAGTCTTCAGGTTATCTCCTCCTCCCCCCTTACTCTGTCCTCTCCTCCTCCACTTCCTACATATTATGGCCAAAATGACTGTTTTACATTTTATTTTATTTTATTTTTGATTTTAGAGAGAGGGAAAGGGAGGAAAAGAGGGCAAGAAACATAGAAGTTGAGAAAGAAACATAGATGTTGAGAGAGAAACATCTATTGGTTGCCTTACATACACACCCCTGGGGTGTGACCTTTTTAGACAGAGGGGCAGGGAGGAAGAAAGAGAGGGAAACACAACATGTGAGAGATACACTGACTGGTTGCCTCTCTCACACCCCCAGCTGGGGACCTGGTCTGCAACCCAGGCATGTACCCTGACTAGGAATCAAACCGGTGACCTTTTGGTTCACAGGCTAGCATTCAATCCACTGAGCCACAACAGCCAGGGTGAAAAATGACTACTTTAGAACTGAAAATTTGATCATATTTCTCAGAGGTTCAAAACCCTTTAATTCCTTTCTATTGCATCTTCAAATAAAGCTCAAAATCGTCAACAAGCCCTAGGCCCTACTCGGGGCCACCCACCTTCCCTTGTAACCCTTCTCCTCCCCAGTGTCTGCCAGGGCTCACGTTGGCCTTCTTGCAGTATGATCTCCACCACGAGACCATCTTCTATGATTGACATGCTCTTCTCTCCCCTTCTCCATCATTCTCACCCTTCAGGTGTCAGTTTAAACATCACTTTCTCAAGAGAGCCTTCTCTCACCTTCTCAGATAAGACTAAGTCCCTCTGCTTTCTGAGCAGTTTGTACTTGACCTTTGAAGCCCATGTCACAAGTGTAGTAAGCTCTGTTGCTTATGTAATTATTTTTTAACACGTGTGCTACATCTACACTGCATGTTCCATGAAGAGAGGGATCCTGTCTCTCTTGCTCATGGCTGCATACTCCTGCTCCTAGCACATGCCTGCACATAAAATGGCATCAACAAATAGTTACTGGATGAATGGATATTAGCACCAAATTTCACTACCTGATGGCAGGGAGTTAAGTACTTTGTACTATCCAGAGGGTTCTGTCCTGAGAATGACAGGATAGAATATTTTTGCTTTTCTGTTGTAACTAGTACATTTACAGTTGTGGCCGCGTGTGCTACAGGATGACCAGGAGGCTGCACGTGAAATGGTGGCATTGACATTCCATTGTCTCGCCATAGAGCAACATCTGTCCTTCTATTGCTTCGGTTACGACACCCTTTCCACATGGGCCAAACAGGACTGACCTCATATTGAATTTCACATGGTGCAACGATTCTTGTAACACATAGAATGGCAACCCAAGAGTACAGCCACTAGGGGAAGCCCAATCAGAAGACAACAGTTCTTACTACCTGCTCCTCCTTCACACCTTGTCTGTCCATCAGTGTTCGTATCAGCGTATCACCTATGGCATGTCAAAATCTGAGATACCCTGAGAAAGGACCCGGTTTTCTACCAAGGAAGGGGTTGACTAGACACCTCTTTTGTGTGCAGCATTTAACAACATATGACAGTTTCCATTTGCTTGGTTAAGTTACTTCCTAAAATGTATTATCTAATTTAAACTAAACTTACTGTCACAAATGGATACATGGCTAAATGATCACTGCAAAGAAATCAAGGACTGAAGATTATTTTTCTTAGTACGATCTCCTCCTTAGATGTATTAGAACATATGAATAAGAATAATCTAATCTGATCCAAACTTTGACCTACCAAAAGTTAAAATTATTAAGATTTGAATGTAGATTTATATCAATTTTCTTTATCAATAAATGCTTTAAATGTATATCAAGCCTTGAGATGTTATCTAATGATAGTATTCAGCCAATGTAATTAGCAAGACTTTAAAAAATGTTTACCATTCACTTTAACTTTGAAACTTTCTATTTTTCTGTTTTATAATACATGCATAATATATTAGTATATGTATTGATAACTTATACATAATTGAATTATCATTTATTTAGGAGTGCTTGCTCATAAAAATTTACTGAAAGTGGAATATGACCTAAAGGTTTTGCAAGCAGTACGCTTCTGAATTAACATGAACCTGACTTCAGATCCCTGTGTTATTTGTGTGGCCTGAGACATGTTACTTAACCTAAATGTCAGTTTTCATACATGTAAAATGGGGGTGCCTAGCTTAAAACACAGCTGTGAGGATTAAATGAAAGAATGTGGGTGAGACACACACTGAGCACGGTGCAGAGGTGTCACACTCATTTTCACCAGGGCCCACACTAGTCTCACCGTTGCCTTCAAAGGGCTGAATGTAATTTTAGGACTGTATAAATGCAACTACTCCTTAACTAGGGGCAAGGAGCTCTACATTCAGCCCTTTGAAGGCAACCATGAGGCTGATGTGGCCCCGATGACTTTGACACCCCTGGAATAGTGCCTGCCTCATAGTAGGCATTCAGTAAACACTTCCTGTCAGTACTCAGTTGTGTATTTATTCATTGATGCTGGACCTCTGCACCTGATGCATATCTGTGGCTGTAATATTCTCCCCATTCCTTTCTTTACCTAACTTCTACTTATCTTCTAAGATTCTGCTCTGCCCTGGCCAGGTGGCTTAGTTGGTAGGAGTACCGTCCTGTACACCAAAAGTTTGCAGTTTCCATTCCCAATCAGGGCACGTACGTAGGTTGCAGGTTCAATCCCTAGTCAGGGAGCATTGGGGAGGCAACCAATCAATGTCTGTCTGTCTGTCCGTCTCTCTTCTCTCTCTCCCTTCTTCTCTCTTTAAAATCAATAAACATATCTTCAGGTAAGGATTTTTTAAAAAGATTCTTCTCTGATCCACCTCCTTCAGGAAGGCTTCCCCTAAGCTCCTCCCTCCCCCAGGCTGGGCAAGGTGCCAGTCTCTGACATGCTGTAGGTATCTGTTTACTTGTCTGTCTTGCCCTTGAGACTACAAACTCCCTGAGAGACTGGAGGAGAGACTAGAATTGACTCATCCATGTATCTCCTTTATCTACAATGCCTGGTGGAAAGCAGACGCTCAGAAGGAAAACAAGTGCCAGCTGAGTGAACAGATGACGAGCGTCTCCCCGTTTCGACCCCAGCATGTTCTGAACATCCCGCACCAACCTTCAGCCCCAGACGCGGACCCCTTGCCCCTCGCAGGGCGCTGACATGGGCTGACCACATCAAGCGTGCCGTCCCACGGGGCTGCACAAAAGCGCCAATGTCGACACCTGGTCTGTCTTGAAAACTACCCTTCTTTTTTTTTCAAATGTGCCGTTATATTTAAGTCAACAGTCTTGTCTTAAATTTAAAAAATAAAAAAGAGATATCTCACCCTGTACCCAAATTTAAAATCTTTCCAGAGTGAAGTGTGTGGTAGATGAGGCTTAACCACACACGCCACCCACTATGCATTCCAAAAGTTCTTTGTGCCAAGCATTGCTCTGAGAACCCATCCAACCAGCCTAAGAGAAGATTTGCAGCAGAAAATAAATACATGCACAGTGTGTATATTGTAAGTACCAACGTTTTTAAGTGTGAGCCCTTAGGGTTTGTGGGAATTTAACATCTTTTTGATTAAAAATATCAACATTTCCATTTTAACTTGAAAGCTGGGAAACATTATTCTATTTTGCTAATTATTTTTTTCCATAAGGGAATTTGTTGCTAAGGATAGGTATATTTTTATACAGCTGGCAATAAGTACCATTAACTCCTTCAACAACCAGAAGCCTATTGCTTCTGGAATTCAAGTTTGGGAGGAAATGTCTTGGGAGGAAAAAGCGAAACCTTATTGAAAATATTTGTATAGGTGTCTCTCAAATGCTTATATATGAATCTCTGGGAAAAGACATAAAATATCTATTTGCTATTCTAGCAACTGCTATGAATTTGCTCATTGGTCTAGAGTTTCAGATCACTGTTTAAACATATGCCTAAGCAGTCACAGGTGGGCCCCAAGACAGGACACCTGGTTTCTGGGCGTCTGTGGATGAAAGGACACAGAGGTAGGAAAGTCCTTCCTGCCACAATGGGAAAAACCACACAGGTACCGTGGCCCCTGGAGCAGGGGCTCAGTCCTTCTATCCCTCAGAGCCTCAGTGGCTGAGGTCCGGGGAGAGGGCTTCCAGTGTTCTGGTTCCCATTAGAAGTGGGGGACCTGCTTTTTTAAAGAAACAGTGTTGTAGCTCAGTGCTTGACCCACTGGACAATAGTCACTGGGTGAACTGTTGAATAAATGAAGAATATAAAATGAGATAAAAGCAGAGCATGGGGATGAGTCCAAGAGAGCTTCCGCACAGGCAGAGAATGTTACGTTGCAACAAGGCCCGTGCGCTGTGCTCCTGGCTGCTGGGCTCGGGGTGAGGGATCCTGGAGTAAGGACAAGGAGGGAGGGAGAGAGGGAGGAATACGCCTCCTAGGGAGCACAGTTTTAAAAAGACATTTACATTTACTGTCAATGTAATCTGCTTTAGTCATATTATTAAGAATTAGTTTAAAATTTCATATGACTTTAAAGAATGGCATGAAGTTTTCATTTCATCAAAAGAAGCCATGTTTTTGAAGAATTTTAAATACTGCATTAGCTCACTACTCCTATTATTTTTGCAGGTTGTATGAAAGTGGTAATTATAGCTGTACCAAAAAACAATAAATCCTCATGTTCCCCTACTGTATCAAAATTTTAAAAAATTAATAGATTACATTGGCATAATTCCTTAAGAAATACAAAAGTATCCTTGGAAGCAACTACCTTCTACACAGCCAGTTCCTGCTAGTTTAATTAGCATCCCTAAGTGCGGTTATCCAACTCTACCCAACTCTGTATTATTTACACTGCCCAGTTATCTCCCCCTATAAAGCTGCAAAACTTTTCTTCCCAAATAAATAAATAAATATTTCCAACAATTTATAAGACTGCAAGGACTCCCTGTCAGTATCCCTTGTTTTTATGAAAATATATTTCCAACCTGGTAGTTGCTGCCTTGCACTGGGTGTTGTGGAAAAGCAAGCCTGAGGGGGGTGGGCGGAAACCATAATTGGGACTCTCACGTTTCAGATTTCTTTTTGTTACCTTTGCTAAGCAGAAATAGAGCTTTTATATTGATCCTAATGGCTTTGACAAGCATTAATTTTCACATTAGCCTACTGTCTGATCTTTGAAGTGGGGGTCCCTGGCGTTTTGAGCAAAGAAAGCACCTCTTCAGTGAGAGCTTTCATGATGTCACGGCAGTGAAAGACCCCATAAGGCAGAAGAATGGCATGGTAGAAGGAGGAACACGTGGCATTCAGCGTCTCTCAGCACGTGGGGAGCCTGCTGCTGAAGTAGTGTGTGTTTAGTTACATACACCTGCCTTTCCCACGAAGTGTTTAAAAGGAGGGTTCATGACCACATGACTTAAAAGGAATAAGGAGATGCCCTGGCTGGTGTGGGTCAGTTGGCTGGAGCACCATCCTGTAGACCAAAAGGTCATAGGTTCGATTCCCCATCAGGGCACATATCTAGGTTTCAGGTTCAATCTCGGTCAGGGTGCGTACAAGAAGGCAACTGATGGATGCTTCCCTTTCACATCTCTCTCTCTCTCTCTCTCTCTCTCTCTCTCTCTCTCTCTCTCTCTCTCTGTTTCTCTCTGTCTCTGTCTCTCTCTCGAAGCCATGAAAAGGAACAAGAAGGCACAAGTTGATGTTTCTCTTTCACGTTTCTCTCTCTCTCAGCAATGAAAAGAAAAAAAATATCCTCAGGTGAGGATAAAAGAAAAGGAGTAAGGAGAGTGGCAGCCGGGGAAGAGTGACTGCACCTACCTGTTGCCCCGCTTTGTTCCAAACAGTTCTCATACACGCTGCTGCACTTGGAGTTCCCAGGCTGTGCGAACGACAAATCACAAAACATTTACAAACATAGGGTATGTTCCTAAACTTCAAAAAACAAACACAACTCTAATAATACTCCCAGCAGAATATAGCAGACAACTTCACTTTCTGATACAGGAAGTGTCTGATGATAAAAAAAAAAAAAGGCGGGGAGAGTGAGGTTTGGGGTGAGGAAAGGGTAGACTCCTTTCAACAGTGCATTGTTTTGGAGCTGCGGAGAAGGGTCATCAAAGCTGCCACTGTAGGGCTCACGTCCTGAGGGATATTGCTTCTGCTTGGCAGGTCACATTCCAGGACAAAATCCAAGCCTCAGCAAGAAAGTGTGACTTCCAGGACACTTGTATAAACACTGGCCATTTAGCAAACCTCTTTCTAACCATGAAGTGGCAGATTGGAGCTCTACTCTGCTGAGGTTTGTGCCAGGCTCACTTTTCATACTTAAAAATCTCATGCTCTTTTCAGTAATGGAATGGGATCCACTGATGCTTCTAAGGAATGTCTTTGCTTTAGAATGATTAATCTGGCAGTTTTGTGCAGGACCATTTGGGGGAGTGAAATTAGACATAAGGAAGGGCTTTCAGAATCATCCAGGCAAGTGAGGACCAGAACTTAGAAAGATGCAATAGGAATGCAAAAGGTTGGATATATTCAAAAGATATTTTCAGGATAGAACCCTAGTTCTGGAGGATTGTTGATATGGCACTCAAAGTGTGAGAAACACAAAAGACTGTATAGATTACGGGAAGAGCAGCAATGTTGTTATTTAACATGAGTGAATCAGTAGAGAAATCTGGTTTGGAGTCAAGGAGAAAACGCTCAGTTCAATTCTGATATAAAAAAGCAATGCAATGTTTGTGGCATGACAGGTGGAGAGAGAGGCAGTAGCTGGAAACAGAGAAGCTGCAGGAGTATACACATGGGTGGCAGGCCTCAGGAGAAGTCAGGGTCAAGGGCAGGGCACTGGAGTGTGCTTTCTTGTTGGTAAAGCAGGGGCTTGGATTCCCAGAAGAGGGGATGGATGCAAGAATACAAGATACAAAAAGAAAAGATGCAACTTACTTTGAAATGCATCAAAAATAAGATAGACTGACGGATGATAGATGGCTACATAGGATAACATAGCAATTATAGTAAAATGTTAATTGTAGAATCTAGATGGTGAGTATATGAGTGTTCACTGTATAATTTTTCAACTTCTCTGTATGTTTGAAAATTTTCATAATAAAATTTGGAAAACATGACAAAAAAAGAAAAACAGCAACTCAAGATGCAAGATCAGTATTGTACAATGAAAACATTTTAGAGGCTAACAGGAGAGGTCTAAAAGAAGAAGAAGAAGAAGAAGAAGAAGAAGAAGAAGAAGAAGAAGAAGAAGAAGAAGAAGAAGAAGGAGAAGAAGAAGAAAGCGACAGGTATCAAATTCTGGAGACAAATTCAGAATAGTGAGGAAGGAAATATATTTAGCAATTAAACCACTGGTGACCACTGTCAAAGTAATTTCTATCAGGTTGTCAAGTAGAGTTCAGGTCTTAAAAGTGTAACATAGATTTGAACACAGAGGTAAAGACAGTTTATTTCTAGAAGTTTGTGGGTAGAAGACAGATGAGGAGGTGAGGCATTATTAGCTGGGTTGGAGGATTCCAAGTATTTGCAGACAGAAGGGAAAGAACTGGTAGACAGAGGGAGAACAAGGATTGAGACAGAGGTTGGTGGACAGAACAAGAGCACAGAACTGGTAGGAAGGGATGGGATTAGGAGCTCAGGGGAAAGATTAGCTGTGGAGACAGTAACTAAGGAAGAGAAGCAAAGAGAACACAGGAAGACTTGGAGATGGGAAAGCGTGAAGTTGAGGATAACACGTTGGACTGCCCTACAGTTCCCAGTGAACTGAGAAGTGAGGTCAGCTGCTGGGGCTGAGGTTGGGGAATTAGGAGTCAAAATGATCTCCTCCAGCCTTCATCAGTGATTCACCCTCTGGCTCTGTACTGAGGAAGATGATACTTTCTCTAAACTAGCATTTGGAAACCTTCAAATTAAGCTCTCTAATGATTAGGACAGAATCGCATTGCTAGTTCCAATAACAATAAAACATTCACTTACCAAATAGCACAATTTTTCACACCGTATTGGGCAGTAAGCCATTTGTTCTGGGGCTTGAACTTTGATCCGCACATCTGAAATGCCACCCACAGGTGGCTGCTTTCCTGGTATTTCATTGTAATACTCATGATCTTCTCTCTCCTCCGCATGGTCGTCAATATGCACCTCCTCACTGCAAGGGAAAAAAAAGAATCCCTAAGAGGCTGGGCGGGAATTCAAATGCTGTAGGGGATGCAGAGGGATCAGAACCATGCAAATCATCCTGAAAAACTTTGCATTCATGTTGTAAGTTTACAGATGTGCTTATGTAATGTCGAACATCTGGGTGGAAGCAACCAGATGGCTGAGTTGTTTAGATTTCTGCAGACAATTAAAGTGGGGTAAGTCAACCAAAATGCCAAGGGCGATGCTTTTGTGTCTTTCCCCCTCCAGTAATTAAATATATACACACACACATATATGTGAACTCCTTGAATGTAAGGCATTTTGTCAATACAATATAAAAATGCTAAGTTTTTCTGGGTATCTGCAGCATGCTTTGTACCATCCTGTAAATGCTTTGCTTAAAGAAAATGTAGATATTAGGCAGAGGACCTGGCCCAGTTTTTTAAACCAAGATGAAAAAAATTAAAAAGCTATGGCCAGCTATCTTGTCTACGCAGATCTAGAGGAGAATACAGGATTCATAAAGAAGTACTACAACCATATGTGGCAAGAGGATAGATTTATGCGAACATGCATTGTTTTTAAAATTGAAACAGGGCAAAAAAATAAATGTACTTGTCTTCCAAACTGGAATTAGTAAAAGTTTCATATGAAAAGGAACAAATCAAGTCCTTTTGGACTGAACTGACTCGGCTGACCACACGCGCAGTTTTGCTGGGTTCCTTACTCGCCAACGAAGGGGCGAAGGGGCGGCACTGAGAAGGGAGCGCCGCCCTGGGGGCGAGTCAACGACCAGACTCTCCGTAACCACCTCTCCTTCGCTTCGCCTGACCACCTCATAAAGGGCGCCTCCAAACCCAGTGTTTTTTGATACACAACGAGACAAATTATTGGGAGAAATATATTTAGAAGTGCCTGAGTTCCATTTCTCAGGTGGGAATTCTGTTAGCCAGGGGCCTCACTGCATTCCACTGGCCTGAAATCGTCCAGCTTCTACGGCAGCCCGCCTGAGCCTCAGAACAACTGGGACCTTGGGCCGCACTGCTTGGGCCCACGGTTTGGCTGGGGCTGATCTATTTACACTGCAAACCAACAAACTAACAGGAGTTCTTGCAATAGACTCATTATTTTGCTCTTCATTTTTTATTTTTATTTTTTACTGATATGCTAGGGATTTGGGGTTGAAACAAATCTGAGCAATTTATTGATGATTATTACTTTATGATGCTGTTTAATGAATTCATAATTGTGTATAACATCAGAGAAACATGGCTGATCCCTTCTCACTTTCAGTGTGTCCTTTAAATTTGTTACAGATCAAGAGGAACTATCTGGACAAATACGGATGGAACCAAAATATAAAATGTTATACTTAGTTTGTACTGAAACTGCCTAGTTATAAGAAAAAATTACTCATTTTGTTAGTCAACTTTAAAATGCCGTATTCATTTTAAAATTAAACAAAATATAGTAAGTCAAATAATTATAGAACTCTTGGCTGACCTTTCACAAGAAGCACTCAAAGAAGGGTTTTTCAAATATTGTTTAAACCGGAGCTCAAAAGCCTGCCCTATGGTACTTATGACATCCTGGGCCATTCCGTTGTGGCATTCCAGTATGTGGCAGGCTGCAAAAGGACACACGAAAAAATTATAACAGATTTTTAGTAAGAGCAGATTATATGAAATCAAAATCCTTCCAGAGCATGAACTGGTAGTTGAAGAAAAGGGTGAGGTTTACAAGCTCTACTCAGCAATGAAATGACATAATAATACTTCACATTCCACATGCATCAAAGAGAAGACACACTCAGATTTTATATCACAATAACTCAAAACACAAATTTCACCCTCATGGCAAGTATTTTGGGCCCATGTTTTTATAAAAGTAGGATGATTTTGACTAATACTCAAGTTCAGTGTTAGCTCTCAAATTCAATACAAGAAATGCTTAGGACAGCAACCTTCAGGGAAGATTAGGTTTTCAGTCTGGTCCTTGCACAGTATGCTATAGAAGGCTGAAAAAAGGTAACTTTCCAAACCTCCCCACCCCTCCCCCGCAAAGGGGTATGACCTACTAGTGAAGACAGAGGCTTTAGAAGACCCCTCCTCTAGCCGTCCCTCTGCCCTCTCACTGCCAGCAGTGATGCTATGGTAATCCCCGTCCTTGAAACCCTATGAAACATCTGTCTCCAATAAGCATCGAAATCAAGATTTTGTGATGCTGACATTACCAGAAGATACCACAATTTTATTAGACACTTTCTCTGAGAAGCAGTTACTGGGAAGGGCTAGTTTTCACAAGCAAATGAGAGAAATAAATTGTGAAGGGGGCGGCTGACTGAATATCACAAACAAATGAGCAGACCGGCTGCCGTATGTAAAACTGGGAGCTTGTGTTCGGGAACTGTAAGATAATCTCCCCACCATAAGGAATATCATTCTTGCCTTGAACAGAGTGTGGGAGTATGGTGTCATGCTCAGGGCCTTGCAATATGAAGGTTTAGTTGAATCAGGTTTCATAACAATGACTTAGAAAGAGTCCTGAGGATGACTTCAAGATAGAAGCAATGTCTCGTGAGAAATGTTAAATATATATATATAGGTTTGAATAGCCTGAGCAATTGTGGGATGAGGAAGAGCTTAATAATGGTCAAATATATACAAGAATGTTGTAAAAACTGTCAGTTATTCTCTGAGAATAGCAAAGTGAGTGCATGGGGAATCAGATTAGATACTGGGGAAGCATCACGGGTCTTGGGGACCCTTAAAGCCAACACTGGGACACAATACTAATACCTGACTTTATGAAACGATTTAACTGTGTTGACTTGGAAACCTAATTTTATGCTTTGCGTTGTCTCGGAAAGAATTTTGTATTTACTCAAAGTGAGAGCCGATTCATTCACATGTGATCAAGCTTGCAGAGCCTATAACAGCAGGTTATGGTAGTCTTATGTTGATAATCATATCAAGAAATATCAGATAAGGCCCTAACTGGTGTGGTTTAGTGGGCTGGGCGTTGCCTCACAAACCAAAGGCTCGCCATTTTTGATTCCTGGTTGGGGCACATGATGGGTTGCGGACCAGGTCCCCAGCTGGGGCGTGTGAGAGGCAACCAATCGATGTTTCTCTCCCTCTCTTTCTCCCTCCTCTACCCTCTCTCTAAAAATAAATAAAGATTTTTTTAAAAATCAAATAATTGTCATTTCAGATTAGCTTGATGTCAATTTAAAGGATTTATGCCTTTGAACACTTTTGGAAGGGATGGGGGGCAGGGTGCTATGACTAAATTGAACCACACTAAGGTGTCAAACTACCAGAGTTATTGATCATTTCTTATAAAGTTGTCCATTTCAAGAAGCAACTTGGATCCTAAAGTAGACCAGGAACTAATTACAGTTTTGAAAACCCAACTTGGAATATCTATAAACTTATATCCTCCTTTAGTCTGACATTTTATATAGCCCTTCTTCTTCTCTACAGTAGCTTCACATAGCGACCGATGCATATGTTTTAAAATTATGTTTTGAAAAGATCTATATGATTTGATTGAGTAAATACTGATTTCCCAGAATCACATCAATAATTCTACTGTGAGAGACTGTCCTCAACTGTATTAAAATAAGCCTATGGTGAGCTGCCATCGTGAGGCATGTGCTTCCAGCCCTGACCAGTACGGGTGACTGCACGGGTCATTTGTGGAAATGGGCTCCTCCCTCGCGGTCAGGCCTCATCTCCTCGGATGCACAAGGCGCCCTTAGAGATGTGGCCTCTAGTTGAGCCAAAAAACGTCATGGTACATTGTGATTTTTTTAAAAAAGTAATTCACTTGAATTATTTTGTTTTTCATCTCATGAATTCCTGATCCAAATGAAAATGAAGAAAAGACCAGAAATTATATCAAAATGGACATAAACATTTTTGTAACTTTATTTTTTCTTAGGATCAAGGGGACATCTAGAGATAAGCACGGGGAAGATAATGAGAGAGGCAGAAAGTTCAAACACAAATGAATGGATAGATGGAACAAAAGCAGGGAGGGAGGGAGGGAGACTAAGTGTGCCTCCCAAGAGAGGGATGAGAGAACAAGGATGTTTAAAAGAACTCTGTGAAAAGGCTCAGATCCAAGTTCAGGTTCCAATGATACCACAATCTGTGTGACCCCAAACAGGCCGCTCTACAGCAAGGCCCTCACCTGCCGAGACAGGGCACTGGATGATCTTTTGAAGTGCCTTGTTTTATAGAAATCTTATCCTTCCTCTGTCACAGGACCTTAAACCCTCTGAGGAGCAAGGCACGCTGGGCTCACAGGAATGAATGAATCAACTAAACCCACAGCCGAGGCTACCACTCCTCATATACTCCTAATACATTTTATTTCTCTCAATTTTTCTGATTCTGATACTTGAGGTTTAGGTCCTGTACCTGGGATGATGCCTCCAACATAATTTCCTGCTTTGTTTTGGATAACCTTGCTACAGCCATATTACTTTTTTGAGAAGACTAAAGGGAAAGAAAAACTACTGATGCCTGTCTCCACGAAAGAAACATCACTGGACGAAAGGCTGGTACTGTACAGATGCTCCGTGCAGCCTCCCCACCTGCAGAGGGCACGCATCTGACGGTGCCACTGCGGCTCGCACGCTGCTCTGCAACTCGGCCTCGGTTCTTTTGTAGGGTGGTCACACGCCAGAATAGGACAGGCTCTGAATCACATACAAATATGCCCGTTTTCTTAACACATCTCCAAAAACTCAGATAAGCAGCCAGTTTGGCCAAGAACTGTCCAACCTTTAGCTAATGGAAAGGAAGAAAGACAAGTATATAAAAAGTCTGTGACTTTTATATAAAGAATGTGACTTTCTAGTGATACAATAACTTTGCATGGGGGCGTGAGCTTTGACCTCCATGTCTAGAATTGGATGCACGTCTGGGTTCTTTTCATTCATCCGTGTAGCCAGACAGACCCACACTTAAACCCTTGGGTATCAGGCACTACTATACTAAGTAGGATGTAAGAGAACCTTAGATTCAAATTCTTCCATCTTTTACATTTGGTTTCCTAATGGGATAGTCATGAACAAGAGGCGGAGACTATTCTTAGAGGATAATAGGCTCTTCTTTACTGTTATATTTGTTTTTAAAATTTTTTTAAAAGATTATATTTATTTTATGTTAAACAGAGGGGAAGGGAGGGAGAGAAACATCATCGTGTGGCCACCTCTTACACACCCTCTACTGATGACTTGGCCCACAACCCAGGCACGTGCCCTGGTTGGGAATTGAAGTGGCCACCTTTTGATTCGCAGGCCAGCGCTCAATCCTCTGAGCCGCAGCAGCCAGGGCTGTTTTTTAATAGACTTTTTTAAAAAAAAAAAAAAATTTTGTTTCTGGTTTTGTTGTTGCCGTTACTAGAAAATAAGAAATTCAAAAGTGCAGTTCCTCAGATTAACCACCAGATGGTGCTGTGGGACTGAAGTATGGAGTCCTCCACCCCTTAAAGTCAGTCCACATTTAATTAATGTAACCAAGCACACTAGTGCATGTATTTTGTAACTATAAACATAAATCTAAATAAATGGGCTAATTTAAATTGGTTTAACAATCTTTTGTATTTATTTTTAAACTTTCTTCAGAGACTCAGAACCATGGCCTTCCTGTATCCAGGTAGTCCTGGTAAACCAGGTCCTCTTAACAGCTTAGGTTCAGAGAAAATATTTAAACCTTCCTGGACTGCTACACATTTGGAGTAAGAGGTGAAGAGATTTCCTCATTTATGGCAGTTACAGGGGCAGGCTGTATTAGTCACTAAGTAAACTCAAAACATTCTTACTGGAACTTACCCTTTACTACAGAAAAGGCCTCTTATAAAGTGAGGAGCTCGCTAAAGGGTCCCAGCCAAAACGGAAAAAAGTGGCAACTGCGCTGACTTGAATGCACTAATGCTAAAAGTGAACCAAGCAAGCAGGAGACAGTGGGAACATTCAGGATCATTAGCACGAAGCCTGGTCTCCCCTGCCCGTCTTCACTTCCTGTCAGCCACAGCCTCCTCATCCCTAAGGTCTGGCTCCCACCTCTACCTGTCCACTGACAGTCTGCTTCCCAAGGTGACCAATGGCCTGTCAACTGCTGGACTGAATGGCATTTTCCACGTTCATTCTCCTTAACTCCTTTTCTAGTATGGGACATTCTAGGGTGTCTTCTCCCAGAGAAACCTGCTTTTCCTCCTCCTTAGGTGCTCAACTCATCTGGTTTTCTCCCCTCGCCCCGACTACTCCTCTGGCTCCCCACTCTCTCCCCGGACTTATTCCGCTCCCTGAAGCCCTCAGCCCTCTTCCTTCTGGGCTCCTCCTTTAGTGATCTCACTCACGCTAGGGCTAAGAAGTTGTAGTTTTTCCAACACCCCCACCGAAGACCTGATCTAATATATTTCCATTCATTCTCGCTCTCTCTCCCCCTCACTGCCTCTGCCTACCGCCATCACCCTCTCACCCACAGACTTCTCCTGCCTGCTGAACATTTCCCCCTCAATGAATCAAACTCACCAAGAAGATGTTATAACATCGTCTGTTTTCATTATTTTTTGTATTTACTCTAAGATTTAGAATACTTTTCCTTTTAGAAATGTGACAGTTATTCATTGTAGGAGTTTTAGATAAAAAGACCCCAAGAAATTAAAACTACACAAGTCTCACTATCCACAGATAGCTACAACTAACATTTTGGCATGTGCCACTTCAGCCTTTTTTCCATGTATATCTACTTCCAAAAAATTACCTGGGATCATACTACATACATTGTCTCATAATCTGCTGTCTGCATTTAATAATACTGTGAATATTTTCCCCATGTCATTATTTATTCTTCTAGAATACTAGCTTTAATGGTTGTGTAGTATTGTACAGTCTATGGATTTATTTAAATACTTTGTTATTCATGAATATTGAATTAATTTTATTTTTCCATTACATAAATAATATATGACAATCATCTTTACTGCTTAATCTTTGTTCATGCCCTAATTATTTCCATAAAAGTGAAACTGCTGGTCCAAAAGTATTTACCTTTTTTTTTAAGTTTTGGTACAAATTGTCAGATTGCTCTCCAAAACACCTGCACCACACTCCCACTAGAAGTGTTCAGGAATACCTACTACTCTAAACCACATTTCACCTTTATCTATGTGTGAGATTTGACAATGAAATATGACATCTAATTATAATTTCTGTTTCTTTGAATGTGGTAAGGTTAAACTTAAAAAAATGTAAATACTTCTTGGTGCCTTGTAATGCTCTTTTGTAAATGCGTGCTCAGGGTCTGGAGTTGGTCCAGGCGCTCACTGGCTGGATCAGCTTCGGAGAGCCACCTCATTGTCCCCAACTCCAGCATTTGCATCTATAAAAAGGAACAATATTCATACCTACCCTCTAGGGCTGCTGTGAAGATGAAATGTGACAATGCCGACAAAATACTCTTGGCATATAAGAGTATACAGTAAATGGTAGCTCTTTCTTTTTTATGGGGCTGGGGGACTAGATTTCTATAGGGTTTTTGTCTTTTTCTTATTTGTAAAAATCCCTGTTCCAAATCACACGAGATAATAATAGCTACCATTCATTGAATACTTACTATAAGCCTGACACTGAGCTATTTGCACTGCATACAGTATCTCATTAAATCCTCAGGACTGATTTCTATTTTTTCATCAACCTTCGTATCTAAACAGTTCCCAAGTACTATTAGTTACAAATTTGTCCAAACGGTCCCTTCCTCCCCTAAGGCAGTTTAAAACTAATGAGGTGTTCTCTGAACTGGACTCTATAATTCCAGACTGCCTCTCTGCCCAATTTCACTTTTACAGATACAAATGCCAAAAAAATGATCACTTTACAATTGCAATGGAATGATCAAAGCCAGGATAATTTTTATGAAGCTCAGAATCTGCAAAGGTTCCCAGTGACCACTTGACCAGCATTCAAAACCCTCCACAGTCCGTTTCCGGCCTATCTGGTCAGCCACAGCTCCCCTACTTCTACCCCCTCCCTCTGTGTAACCCCACCCTTACACACACATACGTGCACACACACAGCACAGGCACACGGGCACATGCACGTCGTCCAAACACACAGCCTGGAGCTCTCGTCACATGGCTCTGCGACCTGTGTCTTCCTTCATTTCTCCCACATGTCCTGATGGCCCCGGCTGTGTTCCTGGCACGGTTCTCGGGCTCCCCATTCCCTGTGCACACCCTGCGGGTTATGTTTCTCTCTGCTGCTGAATGATGATCCCACGGTGGCCACCAGGAATTGTTCTTCTTGCACAATGATTAGCTCAGTTTCTTGTATGCTGGTATATAATTAATTGTTTGTAAACTTGAAAGCTGTGTCAGTACCTCTGTGCAGAAATTCAAGCTCAGAGGTTCGGGTAAGGGGAAAGGATTTAAACCTAGAGGGGTGTGCAAGCAGGGGTATGTTAAGAATAGAGTGGCTACTCACAGAGGTTTTAATAGACAAGAGAAGGGATGAGGGGACAGGAAAAGGGGCAACAAGTGATAGGGAGGTACGAACTTTTTAATCCAAGAAAATTACGCTATGTCTTTAAGTCGTCTGCTAGATAGACCTGTGTCTTTAAAGAAGAAAGATGAGATGAGGGAGGAAAGAAACTGATGCTTCCTGTGTTCTCTCAGTTACTCCTTTCAATGCCGCCAGCAGGGAGTTACCGTCACTCCCACTTAAAGAAACTGGGGTTCAAGGATGGGAAACAA
>CM052538.1:142285311-142379669 GCA_028533065.1 Trachops cirrhosus
CCCCTCATGTGCCAAATGCAACTGATCAGTAGCATCTGCCTGGAACTCTACACGGAGAAGAATTCCGAGGAAGGACTGGCAACACATGTATGACATACTTGTTCTTCCTGATTTTGATGTTATCAACGAAAAGCTTCCCAGATTATAACTCTGTAGCTACTACCACAATGGAGTATTATTATTAGCTTACCTACTAATCCAAATATTTTAAAAATCAGTGACAGGACATACTTTGTCAAAACCAAATTTTTGATTACCTGATACATGTAGCTTTTCACCAATTCTAATAAGAGATTTGGAAAGGACATGTAGCGGCTAATACACTTCACATGGAAGTTCTTTTACCTCTTATAAAAAGAACTTTTATGAATCCATACTTACAGGATCCCCTCCAGAGGCAAATGAAATAGACTGCATATGATGATTTGCAATAATCTGGAAAACATAACAAATTAAACATGTATGATGCTATAAATTAATTAGTCCTGGTTACACACAATCTAACAGTAACAGACGTACATGTTTCATTTTGGCTCGGACAGCGTCCTTTGAAACCACTCCACCCACATTCTATAATCGTCTCACTTTGACCTGAGATTCAGGTGGGTTTGACATGCCCATCTCATTGGCCCTCTCCTTGCAGGTGGACACATGATCCAGCCCTAGCCAATCAGAAAATATTTGAATACATCACAGCGAATCAGTACCTTTGGGGAGAAACTGATAGGGACAAAAGGAAAGGATACCTCTCTCTCTGCCATTAAACACCATGTAAGCCCAGAATTTCTGTGAGCCATCTTTTGCTGGCATGTGGAAAAACCTTACTGGGAAAGGAAAGCTTTACCTCTGGAGAAAATCAGCTGAGAATTAAATATAGAATAAAGTCTGGTGGAAACATTGTTTCATCATTTCAACCAATATAATTCCTGTCTCCCTTTATCTTTCTCCTTTTATTAACTAACTTATCTTTATATAAATTAGCTTGAATTGGGTTTCAGTCATTTGCCATGAAAAGTATCCTAAAGAACTAACATTAAGATTCCCAATATGAAGATTATTTAAGTGAACTGCATTACTTAGTCAAGAAGATTATCTCTTTTACATGAGATTCTAGGATTACTTGTTTGCAATACCCACAATGTAACAACCAATTTGCAGAGATGTATTTGTCATATTGTATTTGTCACACTGTTGAAGGTTCATTGAAATACCAACTGTGCACCTATTAGCTAATCTCATCTTCACAGGTGTTTAACAGAATATACTAAAGTAGTGTATAGAAAATGACCAGGCAATTCTACTCCTAAATGTATGCATATCCAACAGAACTATGTAAATATGTGCACCAAAGGCATGCTAGGAAAAATAATCACTGCCCTTTTTATAATTGAGCACAACTGTAAATGGTCCCAACCCAGACTGTTGTGATATTCAAGCAATGAACTACCACATAGCAACAATATGTTTCTTCAGCAAAAGTAGCCAGACACGAAAAAATACAGGCTGTGTGGTTTTATTTACACAAAGTTCAAAAACAGGCAAAACTATTTTATTCTGCTTGAAGTCAGGACAGTGGTTACTTCTGGACAAAGAAGAGACAGCAAGAGGTGTTCTGGGAAGAAATGGTGTTGCTTCATCTGGGTAGTAGTTACACAAGTATGTTCATTTTGTGATAATCTTGACGTGTGCACTTTTTTCTATTACATTTCAGTTAAATTGATTACTAAAAACAAATCAATACACAAAGATCAATGTTATTCCTATATATTAGCAACAGACACTGTATTTGGAGAGTACAGGGAGGGACATTTTACAAAAGTACCTATATATAAATCTTAGAGGAATTGTTCAAAGATTTTTGGAAAACCTTGTCAAAGGGCATAAATATTACCTGAACAAGTAAAAAGTAAAAAGATATATATCCCCTTTATGGATTAGAAGATAATATTGTAAAGATGTCAATTCTCCCCTAAATTAATGTGTAATTTCCATGCAATTCCAATAAAAATTCTACCAATGTCTTCAGGGAACTTTTCATGCTGTTCTAAAATTCACATGGAAGAGTACATGTGCAAAAAAAGCTAATGAAATTTTTTTGAAGAACAAAAAGACTAGATTTTCCTTATTAGCAAAACATATTATAAAACTAGAAATTCATTAGAACCTGAAGTCTAAAAACAGACTCACACAGTCATAGATTTTTAGTCTACAATAAATGTTGCACCAAACAGACAAAAGTACAAGTGATTAAATTAGTGGAGTTGGATACACACACACACACACACACACACACACACACACAAATGGGAAAAAATATAAAGAAACCCTGTCTTCATATGATCTATATAAATGCTTGATTCATAAAAGGTTTATAAATATACCAGGAGACTGATAAAAGATTATGGTTGTGATCTTTGAGACAGGAAAAACCCATCTTAGTAGACAGAAAAAGACATACAAAAAAAAAACCCTTAAATTAGATTATATAAAGACTCTTTTTAAAACTTTTGTATAAGACCCCTAAACAGGACAAACAACAGTAAAGGAGAACACATTTGCAACATATAAAACAAAGTATTCGTATAAGAGTTTATAAGAAATTTGTATGCATCAATAAGAAAAAAAATAAACTCAACATAAGACCAGTTAATTTTCAGAAGTAATACAAATGTTCAATAAATATATTGAAAAATAATTTCCAATGAGTTAAGGCTATTCAAAATAAAGCAAGATACATTAAACTGATAAAACTGTCGAGTTCAAGCAATCATGTGTGCCAAGGGTGTGGACATTCTCAAATACCGTTGGCTAGAACGGAAATTTGTACAGCAACTTTGGAAAGCAACTTGACAGTATTTACTACAACTAAAGTATGTATACCCTAGGACTCCACCTTTCTGCTCCTAGGTATTTATTCTAGGAAATATTGGCACACGTGGGCATTCACTTAGCCAGTTTATAGTATCAATAAATCAGAAATTATTTTTACACAGACAGGTCAGCCATAGCATAGGTATACAAAGGGAATGATATAAAAAATACATACACTAACAAAGCTAAATCTTCAAGACAACGCTGAAGTGTTTGTTTTATAAGTTGAAGACAGTTACATGAGACATAATAAAAAAGCAAGATTTTTCAGTGAGAATTTAATATCCATGTAAATGCAAAGAAAAAGGATTTAAAGAATACACACCAAATTGATAATAAGGGAAAATTATCTCTTGCGAAAAGAAATGGGACTGAGTATTTCCTCACTACTTTTTTAAAAGAGCACGGATAATATGCTTAGATATGAATTTAACTTTTTCTAATGAGGACCCGTTCTTAATATGTTGATTTGTGGTTGAGAACACTGTGGGATTTGGAAGTGTGGATTTAGAAGTCACTACCAGACAACAAGCAGTTAAAACCCGGGAGCAGACGCTATCGTAAGATGAGGAGAAAGGAAGGAAACGGGAAGGAGGACGATACAGCAAGTTACAGCAAGCAACTATTTCCTGGTTTGTAGCCTCATAAGCAACACAAGGGTTAAGTAAAAGAGAGACGAAGTGACGCTCTTGCGTGCACAGTCTTAAGATATGAATTAGATCCACCAAGCCAAGCTGACAATTTCCCACAAAGGAGCCAGCAGCTCCCTCCCCAAGCAGCACGCCGAGTAGGCGGTGGAGTCTGGGGGTCACGCAGACGCCGAGGGTCGCGCACGCCCTTTGCGCACTCCGTTTGCGCACACGCACAATCCTGCGGCAGCCTCGTTCTGATCTTGCTGAAAACGCCTTGCAAGAGGTTTAGCCACTGGTACCATGTCGGAAATGCACCGGTTGTCCGAGCTGTATGAAGAAAGCAATGACCTGCAGATGGATGTGATGCCTGGCGAGAGTAACCTTCCGCGGCTGGAGGTAGGCAGTGCGAGCCGGGCGCCATCGGAGAACTCCCGCAACGGCGCCCCGGCCCACCTCGAGGAGGACGGTTTAATGGAGGAGGAGGGGCCCCTGCCAATGGCCGGGCCAGAGGGCGTCCGAGGCCTTGCTAAGCAGCCCAGCCCCGGGGAGCAGCCAGGCCAGGCTGCGGGCCCTGACTTCGAGGACGAGGGTGAGGAATTTGATGACTGGGAGGATGACTATGACTATCCAGAAGAGGAGCAGCTGAATGGTGCAGGCTACAGAGTATCAATGGCCCTCGAAGAAGCCAACAAGATGTTTCTGGGAACATCCAGAGCAAGAGAAGCAGCCCTGGATGGTGGTTTTCAGATGCATCAAGAGAAGACCCCTTTTGATCAGTTGGCTTTTATTGAAGAGCTTTTTTCACTTATGGTTGTTAATCGTCTGACCGAAGAACTGGGATGTGATGAGATTATTGATAGAGAGTAGTGAAATGCAGTTAAAGAGGAGGAAACTACTTGAGGAAGGACCCAAAATTCCACTGTCTCGGGTTTATTCCATATAGTTCTGTGCCAATGAAAAAGTTGATCTTCAAAAAAAAGTGTTGTTTTTTTTTTGTTTTGCAGAATAGACTAGGCAGTGACTGTACAGTTGTGGGAAAAAAAACTGTTAAAGAAAAAGGATATTAGGACTGTTGAAACTTGTTTTCAAGAGTATCCTGAAATACCTATGGCTTTGACTTTGTTATCGATCCAGATTATTTTCTTTGCATTGGGGAAAATCCATATATCACTGTAAGGAATGATTTTGCAAGAATAAGTCAAGACCAAGACAAATTACCAGCACAAGAGCTAATTACTGATACTAATTACAAGAGGAAAAGCAGTACGTTCAACTAAAAACACCAGATGTCTTTGAGTTATTTGGACAGAAAGCCTGTTGAGAAAACTTTGAAGGTTCCACTTCGTGATATGTCCAAGCTGTAGTTATCAAAGGCTAAATTTTTAGTATATGACAATTGAACCATCTTAGTATTCCAGAAGGGTAAGCAAACCCAAAAAGAAATATGTATCATGTGTAATGTATCTTAACATGTTTCCAAGGGTATCTGAAATTGTATTCGTACATATATCCTGATCAATAATAAAGCTACTGTGATCTGTAATTCAAGAAAATTAATTACCTTGATCATTTTTTAAAAGTCAGAAATGAAATCCTTATTAAATGTTCAGATTCAGACACTAAAAATATGTGTAAAAGTACAAAGAAAACAAACTATTTCTAATACTCTCATATCTTAGGGAAATTTTGTTTTATCTCTCTGGTTTTCATTGCACTTTACAGGGAAAAGACTGGTTGAACTTCATAATAAAAGAAGTGTTAAGTGGAAGTTGTCAAGTAAAAGGAAGGCCCTACACTGAAAAAAGATGTTATGAACAATTATGCTGTCAACCTTTAAAGGTTTTAAACCTGTCCAGAAATTTCTAAAGTTTCCCTCTGTCTCCTCCTCTAATAAAGCTTGTTATTGGTTATGCACCAGCATTCAAGACAATAAAATTTCTTGTTCTGCGCATTTTGTTTGGCTAATAATTAGTATTGCATACATACTTTATATACTATTTTTATTGTGTCCTGCTTTTTAAATGTTGTTATTGCAACTACATTATGATTTAAATTTAACCACTGTAAGGTAAAGTGTTCCAGCTTCAAATACATGATTTGCAACTTAGTTTGTGGAAACTAAATTTAGTAAGTTCCTATAAGAGAATTTGCTAACCTGGGAAAATTAATGAGCACATTGCTGTGGTTATTTTATTAGGGTTCTAAAGTTCTCTGATAATTATGTCAGAAGGCTGTGACCAGTAAAACTGAGTATATCAGCAGCTCTTACGATCAATAAAAAGGTACTAGATGTTCCTGCTCCATTATGGTAGCAAAAGATACATCCAATACAACTCAGCTTGGAGCCTTACAGAGGGGATTTGTTTTCTGTAAAACATGGGGACTGACAAGGATGAGCATAATCACTAACACTAGTTTGGTGGGGAGGAAGAGAGAGATGGGGGAGACTAGATAGGAGGTAACAAACTGAATCCTGTCTCACTTCTTTGGCTACACTTTCAGACAGCCTGTAGCTGCAGTGACATGAGTCTGGATGAAGAGTCAGTTGCTTGTGTGATGTGAATTAGTGGTACTGTGAGAAGAAAAAGAGGATGCCAGTACACAATGAACTGACCAGCTGCATTTACCTCCAGATAAAGATGTCAGGAAATAGGCTCAGAAGAAACAGGTCTGCACACCTGGAGGCGTGATTCTGTTTCTCTGGACTGACAGAAGCAAGAGAAGGGGAAAAGAAAATCACTCCCTGTTGGGTTTCAAGGCTTGTTTTGCAGAAAAAGAACTGCATTCTGCAGTTGACACTGAATGGTTGATTGCTGGTCTTAAAAATAGGCAGTGAACTAAGAGACTACTGAAATTAATACTTGGTAATTTACTGAAGGTAGAAAATGGTAACATTTAACACCCCATTGGGGTATAAAATCACTTGTATTTCTATTATATATTACAGTTATCACAGACTGGAACCAACCTACCTGATTCAAATCTAGGCTCCACTACTTACTAGCTTTGTAACTAGGTAAATTACCTAATATTTCTTCTTTATGGTCCTGAATTGAAAACAGGGATAATTAGATATATGTATATCTTCATTAAATAGGAACTAAGGAAAGGATTCTGGGTCTGATTTTGTGATGTGGGGAGAGGGAACTTAAAGAAGCTTATGAGTATGTCATGTGATTTCGGGAGCATTTTCCGGATCTGTTCATAAATAGTACAAATGTTTGGTTAAATCAGATATCCCACATCAGCTGCCCTAAGGACACAAGTCTGTTTTGTTTGGCTCATACTTCTAATTTTAATTTTCTTTAAGATTTTTATTTAGTTATTTTTAGAGAGAAGGGAAGGGAGGGAAAAAAAGGAGAGAAACATCAGTGTGGGGTTGCCTCTTGCACACCCCCTACTGGGTACCTGGCCTGCAACCGAGGCATATGCCCTAACTAGGAATCAAATCGGCAACCCTTTGATTTGCAGGCCAGCACTCAATCCACTGAGCCATGCCAGCAGGGGTTAATTTTAATTTTTTAATTATTTTTTTATTTTCTTGTTTATGCTATTATAGTTGTCCCATTTTTTGCCCCATTGGCCCCTCCACCCTGCCTGCCCCCACTTCTATTGTCAGTCCCCTCACACATTGTCCATGTCCATTGGTCCTTCATATATGTTCTTTGACTAGTCCCTTCACCTTCTTTCAGTCAGTCCCCTGCTTCCCCCTCCCCTTGTACAGCTGTCAGTCTGTTCCATAATTCTGTGCCTCTGGTTCTGTTTTGCTCATTAGATTCCTCTTATAAGTGAGATCATATGGTATTTGTCTTTCACCAACTGGCTTATTTCACTTAGCATAATAGTCTGCAGTTCTGTCCATGCTGTTGCAAAAAGTAGGAGTTCCTTTGTTTGTGCTGCATATTATTCCATTGTGTAAATGTACCAGTTTTTTTTAATCTACTCATCTACTGATGGGCACTGAGGCTGTTTCAAAATCTTGGCTATTGTAAATAGTGCTGCTATGAACGTTGGGGTGCATATATTCTTTTGAATCAGTGTTTCAGGATTCTTCAGGTATGTTCCCAGCAGTGGAATTGCTAGGTCAAAAGGCAGTTCCATCTTTAATTTTTTTGAGGAAATTCCATACCGTTCTTCTTAGTGGTTACACTAGTCTGCATTCCCACCAATAGTGTACTAGGGTTCCCCTTTCTCCACAACCTCGCCAGCACTTGTTTGTTGATTTTTTAACAATGGCCATTCTGACCGGTGTGAGGTAGTATCTTATTGTGGTTTTAATTTGCATCTCCCTGATGGCTAGTGATATTTAGCATTTTTTTTTCACATGCCTCTGGGCCCTCTGAATGTCCTCCTTAAAGAAGTGATCTGTTCAGGTCCTTTGCCCACTTTTTAATTGTATCATTTGTCATCCTGGCATTGAGCCTTATAATTCTTTATATGTTTTTGAGATTAAACCCTTGTTCAGTGTATCATTGGCCAATAAGTTCTCCCGTGCAGTCAGTTCCCTTTTCATTCTGATGATGGTTTCTTTAGCTGTGCAGAAGCTTTTTAATTTGATATACTCCCATTTGTTTATCTTTTTTCTTTTATTTCCCTTGCCCTAGGAGATATATCGACAGAAATACTGCTATACAAGATATCTGAAATTTTACTGCCTATGTTTTCCTCTAGGATTTTTATGACATATTTAAGTCTTTCATCCATTTTGATCATTTTAATTTCTTAATTAAAAACCAACACTACATAGTCAAGAAAGCAGTAAAACTCACAAGTTTCCATGCTTCCCCATCTTTCCCCCTGCCCCCAAAAGTGGGAGATCTGGCAATTCTTGACGTATACTGACATGGGAAAAAGCATCTGATTCACCTTTACATAGGGAAGGTCTTCTGTTTGCCACGTTCCCCAACGTTGTCTTGCTGGCATGGAGTCCAAGTGGCACTCCATTTATCACGGCGCCTGCACCACTGTTTTTTCTCGTACCTGAACACTGCATTACCTGCCTGGCCTCTAAATATGAGAGACTAAAGGACATCTCTACTTTCCACTTGTTTTACCCTCCTTATGTCTTTGTTACCTTCTCAGTTTCAGTAGCTGTTAGAGTTGGTGGTAGAAGATGTAGAAATGAATAAAGAAATAATAACTGGCAGCTACTGAGACTGACAGCATTGCTTAAGACCCTAAAATACTATACTAAAGTATGTCAAGGAATCCTGTTACTTGAATTTTTATAACAAGGAGTAAGTATACAATAAGAAAAAAACCTATAACTTGCTTTTCCAAAATGTATTTTGCCATCCCCAAATATGGTAAGTTTTTAAAACTGTAAGCATTAAGTGTTTAGTTTTATTTCCTGCCTCTGAGGTTCTATCAGACATTTTCTGGAAGTGAACAGTTACATTTTCAAAGTTTTCAGTGGCTGAAAATAAATGTGAACCATCTGACCCATAAATCTATATGGATACATTGATGACCCATATCATCAGTGTATCTATGAACTTGAACCTGTTTATGTTTTCAGTCCAGAGTACATCTTAGAAGTCAAGGGATGGGAGGCATTAGTATATCTTTGTATTTATCTTAGAACTTCAAATGGTCGCTTTTTTTAAGAAGAATATAATTAATAAATCCTTTGCTCATGCTCCGTCATAAAGTTGCTTCTCTGCTGCCTTCATCTTTCAAACCCTTTGGTTGCCCTTTTGATGGAACTTATAAAGCTTCTTGAGCTTAAGCATCTGGAGTGTGGCACATCTTTTTGTACACCTCCCCACAAGCCATTTCTCCCAGGCCTGCAGAATACTTTAAAATTATTTGAACTATTATGTATCAGTGAGATCCTAATTTTAGTCCCCATTCCAGCAGTGAGCTGATCACAACCCCATTCCATGCCGCCAGTGAAGAAAAGGTGTGATCCACTCCCAAAGGCACCTCATTGTTACAACTATTGGTAGCAGAAGCCACCCAAGTCGACTGTCCTTCCTTCTGTCCTGCCAGAATGATTATGGGTGTGTGGCAATTCCACCTCTAGTTGCAGTGACCTGGGGGGAAAAGGTAGTGGAGGAGAAAGAAATTCTGAGAGTAACTTACACCCACCACAACCCTATTATTCCTAAATTCCCCATTCCTCAGGCACACTGTGAAAAAAGCCATTTTTTGGAATGCTCGTTAGATTCTGCACATAAGGCTGTCGCCATATTGGCTCCAGCTCTACCTCCTTCCCTACAATACTCAAATAATTCAAGGGCTCCCGTGTTCAATGACATCTCGTGACTGAAAGCATTAAGCATTGCTAGTACCATACACATGGGTGAAAACTAAAAATAAATTTTAAATCCACAAAAGTATCTAAAATACTGAAGGAATGTTTTACCTTCCACCCTGATATGTCGCATCTTTTAAGTATAGCCCCAAATGTTCTGCTGTCATTATACCAATGGTATCCCCTCTCTGGAATAACTAATGAGGGCCCAGCTGGACAGAAATCTATTTTGATCTGTTTCATGCTAAGCACTTTCCTCTATGATGATTTATACTACTGTGTAATCAATATATTTTATTCTGCTTTTGAAGTTAAAAAATAAAGTAGCCCTCAAAACTGCAACTGAATTTTTTGGTAAAAAATGAAAGTCAAAATGTATATGACTATACTTACATGTTACTGACAATTCTATAATTTTATATAGTATGTTTCCCCTGTTGAGTACTGAGTATATTAAAAGGTCTTGAAGAACATTGGAATAAATAATAATAATGAGTATCATGTGACTGGCACTGTGCTAAGTGATTTACATCCATGATCTTACCTCATCCCCTAAATAACCCTGTGAGACATACAGTTGCTAAAAACATCCCCTCACAAACTCTATGAATAGGTCCTGTAGCCCTCGTTTCACTGATGAGGAAAATTCAGTGGTAGGATAGCTTGATCATTCATAGCAAAGCCAGGATTTTGACCCATGTGTGATTTCAAAATCTCTTTAACTGTTTTATCACTGCCAAGTACACATTAAACCTTCAAATGAGTCCCTGATCAACAGCACTCTGTACAGTAAAACTTAAATCTTAAACATCTCAAATCACTACAAATTAGATAAAAACTAGACTAACCCATATAAATAAGCTGATACAAGGACGTTAGTTTAAAAAGTAAAAAGCAAGTCAAAATGTGTCCTATTTCAAGGTACACAGCCCAATGCCTGTATACTTCAGTAATGCTGTTCTTTGAGAAAAAAGGTTAATAATGAAAACTCAGGCACACCATCGTATCATAAATCATCAAAGATGAGAAAACTATGTTTATACAACAGCATTTTAGAAAGCTTTCAACCTCAAGGGTTGTAAGAAAATGCTTCCTGCTTAAACTTCATTTAGCTAGAACATTAACCCTAATATCACCCTTCTTCTGTCCTTAATTCTGATAATGAAGTTGCTTTTTCTTCAGAGAGGGTTGGTGGAGAGGAAAAAATGACTGATTCAAGGATAGACGTTGACAAATGATATTTGCTATATTCTTTGCACCTTGGTTTTTATTACAAAATTAGGTAAAGGAGAAGCATGCAAGCAGTCAAATGGCCCTATGGTGGGTTAGAAATGCTGTTCTAATTTTTGTTATGTATAAATCCTTCACAGGTTTTTTCCCCTCTGCCTTAATAAACTAGGTATGGTCTGTCTGGAACTTTATATTCTTTATTATGCCCAGGCTCCTTCAGAGAAATAGATAATATGTTAATCTATAAATGACACCCATGATCTTACCTGTTGGTTGTCAAGATTCATCAGTGTGAGGCTGCATGTTGAGATGGTCAGTTTTATATTTATTCCCGAAAACTGAAGATTACTTTTGCCAAGAACTGTTGATAGGAACTTAACTGGAGGCTTTAAAAAGAACAAACAACACTCTTTAAGTTTGAATTTTTGTTACAGAATGCATGTTCTTTAAATGTTAAAAAATAAGTCAAATGAGATGAAATGATTATTAAAAAATTTAAAAAATTAGAATACAGTAAATTCTTTAGTGAAATTTGAGCCCTCAGAACTTTTCTCATACATTCCTTTCTCCCCAAGTATTGGGAGTAGGGATCTGGTTTACATAAAAGGAATTCCTGTGACAGTTTGGACTAGCTGAACTCTCAAGTCCTTTTGGACACCACAAGTATTAGAAAAAGTTGCTGTCTAGGTTTCTTGTGATGACCAAGAATATGAAAAACAATATACAGAAACTTATAGGATGCAGCAGTGCTTAAGCAGAGAATTTATAGCTATAAACACATCAAAAAAGAAGAAAGATCAACAACCTAGCTTTACAACTGAAGGAACTTGAAAAAATAAACCAAACGTAAAACTAGCAGAAGGAGAGAACAAAAATGGAGACTGGAGCACAAATGACAGAAAGATTAGAAAAAAAAAAAAGAGAGAAAATCAACAAAACCAAAAGTTGGTTCTTCACAAAGGTCAAAATTGACAAACCTTTAGTTAGATGGACTAATAAAAAGAGAAGATTTACATAACTAAGATCAGAAATGAAAGCGGGGACCTTACTGCTGATTCAACAGAAATGAAAAGAATTAAAAGTACTATAAACAATGGGATGCCAACAAGTTGGATTACCTAGATGAGATGGACACATTCCTAGAAACATTAAACCTACCAAGACTAAATCATGAACACATAGAAAATGTGGACAGACCTATAACTAGTCAAAACAAACAAGTGTTGACAAGGATATGGGCAAACGGAAATCCTGTGCACTATTGGTATGAATGTAAAATGGTGCAACCACTATAGAAAATGATATGGCAGTTCCTCAGAAAAACTAAAAACAGAATTACTATATGACCTAGCAATTCCACTTCTTGTTGTATACCCCAAAAAACTGAAAGCAGAGACTTGAACCAATATTTGGATCTCTGTATTCCTAGCAGCATGATTCACATTAGCTAAAATGTGGAAGCAACCCAAGTGTGCATCAATAGATAAATGTATAAACAAGATGCATTATGTACATACAATGGGATATTATTCAGCCTTAAAAAGTAAGAAATTCTGATACATGCTACAACATGGATGAACTTTGAGGACATTATGCTAAGTGAAAAAGACAAATACAATGTGAGTCCACTTACATGCAGTACTCAGTAGTCAAAGTCACAGAGACAGTAGAATGGTGGGTGAAATGTGATTCCTGTTGCCTGTTTTCTTTCTCCCAGTAAAGCAGAGTTCATTTCTCTCTCTCATTCTCTCCTCCCCCAACACACGCACACACACACGCACAGTGGAATGGAGAAAGAGAGGGATGGGAAGTTATTGTCTACTGGTTATAGAGTTGTAGTTTTACAAGATTTGAAAAGAGTTCTGGAGATGGTGGTGTTGATTGCACAACAACATGAAAGTGCTTTATATCACTAAACTGTACACTTAAAAATGGTTAATAGGTAAACTTTATATTCCATATATTTTACCACAACTTTTTAAGTTGGGGGAAAAGAAAGTATAAAAATAAAAAGTGATTGGAAGAGTCCGTGGCATGTATTAGTCGATAAATGCTAGCTTATAAAAATTAAAATTTCTTTTTTTATTCTTTAAAGGTGAATTTCTGGAACAATAACAGCCTGGTTTGTTTTGTCTTATGTTTTGGTGTGTGGGCTCCCTACTTCTGAAATGAGAAAGTCTTAAATGAGTGAGCCTGTTTCTTGGGATCATCCAGTTGATGCATCCTGTTCATAGAGGTTCTGAGAAGCAGGAGGATGCTGGAGACTACTTGGAGGCCATGGGTTCCGTCCAAGAAACTAGCAATAGGCAGTTCTAATTCAAAGGCCATCTGTCAGAGTTTGCCATACCATGTGGCTCATCTGAGTCATTCTGGGTTCAGCTCTACGCAAAATGATGAGGAATGATGATGAACGAGGCAGGGTGGTATGGAAATAGAGCACAAGGATGGGAATCTGAAGACCTGGCTTCTCCAGCATGCTCTGATCTTCATCATCCTGTGATACAAGGCAAATCCCTTCTCAGAACCACAGTTTAGAAGCTGGAGAAAGGAGACAGTTGGACTGGAAAATACCTAAAAATTCTTTCCCTCTTAAACAGTTCACATTTCTATGATTTATATAGTTATCTTAAGAGCCTTTACATCCCTTTTGGACTTTTCAAAGCAACTTAACATTCTAGGTTTAAGAGCTAAATAACAATAATTCTAATTACCATTGTTGTTGAAAGTCTAAAATGTGTCAGACACTGTGTTAGGTACTCTGTAGACATCATTTTATTTAATTCTTACACAACTCTGTAAAGCAAGTGCTATTTTCTCCCATTTTACAGATGAGGAAACCAAGGACCCAAATGGTGAAGTGATGAAGTGACTTGTCCAAGGTCATACAGTTAGTTACTAGTGTTAAAGAGAAAAACCATAGGCCCTAAAGGGAGTCACTTGTGCTAAAGCCCATGACACTGAACCTAAACTTAATGCCTGACCTAACTGCAGTTTCAGCCTCCAGGAATGCAATCTTAACCTGTCAATCTGGAATTTTCTGGTCAGTACCAATGAGGTAATCTCTCACATGGGCCCTCAGCATCCTGAAAAGGAAACCAAGGCAATCTGCCTGATAAGACCCCCGATTTTCCCTAATGGAAGGTAACCTTGCCTAAAACAGTTCTTTCTTTTGGTCTTTTTTTGCTAATAACTTTCTTGTCTGGCACAGTTTCTGCCTATAAAAGTGTTCTGAATTTTACAGCTTCTAGGAGCACCCCTCTATTTATCAGCTGGGATGCTGCCCGACTTATGAATCACTCAGTAAGGCCAATTCAATCTTCAAATTTACTTGATTGAATTTTTGTTCTTTACAAGAAGGAGGCAGAGGCAGGATTTAAACCTGAGTCTGTCTAACTTCAAAACTTGTTCTCTTTCGTCATGAAAATCTCCTTCTACGCGTGTGTTATCATCTCACCTGAACCAGCACTCATGTTTCCATTTGAAAATAGGCCAAGGAACTGAAAAGTCTAAAATGTTAAAATGCAGAATACATACATAATGTAATATTAAAATTGGAAGGCACCAAGCTGGCCATCTGGTTCAGCACCGGAACCACAGGAACAAGAATGGAGTCTCAGAGAGAGGAGAGACCGTGTTCAAAGGAAAATAAAGACCCAGGCCTGGACCCCAGATTTTCTGACTCAAAACCCAGGTGCTTCCTCCGCTGCCACTCTAGGCACCACCATTTAAGACAGTGTCAGGCAACTCGGAAAAATTGTAGGGACGAGCACAACTTTGAGCTGCATCTCTAATATCACGCCAACTAATAAAGGTCATTCTGGACCTTAAGTCATATGGTGGAATGGACTAACAACTATTTCGATATCATCTTTCCCATAGTTGTGAAAATATAAAACAAGAAAACCACACCAATATTTACCTTTCGCTTTTTTATGGCTCCATTTGCCCCAGGGACAGCTTCACACAGGCGACTTATTGCTTCCCTATGGAACGAAAACCATATAAAGACTTAGTGTATGATCTGTCATGCAGTAAATGTTCAATATATGTTAGCAAGCATTATGAATAAAATGTACACACACATAACAGTGATTCTGAAGTAAACAAGCTTCCCCTACCCCATAGGAGAAAATAATCATGCTTAGTACTTCTGCAGTTCAAACCTAAGAAAACCCAGCAACGCCCTAATACTGAAAAATTGCTTTATAAGAAGTAGTTCCACCATTCACCTGCATCTCTTTTTTTCCCCTTGTATTTTCATGTTTGGTTTTTAGTGTTGTTAATTTGTAAACAAAAAGGAGGGGCAGAATTTGGGAATATTTTGCAGTTTACCTTTAGCATAATCCTCTCTGTGGCGTCACGAATAAAAAGCTTCATAGTATCTCAGCACCAAAGACAATTAAATAGAAAAGAACCTGACACTAGAGGAAGTTTGAAAGGATAGGGAGAGAAGTGAACTTCTAGGTGGTCTCAAATGGAGCCTTATTGACTAAATTACTACAACAAGCCATTGAGCTTTCATGTAATTTCACAGAAGAAAAGAAAATCAATAACAAATTTCCTCCTTTGCTTATTTTTCTGCCTTACTATATATTGAACTTCCTGAGAGAAAGGCACCACTAAAATAAGTAGTCGTTCCTTAATGGAAGTGGTGAATGAGCTGGCGCCCTCCTCTCCAGAAATGCAGTTAGAACTAAGAGCTTTTGTCTCTGGGACTCAGCATTCATAACCACCCGCGCTTTCACTCACGTAACATGAGCCCTCGTCGTGTGGCTTTCAATGCATATATTAAACTTTTCACAAAGCAAATGGAAATCTCTAAGCTCTTTTCTAGATCCCCTAGAGATCACTGTTTAAATTAGTAAACTATATTAACACACATACTATGTTTATATCTATATAGTATTTCATGAAAATATTTTCTATGAGATGTTTTAGAAAGGAGGAGCAGTCAGAGGACAGAGAGAGACAGAGGTAGAGATAGAAGTAGAGAGAGAGAGATGAGCAGAATTCCCAAAAATTCTAGGCATCATTCTGATTTATAATGTATGTTTTAGTTCCAGTTCTTTTTTTTCTGGATAAATGAAACTCTTCTCAAGGTTTTTTTGCCCCCTTTTTTCAAAACTACCTGAAACCAAAAGATAGAATGACTTTTTGGTTTAGTATATTTTCTTGGGATTTTATATTTATTGTTTCTCTAGAATTCCAAACTTTGTCTCTGCAGTCAAACAGAAGGATAATACAGAGGGTTGGACTGTTGTGTATGGTTGGTTGATGTTTTAAGTCATCTTAATGATTAATCAATAATTGATGAGGCATATATAATTGACCCAAATTGGGCTCTGGTAGTACCAGAATGACTACTGCAGGCACCCCACTACGTTTTTGGTGTTTAATAAAGAAGCATTTATAAGAATGGTATTATCAGGCCCTTTACTCCATGAGAGTCTACTGGTCTACTGGAGTGCTTTGGTCTAAAAGGCTCCTTGTAAATGGTTTGTAATAAAAGTAGAAACAAAGGTGGGCATTGATGCTGCTAAGTATAATAATAATTATTAGAAGTTGTTACTTTTTATATAGTACCCTGTGGTTTTACAGAGTGCTTTCCCAGACATTGTTTTTTTTTTATTCTCATACCAACTGTCAATGTGCTCTAACAAAAAGTAAAGCTGTGAATTCGAATTAAAGCGAGTACTTTACAGCGTGAGCAGCTCTCGAGAGTTTGGAAGGATGGACCTTCCTGGCAGAGTGGAGTTTGGGAATTCTGCACCGAAGGAAGATTCTGTGCAAAGATACCAAAACATAAATGATCATAATATGAGGGGAACTACAAGTCCTCTGTGACTTGCTAGAGCATGAAGTGAGGTGGAGCGAGAGTGAATAAGGGCTCATTGGAGTCTGAAAACTTCTTCGGTAAAGGACGAGTGAGACAGGAAATATTTTAGGGTGTACTTGTTGCAACTCCTCACCTCTGCTGTCATAACTCAAATTCTCTTGATAGACAACTTTGCTCAGAAGAAAAAAGAGGAAACTTGTGCTTATGAACTTGCTTTTAAAAAGTGGTTGTAGTGTATACCATGTTCCTAGCAGCACTATTCACAAGAGCTAAAACGTAGAAGCGGCCCAAGTGTCCATGCATAGATGAATGGATAAGCAAATTGTGGTATTGTATGTACAGATGGTGGAATATTACTCAGCCTTAAGAAGGAAGGAAATTCCGCAATATGCTACAACATGGATAAACCTTGAGGACACTATGTTAAGTGAAAAAGCCTGTCACAAGAGGACAAATGGTACATGATTCCACTTACAGGAGGTATGTGGAGTGGTCGAAATCATAAAGACAGAGAGGAGGCTGGTGGTGCCAGGGGCCTGGGGGGAGGGGAGAATTGGGAGTTACTGCTGAACGGGTACAGGCTTTCAGTTTTATAAAGTAAAAATGATGGGGTTGGATGGTAATGATGGCTACAGAACAGTAAGAATTTATTTAATAGCACTGACTATATATACACTTACAAATGTGTTAAGATGATAAGTTTTATGTGTATTTTACCACAATGAACAAAGAAAAAATATCAAAAAGTAGTTATTAATTTGAGACTCTGAAGAGAGTCACACACTGTCTCTCCAGTAAAAGGCCTGTTCCTACAAACTTTTCAATTAGAGGGCCCACCCCCCACCCCCAGAAGACCATTTGTGGGCCTCTCGGGAATCCACAGATCCCTGGTTGAGAACCACTGCTTTAAGATAACTTCTCAAATTCTGCTTTCTTTGCTGATATCAGTGTTAACACATCTCCTGAAACTCCAGCTGGGAAGACAGATACATGCCTGCATTTCGTTGCCTTTCTTTACAGAGATCTTTTCTTCCCCCGAGACCAGGACCAAGAGATTGACTGTAATATTTTTGAGAACAAATAGTACTTTCAATGCTTTTCTGAAGTTTCAGCTACCCACTCCGACCTAAAGCACTGACTTTACAAATGCTGAGGAAAAAGAAAACAGAGAACCCCACGCAGGGATTTCTCACAGTACTGGGGGTGCCTTCGCCACCCCCAGCTGCCCAAGCAGCCTGCATTTCTGCATAACCCTTTTTCAGAGCTGACCTGCTTTGAGATACTCTCCAGCTAGCAAACCTTCAGCAAATATCTTCCCTTAGAGGAGCAGAACTTTTGGAGTTTAAAGGGCTAAAGATTTCCACCCTGGGAGCGTGTGCTAGAGCGAAAGCGGGAGGAACGCCCACGGCACCAACAGTGGCCACTTTGTTTATTGTTTTGCCACATGAGCGGGAAGGGGAGAAGTGGGCTGATGTAAGAGAATGAGAATGCAATTGAAGATTTGCTTTTAAGCATATAAAACCCGGCCTACGCCATAAGACCAAAAAAAGATATTTTGTCTGTCTTAACAGAGTCCAAACTAATCATGCAAACAAAGCCACCTTTCTTCATCAACCCACGGTCGCTACAGTACTGAAGTTACAATTTTTCTGTGTCTTTAACCCTTAAACAGTTAAGCTCCTGTGGAAGCAGTGTTGCCTAAATCTTCCCCCCCACCCCGCCCTTTATTTTTAAGTTTGGAAGGCAATATCACAATCCAAGACAAAGTGGAGCATTTACTGGGGGGTGGGGCTGTGGGACAAAATGTTTCTAGTGAATGTCAAAATGCACTTCTTCAGTAAATAGGAAAGCCAGAAAATGTGTAACACGAAACCAGGCAAATGGCCCACTGGAGTGGTTACAGGCAGCTCTCTCTACCTTCCACACACCAACCCCCCACCCCCACACACAGTGAAGGAGCAGCTTCAGTTTTGTCCAGGCCAACAGAAAAGAGAATAAATTTTAATCACAGCCAGTCTTTCCAAAACAATGGTCAAAAAGATTCAGGCAGACAAAGCCTAAATTTTCCCAATTTTACCTGTATTTCCCAGGGGACTTTCCCTTCCTTATCATCTCCAACATGAATCCCTAAAGAAATCAGTGACCAATATGGAAGGGACAATGGTCACTTGAAGGCCTCAAACAGCCTTCATATTGATAAATGAGGGGCTTGTAATTCAGACTGCACATCAGTGTGGTATTATGTTGTTCTGATTGTTCTAGGGAAACTAGTACCTTTTTAAAAAATCTCTGCCTTTAAAACGTCAAGGCTCAGTGATCCATGTGTTCAATTTCATTCAGCTTGGTGAAACTGAAGTCGTCCCAGAACTTGTGCGAGCCCTCAGACAGGACACTTTAGAACAGGAGCCGGCCTCCATGGCGATAAGCACACAATGAATGCAGTCAATGCCCTGAGAACAGCTGAAAACCGAAAGCTTCAAACTGCCTTTGTGCTGCTATCAAGGGCATCGCCCAGGCGCTCTAGGAGGGTAGACTCGGCCCATAAAGTACATCCTTTCATTTTAGAAAGGGGCGCTTGGATCCCAGGGTGGTCAAATAAAACCCTCAAGTACTGCCCACAGCATCTATTCTCACACCGACTTATCGCACCACTCCATTCACCTGAATCATATTTAAAATCTGACTGTAAAGTACATTTGCAATTCTACCCTGCTCCAGCAACCACAAAACACAGGCTGCTCTGTCCACTCCGTCATTCTGCCCTTTGGCTCTGATGCAAATGTTGACCCATCTACTGCACTTTAACGAAGCAAAAAGACCATCCTGTCCCCCGCGTGGCACCTCCCCAACGAGTCTCCCCTAGTGAACAGAAACGAAGTCATTTTCTCCTATATCCTCACATCCTCACAACGATTTCCTGTAATAGAATCACATATTTCAAAATGCAAACACCTGTAACCGCAAACTGATGGCTTACACACATTCAAAATATTTAAGCCCTATGAAAATGACGCCAGAGAAATGGGGTTGATTTCATATGAAACACACTGGAATTTGTAAATCCAAAAGACTCTTCTCCTTTACCTTAAGATAAACTGGATTTTTGTAAAACTACTCTGTTTTAGATAAAACATTCAAAATACTATGAAAGTACATCTTTTGGAAGCTGGAGAGTGTACTAAATCATTCAGTGTGGTCACTTAAGAGTCAAAGCTCACTTTTTAAAAAACAAAACTGATCCAAGTTAGTCACTCACTGTATTCACCACATTTCACTACAAATAATGTTGATCGACTTACAAAAATTAGACATATCATCAAAAAAGAAAGATTGGAGCTATTTGGATATTTAAAACAGTTTCCCATGGAGGTATAATACTGAGGAAGGCAGAAGTCAGTGGAATGAGTGTACAACTTCCACCATTGTTAAAAAAAAAACTTCTTAAGGGCCTTTTGGCATGCACACACACACACGACTTTATTTGATAATTCCATCATTTTTTTAATGTTCGTGCACACCTCAGGAAGGAATCAGTAACAGGCCTACACAACTTTATTTGATAATTCCATCATTTTTTAATGTTCGTGCAAACCTCAGGAAGGAATCAGTAACAGGCCTACCCAGCTGTGTCCACTGCGGGAAGTAACAGTCAGAAACTGCGGCCTGCACACCTGCTAGAGATTCACTGGTGTGAGCACTTAGGTAAGTGGCGATCGAGCTTTAAAGTTCTCAAGCAGATTCCTGGAATTGATTCTACAGATTCTAATTCTATACATCTGGGTTGGGGCCTAGGAATCTGCTGTTTAACAAGCCTCCCAGGTGACACTGAGGCTGATCAGATCAGGGACCACACAGCTGATGAAAATGTCCACTTGGACTCATTGCCCAGGAGGCCTGGTGCTGTGCTCTACAGCTCCAGCCAGACGGTTGCATTAGTGGGTGCTAAAGAATTAGGTCACCTGTTTCTAGCGGCTAGGGTAAGGGAGGAAGGCCACACCACCCATACACTGGATGATGTTCCATTTGGGCGCAAATCTGTCTTCAACTTAGTCACTCAATATGCTGGGATAAATATTTGGTATAATCCCTTGGTTCCCTTCATCCCTGCCATCTCCTCACTGGGGAGATGAACCATCTGGAGGTCCTGAGCCCCTTTGCTCACATCACCTCTCCCCACGCCGGCACACTCAGGTCGTGATGAGTGACCTGCATTTTCTCTCCCATCTGGCAGCCTGGATGGTGAGAGGCCTAGTCCATCTGCCCCTCAAAATGCACTTATGCTCTAGGCAGTGGCTGTGATCTTGGCTGGACACTGGGGAAACATGGAGGAGATTTAACAAATCCTGAAGACTGGGTTTCACCTCTGAACACACGGACTTAACTGTGACAGGGTGGGGCTTGGGGACTGGGAGTTCTGAAAAGTCCCTCAAGTGTTTCCAACCGAGCTAAGGCTTCGAACCACTCAATAGCAGCACTTCGACAAGGCTTTGTTGTAAAGGGCTAGATAGTAAAAATATTAGGCTTTGTGGGCCATACAGTCTCCGTTGCAACTACTCAACTGTGCAGTTGTAGTTCCAAAAGCAGCCACAAACAATATATAAACAAATGGGTATACTTGTGTTCCAATAACACGTATAGATACTGACATTTGAATTTCATATAATTTCCACATTCACAAAATATTCTCCTTTTGATTTTTCCCCAACAACTAAAAAAATGTCAAAAGCCATTCTTGGCTCAAAAGGTGGCAAAACCAAAAATCAGGCAGCAGGCTGGATTTGGCCGGCAGGTTGTGGCTCGCTGGCCCTTCTTCTGGAAAGACGAGAAATTAATGTAAGAGGCTTTGGGATCAGGTCTGCTGTTCGCTTGTGCATGGCAGGAAACCTGTTAGAATACCACCTTTCAGTCTTCACAGATGAAGACTATTCACATGTCTTTTGGATGTGGTCTTGTTCAGTTTCTTGGTAGAGGAAGCTAGATTTTATAACAGATGAGTTTTATGCCATGTAAATAGAAGGATTATGGAACTCCTTTTATAAACTGTAAATTATTATCTTCTTTTCTTTTTCCCTCCTACCAACATGCAGTGGAGGGAGAGAGGAGGGAGCTAAAATTCTTTTTTAAAAACATCAATTAAGCCTCATTATGTGACATGATGTGCATAATCCAATGCAAAGTGCTTGGGGAAATACAAAATAAACAAAAGTGCAAAATTACAGTAAATGATAAAAGGCAAGAAGTCAGGGGCTTTAATTTATCTGTAACTCCTCTAGAATAACAGAGAGCACAGGAAAGCTGGTTAAGTGGCTCTGCCCTCAAATAGCCATTGCTAAAAATCTAGCTGTTTCTTATAAACTCTGTGAGCTTGAGCAAGTTTTTGAAGCTCTTTATGTCTCCATTCTTTAATATATAAAGTAGGAATAATAATAGTGCTTTAAAGAAGGCCTCCATAAATGCTGGCTATTATCATTGCTTTATCCTTATAATTTCTGCCTGCTTAAGAACTGGGTCTAGAGGTGGGAGGAGGTAGAAGAGGGTACTGTGGGGATTAATGATGATGGAAGGAGGCTTCACTTTGGGTGCTGAACACACAATACAACATACAGATGACGTATTCTAGAATTGCACACCAGAAACCTCTATAATTTTATCAACCAATGTCACCCCAATGCATTCAATAAAAAAGTAAAAAAAAATAATAACTTGGTCTAACCTGCTTTTTATAACACCTCATACCCAGCAGAGTATTCTTACGTGTTATAACCGGAATGCTTCAGATACTATGTTGTACAAGAGGCCCAACTCTGTCTGTCATGCAAATAGTAACGGTTAGTACAAGTTTCTAGAAAGGTAGAAGGCCTATCTGATTTTCTTTAGATAACCTGTGACACGTAGCAGGCTTCCTTGGACATATCATGTGTTCAATACGTAAATGTTTAGACAGCTCTATGGCATGAAAATACGTACGATCCTTGTCCTCCTATATAACCCACACTTCATTCAGAAGAGAGGTCCTCATTCCCAGTTGCTGGAGTGTTCACTGCTAGTAGGTCACGGCTGAGTTCCTAGAAAGTATCCTCTCTCTGAGGCAGTTACCTTGTCTACAGATATGTCCCCATCCCAGAGGCAGGAGGCAACAGTGGCTAGTCAATATGGGGTTCTAAGGCCTGGTCTGTTTGCCCACCAGATCTGCTGAAGCCTTTGTTGAGTCAGGATCACTATTCGACCTGCCTCCTGCCCAGTCTTGCACCCCTCACTCCCACAGGATTTTGAGAGCCCTCCCAGTAAACTTTTTGCATTTAACTATCCATCTGAAGTCTGTTTCTAGGTCCAGCCTAACTCTTGCTAATGAGCTGATGCCTGAATTATGCTACTTTACATTGGCACATACACTTAATTAGAGGACATCTTTCCTTTTCTTTTTTTTGTAGTTCAACTTCAGCAGGTAAGTTTAACGATCAAAACTTTCTTTTTAAGAATCTGTGTTGTCGCAGATGACAGTGTAAAAATCATTTGCAGAGAAATTTCATAAGCGGTTCAAATGATCTAGATCAAAAAGATCCACCTTCTTACTGTGCAAACATATGTGAACATATACATTTTCCTAGAGGAGGTGCAGCTCTCACAAGACACAACTCATGTTTAATTTAAGGAGTCAGAGCTGAGCGTGACTCCATCAGGCCTTTCTCAGCTTTGCTAAGGAGAATACCGACAGGACATGAAACGTCAGCGTGGCAGGTGAAGACACGCACCAACTGTCCTGCATTTTTCTTTGGCCACAAAGCTCTGTTTTTGTCGAAGACTCTCTCAGGCTAAGATTAGCCTTTAATGAATTTTGAGTGCCTTCCATCTAGCTCACTCTTCCCCCAACAAACCGTATCCTGACTTTTCTGGCTACATATACATACATATACATATACATACACATACATATACATACACATACACATACACATACACATATAGCAGAATTAAAACTCGCTGCTTTGGGATTCCCTAGGCTTTACCCTTGTCCTCTCAAAAACAAAATAAAAACCTCGTGCTGTTTGGGATTTTCTGGGGAACCACCTTTCCAAAACTAGGGGTTTCCATATGATTTGTGGTACAACTGGGGACCTCATTTTGAAACCACAGGGTAGGTTTCCCTTACCCTTGGGGCCTCAAAGTGTGGCAACATCTGGGAACTTGTCAGACATGCAAATTCTTGAATCAAAAACTGGGAGTGGGGCCCAACATTCCGCTCTAACAAGCCCTCCAAGTGACTGACTGATTCTCTTGTAGGCCAAAATTTGAGAACCACCATCTGATGCGATCTCTTTTTTTCCTCAGCAGAGATCGGAGGAGGACACTGAAAGTACCTGTGCCTACAGATTTATGAGCCTCTGTATGAAAAGTCTCCCAGACGGAACTCACAAACCAGGAATCTGGCATCTTGAATCAGGCCAATTTCCTGCCTGAGGAATGAGTGTTTCCTTATTCTGTCTCTTCTGGGTTTCAGCATCTTCCTGAGTTTTGTTCCTTAATATTCTCATTCTTACTGAGGCATAATACACAAGGGTCAGACAGATATGATTTCTTGTTGCACCACGTATGAACTTGCTGGGTGACCTTGCAATGTCTCAGTATCCTCATGGGCACAATACATTTAATAGGAACATCTATTTTATAAACGTTAATTTCTGTGATGATGACAATGCTGATGATGGTAGCTATTAATTAATAATAAACTGCTCTATAAAGTTTTTGCTAATAACTAAAAATCATGTTTGAGTCCCTGAACTAGAAAGTAGTGGAAGTTTAGCCAGTTCTATGTGGATCGAGAAATCCTACTCTTCATCTGAATCAACTCCTTGGACCCCCAAGGATCTCTGAACCAAAATGAGCCTCTTCAGTGAATTTAATTTTAGTCCTTTGTTCAGTAATATATACAAATGGTACCCATGTGCCAGACAGTCTATCATGGAACCAGGGACCTGACCCAATTGTCTAAGAGCTCCTCATTCTGGAATTTGGCCTAGTTAAGGATACCAGATTCCATGTTTATAGATTGTCTAGTGCTTTTCTCTGACTACCAGCAGTGACCATGGGGCCTTCAAGACCCCCAGGGTCATGTCAATATCTGGGAGAAGCCCTGAAGCCTCTCTGTTAATAAATATTTATTAATCCAACTATGCCCCAGGGACTGTGGCTCTGACAACTGCCAGACCGTGGACTAGGCCCACAGATCAGGGAACCTTCAAGCCCAAAGACAATGAATGATGGAGCCCTCATGATTGCTCCATTGAAACAGAACCACAGGGGACCCAAACCCTGCCTGGCCAGACACAGTCTGGGGCACTCTCTGAGTTTCCTCAAGAGGCTCGCATGCAACTGCAGCATGAGTGTTTCCAAAACAACGGTTCCAAAGGCCTATTCTACTTGCACTGTAAAATGATTCAGACCAGACGGTGAGCACCTTGTCTACCAAAATCAAAATTAGAAACCCACTCTCTTGCTCCTAGAGAATGTTTGCAGAGTACAATTGAGACTGCTTGGTGTGCTACAAATATTCAGTACTAACTCCCAAATGAAGCCAAAATAGACCATGAAAGGGAGAGAGATACTTGAATGCATTCTCATCTGGCTCTACATGTTGTAAAGACAGCCTGGGGCAGGACTGGGGGGTGGGGGGTAGAGGGGAGTCACTGGAGAAAGCTATTTCATTCTGCAGTCAGATCTAAAAATAATGAGGTCTCCCCAAAATGCATAGGCTTTAACATTCATGCATTTTAAGCACTGAGTTAATTTGTTTCTCATCAAACACTTGAGGCCATTCACTGCCATCCATACTTGGACAGGGACAGACAGCTAACTATTCTCACTTGGGTCAGTGAATGTATGTATGTATATCATCTATTTGAGAATGTGTGTTTGTAGTGTATGCATATGTGTGATAATATCTACACATCTGTGAGTTTTTATATATTCATATGGATAAAATAGCAGGCCCTGATTTTAGCTGCAACGTATTTTCAGAAACCATTCCATAAAGTAGATCATATTTTCCATGGAAAAGATGCTATAATTGGGAATTTCATTCCTGACCAATGGCTTTTTCGCAAATAAAATATAGAAACTGTAAACAGTCTGTCATGGAACAAAAAATAATAACCATTTTACAAATCTCTATAAATAACTAAAATATTGAAACAATGCCCTACGTCCTAGAAAAAGGGCGAAAACAAATACAATGCCTACCCATGTGGCCTCAACGTGTTCTTCACCACACGGAGCACGGCTCCTTCGAATTATGTTCTAAAATTAGTGCACTAGCTATAATAAAATGAGACAATCGTTTAACAACTTTGCCAACTTTAAATTTTAGTCCCAGTCCCAATGACTGGGGATGACTTAAATAGTCCCAGGCCCAATATCTCCCCCCTCCCACTCTCTATCTCTCTCTTGTCCAAAGAAATTGATCTAATGCCTTCATTTCCCTTTGAGGTAGAAATCCATTTTGAACTGCATCTACTGCCTCCATTTGAGAAGCTTCTTTCTCCTCCTGCTTTTTCCCTTTCCTCTGCCTTCTTCTCCCTCAGCCAGTCCCCTTCCTAGGACTTGACTTAGGGAATTACCATATTGCCACAGAGCAATTCTGTCCTGGCCAAAGATGACTGATCCAGGATTAGACCTGATCACCAGTTACCTGATCATTTGATATTTGGAGCTGAGAGAACCAGAGATGGGGAGTCTCTGCACTCTGGCTGCTGAGGCCTGAGGGAGCCCAGAGCCCTGTCCTTCCACGGGATCCCATGAGCTGTCCCAATATCCTTTCAAGAAATTCCCCTTTTGGTGTAAGCTAGTCTTCAAGGTTTGCTATGGTCTGAATGTTTGAGTCTCCCCAAAACTTATATGTTGAAATCCGGACCCCAGAAGGCATTAGTAGGTGGGTCTTTAGGAGCTCATGAACGAGACTAGTGCTCTCATAAAACAGAACTCCTCACTCAGCCCCCTCTGCGGCAGGAGAGCACGACCAGACATGTGCGGCTGGGGCAAGGGCAGCTTGACCGCAGACATTCTGGCTTCCAGAAGTGTGAGGAAAAAATTCTGTGTTTATAAGCCACCCAGTCTGTGGCATTTTGTTGCAGCGGCACAAACGGAGTAAGACCATGAGGTTCACCTGTGCCGCAGCAGGTGTCAGGATTTCCTTCCCTTTTTCCCCAGCTTTACTGAGGAATACTTGACAAAACTGAAAAATATTTGAAGTGTACAAGGTGATGACTTGATGTATATACACATTATGAAAAAATTCCCACAAGTCAGGTTAATTAACACCATCCCCTTTTTACCGTTTTTGTGTGTGAAAACACTTAAGATTTAGCATCTTAGCAACTTTCAGCTAATACAACACAAATTATCAGCCACAGTCACCATGCTCCTCATTGGCTCCTCAGACCTCCACCACCATGTAACGGAAAGTTGTGCCCTTCTACCAACATCCCCCCATTTCCCCCGACCCTCAGCCCTGGCAACTGCCATGCAACTCTGTTGCTATAAGTTAAACTTTATTGTTTTCTTGTTCAACTTTTTTTTTTGATCCCACATGTAAGTAATACCATGATTGTCTGGCTTACTTCACTTAGCATAATACCCTACAGTTTCACTCATGTCACAATTGCCAGGATTTCCTTTTTTAAGACTAATATTCCAGTATATGTGTATGTGCGTCCACCACCTTTTATTTATTTTTTAAAATATTTTTTATTTATTCTTAGAAGGGAAGGGAGGGAGAAAGAGAGGGAGAGAAACATCAATGTGTGGTTGCCTCCCCTGCGTTCCACACTGGGAATCTGGCCTGCAACCCAGGCATGTGCCCTGACTGGGAATCGAACCAGCAACCCCTTGGTTCACAGGCCTGCGCTCAATCCACTGAGCTACATCTGCCAGTGCCACCACATTTTATTCATCCATTCATTTGCCAATCAGTACTTAGGCTGTTTCCATCTATGATTGTTGTGAATAATGCTTCTATTGTATGAACATAGGTATACAAATATCTGATCAAGTTCTTGTTCTCAATTCTTTTAGGTATATACCCAGAAGCAGAATTTCTGGATCATACAGCAATTCTATTTTTAATTTTTTGAGGAAATCCCATACTGTTTTCCATAGTGGCTATACCATTTTACATTGCTACCAGTAATGCACAAGAATTCCCAGCTTCTCCACATCCTCTTAAACATTTGTTCTTTTCTGTTTCTTTTTTTAAATAGCCATTTTAATGAGTGTGAAATCCTATCTCATTGTGGTTTTTATTTGTATTTCCCTGATAATTAGTGATGTTGAGCATCTTATCATGTACTTATTGCCCATCTGTATGTCTTCTTTAGAGAAATGTCCATACAAGTCTTTGGCTCAATTTTTAATAGGGTTTTTGTTTTTGAGTTGTAATAATTCCTTATATATTCTGCATACTAATTCTTGATCATATATATGGTTTGCAAATATTTTTCACATTCTATGGGTTGCTTTAGGAACTATACTCTTGGCCTTAGACCTGTCCATTCACATAGTAACTGTGCACCCACCTGTGTGTGAAAGATGTGCTAAATAACTGAGGAGAAGGGTACTGTTGACCATCATGCCCTCTCTTTCTTCACCTGACTCTGTCGTGCTCTCAAAACTCTTCCCAATTGCTTGGAAATATTTTTTACTACTAGATCTTTGAAGTCTTATAAAAGGACTTTAATTGGCAATTTCACCTCAGATATGTGAGAAGTGAGATGCCAGTCCTAAACAGATGGTGAGGAACTGGGGAGCAGTAGAACATGAAGCTAGAAGAGGTGGTTATTGGACACACACACACACACACACACACACACACACACACAAAACCTCCAGCAAGGGCTTCCTGACATCTACTCTCATGTGAAAGGAAGTACTTCCACAAACACCAGTGTTTGCCTAGGAGTATTTGACTATTATGTTTTACTGTATGAGCGGGGAGCCCCCCAAAACTGGAATTTATTATTAAAAATTGTGTATTTATTCTTACATGTTTAAACTTCAGTCACCTTCAATGTACTCTCCATTTGATGCAATACACCTATCAAGATGTTGTTTCCACTGCTCAAAACAGTTTTTCAACTCATCAATTTTGATGCCTCTTCATACTTCTGCCATTTTTTATTTCACCTTTTCCACACTGGCAAAACTTTTCCCTTTGAGGACTTTTTTAACCCAGGAAAACAACAAAAAAAATGTCACTCAAGACGAGATCAGGTGAACAGGGAGAGTGGGGCATGAGGGTCATGCTGTTTTTGGTCAAAAACTGCTGAACACTCAGCACAATGTGAGCAGGTGTGCTTGGAAATCACCCATCATGAAATGGGCAAATGCACTGAAAGATTCTTCAAAAAACATTCACTGAAGCCGAACACAGCCTCTCACAACAGCACCAACTGGCAAACTGATACAGATGGGTTCCTTAGAACACTCCTGTAGTTGGAGAAGCTTGTATTATAAGGACCTGCCCTCCAGGAGATAATTCTGGTTTTTATTGGAGGGGTCCCCCTTTTGTATTTGTTCTCACTAGCTGATAAAGGTCATAAACCTTGACCCTAAAACACAAGACCTTTACTGGTGTCTTAACATTCTTTCCTGACCAATCAACAGTGGAACTTTTTTTTTTATCCAACCATGTACATCCCATCCCAGCCAGAGTACATGTTTTTCCATCCTTAGCATGAATACTATGAATTAGAACTTTAAAACTCCTCATTTTTTTTTATCCTTACCACTCTTGTCAGTAAAGTTTTCATGGGGAGTGTCCCCCTGCCTGGCAAGTTAACAGACTCAGACTTTTATCCCCACACAGGCCATGTGGGCAGCAATCCTACTCCCAACTCCACGGCCTCCTCACAAGTCAACACACACACCAGACACCACACAGTTCCTCCAAGTTTAAGGCACACTTACCCATGCGTAGCTGCAACCAATCCCATTACTACAATTCTCAGATTTAGATAAATGCCAGCCTGTACTCAAATGGATTTATTAACGTAGCTACCTTACATGAACATAATTGACCTCTACAGAATATTTTCCTTTCTAATGTTCACATATCTTAGAAACCACAAGCACAGATCTTTGGGTAAACATTTAGCTGCATCCTGGACCCGCTTTGCATCTATATAATGGTTGTTCACACACACACAGAAGTAATATGCATTTGTCTCTGAAGAACTGCCTTTAATGTCCTGTTGAAGCCAAAGAATCACAACTTCAGGCTCATGAACTAAATTTGCAGAATCACTGCTCAGGAGCAATAACATCTTCAACAGGAAATTAGTCCAATTACAATATCCTCTGAATTATGGTCTCTGAGTCCTTGTTGTTTTACCTAGTACAAAATCGCCTAAACAGCTTGCGGTGTCTACAGCAGCAGTACAAAAAAAAAAAATGCTAGCCAGGATTTTCATCCCCCATGGAATGGATGCAATAAATGGTCCATGCCATGCAGTCCCTGAGGATCAGCTAGAGAAAATGAATCTTACGCCAGGACTCCAAAAATGAACACTCACTACCCATTCTCTAACTGCTCTCCATTTTTCATCAGAGACGTCCAGGGACAATCGCAGGAGGTGAGTCCCGTGCCAGCCGCATCTTCCCAGCTGTCCGGGAGCCTGGTGTGGACAGATCCTGTGCTGGGTGCCTCACACTTTGTCTGCCTGATTTTTTTTTTAACCAAATAAGAGTTACAAATATAAGGCAAAAAATGTAGGAGGATGACAGTAGTGAGCTGGTGACCTGGAGACCCCTCCCACCAGCAGCGTGCTTTACCCCTTGTGGCATACAGGGAGGGGCAAAAGGAGGTTCAGTTGTGAGTACGCAGAACACAGAGTTTATTTTTGTATTATTTTATTATTTTGTATTATTTATTAGCTATTGTATTATTTTTCCCTACAAGCAACCAGAAACCAATTTTTGCCCCACCCTGCATAATGCCCTGTGGTGATGAACTGAATGTCAGCATTGACAGTTTGCTATGAAGTTATGTTCTTCAGGGTTGGAGCCAAGCCCGTCCCACCAGCTCCACGTACAGTGTTTGCCTGTGATGGGTTTATTCCTCCTTCAGTACCTGAGGCAGGTCCCTACATAAACACAAAGAAGGAGGCACCCTTAGAGGGAGAGAGACTTATTTGCATGACATGGATGCTTACTCAAGGGAGGGTAATCAGGCTTTAGGTTTTAGAGACCTGATTTCTTGCACGTGTGCGTGTTTCAGATCAAATGAGGTTTTTTTGCATTTTCTTTAGCTTTGTTTTAAACTCATGATGAGAAGATTTTTATAGGAGAGCACAAATGACTGTATCATCCTTAGCATGATTTTCACCTTCCCCCTTTCCTCATTTCCTTTCAATATTGTTTTCCAGTCATTTTGAAGACAACTGCGGCTGTGAACCTTTGTTTTCCTAATGATCTTGCTTCTCTTTATTATCAAGAAAAACCTCCTGCTTTGCCCTTTTGCATGAATATTCAATTACTAAAAATTGAGATCTGGTCCTAAGTCAATCAAGAAGATAAACGCCTGAGTGAGAATCGAAGGCAGAACGACAGTAACGGCCACTCCAGGGTTGTCTCAGGACTAAATCTGGACTGAGGTACGAAAGTGCAGTGGGAGCTTTGACAGTGAGTGGCCTCTTGTCCTTTTTATTTCCTGTGCTGCTCTGTTTGAGTGCTTTCTGTGTCCTAGATGCTGTGGATCCAGCCCTCAAACCAGTGGCAGACAGGTCCCACATGAAGACAAAAGCTGTACTCTACCCTTCTGCTCTGCTTCAGACGCTGAGTCACCTTGGTGGGTCTTAATCATAGCTCCTCCCCTCTTATCCGGAACTTCACGTTGTGTCTCCCCATTATCTGGAAAAATGTGTGAACGAGGATAGAGATGGTGGTAAGACCATTTACCAGTGTGGGACACTGGCCTGAATAAGTTGTTTGGATGTTGGAGTGGCAATTCATTACACAGGCTTATCAGCATTGACGCCTGATCCACCTTATGTTGAACAGTAAATGTCAGGACATACCTGTGGTCGGGTGGAACAAAGTTCCTTCTCTCGGAGCTCTAACTAGTCCACTGAAATGTTTTTTTCTTGCACTAAGTAAAATTATGAGCAAAATGAAACTTAGTCAATATGTGAAAATTAAACTTGAAATCACTTGAAATTTGATTCAATAGTAATGTTTTAATGATAACATTTAAGATAACTGGTAATAAAAGCAACTTGAGTAGTAGGTGAATGTCAAAATACATAGAAGTTGAGAGAGGAAAGGAAAACGAGATAAAGAAGGAAACATTAAGAGACAGAAGAAGAATAAATACTTGGGAAGCAGGGTGGAAATTAGAAGTTTGGGGGAAATGGAGCCATTTTCTTACACTGGTCACACTGTTCCCACGCATATGGCAACACGCACATGGCTCTGAGGTACATCCTTCACTGAATGCACCAGTCTAGTATCGAGAGGAGAGGGGGGTCTAAAGAAAAGATCCTGATCCCCCCAAAATGTTCCCACCCGGGTAACATACAGGAAGGCCTATTGTTGTGCACTAACACCTAAGCTTATACCCACTTATAGAAGGTCTTACAAGGCCTAGAGTCTCTAAGAGTTTCAAAGATCACTCCCAATGTCAGAAATACATGTGTAAGCTCCTGCAGGAAAAAAGTATAAAATTTTCTTTTGTATGTTGAATTTTCTGCGAAATACCAGCATGGAATTCATTACTTAAAGAAACTCAGAGGTGAATTCTGCATGGTAACTGTTCTGCTCAGTAAGTTTCCATTTTTGTTAATTCTTTAAAGTGGGTCATACCTATTTTATATCTTCTTTGTCTTCTATCTCTCTTTCCTTGGTGGCTTTTCTCCTTCCCCCACCTGGGTCAGGGAATCTTAGGTCTGCTGCTGAGTCTAGGTAGCTACCAGATACAGTACCTCAAACTCGGCCAGCTCCAGAGAAGGGGGTCAGGAGCTGGGAGTGGACTGCCTAGAACATACGATTCTGAAGCAGGGAGACTGATGTTTAGCCCGGATGTGTGGAAATCAGCTTCACTGCTTTCTAGCCCTGCCAGAGACAAGGCCCCTGAGCTAATGGGGCTGGAGTCTGCTGACTTCAGGTCAAGTCACTTGCACCATATGAATCTTGACCTATGAATCTCCCATCCAGACAGCCTCTCCCTCCTCTGACTTGGAGCCAAACTGGACATTTTCTCATATCCACTCCTGGGAGAAAATGTGTGTTCTTCACACTCTTACCAAACCACCTGCCCAGGTCTGAGGCCACGTCAGTGCTGATGCTATGGACTGATGGGGCGTGTGGCCATCTCTCCTCTGCCTGTTCTCTGTTGTCCAAACACTGCTGTGGCTGGATCCCTCACTGTGTCCAGGGATTAGCTCAAATGGCTTCTCCTCAGAGAGGCCTTCCGCACCACCAAATTTCAAAAAAGACCACCAACCTCAGGCTTCTACAAATCTGCCCAGAGCACAATCAGCAGAGCCCAAATCATGTACAGACACATGTACAAAGAACAATACCCAGAAACAACGCCAGACGCCTTCCCTTAGGTGTGAACCTTAATCACACACTGAAACTTCATGGCATAGAAAAAGCCTTTCACCATTTACTAAACAATAGGAAAATGGAGACTTAAAAGTTTACAACAATTAGAAAAAATGGATCCTAACAAAAATAAATGCATGGCTGGGAGGGGGGAGTATCCTCTAGTACAGTTCTTCTGCAGAACACCCTAGCAATATACATCAACAAGCATCAAAATATTCATATTGTTTGGCTCAGTCGTGAACATGGAGGACATTATGCTATGTGAAATAAGCCAATCAAAACAGACAAATGCTGTATGATTCCACTTCCATGAGGTACCTAGAGTAGTCAAACTCATAGACCTAAAGTAGAATGGTGGTTGCCAGGGGCTGGAGATGGGGCAGGGAATGGGGAGTTATTGTTAAATGAATATAATTTTCAAAATGGGAAGATGAGAAACAGTTCTGCACTTCTTATCAGCTACTTCTCCAACAGGTCAACAGGACCTTCTGTAAGGTCCAATTTCTAGGCCTAATTTTAAATACTTTTGGTACCCGGGAAAGCAGCTATTTCTATGACTATACCATCTTATCAGTTCTTACATAAAATTCAGGTGCTCTACCACAGAACTGGAAGATATTTTACATTGTGAGATACAGCCAGTTATCCAAAGTCACTGGACTATGTTCTGCCTTCCAGTCACTCTTAAGACTTTAATAAAAAAATAGTGTTCTTCTGACTCTGTAACTTGCTTTCCTGAGCCTACACAGCCCAGCTAGCTCACTTTTTCTACATCTATGACTTTCCGAATAAACTTTCTCCTATAATTAAAAATAAAAATAAAATAAAAAATAGTCCTTAAAGCCCCTCCCATTTTTGTTCTCTTACCTTGTAACTTGAGTTCTCTTCCCAAAATCCAGGGACCTCATCGATTGCAGCACTTCAATACAGCCCATGTACTAGAATAAGAAAAAAAGAGAACAGCTGGGGAAAAAGTAGCACAAAGATGTCTCAGCTTTAGAGTTATTTCTTGAGAAACACCTTTAATCAGTTCCTGCTATCAAGTTACATTTACAAACCCTGCCTACCATTGATATTTCTGCCCATTAATGGGTATATGCCTTAAACTTCAGCTCAGTTATACACTATCAGCAAAAGCCAAACTATGACAAAGACTGCAGGTAACAACAACAAATATGAATGCAATGGTTAAGATCTTGAGCTCTGGGGTCCAACCCTGTAATTTGAATCCAGGCTCTGCCACTTGTTATGGAACCTCAGTAAGGTATTCTACATCTCTGTATTTCAGTTTTGTCACCAGTAAAATGCAGACACAATTACAATATTTGTGAGAGTAAATTATTTCTTACAGAGGTCCTAAGAGCAGCGCCTGGTACATAAAACTATTGGAGGAAGTAAAAATAAATGTGAGACTAATAACACAGAAACACTGCATCTTCTAAGGAGATAAAACAAGCATATAAATGCAGATAATATAGGATTTAGTAACATAAGATCTTATTTTTTGCAAAATCATGTATGGGAGTTCAAGAAAAGATAAAACATTATATCCTACACCAGCAATGAGTGAATTGAACTTGAACATGAAGTATTAGAAAAGGAAGTGTCACTTATAAAGCTCAAAGATGTTGATACTTAATGCAGTAGCAGTGGGAGGCACATCAGGCTGCTGGTAAAAGAGGGGTGTGATCAGTCTGGGTTGGAGGAGCCTTATGCCAGCAGCAGTGTGAAGGTGGGTTAGTAGCGAGGGAGTAAGCGAGGATGCACCTGCCCAGAGGGAAGTACTGGCAGCCCACACGGAAAGGGGCTGGTGGCAGTAGGAAGGAGGGGACAGATTCAAGTGGCATCACGGAAATAGATACTACGTGATTCGGTAGTTGATTTGATGTAGAGAGTAAGAGAAGGATGAGTCAAGAATGACTCAGACATTTCCAGCCAGGGTAGCAGAGGGAACAGTGATTCCACTAACAGAAACAGGAAAGTCAGGGCAGGGGAAGACGAGCTGGTTTGGGACCCATTGACTGAAAGACACTGGTGGAGTATCCAGGAAACAAGAAGCTGGCAGTTTAAAATTGGATTCTGGGATCATGGAGAGGACTTAAGCCTGGGGATGCAGATTTAGTAGTTGCCTGTGCAGCTTTGCCAGGTGAGGCCGTGGGAGTAAATCCTCTTAGCAGATCCTTAGTTGATGAGGAAGAGGGTTTCTCAGAGAATGAGCTCAGAAGCATTATGAGAGCCAAGCGGTCTGATTGAAAGTGATCTGTCGGCTCCTTGAAAATTACATATTTACTGTTTGGAAGCCGTCCAGTTTCCCTCTGCTTGGAAATGGCAGAAGCACTGTGAAAAAATGGCAGGAGCCAGGGGGTGCCTCCCCAGACACTTCGTGTAGTGTTTCTGAACAGATTCTGTAGATTTAGCATCCTAAGAGCCCATTGGTCCCCCAAGGACTGCCTGGAGCCTAGGGTTGGAGAGAGTGCACTGGCCAGGACAACCATCTGGTGATTCTCAGCCAGGTTCCTGTTCACCACACTCCTCTTGGGTCTCTGGTATTGACACAGAAAAGTGTCAATTTTTCTGACACTTTTTGAATGAAAAAGTTGTTTGAATGTCCTGTTCTGTCTTCCCAAGGCTTGAGTAACTCAGGGAAGTGAGTGATGTGTGCAGATTTCTGTTCAATAAAGCATAAGACTTAGTAGGGCAGGAAAGCTAGATTTAGCTCAATTGTCATGAAAATGGGTACGGTAGAACACCCATCTCAATTGTCATGAAATGAGATTGTCATGAAATGAGATTGTCATGAAATGGCCCAAGCTCCATGTCAAGGTGGACTGAAAGGATGGTTTTCCTAACCTCCCTGGCTGCTCCAGCTTTTCCTGCCTTTCAGTGTCTTCTTTCATTCCAGCATTTACCTCATGCTTCCCTATTTCTGTGCCCCTCGTGCTGGAAAGAATGGGCTCCCCACGCGGGTTGGGGGACAGGTCTCGGCTACACCTCCAAGTCCTTGTCAGTGCACAGGAGGCTGTCACTTTTTCCCTTCAGTGTAAATCATCGATTTAAGATGAGGGGACTCAGCCTACCAAGGCACACTTTTTGAAAATGTGACCAAGCACCTGCATTTTTCATACTCTGCCAGAGTGCTTTTTCCAAAATGAATATCAGAATGTGCCTCTCCATTGCTTAAAAGTCCTGGCATTTATCAAAACAAATACAATACTATAAACCTAGACCCTGTGTTTCCTGGCCCCTGCTGGCCCCCTTCCACTCCCTCTGCGTCACTCTCCCCCATGCACTTTGCTGCCACATGGGCCTTCTTTCTACTCCTCGAAGACTCCCAGCTCTTTCCAAACACAGGGCCTTTGTACTTGCTGCTCTTCTCCCCCCGCTGCCAGCTCTGCTTAGCTCTCCCCTGTTGCTCTGCAGGCCTGACTCCTCTTCATCCTTCAGGTTTTAATTCAAATGTCACTGCCTCAGAATCTGCCCCCTGTCACCTTCATCACCACTGATGGATTATCAGGTTTGCTTGTTAATTTGCTTGTTACCTGTGTTCTTTCCTTAGCTATAAGCACCGTTAGGGTAAGGACCATGATCACCCCTGTTTTCCCATCACTTGGGACAGTGCCTGGGACATGGAAATCTAATGAAAGAATAAATACAGCTTCTATGGTTCGACTCTTACAGTATCTTTTAAATGAGCAGAGGCAGGGAGAAGAGACCGAGGAAAGGGCAGGTTGGACTGGGAATAAGTGAGGAGTACAGAACTGGGGACTCGAAGTGAGACTCAAGAATTCCAGACCAGGAAGACAACCTTCGGAAGGTTTCTAGATTTCCTTGTTATCTCCTCCATGTTTGTTGTTCTGCCATCTGAGAGACTGGCAACAAACGACCTAAACAGAGAGGGCTCTGCAGTCAAATGGGTGGAGGGGAGAACTACTCCTCAGGTGCTGTGGGGAGAAGCCCTGAATGGCAACAAACCTTCCCACGTGAGGGGCAGTGTCTCAGCCGGGCAATTCCCAGCCCACTCAGTGACTCGCCACCGGTGGGATTTTCAGTGGAAAGTGCGAGCGGAGGACAGAGAGAGAGGGGATCTTCCAAAGGTTTTGTTCTCAATCACATTTCACGGTGCTAACGCCCTCACGCCTTTCCTTCTAAGGCAGAACGCAGCATCGCCTCTGATCCCCTCTTGTCTTCCCTGAAACCTCTGCTTTGCTTCCCATGCTTGTCTGTCAGGCACAGGTGATACCTCCTGCCAGCCTCATGAGAACAACTGAAGTTTCTGAAGAAACGTGAGTCGTGAGGTGGTGAACGGGAAGGTTGTCTGAGCACCGCGCCCCTGCTTTCTCACCCTGCCACCCGTAGCAAGGTCTGAGGTCACCGTGACGATGCGTACCTGTCCCCTTCCACCCTGCGCATGCGTGACGAAGCCACTCTGAGCAGACTGAAGGGAGGGGATCAAGGCCTGACTGTTGCCACAATTACCCCCAATACCAGAATGGACGTGGCCTCCCCATCGACTCACACAGTCCACTTCGCTCAGAAACCACTGCTGTGAGGAAGCAGGGACCCAGCAACACATAACAATCTATCCACTTCTTTCCACCTGCAAAAGCGGGCAGTGGCTGAATGTCAAGGCCTGAGGGAGAAGTCGGGTTTGTTGATTTAGGTATAAACTGAGGGTGACAATACCTCTCATTCATTTACTAAATGCAGATCTACTAAGACATGGTCTGTGTTCTTAAACAGCCCATCCCCAAAAGGACAAGGCAACTGTGAAAGAGATGACTTTTCTCTCTACGGGGTTAGTCATTGTTAATTCCATTTAATAGATGAGGAAATTAAGGCCTATTAAAGGAAGAGTGCCCGGCTCCGTTTCGTTTGTTCAGTGAGACTAACTCAGGGTTTATTCTAGAGTCCACAGTGCATCTGGGGGGCTCGGTGTGGAAGTCGTGTATGCCAGAAACATCAAAAACAGAAGGGGTCATCCAGCTGGCTCCCACGGACTCTTCTGTGTGCCACCGGGGTGGCTAAGAAGGTGGCAAGCTTGGGGGCTACCTGGTAAGAACAGGCATGAACACAAGCTCTTCTGGGGACAGCAGGAGGTGGCACATGAGACAGCCGACACTCCCTAATTCCTTACCATGTGACAAGGAGAGGACACTGAAGATTCTTATTAGAGACGCACAGGGTGGTGAGAAAGTGGCGGAGCTCCGCAGCGCTCACACAACCTCCCCATTCAGCACCCGACAGCGCACCTCACTCTCCCTCACGCCCCAAGGCAGTAATAATATTTTTGTGCTGTCCAAGCGCCAAGCACTTGCTCCCAGGGAGAGGTGAACAGCCTATATTCACGGCCAAGTGTATCGTGGGCTTTGCATTCCAGAAAAGAAATTACTGGAGGTTTTCAGAGAAAAGGAGTGACATGGAAACTTCTCATTCTGACTCTTATACAGAATGATATATTCTTACATCTTCAGAAAGAACATCTGAAGGATACATAAGGATACATGTTAACCATGGCTACCTCTGGGAATGGGAGAGAAGCAGGCTTTCACTTTTTACTTTACATTTTGTATTGTTTATATTTTTAAAAATAAGTAGGTAGTATTATTTAGAGTTAAAAACTAAATAAAGCCTACCACTTAACCTCTAGGAACCACAGTTTATTACTCACTAAGTAGGGTTAGATCCTTTTTTCTTTGTGGCATATTGCCTCCTTGAGAACGTGCCTGGCCCTGCACCAGGAGGACGGAGAAATTGTTCAGGAGGAGGTATGAGGCACAGGCCCTGCGCATGCTCAGACAAGGAGGAACGGCGCTTGGAAACAATCAGAACTGAGAACAGCCTGTAAGCAAGGACGGTATGACTAGGGTCTGACCTTCATGCAATAATGTTCAACAATGATAGAGGTCACCAAGGTGGCCTGAAGACGCTGCGAGATTTTTCTGCCACCTTTAAATAACTTTCAGTCTTTCCCGTGTTAAAGAAAAAAAAAGTCAGGGAGAGGGAAGAGAACATTCTCTTCATAATTTTGAGACATCGTCGCTACGTTCCACTCATGATTGAACTTACAACAGTGGTGTCTGGCCTCTGGGCTCCACTGAAACTGCCCGAGCAAACCAACCACCTCCTCACAGTCCACTCCAGTGAACCAGCGGCTCCCCCGTCAAGGGCATCCACCACTGCCGGCCCTAGCCACCTTCTCTTCGTTCCGAACCTCTCTTTCCTTGGTTTTCTTGAGAGCATTTTCTCATTCCTCATGCTTACCTCTGACTACTCTGTCTCAGTCTCCTTCACTGAGAGAAAATATTTGCAAAAGACATATCCGAAAAAGGACTTTCACCTAGAATATGTAAAGAACTTTTACAACTCAATAATAAAGACAAATAACCTAATTTTTTAATGGGCAAATGATCTGAACAGACATTCTCCAAAGAAGATATACAAATAGCCAATAAGCACATAAAAAATCTGCTCAATACTGTTCATCACTAGGGCATTACACACCAACACACAATGAGATATTAATTCACACCCTGTGGGTGGCTATAATTTAAAAAACAAACAAACTGAAAATAGCAAGTGTTGGCAAAAATGTGGAGGAACTAGAACCCTCATATATTGCTGGTGGGAATGTAAAATGGTGCGGCCACTGGGAAAAACAGGTGGGCAGTTCCTCAAAAGGTGAAACTTGGAATTATCATGTGACCCAGAAATTCCACTCCTAGATATATACCCATGGCAACTGAAAACATAGGTCCACCCCAAAACTTGCATGCACATGTTCATAGAAGTATTATTAATAATAGCCAAAAAGTAGAAACAACCCAAATATCCACCAACTGATAGATCAATAAACAGTGGTATATCATGCAATGGAATAGCATTTGCCAATAAAAAGAAATGAAGTACTGATACATGCTATCACATGGATGAATCCTCAAAATATTATCCTAAGGGAAAGAAGGCAGTCACAAAATGCCACATATTGTACGATTTCATTTATATAAGTGCCCAGAATCAACAAATCTATAGAACTAGAAAGGAGGGCAGGAAGGTTGAGGGGATGAGATAAGATGCTAAAGGGTACAGGATTGCTTTGGGCATCGATAAAGGTGTTCTAATATTGGTGGCCGTCGCGCAACTCTGTGAATACACTAAAAGGCATTGAATTGTACACTTTCAATAGGCGAATTGTATGGCATGTAAATTATTTTTCAGTAGACTTATTACCAAGCACCCATGGAAGCAACAATAACAGGTCATACAAACAATATCTGCAGGCGGTGTGTGGCGCTGATGGAAATGATTCAGGAAATACGTGTGAGTGGATGAGCGATGCATACATGAGTGAAACATCAGAAATCATCACAGTTGTGTGAAATCTCCTTCAGCACCCTTGGGGCAGAGCTCACTGCTCTTCCTTTGGACTCCCACAGCACCTCTGTCATACCCCAAGGTGGCACTCACCCGGTGGTGCTGCTATTTATCTGTTTAAATGTCTCCACCCACTGCTGGCCTGTGGGCTTCTCAAGGGCAGGGAGTGAGACTTAGTCATCATTATCCCCAAAACCTCTTACAGGGCAATAAATGATTTATTTGAATGAAGTAGCCAAGAAATGATGTTCAGGAAGTCTCAAAATAACCCGCATCCTAACTGGACCATCCGTAATGTGTTCCTTCTTAAAGGGATATATTGCCAGTTGAAATAGCCCTAATGTTAAGCTGGTCAAAGCTCTCCTATGCTAGGTTTGAGTCAAAAGGTGCATCATGTGGGAAGGGAATGGAAAGTCCTTTCCCCTTTTAGTGCAGCACCAGTCTAATGAAGACCTGGGCAGGCAGACACTGGGGATGAGGGACCCCGCCTCTGGAATGGGAGCTCTCTGGGAGAGTAGGTTTAGAGAGAGTTCAGGGAGACAAGTCTCAGTGGAAGAGGCACAGGTGGTCTTGCCAAACGCTGACTTTCCTTAGAGTGATTTTATAGCACCTTTGAAAGCTCCCATCCAAGTGCCCAGGGCTGCTTACACCTTCCCTCTCTCTACTATTCTCTGCCCCCTTGTGTTTTTCTTCAGAGCTCTCAATGTTGGCAGTACCGTGTGTGTGTGTGTGTGTGTGTGTGTGTGTGTGTGTGTGTGTGTGTGTGTTGTCTCCCCTGCTAGAAGTTTAGCGGAAGTTTAGCAGCAGCGAGCTGGACTGCTCTATCCCCATCACCTAGAATACTGTGTGACACATAGTAGCCCCTCAAAATAAACTTTGGTTGATTGAATTGAACATTTCTTTAAAAAATCCAAACATCTACTCTGCTGAAAGCTCCTTCTTCTGCTCCAGGTTCAAAAGCCTGAAAATCTGGATTCGTTCATTCATTCATAGTTGAGGTCTTGGCGACCCTCTGAGTCCTTAATGTTCCATCTTCTCAAAGTAAGATGGAATCTTCTCAAAGTAAGTTGGGTGTTCTGCTTCTTCTTCCAAAAACAAGATCTCCCTCTTCTGATTTCCTGACCAAACCAAAGCAGGGCTGTGCAGGGAGCAAAGCCTGTTTGCTCCTGCCCAAACTCTCACCTTGCTGTGCTTTCCCTGCTAAGCAGACTCCATCGCACACAGCAGATGGAGAGAGCGCCCCCATTTTTGGAGTCCATTCCTATTCCCTCCAAGGCAAGGAGAACTGCTAACATCTGAGTATAATATCCTGAGGGATTTTGATAGTAAATAAGTTTTAAGTGGACTCGGAAGAAAGGTTTCTTTCTGACAATGAGCACCTCAGGATCTTGCACATGGAGTGTCTTGAGGGCCAGAAGCCCAGATAAACAATACAAATCTTGGTCTGGTTGACAACATAGTGGCATTCCAATATACTATAAGTGTCCAAAACAACCTTCTAATTCATATGAAAAAAAGTACTGGGTGTCTGTGGGCACGGAAACTATGACAACCATCTGTATCACATGAGGCGGCCCTGTGGCAGCTCATACCAACAGTCCCACTCGCACTGAGAGAGGCTCGTTCTCCACCTGCAGCCCTGAGCAGACACACAGGCACTCGGATGGAGGTCATTTCCTTGGCAAAAACCACCCTGAAAGCATTTGGAAGGCTGTGACCTCTCCTAGGAATAACTTTACACCCTTGTGTCGGGAGACACGAGTGGCTCCTTCTGTCACTGGGCACAGCCAGAGAGGCAATCCTCTGTGATCCTGTGCTTCTGCACAGAGATTTACACTGTGCCTATTCTCATCAGTGTTGGCACAGTACGGTACCCCTTTCACAGACCGGAAAACTGATTCTCGAGATGCAGTGGTCTGCTAGTGGCCTGCTCGGGGGCCACAGGGCTGGCTGATGGAGAAGAACACAGATTGCTTTGAGGCTTACACCTGTGCTCTTCAGTGTTGTCCGCCTGGCCTGGAGAAGTTCACCATCTAGGGGAGACGCCAAGTCCTGCCTCTATGAAGAATACAAGATACAGAGGACACAGAGATGTTCAACACTGGCTTAGCAGATTCAAGTGCGTTTCATCCTATGGATGGGACATCTGCTGACAGCAATTCCCTCACGGTACCTGGATCAGTAGAAGTCTCCCCATGATGCTTACGCCCTGCAGTGCCCTATGCTCCACAATGGGTAGAGGTGGTAGAGATATTTAAAATGAAAATAAGCCCTGACCAGTGTGGCTCAGTGGGTCAGGTGTCATCCCACAGAGCGAAAGGTCTCCAGTTCAGTTCCCAGTCAGGGCACATGCCTGGGTTGTGGATTTGGTCCCCAGTCAGGGCACATACAAGAGGCAATGAATCAACGTTTCTCTCTCACATCGATGTTCTCTCCCTCTCTTTCTCCCTCTCTTCTCCCTCTCTAAAAATTTTTAAAAAATCTTTTTTTAAATAAAAAATTCAAGAAAATAAAAACTTCCACACTGAATGTACTACAATGTATCTCTCCTTCATCCACCCGATCTCTCTCTCCCCCTGCCCCATATAAAACTATTTGTCCATGAAGAAAAGGAACAGTAGAGTGGTAAAGCCAGGCACCCTGCACAGGTGGCAGATGTCTTCTATTCTGTATGAACTGGGAGTGACTTGAAGAATGACTGCTGCCCCCACCACTTCGGACAGTAAGTACTGCACTCATTCCATACCATGTCAATCACCCTTCGTGTTCTCCAAAAACAGGAATCATGTGGTGCAAGGGCCAATTCTCCTTGTCCAAGTGTGCATTTTGCAGAAACTCCTTGAGGGCCTTGTATCTTATATTCAATTTTAATGTTGAGTTTCAAAACCCACAGCCAATAGCTTCAAGCTAAGCCCTTGGTGGGGCACAGCAAGTGTTGGCAGTGCGTCCCAGCCACTGAGAAATGTGTAAGAGATTTTCGTCCCTCTGTAGGCATAATCCCAGAAGACCGGCAATGCTGCTTTCTGTTGCTCTTGGAGAAAGCTGATGACCGGATGGGACTGGCTCCCCAAAATGGAAGTGAGAACTGGAAGACAGGCCTACTCAGATTAAGTTGGTTTGTAATAGCAATGGACTACTCTCTCCTCATGGAGCCAGCAAAATCTCAGGTTGTGTCAAAGCATTAATGCATTCCGAGGAGGGGAAGCCTTAGCGCTGCTGCTTACAGGAAGAACAACTGAATAATTGATCCCAATAGCTGTTTAACTAGACACCTAGGGGTCAAAAGGCAAGTTTTCTCTTATTCCCTGGAAGGCCCTCCTTCCTCTATACACTTTATTTTTCTCTTTTGTTTTCATTTGCATACTTCTCCTAGTCCTGTATTTATATAATCCAATGTGGGCATTTTTAGTGCTGTTCCACAAATATTTCCGATGTTTCACCTTCTCTCCACATAGTAAGACTGTACTTCTACTGTCCCTTTGAGGTTGGGTGTGGCTCCTGATTTATCAGGGATATTCAAGTGGACCCTCGCGGGGGCAGGGAGTGATTTTTCACATTTCTTTTCTCTTGCAACTGGGAAGCATAGAGACAGAGCCTCCCTCAGCTCACTCCTAAGGGAGAATGACACAGATTAGACATCCCCAGACAATTTGCTGTGGGCACATAGCACAAACAAGAAATAAGTGTTATTTGTCTAAGCCACTGAGATGCCGGTGGACCTAGTCCACCCTGACTGACACAGTTACCACGAAAGGGAAGAGAGACGATGCCACAGTCTAGCAGCACGGGCTCTGAGAAGCAGGCCTGGCTCTAAATCTCTGCTTTGCCTGTCCCAGCTGAGAAACCCTGGGCAAATAACTTGACATTTCAAGCCCTCAGTTTCCTCATCTATAAAGTAGGAATAATAACTTATCTGCTTCATTAGGGCCATTATGAGGCTCAAAAAAGTTAATGTGTGTGTGGTGCTGAGCACAGCACTGGCACATGGGGAGGGCTCAGCAAATGGCAGTGACTGTACTGAGATGACAATGTTTCCCTCCCAATCTTCTTCAGTTTCACCTGGCTCCCAGTTTGGAGAGCTGATAGATAAGCCTCTACTGTGCAGAGACTGGAATCCAGAGCACTATATAGGAGCGTGATAAACACTGGGATGCAAGGTGTATAGGAGGGTCTCTGACCCAGCCTCTGGGAATCAGTGAAGATTTTTCAGAAGAAGGGATGCTGCTGTGAGTCATAAAGGGCAACTAAGGAGAGACTGGGGGGGGGGGGGGGCGGGGTACTTCCAGGCAATGAGCACAGCATGTGCAAGAGGTTAAGGGCAAAAATAAAGGGTACTCCAAAAACACCCAGTTCTTCAACATGACTGGAGTCCAAAGATATGTATGGCTGGGGTTATAGGCAGCAGTTACGGTACATTAATTACCTAGTTAATTGTCTGCCTGCACAATTCAAAGGGCTCTTGGGGGGCTGGAAGCTGGGTGCTATTTACCTTGCATCCTTAGAGTAAGCACAGTATGTGGCACACAGTAGGCTCTCAATAAAAGTTCATGGAATGTCAGATGACTATAACCACATTTCAGGATACCTCAGCTTAAGTATGATGCCAATTTCTCCTCATCTTTCCATAAGTTTCCAAATAACACTTCCATCCAGCCCACTTCTCAGACCCAAATAAATACAAGCTAAAAATACAGCCAGGTCATGAATCATAAATGAGATGGAAAAGCAGTGACTCACAGAAGTTAATCTGCTTCCCAAGAGAGTGTTGCTGGATGTCCTTTGCTCTGAAAGGTGAGGCAAAATGCCAGCACCATCGCTGTGCAGATAAAGTTAATGCAATTCCCAGGCTTGCCATTGGGTGCCCACCTGGTATTCTAAGGCTCCCATTCAGAGGGCCCAAGAGGCAGCAGCCCTATGCTTCCCTACAGAAGCTAACAAGGGTGTACTAGGTGTGTGCTCAAGATTAGGGCATAGGAGCCTCCCTACTGTCTCAGTGGTCCAATGTATCCACCATCTTGTTAACTATGGCCTTAATTTGATTGCTGCTGTAGCCAAGGCAATGCCTTTGCAGAATGGCTTAGCAGATGACCTACAAATTATATTTTGTATACTTGTCTAATTAAGTTAGAAAGGTAATCCAACCTAATAGCTATGGGGTGTGTGTGTGTGGTCTCTTCTGCCAACCCACAATGCAATTAAAATCTTACATCTTTGGATTTTCATGCCTTTTTTCTCAGTTCTGAGCTCCTCAAAAATATTAAATAAATTATACCATCCACCCCAAAATAACACAAATCTGACTCAGACTTCGGTGCCTAGAGTATTTGGTTGTACCAGGACCTCGAGTTTTGGGTTGAATCAAACACTATTGGAGGAACAATACACACCACAAATGAGGGCACGTGCAAGCACTAACACAAGGGAAACAGCCGTTAGCAGCTCCATCAACCTGTGTCTTCTATTCCCTTCCCCCACCCAGCAGTGTCTGCACCCACCCCACTTTAGAAACGGAAATACCCTTAAACATTTGCTCCTATCCCTGCCCATCAAATCAAATCCTGTTCTCGGGGAATAACCTGAAATCTTGGATAGTAATACACATAACTAGATTATTAAAGACTGGGTGCCATTAACTGTCACTGAAATAGATCAGTGGAAAAGGTCAACATCTTTGTCATCAGTTGCCATGCTTAGTCAAACACTGCGTCCCAGTAGAAGCACTGCATGATGGTGGTTTCAACCTCCCCAGCTCTCTAGGACTATAACTATGCCCAGTGTGTGGTCGTGTCTGGAGGTCATGGTGGCCAAAGAACCTCACTCACACCAGCCCCCTCCAAGTCACAGTGCTGACGTTTGACACGAATGGTCAGTTGTTCTGTTATGCTGAAGCCACAGCTCGCATTAGTCAGCCTCCCACATGGTGATAAACTGCTGAGTGATGCCGTACTGGTTTTCAGCTTTTATGGCTTCTCTGAAAGAATCAGCCAACAATATGCCTCTGTAGAATCGCAGTCCAAATGTTAATCATCTCTCATTACACTTCTTTTTACATGAAACACAAGAGTTTTCTGTAGCTCCAGTCAGTGAATTCTGACTCCTGATAATATGACTTAAAAGGATATCAGAGCTTGAAGGGACCTTAAGAGATTATCCATTCCAAGCTCTCTACTTTTCATGGATAAAAAAAAATCATGTGGCTGATCGGATGTCACTGAGCATTTAAAGGACACATGGAGTAGAACCCACTAAAGACACGAAAGAGGAGTCCGAATGTACAAGGAGAACCAGGAGACTATGAAGTGGTGAAAGTCAAGGGCACACACAGCTTTGTGGAGGAACAGGCTGTTAACTGAGCTGAGGGCAACAGAGAGGACCAATATGCTGAGGGGCTAGAAAATGTCCACTACAATTTGGCAACTGCTGGCTTTACCCGTTGGCATTAGTGGAGCAATAAGAGTAGAGCAGGGGAGTAGAAGCCAGAGAAGAGGGGATTTAGTGTGTGCTATAGAGGTGAGGAGGTAAACCAGTGAGCATAGTGACTTTGTTTTTATTTTTCTTCTGAGAAATTTATATTTTAACAAAAGATGAAAGATAAGCCAACGGAAGGAGGTTATTTAAAGGATGGAACAGACTTGCACTTCCTATAGGATAGAAAGGTTGACAATGGCAGAGGGGGAGAGAACAGAAAGATCGCAGAGGAAGCAGAGGTGGACACTATCCATGAAGTGTGCAAGGCCTGATTGCAAATAAATTCTTTTAATCATGAGTCAGATTCTCCCAAGCACCCAAGTCAAAAAACCTTCAATGCTGGAAGAAATTTTTGCCCTCTTCATGTGTCTAGATAATATTTGGAAATTCCTAAATATTCATAAAAATAATCAGTTTGTGTAAATGGAAATGTTATGATGGAATAGCAACAAAATCTAATGGTTCCAGCCACCACAGGGTTGGTTGCTTCAGAATTAAATCGCAGAGGCATAATGATCAGAGCTAGAAAGAAGTGACCTGTCAGTCAATATTTCAAAAGAAAACCCTAGACTCATAAAATCTTTGCATTGAGAAAGACAGTCTGCCCCAACCCCCTTATTTTTGAAGCATTTAAATTACTTCAACAAGTTCATGCAACATTACAAAGCTCTAAACAAGTATAGAAAATTGCTAACCTGTTCCCTCTATCACAGATATCAAGTTCTCAACAAATTCTATGGCAGATTTGTGAATCAAACTCAAATCATGCCTGTAGATTACTTAAAGTGACAACTTCAGAAAACAACTCAAATAGAATCTCAAGTTTATTTTCCTTATTTCATAGCTTGAACTTTTTTCAAAATCTCAGCATTTTTAGCTGACCACAAAGAAAAGAATACAAAGAAGATCTCTGTTTTCTTTAAAGTCTATTTGCTTGAGGTAGATTATTAGTACTCTTGGTTATTACATTAGGTAATAACTTTCCACATGGACATGTAGGAACATGAAGAAAGCTTCTAGAGGTAGGAGGAGGTCACTTGGTGGTAATAGCTAATAATGGGAGTCTAGTTAAATTTGAGATTCTATGGAAATCAATAAGCTTCTTTCCTGTCCTAGCCACTGCCTATACTCTGAACCTCCAACCACTGCCCTGAATACCCCTGACCAATGGCATTCAGTGACACAAATGGAAACCAAGAATAGGTGACACCATGCAGATGGCTCTAGACCAGCCATTCCCATCAGGTCTGTGTTCATAGCATCATTCCCTTTAACATCCTTCTGAAATTCCATATCCTCCAGAAAGTCCTCTGCTGTTCCCCCTGAAGAAATGAGATGGACAATTCAACCATCACCAAAAATCATCCTTTCAACAACCTAGGCCTACGGACCTTGAAGTGGTCCAGGGACGGGCTGTTGTAAAGCTCTGCACAGCTCTGGGCATCACACTGTGCGATGGCCTGCGTTTGTCTCATCCGTCTTAAACCATGAGCTCCTAGGAAGTCAGAGCAGAGACTCTAGGTTGCCTGCCTATATCCTTTCTCTGTTTTTCCTTTCCTCTTTTCATCCTTACTAACAGAATCCCCAGTGTACCCAGCCTAAAAACCACCATTTCCCAACTTCCCTTAAAGCTGAGAGACCAATGAGATGTAAGAGAATGTCACTGGGTTCAAGGAAAGCTGTTTAGAAGGGCCATCTCAGCCCTAAGGGGCACCGTTTTTGTTCTTGCTCTTACTTCGTGCTGTCTGAGAAACGAGTGTGATGGGCATGCAGTCTGAGTGAGCCCAAGGGTGGGAACCCTGTGTTAAGGGTGGCCAAACAAAAGGATGGAAGGGGCCTGGGTCACTGAAGACTGCGGGGCCACGACGTAGCCCTGGCCTACCTACCTGCAGCCTTCTTTAACGTGAGCCAAAAAGTAAACCTCTGTCTCAGTATAAACTCCAGTTACTTGAGTCTTTACAGTAACCTGATCCACAGTCATACAGAGGCCTTTTAACCTGTTTTGCAGACGGCAGCCAAGGAGACAGGGTTCCCCCGCAGCTCCCTTCCTACCAAACGAGGGTTTTGTGAAAAGGTTTGGGCCTGAAATCAGTTCAGCAGTCCTTAAATTGATTTTCCTACGTTCTGGAAAAAAAAACATTTTAAAATAACAATCAAAGGTAATAAATAATCCCTGTTATCTGAAAGTAGAAACTTTATACAATAACACCTTAACCAGAGGTTCCATATTTGACAACTTCAAGCGTCCTAAACGTGACTGAGAATACAAAAGTAGCTTCCCAAATAGAATTTTTTAACTAAGTCAACACTAAAGCTTATGCGTGTGTTTTTTCCCTCAGGAGAGCACCTCAATCCTTCACTCAGAGTCCATTTACTCTCTACTTAGCTACAGTTTTAATAGGTTGTCTGCTCTGGAGCTCAGAAGCCCAAATTAAACTTTTGGGTTCTCCTGGAGACAGACTCAATGTCAAAAGCAAAGAGTGACAGCTGACTAAGCAGAGGAAAATCTGAAAAATTGTAAAAATATAGACATACAAGTTTTAAAGGCTCATCTATCTGAGGACTCGGAGTTCAGGGGCAGCTAACCCACAGCGCTCTTTCACCTCCGAGAGTGCTCCCGGGTCCTGGCACAGCACGATACCAGAACGGAATCTCCTCCCAGCTTTATCTACTCACAGGTGGTTCTCGGACCCTAGAAAGTGGAAAACACACATCCCTACGAAAACGCATACCTGAACGTTCAAAGGAGCACTATTTATAAAAACCAAAAAGTGGAAAAAACTGAAAACAACTGAAATGTCTATCAGCTAGTGAATGGATCAACAAAACATGGTATATACACACGATGGAATATTATTTGGCTACCAAAAGAAATGAAGCACTGATACGTGCTACGACACATAAATCTGGAAACGATTGTGCTAGGTGAAAGAAGCCAGACACAAAGGACAACATATTATATAATTCCATTTACATGAATATCCCAAATGGGAGAATCCATCCAGACAGAAGGTTGACCAGTGGCTGCCAGGGGCTGGAGGGGGGTCATGGGGAGTGACTGCTCATAGGCACATGGTTTCTTTTTGGAGTGATGAAAATGTTCTATAATCTGATAGCGGTATGGTTGCACTATTGTAAAAATATACTTAAAACCACAAACTGTACACTTAAAGTGTGAATTTTATGTTATGTGAATTATGTCTCAATAAAAGTTACAAAAACAGCCCTGTCTGGTGTGGCTCGTTGGACTGGGTGCTGGCCTGTGAACCAGGAGGTCACCAGATCAATTCCCAGTCAGGGCACATGCCTGGGTTTCGGGTCAGGTCTCCTGTGCAGGGTGTGTGAGAGACAACTACACATGGATACTTCTTTCCCTTTCTTTCTCCCTCCCTTCCCCTCTCTAATGTAAATAAATAAAATCTTTTTTAAAAAAGTTACAAAAATAAAACATATATCTAGAGAAAAAATATGGCACTTCTCTCTCAAAAGATTTTTTTCAATCAGTTATCAAGCATCTTGGAAGAGAAAGAAGCATATAATCCTCATTATACATTGGTTTCCATGTAAAATATTTTAAGCTGAAGAAGGCTTCTAAAGGGAGAAGCTTCCATTACCTGAAAAATTCAATAATTTCCTGGTGATGTCAACTAAACAAGCTTGACTGTCTCAGGATTCCTACCAGAGGATGCTGACAGCAACTGTGGGCATCTCATTCAGAGAAAACAGCCCCCCCCGCCCCCTGCCTTAGCTTGCTTAAACAGTCGGGCAGTGACTCAGAGAGTTTCTGCCCTTTCACTTTTCCAGAGTTGCTCAGTGTGTGTAGGAAGCATTAACTCACTAGTAGGTGAGCCACATCAAAAGCTTTCTGGAAGTAAGCAGGCTATAAATCATAAATAAATATATTATCCGTGAGTGTGTACATTGCGCTTCCTGGAGGCCTCCAGGATCAATACTCACTCCCTGCCAAGGCCCAAGGGCCTCCCGCAGCAGAGCTGACATCCCACCTCAGCCATCCGTCCTCCTCCTTCTCCTGCCATTCCCTCTCCTCCTCCTTTCCTCCTCAGCATCGCTTTCCTTTGTTCCACCTTGGGGTTTGCTGCCTGGCTCTCTCCCCCTCCTCAGTGATCATCGTTGCTCTCTGTGCAAAACGTTCTGAACATTCCTTCCTCCAACTCCCCTCACTGAACACTGATAGGGTGATTGCACTCTCAGTCTTTATGTTCACAGAACTTTGCAACTTATTACTGCTTGACATAAGAGATAAAGAATTGAAGATCTGGTACTGAATAAGGATATCTTTGTTTTTGAGTGAACAGCTTGTAGCTGCTTCTGATAGGTTAACATATTTTTAAAAACTCATCTCTGTATTTGAAGGGACTGAGAAGACACCCTTGAAATAACTGAGGTCCCCAGAGTGCAGCATGATGCAGACGGGCACATGTTGGTTCCCGCGGGCTGTGTATCCATAATGTGTACGGTGGGGAGTTGCGGTGCAGAGAAGTTAAAGCTACTCTAAGAAGTTCTAGTATTTGTTTCAAACTTTCAGTAGTTCTAAGATATATTCAAATCAAAAACTCTTTCCAAGCATCTCTTCATCTAGTCAGAATGGTTATCTTTAGCATCATTTCAGAAACCAAAAGAAAACTAGAATAAAAATAGATGAGCCTCCGGTCAGAGTTCTCCTCCATCCCACCCACAGATTCCATTCTTGGCCGAAGCACGAAGCCTGTGTCCTCTCCAGCAAAGCCACTCAGGTCAGTGGGCAGGAGACAGAGCACCCCGCTGGCCCGGGAATATCCTTCCTCAGTCTGCACCTTCTTCTCATTTGTTTAAGGGGGGAGTTCTGTTCACATATGACTAGTTTTGACTTCTAGAACCTGAATTGAAGTGCAATAGTGAAAGAGAAACCCAGAGCCTAAAAAGATGCCATCCTTCCTGGCCCTAAATAAGCTAGTCTGTACACTAGACCGAACCAGTCGGCAGCCAAAAATGCACACCAGAATGCATTTAATTCCAGTGTTGTTCTCCGATAGAAATACATCAGACAAAAGTATAGGTTGTGTTTTCTGAAATAACATACATGCTCACATTTACAGACCGGCACCCATTCATAAGGTGGCTAATCTTAGTTGAGACTCCCTTACCTTCCTTGAGGAAATGGTCTGTCTTGCTGGACCTCAGCCACTGCGGCTACCCAATAAGTGGGAGAGCATGTTCCCAGACTGAGGACCAGGAGCCCCTTGTTCTGTTGGCAACAGTGGGGGGAACTCAAACACCACCCGCTTTGGGTTTTCTTTGTAAAGGAAAAGGCTTAGGGGCATAGATGAGTTTCTAAATTTAAACCTCCATCCCCAGAGATACCCTTCTATTTGCAGATTCGGTTTCATCTTCTGAAAACAGGGTCTTGGACAGGATTCTGCAGGGCAGCCAGGATATCTGCTGTATCCCTAGTTGTTTTTTTCATTTTCTAGTTTGCCTTGGGACACTCTGTGTATCACTCTCCGGGAACAGACATCGTGTGGAGACGAAGCACAACAGCATTCCTTCAACACTGTCTGCTCTTCAAGGACAGGCTGTTGTTGTCAAGTTAAATTTTGGGAAACTTGCAGAATGTAAAACATGCCCATTGATTGCAGCTATGCAACAAAGCATTTATATGTGATGACAAAAATCGGACATGTATTGTGAGCCGTATCAACAAATCAAGTTGGTGAACTGTTAACACACAGTACTACAATAAAACTGCTAAGGGGTGGCCCCGAAACCAATTTGCTGTGGCCTCCAGGCTACTAGAATGTCCACACCTTCTGCTGCCACCATTTGAACTGTGGACTTACCAAGAATTCCATTGTATCGGTGCCACACCTATATATGGCAATTGTAATAGCTAGTGAAATCACATCATTTAAGTAGATATTAAGCAAACTGATAAAAAATAAGAGGAAGGACCAGAAAAAAAAACCCACGGAATTATCTTTTGCAGGCTAGGTCTCTTGTAGTGCAGGCTTCCCTGGCTAGGTGAGTGTTCTAGGAACCCATCTGTACCAGTATACCAGCTGTCATTGTTGTGAGAGTCTGTGTGTGGATTTTTTAAAGGTAGTTATTTCTATGGAAATTAAATCAAAAGCTTTAGAAAGACTTTATGAAGGTAAGTTGCTTTTAAAAATAATGTTAGATGTGCATAAGACAACTCTAAATGATTTTTAAAATAAAACTGATTCTGCACTCAGGTTGCGTTGAAGATGTCTCTAGGATCTCACTTTAAAGAAACTAAAAGGAGGAAGGTGGAGAAGAAACTATGAATTCATGTGAAAACAGTGAAGGGGGATATTAATCATTGTATTTATAAAACTGAGAGTAAGACCTTGACTCTATAAAACAAAAGCAAATTTATGTAAGGTTAACTTAAGTGTCAAAAGAACATATGAAACATTTTCATCAGAAAAGAGGCCTTCTACAATGTAATATTAAGAAACACTCCATTCTTCCACCCTCGAAAATCACCTAAAATCTGTCTGCTATAACAGGACAACTGTCAGGTAAGGAAGGACACCCGGTCACCTGGCTTGATCCACAAAGTGCACACCAGGCCTGAGGCTCTCCCTACATCTGCCCACCTGCTGGACACCATCCTCTCTTCTAGATGACTCTCAGTGACTTCAAGTTCAATGTCACGGAAATCAAACCTCTTGCCTTCTCAGTACTGTTCCCCTCCTGTGTTCCTTTGTCTCTTTAACAGGCAAGTCTTTTCATCCCACCCCAGGCCTTGCTACCTCAAAACCTCAGGTGCGTTGTGTTGGAATCTGCCCTTCCTCTACGCCCTCTTCATCACATTTTTCCTCCATAACATTTCCACTGGTGCTTCTTAACCTCACGTCCTCTATAAGACTCTGATATGGACACTTCTCACCGTGACCATTGCTGGAACAGCCTTTGAACAGGATCCCCCACCTCCAGTCACTCCCTTCTCTACACAGATGAATCCTGGTGCCTCTGCTCAAACATCTCTTCGTAGCCTGATATCTAAGGCCTGCTCTAGCCTGCCTTAAATCTCAGTTTATCTACCAGTCTTTTCCAAGCAGCTTCTATTCTAACCAAACTGAAGACAGTGCTCTCCCTTGTATCTAACCCATATTTCCTCACCTATGCCCCATCCATTTGTAATACCCTTTTTAAAATATACATTTCCTGTGGTTAAACTTCTATCCATTTTTAGGGACCATCTCAAATGCCATAATCTTCCCTAGAAGCCTTTTCTGATCACCCACCTAGAAGTTGTCTCTGCCTCTCAGAGTTTGTTACACTGATGTATTTGACTATTTTCTGTGGGTATATAGCATTTTCTACCATGTGTTATGACTAGTCACCTCCTGGTTTCAACTGAGAGTTTCACAAAGTATGTTTGACTACAGTAGTTCCAAAAGAAGCTGAACAAAAAGTTTGAAAATGCTGCTTATTGTAGTCCCCACCTTAGGAATTCCAGTGTGGATGGAGAAAAATGAATGTTTGTGAGAAATGTCATAAAGGAGGAATTGACAGGAGGCCACATGGAGTAAGACAGAGACAATGGTCTAGAATGACTGGGGTTTCTGATTCAAACAGCTGGGGGGTGTCACTCACTGTGAATGCAAGGGGAGGAAGTGGGGGTGCCAGTATCCAATAATGTTTGGTTTGCAACCATTGAATTTAATGTCTTAGTGGAGACAGGCAGTAAGAAGATAAAAGGTCAAATTCATGGCTCTCGATTCTCATCTCCCTTGAATTCCCCATGGGTTCTGACATAGTTTGGTCCAACCTTCCTCCTTGAAACCCTCCTCCTGCCCTAGATGACCATCCTCTCTCCATCCTGCTCCTCACGCTGCAAGTTCTGTCACTGATGCCTTTCCTTCCTCTGCCTCCAAAAAATACCTAAATGCAGCTCTCTCAAAGCCCTCTTCTCTCCTTGCTCTACACTCTCCTTTTGGTGGCCTTGTCCATTCCATGCATCCTGATGTTAACAGCAGCAAAAATAATTTCACCTCAGTCCTAACTATTCTATTTTCTGCTGGAGACTCCCACCTAGATGCTTTGAGGTCACCTTGAATGCAGCACATGCAAAATGGAATATACCTCCAAATGCTTCCTGCTTCCCCACTTGCTCTTCTAATGGGTCCTACATCTTTCCTTATTTCTATTGCCACTGTCTTTGTTCCCAAACTGCTTCTCACCTGAGCTCCCTTTTTCCAGTCCCCCTTCTTTTGGGTCCTCCCTGAGCATTGCAACCTACATAATCTTTCTAAAACATACCTCTGAGTTTGTCACTCCCCTATTTAAAAAAGTATTCAATGGCTTTCTGCTGGAAAACCCAACTTTTCAGATATTATACAACTTTGTTGTAGTATCAGTCCATCTTATTTTCCTTCAGATCTCCTAGGTATACTTTGCACCCTCTCCAAACAAATCAAATTGCTATTTCCCAAATGCATCCTCCACTTTTGCACCTCCATGCCTCCCTTCCTGCCATTCTCTCTTTATCTTTAACCTTTGGAATTTTAATAATGATGTGTCTTGGAGTGAGCCTCTTTGCATCCATCTTTTTGGGACTCTCTGTGCTTCTTGGACTTGCAGGTCTATTTCCTTTACCAATTAAGAAAGTTTTCATTCATTATTTTTTCAGATAAGCTTTCAATGTCTTGCTCTTTCTCTTCTCCTTCTGGCACCCCTATGATTCAAATATTGGTACATTTGAGGTTGTCCCAGAGGCTCCTTAGCCTATCCTTGGTTTTGGGATTCTTGCTTTTCTGATTGAATGTTTCCTGCCAGCCAAGTAGGAAAGGGCTTGATGTTAGATTTCATGTGATTTAAAAATATATATAATTTAATGACATTTCTTGTGTACCTAAGTTTATGGTTACAAATTTATATGTATGTATCATCATTGCTATGAAATTAATAAATTTCTTTATGACCTCAACCAATGTTCTCAATCGAAAACCCAGTTTTTTGAGACCCCTCAACTTTTCCAAATACCCATTGCAAAACTCTTCTGTTTCAGGTAAAGGCTCTTTGTGGGCAGCACTGAGGCCTGCATCTTTGGGTCACCATGATGTTGATATGTCAGTGCAAATATGACCACACGTCCCAAACTCCAAAGCTTGTATCTTTTAGGAGAGGGGAAGAAACCCCAGATACCTCCCATCCTATTGCTGGTGGGGAGGGGTGTGGAATCGCCTTGCCTCATGGGCTGTGGGCATCATTTAGATCACTGTCCTCATGATGGAACTGTGACACTGGGAACTGTCTCCTATTGGGGAACAGGGTTGGTTCTTGTGGTGACATGGTACTGACTCTAAAGTAAGGTGAAAATGGAAGTGAAAAGAAAAGTCACTTTGGGGAAATGACCCAAAGGGCCGTGGAAGATGAATGAAACAGGGCCAAACCACGCATGTTGCACAAGCACTGGGCCAACGTGGACCCGTTCCATCCCCAGGGACCTCCACAAACAAAAAGGTGGAATTGGCAAAAAGCAATGCACTTTTGGCTCCTTGCTACTGCTTTCTTGTTTCTTTTCCCTTCTTACTACTTTTTTTAATAAACTGATTTCAGAGAGAGGGGAAGGGAGAGAAAGAGAGAGAAACATTGGTTTGTTGTTCCACTTATTTATGGAAGGTTGCATTCATTGGAGGATTTTTGTATGTGCCCTGACTGGGGATCGAAACCACAACCTTGGTGTATTGGGACAACACTCTAACCAACTGAGCTACCCCACCAGGGCTCCCTTCTCACTGCTTTTTAAAAAGTTTTCCTATTTAAAAAAAGTTTTCATTTTGGTCTTTTAAAAAGGACATGCACAGCATTTTAATCAAGTAGACATATCAGGAATGGCACATTCAGTTTGGGCAGTGAAGGACCATAAAGCAAGATACGGGTAGAAAATAGAGCATTGTTCACAGAACTTGGAGTTCTCATCTGGGCTCCAACAGTAAGTTGCTGTGTGGCATGGGGCAAGTCAGTTCACATCTCGGATCCTCCATTTTCTGAACTATAAATAAGGTATTGAACTTGGTCATCTCTAAGACTCTTTCTTCTAGTTAATGCTCTAGTGACCATGGGTGGTCAAGGACTAGACAGACGAGCCATGTGTGAGGGTTTAAACAGAATAACAGGAACAACCGGTCAAACCTGCCAGGATTTTCGTGAGCTCTAGTAGAATCTTCTTCTACATCTACTCCAAAGAAAGAAACAGGAAGGAACATATAATATCTTCGATGCCAAATTATCAGTTTTAGCAGGAATTATTTCCTCTCACCTGTTCTACCTCCTTTTTAACCACCGATAACTTAGAAAAGAGGTAAAGTGTCAGAGGCAGAAAGCCACCTCTGTTAGCTATGAGTACCTGGCCCCCACCTCTCAGGTCCACCTTTATTTTGCATAAACCATGGGACTATCTTTTCTGAGGCTTCCTGGAGAGTTACCAGACTATCTATGTGAGTGACAGGGCCTTTCCTCTCAGCACTTTGTCTATAGGAAATAGAGAAGGATTAACTAATTCTGCTGCTCCTACAGTCCTTGGCTTGGACAACAAGCCACAGCCTGGCCTGCCTAGACTAGACCACATGATGGAGGCCAAGTTCTCAGGATCCCAGCCACCATCATGGACCAGCCCGCCTTCTGCCCTCCTACAACTCTACCCTCATTTGCTGTTCCACACCCTGACTCCCCTCTCCCTGAGCCTGTGCCAGTATAACCCATCGCTTTCTGCTTGACTGGTGAAGCAGGCTCAGTGTTAGTAAGAGGGTGCTAAGGGCATTCCTTCTCCTCTCTGTTAACAAAGAGGTGTTAAAAATTATTTCCTTCAGGAAACTATCCTCAATCTGTTTTCTAACCACAAGAAATTCTAAAGAAGCAGATTAAAAACCAGTGGAAAAGGAGACCTAGAGTCTCAAAATCACAAACTTCTAGTTTTAAATCTGAGAAAATGAGGACCAGAGAAGTAAAGTGACTTGCTCAAGGTCACAGAGCTATTTAATGTAAGAGTGGTGACTCTAGCCCAAATCTCATCACTCCTAGACCTGAGCTGTCCTGCAGAAAAGATACTTGGGGCAGACAGAACATTGCAACTCTGTGGACTGAGTCTAATCTAGACAATAGAGAATGCTAATCTATTGGCTCAGTATTAAGACATGGCATTAGACACGGGAGGATAGACAGTAAGAATACACTGTGAGATTTACAAAGGGAGCAAAGAAAATACCTCTACACAAATTCATACACACATAAAAAGCTGAGGAGCCCAATACCCAAGAATGTCTATGTGGGCAAACTCATGGCAATAAATGTTCTGGGGGGACTGTTATGGATTGAATTACATTGCTCAGAAAGGCAGGTTGAAGTCTTAACCCCCAGAACCTATGAATGTGACCTTATTAGGAGGTAGAGTCTTTGCAGATGTAATCAAGTTAAGATATGGTCACACTGAATTAATATGAGCCGTAATCCAGTGACCAGTGTCCTCACAAGAGGGAAATTTGAACATGGACACACAGGAGAGAAAGCCATGAAGATGGAGACAAAGATTAGTCAAGTGTCTACCAGCCAAGGAATGCCAAGGACTGCTGGCACCCACCTGAAGCTAGAAGAGGTAAAAAAAGATCCTCCCCTAGAGCCTTCAGAGAGAGCATGGCCCTGCAAATAGCTTAATATCAGAGTTCTAGTCTCCAGAATTGCAAGAGAAGAAATATCTGCTGTCATAAGCCACCCAGTTTGTGGTGTTAGTTACAGCAGCCCTAGGAAACTCATACAGTCTGAGCAAGTGGTTGGGCTGGGATGAGAAGAAGCGAGGAGACCAAAATCATGCAGGTGAATGCAACACAGCAAGTTCTATGGGCTGTCCTGTCATAAACTTATCCTGTACAGCGTGGTCCTGGTGCGCACTACTCCATTCACAAACTTCCAGGACTGCCTGGAAGAAGAGGAGCAGTGGAGGGAGACAAACCTGGACTTGAATCCTGTCTGCTACTTACATGGTAAAGTGTAGGGTGGATAACAGACTTTTGGGGGTCTCAATGTCTTCATGTGGAGAACACAGCCTCCCTCAGAGGGTTAGTGTGAGAACTACTATGTCTACATGTTGCAGCAGCTCAGTCAGGGTAAATTTCTTTGTCTCTGCTTTATTTAGTCTTTGAACTACATCACAGGCAATTTGGGGGTTGGGGATGGGAAACTTTAAATACTTCCCATGTGGAGAAAGGAGCCAAGAGTCATTAAATGCTGGTGCTGGGGGCACCTTCAAGGCTGTACAGACAAGTTTCTCATTTCAGAGACGAGCACGCTGGTCACGCTGTATGTTTTCCACACTCACCACAGTCTGTGTGGGGCATCTGGGAGATCTCCAAGTGGATGTTTGCTGATGGATGAAGTGACTTGGGAAGACCTCATAAAGACACAAGCCTTAATCTTATGGCGAAAATAAAACATTTGGCATTACTGAACAAACTTCACCCACCTCACGACTTTGCTCAGGCCTGGCTGTCCATTTCTGGCCCAGTATGTATCAAAGAATGATTAGCTAGCCCACCTTCCCTGAGACCTTCAGGGGGGTCAAAGCCTGAGCTTAAATGAAAATGACTCAAAAGTAGGTGCTCAGGATTCATTAAGTGTCTTCAGCTGTGTCATTGCTTCTACATCGTAAAACCAAAAGAAGAGTCATTGTAAAATAGTATATTTAACTCAAAGCCAATGCTAAGTTAGAGTAGATGACAAACACAGTTGCTATTGTGAAGATAAAACAAGCAAGAAAACAAAATGAAATGTGCCATTTTTAAGTCCCCAATATAACACCCACAACTGCCTTCCTGACTCTCCCTGCTGTACGGCTCTCCTAGCACTTCCCACACATGGCATATTAAACTGGCTCGTTTATTCAGCCGGGCCCGTGTCTGCTCACTGGGGTGCACGTTCCATCAAGGCTCAGACCTGGTCTCTTCTATTCACTTATGCATCCCCAGGGCCTGGAACAGCTCCTGTCATGTGATCAGTTCATAATACATAGTTGTTGAATAAATGAGTGAATGAATGAACAAGGAAGTTCAGGCAGGGAGGGAAGCAGTCGTATGATGTGGATAAGAAAGTAGAATATGCGGCTGCCTTTTGCCCACAAAGTTTTGCCCCTATGCTCTGCCGACCCCTCGCCCCGTCATTAAGGACGTCTCTCTCCCTTCTCTGCCCTGATTCCATAATCACCAAGTAACCTTTGGTTTCAGTCTTCCTGTGTAAGCATTTCTATATAGGATCACAATTTTGGTTCATTTTTTTTCCTGCTGTAAATTACTGGGTTGGCATTTCATTCTTTAAAAAATTGGTTCACATCTCAAAGAAGTCTGAGGAAGAGAATCTCAACCGGGATGAAAACCAGGGTGAAAGAGCAAAGAACGGCACGGAAGGGCTTGGGTTCTAGATCTAACTGTCCTCTGGGCTTCCGTGTGGCCTTAAAAAAATCACTTGTCTGGGCTTCAGTGTCCCTGCAGAGGCATTGAACTTGATAACATCTGAGTTCCTACCATCTTTCAAAGTTAGGATTCTAAGAGAATTATCAAAGCAGGCTCTTTCATGTATTTTGACGTCCCAAGAGAGGTGTTAACTGCTATCTTGTGTCACTAACAGCAAAATGGTGTGGTTCAGTTGGGTCCCAGGTCAGCACTTTTCCTGGGGTCAGTTATCACCACTGGGAAAAGACAGATGGGATTCTCATTATACGTGTAAAATGCCAGTGGAGGTGTTCCCCAGGGACAGTGGGGATCACAGAGCAACTCTCTTCACATTTGAAATTGTGCAGGTGCATGGGTGCGGGGCGGTGGAAGGCGGTACAAGAGGGAAGGAAATGCACAGCAGAAGGTAGAGGATGGTCTAGGTGATGGGAAGACAGGCGCCGAGACCACGGATTTGGAGAGTCACTCATTTTCCTGTTAGGACCTAGCAGACACTGAAGCCTGACCAATGAGAATGTGCCCATGAACTTTATTTTTAGTAGATACATGAAACTATTTCCACTATGAGCCATGTCACTGTGGTGGAGGGCAAGAGCTGAGTGTCCCATAAATGTATCTTCCTTAGAGGTTTTAGTTCTCCATTTGCCAAGGCTGCTCCAAACCTGCTCTCTTTGTAACCCTCCAATGTTCATTATGGTCTTCCTAGAGATCTTGATTGCCTGTGTGTAATACAGTTATTGGGCCAGCTCTCAAATTTACACCTTCAGATGAGACTTCTCACCTCAGTGCTAGTCTTATATGACTGCCAACCTAAAATGAGTACCACTCAGATACCATTACTTTAAATGTAACATGTCAAGAGCAAACAGCATGACTCTCCCCAATTCACTCAGTTTCTATCACTGGCATCACTAATCTTGTCTTGAGGCTTAAGGTTGAAGGTACTTTTTTATTCTTCACAACCTCCTTCATCAGTAGTCATCCATGACTTCCATATACAGCACTAACAAACTCAGCAGTCTGCCCCCTGCTGCATCAGTGTTGTCTGTTCTGTCATTTGTGTTATGACCTGAAATGACTGATCCACCCCCCGAAATGTGAGCCTTCTCACAGTCTCTCTCATTCATCCCCTTTCTTGCACCTCCACCTTCATCCATGTCTTCACTCTTCTTGCCTAAACTACCAGAGCATCTTTCTTACTGGCTTTCCAATCTCTAATGTTTCCTTGCTTCAATCCATTTCAAGCAAATCCACAGGTTGATCTTTTTTTTTTAAGATTTTATTTATTTATTTTTAGAGAGGGGAAGGGAGGGAGAGAAACATTGATGTGCCAGAGGTACATCGACTGGTTGCCTCTCCCACGGCCCCAGTTAGGGACTTAGCAACCCAGGCCTGTGCCCTGACCGGGACTCAAACCTGTAACTCTGGTCCACAGGCCAGCACTCAGTCCATGGAGCCACACCAGCCACAGCAGGATGACCTTTTTGAAATCACTTTCATCAAGTCACAGTTTGACAATCAGTGTTTAAAAACTCCTGATAAGTATTTAAGAGCTTCCATCAACCGTTCCTTCCTCCCCAAGGCCTATCCTTGGTTCTATTCAACTTATATTTGTTTGAGCACCAACTATGAACCAGCCACTCTCTCTCTCTGCTGCCCTCAGCATTCCCCCTTCTCTTCAGTTAAGCCCAGCTTAAGCGAAGCTCCCCTACAGCCACCTCAGTGATATCTGCCTTTTGGGCTGTGCTCAAACCCTTGCCCTGCCTGGAATCTCTTTCTGCCAATCCATTTCTGTTCTCTCTTCCAAGATGCACCTTCTCCTAAGGGTTTCTAGTGTGAATGAATGCCAGTCCACAACCTTTCCCTGTTTCTGAATTTCTAGATATCTATTGCTAAGTATATTTCTCTCATTATTTCACATGCATTCATTGGTCTCAACATACCAATTGGCATGTGAGCTCCAGAAGGGCAGGGATCAAATCTTCTTTTCTTCTTTAACCTGGAACTGGAATGGGCAAGACCAGATGCCAAGCCAGCAAAGACCTTGATTTTGCACACAGCTCACAGACAAGGCCTACTTGTCACATTGTAGGCAAAAAATAGGCACCAAAGACATCAAACTAGCTCCTCATACAAGGCTACAGACTTGGCCATGATTTGAGAAGTGTTTATTAAATGCTGAATTAACATTTTTAAATAATTCAAGTTCCTTACACACCATGTATTCCTCTAGCACAGAAATACAATGGCCAGTATTACCTACCAGGTCTCAATCACTAATCAGATTTGAAATTCTTGGCCCTTCCTGGCCAGAGTGGTAGGTCCAGAGTGAACAAGAAGGCCCCAACTCAGCTGTCCCTATGAGAAGTTGCCCCTACACCTGGCAACTACCCACAAGTTAGCACCAGCTCATGCCCTTGAACCAAAGCTGTCCGACCCCAGTACAAGCCTGGTATTTGCAGAACCTGAAAGCCCAGTTCTCCTCCATTCCTCAGTCCAGCTGCACAGTGTCTTGTCCAAAGCTTGTCCACAGCCAAGTGATGTGCAGCCCGTGCATAAAGCAGAGAAGCTGCCCCTTTCCCCAGGAGTTCTTAGGAGTGCAGAGAAGGGAATAGAAATGGACTTACCTTCACATAGTAGTTCATGCCCATCCCCAACAGGTGCTGCAGAAAGTGCCTGTCCTGCCTGCTCCCCGGGGTTGGTGCCCCAGGGCCCGGAAGGGGGCAGACATCGGGAGTTACCGCGGTTGCCCTGTGCCTCACCACGTCCTGCTGCGGCGGGGGTGCAGACCCGGACCTATTTAGACTGGTTTCGGGGGAAGCCGGGCTGCTGGGAGCCGGATCCTGGCTTTCCTGGAGCTTCAGGCGGGGTACCTCTTTGGTACCCAAGCAAAAGTTTTTCAGACTCAGCAAGGTGGCTGGGTTGGCTAGCTTCATGCTGGCCATACGCGGGATCAAGGTGCACAGTGGGGTGGGGCTCTCCTGGGACGCCAAGGTGGCATCTTCAGCTGGCAAGTGAGGTGCCAGGGTGGGGTAGGGAGGCTGCGGCGATCCCTTGTTCCCAACGGAGCCTCCGGGACTGCCTTCGTCCAAGGACGTGATAGACTCGTTCCGAAAGCGGCTGTACTTGGCCCTGTGCAGCATCCCTGGGTGCCCGAAGAGTCCTACATACAGCACGAGCCCTGCCAAGCTGTCCTGACCGCGTTCTCGCATAGCCTTGGCAGTGTTGAAACAGGATACTGTTGCATAAATCGTCTCGTAGTCTGCTAGATAAACGGTCCAGAAAACAAATGCCTCGATGCCCCGTGCAACTCTCGGAGGCCACCCCTCCAGCGCTGCTCCCGAGCCCTTCGGGATGACAGCCCAGAGGGAAAACGCCTCCCCAGCTTTCAGTCCCGCCCTGGCCCAGGCGGCAGCACCCGGTGTTCTCGCCTCCGATTCCTTGCTGGGAAAGCCTGTGTCCAGGCTCGCAGAGGCGGGGATCACTCAAGGCCAACTCTTAGGCACAGAACCGGCCGAGCACCGGCCACCCGGTCCCGCCGCATCGCTAGCGGTGCAGGAGCGAGCAGAATTATTTAGCGCCCCCCCACCTCCAGCCACCCCTCTGCACACAGGAACTTTCAAACCTGCTCTCTCCGGTTCCCACAAGGCGGGGCAATGACTGGCCTATTAACCCTTTATTTGTTCCAACGATTGCTCGTTTGAAAAAAATTGAAAGGAAAGATGTACAGGAGCCCAAGGGCCTTCTGCCTGAGTTCGTGGATTCTGATAGCTGCCCTCTCTTGAAAGATTTCGTCTTGCATCCCGTCTGGGCCACAAGCCAGGAGTACTAGTGACCGTAGCTGCTCGGCATTATTTCAAGGACTTGCCATAGCTCCGTGTTCCTCAGACCCCCTCCCAGCCCACCCGCGCTCAGAGCGCCCCTCCCTCCTGCACAGTCTCAGAGCCTCTGTCGGCAGCGGGAGCTCATTGGCAGCAGAAGGCTGAGATGTGCGGGATGATACGCAGAGTGTTGAAATTTTTATGAATGAACTTTGCTGAATGAAATTCTGTCTGTGTGTGCAAGCTAATAAATCTGTGAATGAAGCTGAGAATAGCTGTAATTGACTGATGGGCTCAGGGGTGCTTGGTTTTTATCCAATCAGGCAGCAGCGTGGTGACTCATGCACCATAAATACACTAAGCTAGTAGCCAGGAGAAATAAAGCTGGAGGGAGAGGAGGGAGAGATTCTGTTTTGCGATAGCCGATGAAGGGGTTAAAAGGAAAGGCGAACATTTACTATAAATCATCAGTCAGCTGGGCAGTAGCAGGTTAAAAGGTCTATTTCCTTCTTTGCGGAGATGGTCAGGAAAGCCAAGCAGAAGAGCTAAAAATTAAATCCATTGTTCTACAGATATTAGGACATATGGTACATAACTCCTGTGGGAAGCCAGTGATGCATTTTTCTTAGAAACATAGTTCTTTTTTTATTGATTGCTGGTTTCATCTCCCATCTGGTGCAACTTCCTGTACCTATCAAATGCATTCTGAAGACGTGATGACAACTGCAAGAGGCTTAGCACACAGGAAGCCAGGAAGGAAGCCAGGAGGGGGAAATGCAGGTTCTTTCAGGAATGAAGAAGAGGAAACTGCTGAATTCTGGGAGGATGTGGAAATCACTTATCGGAAGAAACAAGAAAATCTCTGCTGAAGGTTACATTTCTTGGTGGGCCAAGGCCCTTGCATCTGAAATTGTTCTTTGAAAAATTGGCCACCACAGGAATCAGGGATGCCGCCTTCATTGTCTTATAGCCCATAAGGCTCCAATCGGCTCCTGTGTATTCATGACATTTGTAACCTGAGCTCCTTTGGGATCCAAACACAGGTTCTGGATTAAGTGGTTGCTTATGGCCGGCCAAAAAGGCGTCCACGCTGGCTTCCTGCTCCCCCACAGAAATGACATGCCTCTTCACATCTTGTCTGCCAAACCTGTTAGGACGTGTTTTCCCTTGGGCAGGCCCTTTTGCATCTTCAGAAACCTTGCCTTCAGTCCTTGCTGACCTCCTGTCCCAGCCCTAACACCTCCTCCTGGCAAAGCTGAGGGGTGTAGTTAAATCAGCTGTAAGTCACATCCTTGGGGCTAAACAGACAGACTCTGGGCAAGGTTGGGAAGTGATCTTCCTCTTTTTCATTTTTCCCCTTCTCTCTCCTCCCCTCCCAGAGACTCCTTCCTTGCTATCACAAGCCCCACACTATGCTGCTTGAGAAAGTTACCTTACCACTCTGTGCCTGAATGCCCTCATGTGTTAGGAGTAGCTCTCTACTGGACATATTATGAGGGTTCACGAGCTCATTCCAATTCCAGTAAAGCACTTGGCACCATGCTCCACGTAGTGCCTGGCTCATAAGTACCTGTCAGGCAGTGTAAAGGAAGGCCATTTGAATGAGGGCCACCTGTCCCGGAAGCTGGTACTCTTACCCCCTACAGTCTATGTACACCTGTCTAGGCTATTAAGAGAGAAATCTGCACAATTAGAAGCCAAGAATGTTAACACTGTCCAAAACAGAATATTTTTTTGTAACAATTTTGTGGGCCTGGAACAATAGAAGCCCACCTGGCTGGTGTAAATCCTTGCTGAGGTCTTTATGGCTGGAGGGGAGGGTGCCCGAGGGAGCCGGGTGCCCAGGTGTGCACCTCACCAGCCACACTGCAGGGGCTCCGTCCAGTCCACATTCCTCCGGTGGAGTAAGTCCTAGGAGGATTGGAGCGGAGGGGAGCCAGGTGGGGCCAGATAAGGTAAGAAAGCAGCCACGGCCACCACGGGCCGCTGCTGTCCCTGGGAATACTGGAGACGCTGGCTGTGCTAGGCAGCTCTGCCAGGGCCTGGTATGAGGGTGAGAGGACCCAGAGCTGCAACTGGGGAGGTGGGGAACAGCCTCAAAGCCAAGCCAGCCCAGCAGGGCAGCTCTCAGCACAAAGGCAGGGGCTGAAACGCTGCCCCGTAGACCAGGAAAAGGCTCCTTCACTGGGTGGATTTTTATTCCAGGTAGGTGGGTGGGCAAAGCAGAAGATTCTCTTTTTTCCAGGACATTAGAATATCTTTTCCAAATAGTAATGATGAAAATAACATTAATAAAAGCTACTATTTATGCATCATGAGTCAGTTTACCTGTGTTAAAAAAAATTCAACCAAATAATCTGAAGATCTAATTGATTTTATTAAATGATTTGGGCAGCATCCCAACTAGCAGCTAAAAAGGTCTCCCACGGGTTGTACAAAATGAAGGTCTTTCCAGGAAGCAGGGTGGGGCAAGGGACTTATCAGCCAGAGAGAAAAGAAAGGATTGTTTGGGGGCAGGACATATTTTCTTGGAGGAAATGGAAGGGGAAGGGTTTTTATTATGTAGGTTGCCCCTTCTTTCTATGGGGGATGGAGAGGGCCAGTGAGACAGATTTCCCTACTAGGGCTTGGCCAGAAAATTCCGTACCGGTTGATTAAGATTCTGTTTCTGGGAAAGGTTGAAACTGCAACTAGATCAGGTATGAAATCTAGGTTTGGTATCGTGGGCTTTTAACACAAGTGATGCTATTTGGGGCCTGCGGGGGTGGGGGTTTCTTTAACACCTCCATTCTTGTTTAATAATCATTATAATAACTTTTGGAGGCTGGGACTGTTCTCATCATAGCCTAACACGTGTAGAAAGAGACTCAGAGCAAGTTCAGTGACTTGGCCCAGGTCCCCTGGTGGCTGAGTGATGATGCCAGGGCCCCTCTAGCAGCTCTGCCTGGCTGCAAAGCCTGTGCTGTAACCACTGTGCTCTGCTGTCTCCCAGGGCACCAGAGAGCTCAAGTCCAGATCCCACGACTGTCCTCTCCACACTGCAGGAGAGCCCACAGTTGAGGCTCTGAGTTCACAGTGAGCCACAAGGTTTACTGGCTTGTCTCAGCCCCACAGCCAGTCAGGGGCGGGTCTAGGGTAGAAGCAAGCGCTAACTCACTCTAACCGCATGTACTGCCCACTGGGATACCAGCCAGCACGTGCAAGAACCTAACTCACACTCAGCGATCACTAACTGTTAGTGCTTGCTCTGTCTCAGAATCCTTGGAGATCATATATATACCATTCACCCTAAATACCTCACAGGATTGCCAGGAGTTAAAGCATGAATAATTGATAAGAAAAGCATTATTGTCATTAAACCATCAGAGCCCCATTAACCCCCTCACAACACTTCCTTGGAAGCAAGGCTCTGCTTAGGCCACTATGGTATATGCCTCCTTTGCTTTGAGACATCCCTGCTCCAAGGGCACCCGCTATGAACCAAAATGCCAATTTTTAAGGACCAGCTGGCTGTGACCGGGCTTCCTGGAAGGAACAGGCAGGGACATGACACAATAATATTAGCCGGGTCCCACCAGGATTTCTTAGAGGAGTTGGGGAGAAGGGGACCCAGGCAAAAATGCCTGCCCAGCTTTGGACAATAACCCAATGTGGGATGTGGGGTGGAGGAAGGGTGTGTTAGGGAGCGTAGGGAGGTGGAAACAGAACAAGACAGAAATAACTCTGGGGGAATGTAGGCCGATTGCTACTTTGGAACAAAAATGGAGCAGGTGGCATCAGAGTGCCACAGCACCAGACACCGAATACCATTTCTACCACAAAGCAGAGCTACTCCTGAAGAAGTTTCCTTGAGGATGAGTCCAACAGCCCATCAGTGAGGGCAGAAAACAGTGTGGAAGCTATATTTCAGGGGGAAAAAATCCACAAGACAATATTTATATGAAGCTCTTATCAGAGACCAAAATAGCATTTTGAGGATGGGGGAGTGATGGGTGAGGAAGGGGTAAGTCTCTGAGAGTCAGAGCCACGCATCACAGCAATGGAGGTAGGTCCATGTCCCCCAGAGCTGCCATTAAAGCAACACTTCCCTTTACCTCCTGACCGAAACGTTTATGGTTGTTTTAGTCTTCCACCTTTGCAGGTAAACAGCTCTCTGATGGCTGTTGTTGGCCCTAACTGGCTCTACTGGAGCCAGGACCAGCTAGAAACAGATGTTTTCCCATCTGGGAAAATGAGATAATGTCCTAGGAAGTGCTGTGCAAAGAGTTAGACATCATGCAGATAAAGAGTAGATGAGTTACTTAGGGTCAGGTTCAGTTGCAAATAACATAAAAACCCAAAAGAACAGTGGTTAAAACAAAAAATTTACTTCCCTGGAAGTGGGAAGTCCAGGCATAGTATCAGCTCTTGGCCATCCTTAAAGTATCTCTTTTCTCCTCATAGTCCAAAAGGGCTGATGGAGCTCCAGCCATTTAAGCTGCATTCCAGGCAGCAAAATGGATGAAAGGACACAGAAGGACATGTCTACTATCTTTAAAGCAACATCTTGGAAACCCAATAGAATGTTTCCAGTGACAACACATTAGCCAGAACTTAGTCATATGGCTGCACCAAGCTATAGGAGAAAACAAAATGTTCATCTGAGAGTGGAGCTTTTCATCTGAGTACATGGCTGCTGTACACAAAACCAGAGTCTGTTACTAGGGAAGGAGCTGGGAATGGACACTGTGGGAGACAACAGCATCTCTGTTTTCCTATTATTTTCGGAAGACCATCTACCTAGATGGACTGTAACACTAGGATAGGATATTGCTTCTCAGCCTTTTGGCTAAGCTCAAGTATAGTAAAGGTAGCACAGGATAAAAATATTCTTGGTCAGTGTGGCCCATTCTCCTCTTTCATTATACACACACATACATACACATATATGAAGCTTAAAAATGACCCATGGAGCTCTGGCTGGTGTTGCCCAGTGGACTGAATGCGGCCTGCAAACAGAGAGGTCGAGGGTTCAATTCCTTATCCAGGTATATGCTTGGATTGCTGGCCAGGTCCCCTGTTAGGATGTGTGATAGGCAGCCAATTGATGTACCTCTTAAGCATCGATGTTTCTCTCCCTCTCTTTCTCCCTCCCTTCCCCTCTCTCTAAAAACAAACAAAGAAACATTTCTTTAAAAATGAACCATGGAAAAATATGTGCTGTCAGAACAGAAGCTTTCCTCTGCATGAGACTGGTAGGGCCTATAGGCCTCTGAGAAGTGACCAGGTGCTTCCCCGGCCAGCATCAGGCAGCAACAGGAAGTGCATCCAGGCCGCTGCTGATGGCAGTCTGAGTGGTTCATGGGCTCGGGGCACCTCATAGGAAGGAGTGAGTGGGTGCTGGACATGGGGTCAGAGAACAGTCATCAGGAGGCGTCTGACTCAGGAGAAGGATCCAATTCTAATTACGGACTGGCAAGAGAAAAAGGCAGAGGCCGGGCCTTGGACAGACTTAAACTCTAGGAGTTGGCTAACCCAAACTTCATTTCCAACCCTCCTTTTTCCTTTGCCTACCTCCACCAGGAAAAACTAAAGACTTAATTACTCAGACTTCCTTGCAACTGCAGGGGGAAGTAAAATGTGAGAGGGAAGAAAGAAACTGAGGAAAGAACCATTACACAAAAAAAGACGAGGGTTTGATAGTTTTGAAAACTCTCAGACTGTCTGGATTTCAAAAGATGCTAAAATTAAGATTCACTGTCAGGAATACGTGTTCTGCAGGAAAAGCCAAGGGTGAGACATCTCGGAAAGATCAGAAGGTCGGAGTATAAAATCATTCTGAAAGGCTCTTAGATGAAGCGTGTGCCTCACAAATACCCTCCATCACACTAGAGAGCTTAAGGCCTGTTCTCTCAGCCATGGCAGCAAAAGCCAAAAATAGAGGTGGGATTATCTCTCAAAGGTCTGGGAATGAGACTCTTGTCTAATGAAGTAAACCCCCATGACATAAATGAGGGACACATCAGGTTCTTGAGAATGTCCCGCCAGCAGCAACACTGCCCAGGGGATGGAGTCACAGGTCCAAAGGATTATTCCAAGACCTTGAAACCTAGTGGACTTTGTTCAGCTGTATTCAGAGATTACTTGAGAAGAATGCCTCTTTTTTATTTTGCTTTCAGTTTTCTTCCCGTTTGAACTGGAATACCTCTAACTGTTATCCTAGGCCTGCCCCACCATCGTATTTTGCGAGCAGATAGTTTGTTCCCTCAGTTCACAGGTCCCCAGAATGGCTCCTTCCCAGAACTTCACCCACACCTGATATAGACGATGGATTTGGGTCTTTGGAGCTGATGAGATTTTGGACTCCGAGTTGATGCTATAATAGGTTGAGACCTTGGGGACCTTGGCATGAGGTGAATATATTTTTGCATGTGGGACAGATGTGAACTTAAGAGACCTGAGGATGGACTTACCTAAAGGAAGTTAAAATATTAAATCTGTGTTGTTTAATCTACTAAGTTTGTGGTTTTACTTTTGTTTGTTTTTGGCAGCCATAGAAACGAATACAGATACTTTGTACTAAGTGGGAGGGGGAAGAAGCTTTGCACCCTGAGATAAATAAGCCTCAGTGGCAACCAAAATAAGTAAGTAAATATATAAATTTATATAGAAATATATAAATACATGTATAGAAAGCTTGCCCCCCTCTAACTCTAGCCCCCCAAATAAATGCTATCTGAAGCCTGTCTTGTGACTTCCGGACTCCCTAACCAGATGGCTTTGCGGGCTGTGGAGTGAAGCTGTGGGCCAACCTCTGCCCAGGCGATCCTCGGGCGGAGCACTGCTGTTCCTCCTCCCTGAACGGACTAACTGCCCACTCGGCGATCTTCCGTTTCTCCCTTATCAATAGCGTTGTATTTTATATTTTGCACACCAGTCTTTCTAAACCTTGGGTTCCCTGCAGAACCTCTTTATACAGTAAACAATTTTTCCATTCAAAATGTGTCTCTGAATCTTCCCTTCACACCATCTGCTCCATTTGGGCAGATGACTTCACCTCTCAAAGCCCTGGTCTCTCTTCAACTGCTCAAAAGTGATAATAATGTGACATTACCATAAGGACTAAATGGGCGTGTGGCACATAGCAGGCCATCAAATGAGATAGTCATTATTATTGTATTAGAGCAGAGGCCCAAAGAAGGAGCAGAACCAAATAATAGTGAGGCTGAATGGATATTGAGCCCATACATTCTAATCGAGAACTCTTAAAAATTTCTCTAAATTAGTCCTGGCTGGTGTGGCTCAGTGGATTGAGCGCCAGCCTGCAAACCAAAGGGTCATTGGTTCAATTCCCAGTCAGGGTACATGTCTGGGTTACAGGCCACATCCTTGGGGGGCATGTGAGAAGCAACCACACATTGATGTTTATCTCCCTCTCTTTCTCCCTTCCTTCTTCTTTGTCTAAAAACAAATAAGTAAAATCTTTTTTTAAAAATTTTCCCTAAGTTGTGTTTTCAAAAGAGTCCTTATCATTTAGAGATACATATGGAAGTACTGAGTGAAGCAGTAATGTAAGTATTGAAATTTACTTTAAAATAATCTGGCAGGGGAGAAAAAGTGGCAGAGGTGGGGTACAAATGAAGCAAGATTGGCTGCATGTTGGTAATGGTGGAAGCTGGGTGATGGATATATGGGAATTAACGGCACTCTACATTTGCAGAGCCTGGAATAACGTTGTTCCTACAGAAGAAGCACGGAGGTCCCTGCAGAAAGCAGGGCTGGGGAAGGGCACAACGGAGGGCAGACAAACTATCCCATGCTCTCTGCTCTTGTGGGGCTTGTCAGGAGAGGGCAGGACATGAGCGGTGTGAAGTGTGGGCCAGGTCATCTGTGCTTGTCAGGACTACAGGGTTAATGCTAGGAGGTGTTTCCAGTCTGATGTTCCACTCCTGAAACAGGCATTTAAGAAATTTGCTACTCTGGCTGGTGTGGCTCAGTGGATGGAGCACCAGCTGCAAACCAAAGGGTCACTGGTGCAATTCCCAGTCAGGGCACATGCCTGAGTTGTGGGCCAAGTCCCTGGTTGGGGGTGTGTGAGAGGCAACCAGTCGAAGCATCTCTTACATGTTGATGTTTCTCTGCCTCTCTTTCTCCCTCCCTTCCCATCTCTCTAAAAATAAAATCTTAAAATCTTTAAAAAATAAAAATTAAAAAGAAAAAGAAATTTGTTTTGTCTTTCTGAGCCTCCATTTCTACAAAGTAAAATGGGTGTGAGGAATGTATATTCTTTGCCACAGTCTTGGCCAGTAGGCTGTTTGTGGCTCTAAAAAGCCACGGCCTGCTCACTGTTCTGTGGGCTGCTTGTGGCAGTGGCATACTGTCATTGGAGAGGGGGCCTTCAGGTGAACCATACCATTGTTCTCTAGACAGCAACGTAGAGGAGAGGTTTCCCAACCCATGTTTTTCTTCAACAATCATACACATGTCCATAAATTCTATTAATAACCAATGCACTGCTAAACCTGTTTTTCTTGCTAGCCCAAACTCAGATTTCCAGATTCAAACTTCTTCAAGACAGTCTTCAAACTCAACAGGGTAAAACTACAGCCTTTCTATCTTGATCACCAGCAGCGTCTTCCAGTCCATGCCCCTGTCATCCCAGACTCCTTCCTCTGTCTGTGCCCCACATCTCATCACCAAGTCTGTTCATTTCATCTTTGAACTGGCTTTTGACATTACACTTAATTTTCCACCCACATAACTTCACATACAGGTCAAGCCCTGGTCATCTTTCCCGGAGACTTTCCTTCCATCCATCCAATACACACTTATCTGAATTATCTTTCTTTCTAATCAAAAAATATGATCACATCAATTCCTAGGTTAAAATCTTTCAGGACTACTATGATTCACAGGATCAAATTTCAATCCTTCACCATGTCTAACCCCAACCAGCATTTTAACCTCTTCTCCAATCATTATTCCTTATAAACCCTATTTCTAGTAAACCATGCTGCTGGTTAATATTAAGGGACAAAGAAATTACATGACAGAATGAAGGTATTCTGGGACTACTGTCTTGAGAATTTTGGTTAATCCCTCCACCCTTTGCACCCTCTCCCTCATCTTCCTCAGATTTCAATTACTGCATTTTCCAGCCTCTCAAAACCTGCTCAGATTGTTCATGCACAATGAAGCAGATGACTGATAACATCTTACAGTGGTACTGGCGGTGACCCCCTTTAAATAGATTTTATTCAGCTCATCAAAGAGGGAATGAACCAGCCATAGGGTAAAGCTGGTTCAGATGGGATTTTACAGTCTACCAGGAAAGGCATTATAAAGTAATTTTGCCAAGTTAGAGATGAAACCATAACCTTCGTGGTTATTGTTTCTACCAGATAAAAAGGATTTGCCTCTATTCCAGACAAGCTCTACCAGGTGACATGCAACTTCACGTCTGCGTCCTTAACTTACAGTAAAAAGTAAAATAAAGACACCTTCCCCTGGGTCATTAAATAATGTAAAATACCTTCCCCTGGGTCATTAAATAATTATTGACTGACCCTGTTAAACAATGTTTCAGTATAAAATTGAAAAGACCTATGGTCTGTCTTCTTACCTTATTTCCAATTTTTTAATGATTTTTTTCAAACACATCAGTGGATGAGATAAAACTGGAGAAATTTCAGGAATCAATTAGTAGATATATGAGAGTAGATAGGGATTCAAATATATACTCTACCCATTAAAATCATCAGTAACATTAGCTTTGCTGGTAAAGCAAACTAAAACTAGGGAGGAATCTCTCTGAAAGGTTAATACCCTCTTATGAGTTCAATGATTTCTAGATCAAAGATAAAATTCGAGCCCCTGGGTTTAACTCTGGTGACCCAAGTTTAGCCAAGACTCTGAAAAGCAGCTGTTTCCTAGAAGAACCACAAAGGCAACCTGGGTACACAGACACAGTCTGGACAAGGGGAACCCCTGGTTCTGGAGAAGACAGGCTTGAATTTGAGCCCTAATTCAACCACTTCTCAGCTGATGGCCTGGAACTCTTCCCGCACAGGCAAGTGGGTGATCATGGGGGTCAAAAACAGTAGAGAAAGGTTCCCAAATGTCGGTTCCCAAACCACTGCTTGCCTATGAAAAGGTTTTGTCAGTGTATATAAAAATAGTGGTAATTTTAAATGTTTCTAGGGAGAAAGGTGGACATTATTGTAAGAGTTTTTATAAAATTAAATGTAAATACTGTATTTTCAAAAACAAACTCGTAAATACAGATAACAGATTGGTGGTTATCAGAGGGGCAGGGAGTGGGGGAATGAAATGGGTAAAGGGGGTAGACTATGTGCTGACAGATGAAAACTAGACTTTTGGTGGTGACCATGCAGTAATAGAGCACACAGACACAGAATTATAAAGTTGTGTACCTGGAATTTATACGATGGAATTAACCCATGTTACCTCAGTTTAAAACACCTGTTTTATATTTTGAAATTGTCTTTTCTGTTCTCTGTGTGTGGCAAAATGTCTATTTTGTTATAAAATACTGGTAATCATAAACAGTAGTTTCTTTTAGATGGTTTTACAGTCAAAGTTGGCAACTCTACCCTGGCTGGTATAGCTCAGTGGATTGAGCATGGGCTGCAAACCAAAAGGTCGCCAGTTCGATTCCCAGTCCAGGGCATATGCCTGGGTCGTGAGCCAGGTCCCCAGCTGGGGGCACGAGAGAAGCAACCACACATTGATGTTTATCTCCTTCTCTTTCTCCCTCCCTTCCTCTCTCTCTAAAACGAAATAATTAAAATCTTTTTAAAAAAAGTTGGCAACTCCATGTTTATCTCTGACTCTTTGATACTGCTCTGGGAACCACTGCAAGAGAGTGTGTGAATCCATTTTGTGAACTAAAAGTATGGCACAAAATAAGCTCTTATTTACTGTGGGCTCTGAAAGTGCCACTGCTTGAGTGGTGATGAAAACGTCGTCCAGCTGGTCCTAAAGGCTCCCAAGGAGGCTGCTCTGAAGCAGTACTCTCCTAGGAGTCTAACCAAGCCAAGCCTCTCAAAGAGAAAGACCTCTGGGGCCAGGGGCAGCAGAGCACCTCTGGGTTATCCCCTGGCCCTCTCTTTAAGGAGGGTAATTTCACCCCTGAAGACTTCTACTTTCAGTGGGGGAAAGAGGATACAGTATGTTAGGACTCTTCCTCTTTAGTGGCTAAGGAACCACCCTGGCCTAAGTAAGAGTCAGGGATGAGAGAGAAGAATCCAGTTTGCTGCAGGAAAGTGGGGACAAAGGAGAAAAGGAAGGCTTGGTGCTCCTATCTGGAAAACTGTGTGGGGTTGAAAGAACTCTGAATTGCCGGGACAGCATGATACAGGAGTGTGTCCAGAAGGGCTGAGACAGCCCAGGACTTCTGTCAGTATAAGTGGAGCTGCCCTGGCTGGCATGGCTCAGTGGATTGGGTGCCAGTCTGCAAACCGAAGGGTCCACCGTATGATACCGGGTTCCCGGTATGGGGGCATGTGGGAGACAGCCTCGCACATCGATGTTCCTCTCCTTCTTTTTCTCCTTTCCTTACCTTCTCTCTAAAAATAAATAAAATCTTAAAAAAGAAAAGATAAATGGTGCTAGAATAACACCCACCCGTCTCTTGAGCTGACCACACATTTTAAATCCCCCTTTTCCCTTTACACAGAAGTATTTCATGGAAAGAAATAAAATAAGCCAGCTGAAAATTCAATCCACCCATATCCTAATTTAGTGGCAATCCTATTAACATTTTAAAATATAACCTTAGGGTGCTTTTTTTCCCTATGCATAAACATTTTTTAAAACTAAAATAACAATATTGTACATACGGTTTTCTACCTGTTTTTTCTCATTTAACATTAAAACACCACATTTTTTTCCATGTCACTAAATATACTATATTATTTTAATTGCTAGGTAGTACCATTGTGCAGATGTGCCATAATTTAACCAGGGACAGGGGGCGGGAGCATTTACGTTTCTACACACACACTACCGGACTGCGCTAGCTCTTGTAGCTGAATCCTTCCATACAAAATGTGAATTGCACACTCTAGATAATGAGGATATGAGTATCCACTGTTTCATTCTTTCAACTTCTCTGCATGTTGGCATTTTTTTAACAGTGAAAAAAAAACTGATACCCTGGTGTACAGAATGAGTTCCTAGAAGTAGCACTGCTGAGTCAAAGCGCATGCCTATTTTCAACGGGACGATCAGTTTCCCGGATGGACTCGGGCACGCGCGGGCTCCTCCCGGGCCTACCCAGCGGTTCCCCAGAGCGAGGCAGCAGCGGCTGCCTGCTGGGCTGCGCGCTGCGCACGGCTCTGCGCGTCTCCCGGGAAGCCCGGAGGTCGCAAGAGCGCCCTGTCCCTGCTTTCGCACGGCCTCCCTGAAAAAGACCAGCGGAGTGCCAGGCTGCCAGGCGCGCAGCATCAAAGCTGCAGGCGCCCTGAGAAGAAAAGGGCCAGTGTGCGTTCGCGAAACTCAAAAGCCCTTCTCCAGGCACAGCGACTCACGCGGGAGGGGGTGAGGGAGCTGAAACTGCACTTAACAGTGTGGGTAGTCAGGCTGTGGGTGCCCCGCCAGGACAAAAGGGCCTCAGTGCCGGAGAGGAGACCGCCCGGGGCCCTGGTGGGAGCATAAAGGGAAGCTGTGTCCCTGCAGCACTCAAGTTCACCTTTGTCTTCTGAGTCCAAGTCAAAGGAAGGTTACAGAAGGAGCCTGCAGGCTCTCCTCCCTCGTCAGGGGTCTGGTCGGCTGGAATGGCCAAGTTCTTTTTCCAAGATGCTGGGAATTCAGATGAAAATAGAACTGTGCTTGCCTGCTAGCGGGACAGCGGTCAGTGTTTGTATCAATAGCTTCGTCCTCTGACCAGGGCCAAGGAGGAGGGGGAAGCCAGTGCCAGTTACTGGAAGGGGTGGCCAGGAAGGAGACCCAGGCAAACAAGTTACACAGCAGTAAGAATTTGCCATTGTTAGAGCGTGGAGGTGAGGCTCAGGTGGGACAGGAATGCGAGGTGATCAGCTTTCTTTCCCCCAGACCCTGCACAGCTCTCTGTAGCGCAGATGCTGCACTGCCTCTGCCCAAGAGATGTCCCGCCATGTTCTGACCTGATAGCTGCCGCCCATTGACCAGCAGGGAAGGTCGGCGATGGAAGGTTAAAGGCTGCCTTTCTTATACCTGACCTTTGCTGAGTCTTCTGGAGTTGGCACAAGATCAGCCATCTGTTGTCACTTGACGGGAAAAAATGTTCTTGGCTGAATCACCTAATTCTCGTGGCTTGAGGCAGAGGGAGCAGTAGCTGTAATGCAGAGCAACTCACAAGGCTCCCCCACCACATCCACACATCCCAGCTGTACAACCTCTGTAATCCTCCTTTTTGCTACGAGAGGTGAAACAGTCAAAAACCAGACAACAAATAAGGCAGCCAACACCCAAACTTTGAATCCCAGACCTGAGTTTCATTCCTAGCTTTGCCACTCACTGTCTGTGACTTCGGACAACTAACAACCTCATTCAATTGCCTCATCTGTAAAATGGGCATACAATATCTGCCTTCTAGAGTTGCTGTTAGAATTAAAAGATGCGTGAATGTATCCAGCATCGTAGTAAGCTTTCAAATAAAGTTTGCTGTTTGATTTTAAAAACTTCATTATTCCTAATATCATTCCAAAGGGGTTTGAGGCTGTTTGCACAAATAGAGTACTGCACCATGAATATGAAATGAATACTTTCAACTTTTGTTCTGTATAATTCTGAGTTCTTTTCATCTTTTACAAGAATGTATTCCTCCAGTAACTTGTGAAATAAGTACGGGGGTGGACAAAGTAAGTTTACAGTTGTGAGTACACAAAACTGTATATTCTTGTTTTATTTATTTATTTTATTATTTCCATGCAAACAACTGTAAAGTTACTCTGTTGCCCTGTACACTGAAGAACCAAGTGAAGATGACAAACAAGAAGGACATCCTTCTTAACAACAATGACTGTGTAGAGTGTTTGACAGAAGGGCAAGAAGGCTGTCAATTTAAGACTGAGCTCCCAAGCACCCAAGACAAAAGGCAACCGTGATCATTTTAATAATTTGCGGTGTTCACTAATGAAAACAAACCTGCTTCTCAGGATCACAAGCTATTTCTTTAGAAATTTCTTTGGCCCTGGCCAGGCAGCTCAGTTGGTTAGAGTGTCGCCCCGATACACCAAGGTTGTAGGTTCAGTCTCTAGACAGGGCATATACAAGATTCAACCAATGAATGCATAAATAAGTTGAACAACTTATCAGTGTTTCTCTCTCTAAAACCAATAAATAAAATTTAGAAAAAAAAATTCTGTAGGAAGTTTTTGTGAAAATAAACACTGCACTTTTGTGAACATCAGCCATGCTTTTCTTTACCAGCACAATGAATTTCGTAGGCTGCTTTTCATAGAGCTCCTCAGTGATGGCCTAACGTCGGTGTGAAACTCAGTGGGGGCACCTCTCTGGGCAGCTCACTTAAACCCCTTTGCTACAAATAATTGCAATGGCACTGTTTGTTTGATTAGCACTTCACAACGGGCACATCCCTTTCACACACACTAGTTCATTTACTCTCCAACAATCCTGTGGGCTTGATCAAGGCTCCTACTAGAAGATGGCAGAGCTAAGACTCCAAGTCAGACGCTTCTACACCTGTACACTGACTGGCTCCACTGATACTGAGTAATTAACTCATGGGCAATGGTAAGGGAATCAGAGAATAAAAGAGACCTATTGTCTTAAAATAATATCTAATGGGCCAGAGAAGAGCTGATGAGACATGGAGTAACAGAGGACAGCCAAATTAGTCAAGCTAACTGGAAGGTGAGAGATTTGAACTGAGAAGGTGAGAAACAAGGGCCAGAAGATCATAAGCAGTGATGGGGAGAAGGCAGGATGATAATCACTTGGGTAAATCACCCAGACTCAATGCCTTAAGGTGGAGGTGGAGGGCAGACATGTAGGTCATGGCAGCTGTAAGAGTGTGCTTGGGCTGCCATAACAAAATACCACAGACCGGGTGGCTTACACAATGGACTTTTATTTTTGTGCAAGTCCAAGATCAAGATGCCAGTGAGGCCTCTCTTCCTGGCTTGCAGATGGCTGCCTTCTCACTGTGTCCTCACATGGCCTTTCTTTTGTGCACACATGGAGAGAGAGAGCTTGCTGATGCTTCTTCCTCTTCTTATAGGGACACCAGCCCTATCCAGTTAGCACTCCACCCTTATGTCCTCATTAAACCTTTATCACCTCCTAATGTTCCAACTCCAATACAATCATACTGGTGCTTAGGGCTTCAATATATGAGGCATGGGGGAGCACAATTCAGTCCATAACAGGAGCCAAAGGTGGGGTGGGGGGAGTGTCCCTGGAACATAGAAAAGAACTCTGCCAACGAGAACCTTACTCCCTCAGGCCTAATGGGGGTTCCACCAAGTAAAGAATGTAGAGCTAAGAGGCTCTTCGGTATGGGCAGAACCTGTGCAGGGTCTGACAAAGGATTAACACATGACATTGCAGCGTTTTAGCACAAGAATCTTACACACCCTTCTGGCTCAGCTGTATATGAGCTGTGAACTTGAGCGAGTCATTTACATGTTCACAGATGCAGTTTCCTTATCTAAAACGGGGCTACTAACACTGACCCAGTCTACCTCAGAAGGCAGAAAATAGAGTGAGAGGAGTAGCAACAGGGAGGAGCCATTCCCAACCCCCCCCCCACACCCCAGCTGCACATCAACATTGTGTGAAATGGTGCATAAAAACAGCAAGGTAAACTAGAAGGTGCTGTATAAGTTATGCAAAGGATAACAACAACAGTGATGATGGTGGCAGCAGGAGCCACACTCGCCCATCTCACAGCCTCAGTGTGAGAGGCACTGCTCATGTCCAGGGCTGCAGTGGCAGCCATGGCAGGCCCATCGAACGGCTGCCCTGTGCGTGCAGGGCTGAGAAGGGACTGGCCACCCACTTCCTTCAGTAAGCTTCCCAATTACTTCCTTCTATGTTCCTCTTCCCTCCAGCCTTTCCCCAAAACCTAGGTGGATGTTGCAGAGGCAAGAGCGGACAGAGATGGAGCCCCATATCCTCCTGAATTGGGTTTGTACTCGGTCTAGCATGCCTCCTTCTTTAACTATCACAAGTGCGAGTGTATCAGTGAGTGTGCATTGAGGCTTGGTGGTCTGTCCCCTCACAGGAGGAGGAGCTCTAGGGGGCTGGAGCTGCCTGTTTGCTCCTACTCTCACCCAGGCCCAGCCCAGTGGCTTGGACATAGCAGCAGTCAGTATAGGCTGAAGAGCAAGCAGTAAATGTTGCCCCCGAAATGCCCCAGTCCCCTGGTGTTCTGATCTTAGTGACTCTCCTCTCTGGGGAGCCAGATGATAAGAGGATGACAAGAAGGGAGTTTCTATTTCTGCCTCTTCCTTGGGAGAAGTTCTCCAAGTCCAGGTTTCCTTCTGTGAAAAGCGTGTAGGACTTCCAGTCAAGATGGTGGCATAGGCAGCCATGGCTCATCTCTTCACACAACCACATCAAAATTACAACTAAAATCTAGGACAACCATCACTCAGAACCATCAGAAATCGAACTGAATGGAAGTCTGGCAACTACGGTATTAAAGAAACCACAACCATCTGGACTGGTAGGAGGGGCAAAGACGAGGAATGGGCTGGTCCCACACCCACATGTGGTGGATAAAAATTTGGGAGGCAATCTTAAGCGTGGAGTCCCAGCCCCACATCAGGCCCCCCAGCCCAGCACTCTAGTATTAGAAAGATAAGTCCCCACAACTTCTGGCTGCAAAAAACAGCAAGGATTGAACTGGTGGAAGAAATTTCTGGAGCCCCAAGCAGTTCCTGTTAACCCACACATGGACTCACCTACTCAGACTTACTCCATCTGATCTCCAGCACTGGAGTAACAGCTTGGAAGCTACCAGTGGTACACAGGGAGAAACAGAAGTGTCTGACATCAAGGTGAGCAGAGGCCATTGTTCCTTAGCTAAAACCTCCCCCCATGGAGCCAGTAAACTGATGACATATCTGAGATGCCATCAATCTGGCTAACACTGTTTGACCTACCTTGACAATCCCCAAAGGCTCTGTCCCACCCAGTTTACCAGCCCACTCAAGCTGCTTTTCCATATAAATGGCTGGTCTTAATTCATGCTTCACAACTTCCTAAATCCTGTCAAATAAGCAACAGCTGGCCTCAGTGAGCCCCAGGCCCTGACCTAGCAGCAGCCAGCCTAGATTCACAGCTTGGCTTTGACCTGGGAATCTCCAAGCCCAGCACAACTAGCAGCCATCTTAGATTGCTTTATAGCTCAGGCAGAGTGACCCAGGCAAAAAACAGGTGGGGGCTGACCTTGGCCTGCACCACCAGGAAACCCCAGGGCCAGAGCACCCAGTGGACAACTATAGACCATATCAGAGCACCATCACCCTGCCCCTGCACAGCTGATCCTCCCAGGAGGGCAGAGGGTTGTGGTCAGTGCTCACAGCCAGTCCTTGTAGCTGAGTGGCCTGGGTAAATCTCTCCCATTGATCTACCAAAAGCAACCAATGCTTAACTACAAGAGTAGGGTGTACTCAGCCCTCATGAAGGGTGCACCTGGAGTACCCAGCTTGGGTGATAGGGGAGGCTGTGCCACTGGACTCTACGGGACACCTACTGTATTAGGCCACACTACCAAGACACAGAGTCATAGCAGCTTTACCTAATCCATAGAAATAAACACAGAGAGGCTGCCAAACAAAGAGACAAAGAAACATGGCCCAAATAAAAGAACAGATCAAAACTCCAGAAAAAGAGCTAAATAAAATGGAGATAAGCAATCTATCAGAGGCAGAGTTCAAAACATTGTTTATAAGGATGCTCAAGGAACTTAGCGAGGACCCCAACAGCATAAAAAAGACCCAGTCAGAAATGAAGCATACACTAATTGAAATAAAGAACAATTTACAAGTAAACAACAGTAGAATGGATGAAGCTGAGAATCAGATCAATGATTTGGAATATAAGGAAGCAAAAAACAACCAGTCAGAACAACAAGTGGAAAAAAGAATCCAAAAACTGAGGATAGTATAAGCATCCTATGGGACAACTTCAAGAGGTCCAACATTCACATCATAGGGGTGCCAGAAGGAGAAGAGAAAGAGCAAGAAATTGGAAGTCTGTTTGAAAGAATAAAGAAAGAAAACTTTCTCAATTTGGTAAAGGAAATAGACATGCAAGTCCAGGAAGTACAGAGAGTCCCAAACAAGATGGACACAAAGAGGCCCACTCCAAGACACACCATAATTAAAAAGTCAAAGGTTAAAGATGAAGAAAGACTCTTAAAAGCTGCAAAAGAAAATAAGTTAGTTACCTAGGGGAGTACCCATAAGACTGTCAGCTGCTTTCTCAAAAAGAACTTTGTATGCTTCAAGGGTTGGCAAGAAATATTCAAAGTCATGAAAAGCAGGGGCCTACAGCCAAGATTGCTCTACCCAGCAAAGCTATCATTTAGAATCGAAGGGCAGATAAAGAGCTTACCAGAGAAGAAAAAACTAAAGAATTAAACATCAGCAAACCATTATTATATGAAATGTTAAAGGGACTTATTTAAGAAAAAGAAGAAAATCAAAACTATGAACAATAAAATGGCAATAAATACACATCTATCAGCAACTGAATCTAAAAACAAACTAAGAAAACAAGAAAAACAGAGACAGAATCATGGATACGGAGAATGTTTTGATGGTTACCAGATGGGAGGCAAGTGGGGGACAGTGGGTGAAGAGGTGAGGGGATTAAGAAATACAAACAGGTAGTTACAGAATAGCCATGGGGATGTGAAGCACAGTATAGGAAATGGAGTAGCCAAAGAACTTATACCCATGACCCATGGACGTGGACAATGTTGGGGGGATTTCCTGAGGGATTGGGGGGTGCTGGGTGGAGGGGGAGTAAGTGGGGGAAATAAGGACAACTGTAATAGCATAATCAGTAAAATATAATAAAATAAAAAATATATAAAAAGAAGGAAGTAATGCCTTCCTCACAGGGAGGCTGTGAGCACTGAGACACAGGTGAGATGCCAATGACAGGACTGGCACGTGGTGATCCCAAGGGAAGGGGCTACAGTTGTGGTTGTCGTGACAGTGTGATGCTTACCCTCTCCCTGTGCTTCCTTGGCACCTGGTATATATTCCTGCTATGGCATTTATTCATATATAAAATTAGATGTTGTAATTACTAAAATCACTCTTTATTAAATGTCTATCATAAGCCAGGCAGTATTTTAAGTGCTGTGCATTACTTCACTTAATCCTCACAACTCTATATCATTAATCCTGTCTTATACACAGGAAGCTCAGGCAAGTAAAGTAACTTGTCCAAGATGAGATTTGAACTCCAGATCCAGCACATCTCCTTCTTTTCACTATCACGTCTGTGAATTAATCAGCGGGTGCATGCTAAGGCTTGGTGGCCTGTCCTCCCAAGGGAATTCTCAAGTTTGAATCTAAGGCCTATGTTCTTGCCCTCTGTATTAATTGCTTACCACCCATTCTGCTGTACTATAATTTGTTTGCTTACATCTCCTTCTACTACTTTATTTTTTTTTAGATTTTATTTATTTATTTTTAGAGAGAGGAAGGGAGGGAAAAAGAGAGGAAGAGAAACACCAATGTGTAGTTGCCTCTCAAGTTCCCCCTACCAGGGACCTGTCCCACAACCCAGGCATGTGCCCTGACTGGGAATCGAGCTGATGACTTTTTGGTTCATAGGCTGGCACTCAATCCACTGAGTCACAACAGCCAGGACCACCTATTTTATTTTATTTTTTTTTAAAGATTTAGAGAGAGTGGAAGGGAGGGAGAAAGAGAGAAAGAGAAACATCAATGTGTGGTTACCTATCATGTGGCCCCCACTGGGAACCTGGCCTGCAGCCCAGGCATGTGCGCTAGACTGGGAATCGAACCAGTGACCCTTTGATTCACAGGCTCACACTCAATCCACTGAGCTACACCAGCCAGGGCAGGGTCACCTATTTTAAATTCTAAGCACTTTAAGGGCCAACAGTCCCTTTTATTCATCTCCTTTCTCTTGTACCTAACACAGTATCTGACACATAGTAGGCATGCAGGAAATTGTCCCCATTTATTAAACACATGTATTATGTACTAAACATGTTTTGCACACTTTCTTACCTATGTGTTATGAGTTTTTGTGTTCATTTGTCAGATGAGAAGGCTTCCGCCTCAGAAATGTTGTATCACATGCATGGGATCAGTGACAGTTCTGCCCTGGAACGGCCTGACTGGGGGTGGAGCGGGGGAGTGCACTTTACTGAAGGATAGACTGCCCTCCCCCGACCACGTGAGCAACATTGACCCCTATGCAAGGCAGCTGCACATGCTGAAGTGGAAAATACAAATTTATTTGAATAAAAGCTATCTCAATTCTATTTACACGCTCACATATGTGCATAGATTAATTCTGGGAGGCTGTGTCTCTAGGGAATTGCTTTTGCAGAGAGCTGATAAGCAGGGAGGAGACTTACCTTTCACTGTATACTTTTTTAAATGTCTTTGGATTTTGAATGATGTGTAGGTATTGTCTATTTAGAAGAAATTAGACTGCTTTTTAAAAAGACTGCTACATTTTTGGTGGAAAGATACTGGATCCAGAGACTCATGTTCTAATCTCATCTCTGCCACTGGATAAATTTGAAGAATCAAAACTATGTTCAGTTTCTTGTCCATAAAATAGGGATGTCTGGCCTACCTGTCACAGGGTCCAATGCAAAAGCACCTTGCAAGGTGCTAACAGCCCTGCACATTCAATGCATTGCTGTATCACAGTTGCACATCCTGAACACACCCACCCACCCTGGAAGCCCGAGGACCTTGGATAAAGCAGCATGGCCTTACGGGAGACACTTGGCACTTCGAGGTTAGAAAAGAGGCTGGACACTCAGCAGACATCTCTGGCTGGAGCAGTGTGAAGCGCCAGAATAAAATCTTACCGCAAAGCATTTGTATTTCCTCTTCTGACTCTTGTCACACACCCATAGCGGGCAGTCCCGTGGCTCTTGGGGTTTAAGAACATTTGCAGGGGTAAGAAGATGGCCAGGAGCAAGGCAGCCCTCTCCAACTGGTGCAGGTAAGTGTGGTGACAATGGTAGAAGCGGCTGCTGGTTGGCAGTGCTGCCCTGGTGCTGTTTTCTGCCCGGTAGGAGGAAGATTCTGGGTGCAGGGGAGGTGCGGGAGGTGTGGCGTCTGCGGTGTCATCAGGCGGCACAGTCCTGCGTGCTCTGCCTCAGGAGCTCTATGATCCCAATTTAGCAAGTGTAGCTATTTTGGCCAGGACATAAAGCTTTCCTTAGAAAATCTATTTTCAAAAGTAGAATTGGGGGTGGCAGAGAACCCCAGAGGATTTTCTAGTTTCTGAGGCAGCGGATGCAGTAGCAAAAGCCTGGGGATTGGAAAATCTGGGTTCCCTTAACAAGCCTCCAAGAGTGTAAGTGACCTTGGGCAGGTCCCTTCACTTCCCTAAGCCTCAGTTTCCTCACCTGCAAATGAGGGAATTGAACTGAATCATCTCTTGCTTGGTTCTTGCCTTACCAAAGACCCTATGTTCTGGAAACTCTGCCTGGGGGTCAGCTCTCATCGCCCTTACCCACATGCTGCCAGCCCTGGGCCTCCGTTCCACAGACTCTGAAAGTCTGCCGTGTTCCCTCATCCCTGCTGTCAGCATCTGGAGGCCACAGAGAGGAGAGTGTCCATCCTGAGAGATACACAGCCCAGCAGGGCAAAGGCCACTCACTGGCTTGACATCACACCAGGGCACCTTGATTCTCACTATACCACTGGGGTGGGAGTCTGGATAAGAAACAGACTGTGTATGTGTTCTTTGCACACACGTGTGTGCACACATGTATGTGTCCACTTGCATGTGTTGTTGGTAGGAGGGGCCAGGAAATTGTGCCTGTGTACCTATTAGCCTGAGTTATGCAGTTTCTCCAAGGAAAAAGGGGAAATCACAACACCAGTTTCGATCCAGGCAGCAGAAACACTACATTTGCAAAAGCATTGCTTCCTGTAGTTGTGTGTGTTGGGGAGGAGGGTATTCTATCATTTCAACTCCAGTATGATTTACACTTAGGGCTTCCAGTTTAGCTTGGGAGTATCATCAGCACTTTAAAATGGTTTATCTGGGAAAATGGTCTGAGCTCTGTGCGCACAGCTGCATGTGAGTCAGGACTGCCTGTACTTCTCTCAGTCCACCCGGCACCTAACTCAGCCATGGGCACATAAGCAGCAATGATCAAGTAATTCAATTAAAAGGTAATAAAGGGTGCTTCTTTCATAACCTGTCCCCCTATGTCTTTGAACAGTAGGATGACCACTCTTCACAAATGATCTGGGACTGCCTTTGTTTTAAAACGAAGTCCCACATTTGAGGAACCCCTGACTATGGCGCGAACCAGGACATGATGATTTATAGTCCAGCATGGGCTTCGTGCGCCATTCTCCTCTCCAGGAAGACAGAGGCTGCGCAGGCGTTTCCTAGACCCTGTCCAGGGACTCTCCCGAGGGGTGTGCTTCCTTGAGGAGTGGTTGGAGCACCGTGCAGAGGCTTTAATGCAGAGGCTTCCGGGATGTTGCTCCCAGGGCAGGTGGTTGGATTCCACTTCGTGGTGTCCTACACGGTGGTCGCCACCACTCTTGCTAGGAGACTCAATTGTGTGGTCAGGGCCAAAGTGCTCATTGTCCAGGCCTCTGCTGGCACTAGACTCACGCTTTTCTTGGAGCTTTCTCTCACAGCCTCCTTTGCCAGAGGTGCGTCCCGGCCTTTTTGCTCACACACGCCTCCACATGTGATGGGAGAAAACAAGCCGGGGGGGGGCGTGGGAGGAGGCACTGGCATGTGATCAGAAGCTCCGGGTGAACTCTCCTCATCCTCTTCCCCAGGAAGCAGGGTAGGGGGAGGCCTGTTCTGTCCAGATCTGAATGTGTCTGGCTAAGTCCACTCTGAAACATTAGAGAATGTCTAAACATGTGCCAGAAGGAGAGGTCAAGAGCATTTGACTGCACTGTGTGAGCACATGCCCATCGACTTGGGGCTGTGAACCCACTCAGAGCTAATCTGACACATCTTGGTGTTAAGTTAGCACAGTTTTTCAACCTCTGCACTATTGACATTTTGGGTCAAATAATTCTTTGTTGTGGGGAGAGAGGGGGCACTGTCCTGTGCATTGTATGATGCTAAGCAGCTTCTCTGGTCTCCACCTAAGAGATGCCAGTGGCATGCTCTCCAGCTGTGGTAATCAGAAATACTTCCAGACTTGCCAAAAGTTCCCCTGGGGAGAAACTGCCCGTGGCTGAGAACCTCTGCGTGCCCTCGGCCCCACCCTCCTGGACCGTCGCTGTTCAGGCAGCTTGTTTTGATGCACGATACGTGAAAGCTAGTTCCCCAGGATGATCACAGTGTTTGCATAGAGAGAGTACTCCGTGGCTGGGTAAATACGGAGAACTCGTGTGCCACAGTGCAGCACGCCAGAAAAATGCCGCCTGACTTACCGTAACGCTTTCCCCTCACGGAGAGTCGAAGGCATTCAGGTATTGGAGTCTCTAAAACTCTGGAGCGTCAGAAAGCCTGCTCCACACCGACCCAGACTTTGTTTTTTCATGGCCACCGATGGCATTGGATGGCACTCTCCTAAAATCCAGGCACCCAAAACCAACTGACCGAATCCGAAAATTCCAAGAATGAGACCCATTGGCCTAGACTGGATTTGCTGTTTCAGGATTCCAGACCAATCAACGGTTCAGAATCAGTTAACTGTTTCTGCTGCAATTAAGAAATTACACCTATGGGGTGGGGGTGGGGCGGGGGTGGCGCCATTCCACGAAGAACAGACTACTAAGCTGGCGAAATAATAGATGCCTGGCCATAGTTCCTTAACAGTGATTTGCTTTCAAAGTTCTTCTAATTTTTTTCTTTGTGCTTTTCCTAAAAGCTGGGCAGCCTCATCATCTTGCTTCTTGCTTATATTATACGAGAACTGGTGGCAGCACACCCATATTTGCTGTTAAAGTTACAAGAACATAAAACAATGTTCTTAAATTTCTAAGTTAAAAGACTTTGTTCAACATTTCCAGGGCCACTGAAACTGGCAAAAGTGAGTAGGCTATGGACACAGGTCTAGAGCTCTCGCTATGATTTTATTCCAGATAGTTAGCCCTTCAGAGCTCTGCTCCCACGAATAGCCAGGTGAGGAAGAGTCTTTGGAAGTTAAGGCAGCCCTGAGCAGATCTGGGGCACCAGGATCAGGCTTACTCAATTTCTATTCTGAGCGAGAGTTGCCGCCACTTTAAATACTGTGCTCCGGTTACTAAGGAAACCAGATAAGTGGGTCGCCAACACACTCTTCAATCTTTCTATGAAGATTAAAGCACCTTGCTCCAGCTAGAGAGCAGATGGGAGAGTCATAGGTGTGAGCCACATTTCTCATCACTGCGGGGAGGTGTAGGCCAGGTGATGGATGAAGTGGCACAATTTCTGGTTCATGGGAAAAAGATAAAATTTGTAGCTACTGGCTATTTATCACATCATAACTATTTGCTAAATCAATCAGGACAGAGGTTTCAGACTGACTTCTAGTTTCATTGCTACCACCAGCTTTCTTTGTCAGTGTTCTGAAGTCAGTGCGAAGTCTGGGAAGTCAGTTAGCTATGGGAGAGACAATGGCTACATTTTAGTTGGCTGTGCCTTTTGGTTATTCTCATTAGATATCTCAAGCGTATAAAAATATAACAAATAATATACCACATTCTCACATCCTGCAACCTAAAAATAAAACATTATAAACATTGGAAGCGGCTCGTGCATTCCTGCCCCCTTCCCACTTAATCTCATAGAAATGTTGCACAACTTGTCACCTCCCTCCATATAGCAATCATTAGTTACTAAACTTACCATGTATTCCGAGCTATAAGCAACATAGGACCATTAAATATGGAGAAACTCAAGGAACCCCCTATTCTAGGGTGAGGCTTTTCTATTTGAGATTCAGGATAGTTTTTCCTGCAATCCCAAACTCTGAACAAACGTGAGAAAATAGGAGTGGTCGGGGAGTCAGCAAGTACAAGTGTAAGTGCTGCACAGCACGTGGCTGCATTGCAGAGGCCAATTTCCTTGTGTCATGCAGCCTTCTCTCATGCATTCATTCAACAAAGATCTACTGAAGGTCCATTTCGTGCCTGGCATCGTGCTAAACATGGAGGCTAAAGCAGTCAAAGACTCTGCCCACAGAGCTTAGTAGCAGGGGAGGCGGGGAGACAAGACAACTCAATAGAAAGTTAGAGCTTGATAAGTGCACATGGGGGGAGGGGGAGAGAGGGAGAGAACAGGTTTGGGGATAAGTGCAAATGAGGAAGGAGCAAGATTGGGGAATCAGTTGATGGAGAGTGTTGTAATTTTGGACAGGGTGGACCCCGACTCCCCTGAGACCTTACTGTGAAGGTGCACTTGAGCAAAAGACCCCAAGGAGGTGCAGGAGGGGTAAATGAACCTCCCAGAAGCGGCAGCAGACAGTGCAAAGGCCTGGAGGCAGCAGCATGCTTGGCATTTTCCAGATCTAGCAAGTTGGCCAGTAGAGTGAGCAAGGGTGACAAGGGAGGTGTGGTAGATGAGGCCAAAGGAGTAACTACGGGTGTGAGTGCACAGGCTTGTGAGCCACTGCAGACAGGAAAGGGTTTTCCTCTGGGTGAGGAGGGAGCCACTGCAGGGTTCAGAACAGACATGATCTGTGTAGATGTTTACCAGGATCATTAGGGTCGTTGTGTGGAGAACCGCAGGACAAGAATGAAACAATGGGGGGGGGGGGGAGAAGGGAGTGGGAGATGATTTCAACAATCCAGACTGGAGAGTGAGGAGAGTGACGGAGAGAAAAGTCATTGCATTCTGGATACATTTCGCTGTGAAAGTGGCAGAATTTCTTGACAGGTAAGAGGGAAAGGGGTCAAGGGTGATCTCAAAGCTTTGGTTCTTGTGGGTCGGGACGTCCTGTACAGGTGTGATGATGCTGGTGGCGCCAGAGCTGCTGAAGGGCTTCCGCACGTAGCCCTGCTTGGAGGAAGTGCTCTGCCTCACCCAGCCTGTGTCCCAGCTGCGGGCATCCCCGCTGCCAGCCCGGGGCCACTCCTTTACGCACCCAGCTCCCACCCTGACACGATGCAGACTCCTGGCACGTCACCACGAAGTGCCACATTCTCAATTCATTTATGACGAGCCCTCTCTCCACACAGCCAGAACATTTAGGTCAGCTATGTAGGGCTCTGTTGGTTGTCCAAAGCAGGCAGGCTCTCCGTAACTGAGAAAAACCAGTGTGGATCAAAGGCCTAGGAACAGGCAAAACCCACAAAGCTGTCAGGATAGAAGGCAGCTCCTTGCTCTGTTGTTCTCATGGCCTCTCTACTGTCTCAGCATACTTATTCCACTCTCTTTCTGAGGTTCCAGTTCAGATTTTTTGAGGGAACTAGGGCGATTGGCCTAATTGCCATGGTGCATTCTGGGTTCCAACCCACTTTGGGGTTGCTGGCAGTCTTTGGCTGTGGTGGCCTTTGCAAAGTGCCCAGCCCTGGCCCAACTCATCACCCTTCTTAACCAAAGAATGGCCTCAGTTTCCCCATGGAGGATCCAAGTTTCAGGGTTCTGTAACAAACTCAACCAGTACATCCCCATTGATAGAGGAGAAGTTAAGAATCAGAAGATCAGGGGACTAGCCTGACATGGCAGAGTCATAGAAAATGGAGAAACGAGCCCAAGCCCGAGCCACCCAAGCCTCTGTACGATCAGAGAGTACAGGGCTTGTTTCTGATGATGTCCCTCCCGGGCATCCACACACCTTCTACCACTGGGCGAAGCGTAAAGCATTTTTAAAGTATGTAAATACATACCAGATGTATCATTCTCAGAAATAAAAGGAAGCACTGGGAGAAAAATCACACAGAATGAAGTGCGGTTGGACACCCTCTCGGTCTCAGAGGCAGGCAGACTTCCTGTGAAGGGCCTCACCTAGCCAACAATTTAGGCTCCGTGGGCCCTGCGGTCACTGCAGCAGGAAAGCAGCCACAGTCAGTATGTAAATGCATGGCTGTGGCTGTGTTCCCACGAAACTTTATTTACCAAAATGGGCTGCGGGCCCATTTGGTCCACAGGCAATCTCTTTATCTAAAAGATTATGAAACAGTTTAAATGGAGTATCTTAAGTATTAGGGAGAGAGATAAAGACGTAGTTGTAACCTTTTTCTTGGCCATCACTGTGTTTGAATATTTGTAAAGTAGCCACAGAGATCTCTCTTCCCTTCCCAATTGTAAGTGTTACAGTACTTGTCAGGAACTCACCATTTGCCTCAGCACGTCGGTTTTAGGAAAGCGAGGAAAAACACGACAGGGATGATGGTCTCTTAACACTTAACCCTCGACTGAGAAATGAGTAATTTTGAAACTTTGCTCATTCCTCCCTAATCAGAGCTTACAAAATTACCTGCTTACATTTTAATTCATTACCCTATTCTCAAGCAGAAGGTGTGCAAAGCAAGAAAGCACTCTAACTCAGGTAAACACGAAGAAAACTGAGAAGTGACGGCAACTTGGGGATTTGTGCACACCTCAGCAGGGACCATGTTTGCTGACGTCTCTTCCTTGTCAGCAGAGTCCCACCATAGGAAGGCTGGAGTTGTTACCTGCTCCCTCTCAGTAAGTCAAGGCCATGGCCAAACCTGATGTTTTTGAGACGAAGCACTCATTTCTTCCACAGGAAACTCTTCTACTCCAGACTCTAAACCATAGCTCACCGACTCAAAATCGGGTTGTTTGGTGCCTCAGACCACCCATCTGGGCTGGGAGCTCCAAATTTTATGCAGCTCAGTACTTACTTGCTCCAGCCCCCTGCTTCCACACTGTACCCTTAGATGAAGGTAGCCAGGGTATAGCCACGCAGGTAGTCAACCCATTTCTGCAAGAGTCTACTTGCCATTGGGTTGCCAAACAATGACAGTGTCGGAAAGATGGGAGTGGAGTGAAGAGAAATACAGGGGTTGAGACCAGGTCCAGAATCGAAGCATTTCCCTTTTGCGAATTCCACACTGTGGAAAATCCAGCAGAGCATGCTTTGGCCCTGCAGTCCACAAGGCTGCCATTAATACGTAGTCTGTCAGCAGGTGTCACATTTCATATATGCCAGAAAAATCCAAGAACATCAGGACACAAGACAACCTAAAATATTGCTAAGATAATTTAGAAATTTCAAACTGAACTACTTAACAAGCAGTCAAATGTCTTTCAACAGTGTGTTTTTCCTAAAAGGGAACGGTACTTAACGGATATGGTTCCTGAGTTCTCAGCTTAGACTCAGAGCTCAGAGCCTTCTATTAGCAAAGCCCACAGTCCAGGATTATTTCTCTTCCCTCTTCCCATTCAAAAAATTATTACATGGTAACCTTTTTCAGGGGCCATAGACACCCTCTTCTGGTCAGTTAGAAGAAAACTGACCATTGTTAGGATTTACCAGAAGTGGTGCAAACATTGGTCAAAAAATAGAAAAGGAAATATTCTGATGTAACTGAGAGGGCATTTGCCTTTCTCTCTGCAATCACCAAAAATTCATTTCTTCTCATTATGAAAATTAATGACCTATTTTCTAACAGATCAGGCTATTCTTTTCAGATTCCCTACATTTGTGACCTAGTGACAAGGTCTGGGACCACTTTAGGGAAAGAGTGATTAGGTGAGGCTCAGTAAATGAGGCAACCAGGTCAGTCCCAGTGCACACAGGGGGTGGAGGAAAGCACTGTTTGGTTTGCATACCCTGAGCGTTTTGTGAAGCAACAGAGCCCACCAAGACCATGGACTTGGCCATGGGACTGAGTTTGAATCCCAGTTCTGCCATGTACCAGCTGCAGGATCTCAGGTAAGTTACCTAACACCTCCTTGACTGTTTCATCAAAAATGTGATTCACAGTATTCCCTCAAAGGGCTGTTGAGAAGATGAAATGAGTTAATACTGGTTAATACTGGGAAAAGGCTTAGAACAATGCTTGTCACAGAGGAACCAGCACAAAAAGGAAACGGTGGGCATCTTCTCCTAACACTAGGACGGTCTCTGGCTCCACGGCGAGGCTCTGCCCCAGATCACACCAACCATCCCAAATGGAGATTTTTTTACTAATAACGCCTTCCTGCAGATTCTCCAACCTTCTTTGGCAAACCCATGAGAACACCAAGCAATACTATGGGCGTGGCTGTTTTCTTTCTCCTACACATTGGGCAAGTCATGAATTCCTTATATACCTATTCTCAAGTGAGAGACAGCATTTCAATAATCATTTTATTAGTTACAGAAGAATCTTCACTAGTATTTACATAGTGCAAAAAAGCTGTTATTACCCCTAAAATGTGATATAACAATTATCCTTCATACAGCAAAAGAACAAGATGAAAATCCCTTTATGTTATAGTTCATACTAATTTTGCTAGTTTTTTATTAGAGCATTACAATTAACACATTAAATTATAAATTTATGTGGTATATTTAGAAATTAAATTACAAAACAATACAAATACTTTGAAGGTGTGGTGTGCCAACCAAGTTTAAAATTTATGATTACTTAAGATTCAGGTACTAGAGCAGCCAAACAGTTTGGTTGATTCTGTGATGTGTATAAAGGTTGGAAGGGGTGAGGGAGAAGATGCCTGTAAATAACTTATTTCACAGAAAAATTTTTT
>CM052538.1:142380169-142477024 GCA_028533065.1 Trachops cirrhosus
TATATTTAGAAATTAAATTACAAAACAATACAAATACTTTGAAGGTGTGGTGTGCCAACCAAGTTTAAAATTTATGATTACTTAAGATTCAGGTACTAGAGCAGCCAAACAGTTTGGTTGATTCTGTGATGTGTATAAAGGTTGGAAGGGGTGAGGGAGAAGATGCCTGTAAATAACTTATTTCACAGAAAAATTTTTTAAATCAAAAAATGATAAAGTTTTTAAACAGAAAAGTTAATGTTCTCACCTGTTGGCACAACATACAGGAAATACTTAAATGACAGGTTTTTAAAGCAAACAGCAGCTTTACAAACAGTAATACTTACTTATACACATATTAATAAAGTAACAATGTGTTAAGATTTAACAGTTTTATGTTAAACAGCTGAAAAATGAATGTAGAGTTCACTATTCATTTGCACATTACAATTACCACCCAACCCACCTCCCCCAGCTTATTAAGAAATCAGACAAGTACATTATTTGGATATTAATTTCTCAATATTTAAACTATGTAAATTCCTTTTGACTAATTCTCTTCCAAATACTGAAAGCATATAAAATACCATCTCTGCAAAAAATGACCTCCACTCAAAGCCATTAAAAACTTCTCAATGTATAACAGATTATTTTTCCCATGTTTAGTCAAAAGAAATATATTACATCATTTACAAATATACTGAAACCAAAACTTAAGCTAATATGAACCTTTGTCTTTTGAGAAGTGATCCTCACAGTAAACAAACCTACTGAAGCAGAAATCTAGTTCTGGGAGTGCAATTCATATTGTAATTCAGATACTTATGTATTGAATGAGAATCTAGTATTAATTATTGCCAGTAAGACCACCTCTACACACTAAGAAAAAAGTCACTATGGTTTTTATTTTTTGCAATGATGAACCCTACTCTTATCATTAGATCTCTCTCTAGGTCCAAAGAGGCACTGACCTCAGTCCACACCCCCAAAGACAAAAAAACACATACTTCCTTAATCTTCACACTTTCTCCTGTATATAATATACACACATTCCAGACTTTATTTAAAAGAAACTAATTATAAAGACATTATTAATATTTACTTAGTGTATTTCAACACAGTAACATTTCCTTTAATAAATTTTGGGCTTTCCTCTGGAGGTGACCTGTCTCATATAAAAGCCTGTGGTCCCTTGGGTTTGCTGGCAGGGGTACTGCCTGTGCAACAGCATTTATTGAACACGTAATTCAACACTTCTAAAGTCTATAGCAAAAAGAAAAGTTATGGGTGTTTCGAAGATCTCCTCAACTTCTCTTTTGATATAAATGTCAAAAATCTAAAATGACAATTCTCATTCAGAAGAGATATAAAATATAAGAAACCTTTGAAAAGCCACTGTCTTGATCAAGAGTTACTGAATCACTGACACCAAAGGAAATTTACACCATTAAAAAGTATGAAAAGCTTTTAAGTTTAAGATTGTCAGTAGTTCAAAAACTCTATCATTTCTTTAAACCAACGAACATTTCCAAATGCGCAGACAGTAAGATCTGCCACATACAAACCCATGATTATTATGTCTGAGGCTTCATTCTCTCATGCCGCGTTCCTGTCGTACTGGACGCTTTGTGCCCATGGCATCTGCTCCGGAGAACAGGTCAGAGAGGACAGCACAGTAACGTCCCCTTTCAGCACACTAATCAAGTTGACACACTGATGTTTTCTACACAGCAATGCTCAAACTTCCACAATTCACAAATACTAAATCATCAATCAAGAAACTGATCTCTCCAGTAATTAAATGCCAAGATTATAAAACATCAAAAATAGCACAGTAGTCCCAATGAGTTCAGTAAAGAATCCACCCAATTCTTCCCTCCTGCCTGTGAGGCAAAGCCTGCCCTATAAAACCAGGGCAGGGAAAATACCCCTCCCTCCTCGGTTCTGTGCCTGCTGATGGGAGCTTGTAAGCATAAGGCTGGAGTGTCTGTGCGTGTGTTGGTCAACTGGGGGTGGAGCTGGAGACAAGACAGGGAAACAGGTAATTTGTAATTCTCCCACTGTTACGTAAACTTGTAAAGGCCGCTCACTACCAGGTGGTGACTGACTAGTGAATAAAACACTGAGCTCAGTATTTCTCCCAAGCAGGTATACACATTCCTGGAGAAGGGCAGGGATAAGTAATAGTGATCAAGTATTAATACCTGTGTATAGCTGCATACTCTAAATCATCTGATAGTGTCAGCACAATTAGAACTTGCTCTTTTCTTCAAAACTTCCTCTTCCAGCCCTTGATTACCAGGATACCATTACACGTTATGTGCAGTTCCTTTCCCTGACCTCCTATCAGTAACTATGATTAGTGCTACATGGCAAGTGCTTGAGGCGAGGGGCAAAATATATATATATTTTTAAAGATGCAACGGTTTTCCACTCAGGACAAATTTGGATACCCCATCAAATCCACATCTCAAAGAGAAAGTCCTGAATCAGAAGCATGCAAGAGAATACACCAGTATAAGACTTTGTTTCTGGATCATTTACATGTAAGAGCTGCAGTCATACAATCAGTTATTTAATGTCAAAAACCTGCCTAACTTTATGTAAATATGAGTATGTACAAAAGCATTCCTGAGGTAAGAAGCAAATGTGAGACAAAACCTGGAAGGTCCTACCATGGGTGACGTTTCACTGTTAAAACACCACCTGTCACGCCCCACTATAGAAAGGCCGCTCTAATCATGGCTGCCCCTTTGCTCACCTAAGTACTGAAGGTTCCGTTTTAGCCCATCCCAATTTCGGTCGATCACAATGACCAGCAACTTCTGAAAGAAGCATTTGTGGGCCAAAAAAAGTTGCATCAATCCTTAACACAGAGCACCTTGTGAACTTAAGTTTTGCTCATTTTTTAAATATTCTAACTCTACCACCGGTTCTTTGAAAGAAGCCCAAACATCTTGGCCAGACCAGTTAGAGCAAAAGCAGTCTTAAAGCAAACATTGATAACTGCTCCTATCCTTAGAACCTTGATCTTTAACTTTCAAAATAACTCTAAGTAAGTATTTTAAACTTGTTTTCTTTAAAACTTGGTCTTCTTCTTTTTTAAATCATTATTTTCCATAACAATATAAGCTGAAACAATTCTGAATTTTCCACACAGTTCTTAGAAAGACACTGAGATGCTAATTAAAAGCTAAGCTGTAGATCATAACAAATCAAGTAAAAGACAGCTACAAAAATATTTCTGTCAGGAATTAAATACATATATTAAATATTGGACAGTGCAAAGTGTTGAGATGAAGCATATAAGATAATGGCTGTAACCCTTACACAGCTGGAGACAGAAAGCTGGCATTTCCTGAGTTAAAGATTTGGGGGCACGTAATTAGAGCTGGAGTGTTGGCCGTCCAGAGGGCTGCAGTTAATGGGCTTCTGCTGCTCCGGACTTACTCGGTGGTCAGTAGTCCAGGCCTCACTGTCCATCCCTGGCTCCAGCACCTCAGGCACCTCTGCTTCCTCTTCCCCACTCTCCTCTACATTGTCTTCCTCAGAACCGTTAAGGGTTTTCCCAAGCTGAAGAGTTTCCATCGTTCTCTGGGTCTCAGAAACCCAAGACTCAATTCTACTATTGAGCTGTACTTCTACAGATATGGGTTCATGAGTATAATCTTCCTCCTCCTCCTCATCTTCATCCTCCTCTTCTTCAAGCATGCCAGGTACAAGAGTGCTGGTGGTGCTGGTGATGGAGGAATTCAGAATATCTCGGCAACTGCCATCCAGAGAGCCAGTTTCGGTGCTCTGCTGGGAGGCCCATTCCAGGTCATCTGGCTTCACTTCCTCTTTATCACTCACTGCCGATTTCCCAGGGTTTGGAGCTGAGGTAGTACTGCCTGCAGCCACTATCGGGGACTGCTTGCCAACAGGGGCTGTGTCAAATGGAAGTTTACTGGACTTCTCAGATGAGCTGTGTTTGCAGGGAGCCTCTCTCTCATTTTCTGATGTTTCCAGGCCATCTGAAGTTTCCACCATGTTTCTCCAATTCGTTTCTACAAATATCAAACAGATTTTTAAAAAACCAGAACACTTTTTCGTAATCATGCAACACATAAAGGAGGGAAGAAATTTACCGGCTCATCAACTGACTGGAAAAACTATAAACTTAAAGTTGCTCTAGTACTAGTTTAAATGTTATAAAGAGAAGAAAATTCTTTATTTTTTTAAAAGATTTTAATTATTTTTAGAGAAAGGGAAAGAAAGGAAGAAAGAGAGGCAAAAAAACAATGACCTGCAAAAGATATATCGATCAGTTGCCTCTTACATGCCCCGGACTGGGGACCTGGGCCACAACCCAGGCATGTGCCCAGACTAGGAATAGAACCAGCGACCTTTTGGTTCACAGGCCAACGCTCAATCCACTGAGCCATACCAGCCAGGGCAAGAAAACAATTCTCAAAAATGTACATTGGAGATAAAAAACAAGGAGGCAAAAATCAAGTATATTAATGTTTGAGAATGCGGAAGATCTTACATCAATAGGAGCTCACTGATGCTCGTGTATCATATTCACGTATTCATGAAAATCAATGAATGCCTAACTTATTTTTTGGCCTTGATGTGCACTGGGCTCAAGGATCCACAAGTCATAGATGGCAGAGCCAAGATGTCCAGCTGAAATAGTTCTGATCTGACAGACTTGTACTGTGCTCCCTTAGCAAGTTATCTAAGAACTATCTTTTGGCCTGAAACTGGACTAGTGTTTCCAATTACAAGCACAGAAGCTATCCACTCATTTCTAACATTTGTAAAAATTTGTTTCATAATATATGGGGTTTGACTTACCAACTGACTTTGAGAAACAACAAAGAAAGTATTATTATATATAATACAGTGGGATAAGTCTAAATTATTTTTCATGACAGTAAGTCAGTTTAGAACTAAAAATGTATGTACTAGGAATCAGAAGACACAGGACAGCTCTCCTACCCCTCTTTATTTTCTTTTTATCCCATTTTATATTTTTCCATTTTGCTTATTATTGAAATATAATTGATATATAACATTATATTAGTTTCAGGTGTACATTATGATTTGATATTTGTATAGACTGCAAAATGATCACCATAGTAAGTCCAGTTAACTTCTATCACCAGACATAATTACAAAATTGTCTTTCTTGTGATGAGGGCTTTTAAAAATCTACTCTTAGCAACTTTCAAACACACAACACAGTATTATTAGCTATACTCACCATGCTATAAATTATATCCCCATGACTTGTTTCTCACTGCAAGTCTGTGCTTCTGGACTCCTTTATACACTTCACCTAACCCCTTCTCCAGTAGGGTATTTTTTTGTTTTTTTTTTTTTGATTCCACATATAAGTGAGATCATATAGTATTTATCTTTTTCTGTCTGGCTTATTTCACTTAGCATAATGTTCTCCAGGTCCATCCATGTTGTTGCAAATAGCAAGGCTTCATTTTGGCCATTCTTTTTTATGGCCGAATATCCCATTGTATATATAACATACAGGAATATATACTACATCTTCTTTATCAGTCCACCCAAAGATGGACACTTAAGTTGTTTCCTTATCTTGACCATGTAAATAATGAAGCAGTGAACATGGGCGGGGGTGCATATATTGTTTTAAATTAGTTTTTTGTTTTCTTTGGATGAATACTCAGAAGTGGAATAGCTGGATCATATGACAGTTCTATTTTTAATATTTTGAGGAACATCCATACTATTTTCTATACTGGCTCTACAAATTTACCTTGGTTACAATTTACCAAGGATTCCCTTTGCTCCACATCCTCACCAACATTTGTTATTTTTTGTCTTTTCGATAATACCCATTCTGACAGGTATGAGGTGATAATCTCATTGTGGTTTTGATTTGCATTTCCCTGATGACTAATGATGGTACTACTTTTTTAAAGATTTTATTTATTTTTAGAGATAGGGGAAGGGAGTGAGAGGGGAAGGGAGAAAGAAAGGGAGAGAAACATCAACGTGTGGTTGCCTCTCACACACTCCCTCCTGGGGACCTGGCCTGCAACCCAGGCACGTGGGAATTGAACTTGTGACCCTTTGCTTCACAGTCCTATGCTCAATCCACTGAGCCACACCAGCCAGGGCTGATGGTGAGCATTTCTGTTGTACCTGTTAACCATCTGTATGTCTTTTCTTGAAAAATGTCTATTCAGATCCTCTACCCATTTAAAAAAAATTTTTTTTGCAATTGAATTGCTTATGAGATCTTTTTATTTTTTGACTATTAACCTCCTACTGGAGATATGATTTGCAAATATTTTCTCCCACTCAGTAGGTTGCCTTTTCATTGTTTAGGTGGATGATTTCCTTTGCTGTGTAGCTTTTTGTAGTTCCACTTGTTTATTTTTGTTTTCCACTTGTTTATTTTAATTTTTTTAAATAAAAATCCCCTTCTGTTTGCATTATAGCTGCTGTTACATTTTACAGGCATAGTGATCCAGCTATAAAGCAAGCCCATTCATATGATTTAATATATTCAACTTGATTGTCCCCTATCAACTATATAATAACACACTTTCCATACTTGAAATCAGGGTGCGTGGTTTGGAACATCCTTTTCTGCAGCTACTTCAAAGTGCTGCAGACCCTTTCTACTCTCTCTCCTACCTCATGAAAAAAAAATCTCCTCCTTTATATTCACTGTCAGTTAATAACATTATATTTTTCACAGTCTCAAAGCAGAAGAAATCTTCCAGTAATCCTTCATCCTACCTTTCTCCCTTATGATATGCCTTCATTCCACTGAACTCATAACTGTACCATGTCACTTCTAGCTCAAAAACTACTAAACTTAGTCACTTCTACCTTAGCTTAAGTTTTTTTTACCTTCCTGTACATCTATAGTATCTTTCTATTTATTTTTGTGAATTGATCACATCACTGTCTAACCGGCTTTCTTTTACCCTAGTAATAAAAACTCCTTTGCTGGCCGTAGCCAAGTCCTTCATGTGTGACCCTTATCTATCCTTGTGGCCCCATTCATTCTAGCCCCCAGCCATGCATTCCATGCTTAGGATCACACTGATCTCTCTCTACTTCCAGAAGTCATACTCTTTATGTACAACTCTCTGCTTTGTACAAGCTGCTCTTTCCATATGACACATTTTTCCTCCTTTACCTTTCGACTCCCACTCAACCCTGACAGCCACACTTAAATGTCAGTTTCTTTGTGAAGCCTTTCCTACGACAGACAGTCACTACCTTGAACTCTGACAACAGTTTTTGCACATACAGTTCAAGGCACTTGTTTTGTGTTTGCTGTCTGCCCCTTCGTCCCTCCTCATTCCCACTCCTGCTCATCGGTGTGTCCCTATGGTTGACATATAATAAGTGCTGGGATGGGTGGGGAAGACTAAATAAAAATTTTCACGCATGCATCATGCAAAAAAAAGTTTTTAAAGACATAACATTTTTAAAAACTTCAGTTGCACATTTATATATCCTTCCAACAATTTTTTCCTCCTTCAAAAGTACTGCAAAAGTTCCCGTGGCGTCTTGGAAAAGTCCCACCTCCTCCCTGACAATGAGTCAAGGAACAGGAAAAACGAAAATGGTCAGTAGACAGAGCAGGGCTGACCTCTCCTAAGACTTAGTTTTGGACATTTACCTATTAGGTAGGTTAAGCAGAAAGCCACCTTTGGAGAGAAAAGGGAGATACAGTCTCAGAAGCAGAGACAAGGAACCCTGTAATTAGCCATCAAGAGTCTTGTCCCAGTGATCAAAGAACCACTGAGCTTACGAATCCACAGGGGAAAGCCAAGGCTCCCACCTTAAAGTATTAGGGGAAGCTTGATCAACAACTGATGAACACGCAAACACATAAACACAGTAGGGAGAAACATAGCAGGTGGAAGAGTGCCATCTTTCTCTAGGGGACAGAAGCAATCTGACTGGAGGATGGAGATGGAGGCGCAAAGAAGTGCTGAATGCAGGCAGTGTAAAGCCAGAATAGAACATCCAGAAGTTCCTCTTTGAAGAAGAGACTAGGAAGCAAGTTAAAAGGCAAAATCGACAATCTCAATAAATCTGGAAATAGTACTGATTCAAACCTACCCTGCTTCTGAATGTTTTATTTTAGCAAAACTTATTCAGTAAAGCTCTTCTTTGCTTATTAACCCCTCCTATGGTTTTCTGTTCTGTTTACTGGTGCTTTGTGATATTATCTTTTTTAAACCTTTCCAGTCATTAGTGGGTCTGTCAGAGGATAAGGTGTATTTCTCCCTTCAGTCAGCACGCACAAGCAAGCTGTCTGTCTTAAATAACTGTATACAGCAGAGGAACAGGCAAGTGAGTTCAAGAGCCTACAGAGGAAGAAGTGGTGGCAGAGAATGAGCAGGAAACTCAGGATGAATGGACTAGATATTGAGGTTGTCCTCCCCTCGTAACTGCTTACTGAATACCTACTATTTGGTCCTACTGAGAATTCATTCAATGGGCAGGAAATGAACATCACAGTGGCTAACAGTGCAGGTTCCAGAGTCAGACTTACTACTGTGACAAGCTATTCATCTCCCTTTGTCTTTGCTTCCTCATCTATACAGTGTGATACAATATTTATCTCATAAGGTTGTTCAGAGGATTAAATGCCTTAATAATTGTGAAGTGCTGACTGATAAGTGCCTAGCACATAGTAAGAATTCAGTAAGTGAGCTATTATTATACAAGGTCTATCTGGAAAAAGTCCAGCCATTGTTAATGTAACAAGAACTATTTGTGCAACATCAGTATAACCTGGCAGCCAAGGACAGTGCACTGGAATCCACTTGTGTGAACAATGGCAACTTCACGTGTACTAGTCAGCAGGGGTGGTAGATTTCATTGAATGAGCATGTGTACTGTGTGGCCGTTGCATTCAAAATAACTGAGCGAGAACAACACATCTGCATCAAATTTTGTGTTAAGCTTGAACATTCCTCCGTGGAAACTATTCAGATGACTCAGAAGGCCGCAGCTATGGGCAACTGGTGACTGGCAGCTTCATCATGACAATGCGCCCAACTCATGCATCGAGTCTTATGCAGAATTTTTTTGGTAAAACATCAAATCCCCCAGGTGACTCAGCCCCCCTACGGCACAGATTTGGTGTAATTGTGGTGTAATTTCGGTGTAATTGTGATGCCTGCCTTTGTCCAAAACTAAAATCACCTTTGAAAGGGAAGAGATTTCAGACTGTCAATAGATTCAGGAAAATACAATGGGGCAGCTGATAGCAACTGGCAGAAAACTGTGTGAGGTCCCAAGGTGCCTACTTTGAAGGGGACTGAGGTGTCACTGTCCTATGTACAATTTTTCTTGTATCTTCTTCAATAAGTAACTCTATTTTTCATATTACATGGATGAATAACTTCTGGACAGACCTCGTATATCAAGTGCCTATTATGTGCCAAGTTCCTGTTCTCAAAGAACTCAGTTTATTTGGGATTTATGTTTGACACTTTGTTTCACATAAGTAAATTCAACTCAGGTGGAAGGAAAAGATAAGCAAAGAAAACCAGGGGTACATAAAGGACAACAAGACTGGACTATCATAGAGGCCTTTCTATTCTACCAACGATTAGCACCTCTTTCCCAGATTTTTTACTTTAAAACATGGAAATCAAAAGAAAATATTTTAGAAATTTTGCACCAGGACGACAAGAAGACACTGCCTGCTATCTACTGAACAGTCATTACCCATTTTCTTCCTGGCTAACAGAACTCCCAAACTTGGAATGGATTTGAACCCAGCCACAGGGAATGAATTAAAATAGTTCCTATACCATCACGGTTGTCCCATTCCCGTTTGCCAAATATTCTCTTGCCCAAGTCTCCCTTGCTTGCAGTTAAAAGTAAGGACATGGTTACCTCTAGTCAAATAAAACAAAAGGAGAAGTCTTTTGTAAATTTCTCTTTCACTGATACTAGGAGCACACTGCTTGAACCTCCTGCTTTTGACTACTGTTGTGCTGCCCAGAGCCACAGCAGCTATTTTGAGCATGAGATGATAAGCATAAGAACCCACAGCCTGAGAATGAAAGAACAGAAGGAAGGAAAGACCCAGAGATCTTGACAACATTGCAACATAATTAAATATTCTAATTTCTTAAGCCACATTAGTGGGTTTTGTTTGTTGCTGAATGCATTCAGTACACATAGAATAACTTTATGCTTTGTTCCAAACGTTATTATGATTACTTTCACTCAATTTTGCTAGTGTCCTCATCTTTAAGGTTCTAAACCCTTTCTTAGGATTCAACCATTAGCTCACAGAGTTTTCACTTTGAATGGAATTTTATAGATGACCTAGACAAAACTCTCCTCATTTTACTAAAAAGGAATCTGAGGTTCAGAAATTAATCATTTATGCCTAAACCCCCAGGGAGAGTGTGAAAAAGCCAAGGCTTCAATTACAAAACAGTTAAAATCTGGCGTTTTTTGAAAGTATCTCCTAAATCTCTGAGAATTTCTTTTCATAACTTTTCTATGTGCCCAAATGAAAATCATTGCCATTTACCCAAAACCATAGCTTTATGAATTTATCTTGCAGTCTGTCCTTGAGATCTGGCGTATCACTATATAAAGTGACCTCATTTAAAAAGCTGGCACTTTACCTTCTTTATTTTCAATTAGCATCACTCCAGCCAAAGAAACACAGCTGCCTCTAAGCCAGTCCCACCTACTGTTGGACCAACAGCTTCCTAGGGGCCCCCAATAACTTGCTATATTGCCTGCAGCCTGCAGTGCCGTCAAAGCATCCCAAATACTTCCCTACAGTGACAGACAGACCAGGAACGAGAGTGTGAGAGGAAAGCAGGAAAATGAGGACTTGGTTTTCTACATGTTAAGTTTTAGGTGCGAATAAGCTATTTGGTAAATTCTCAGATAGATTAAAAAGAGAAAAGAAATGACAAAAAAAGTTGAGGAATGAGGCTATATTATTTTTAAAAAGAAAAAAAACAAAAACTGGTTCAAGAAAGTAGAGAATATAAGAGTTCAAAGTATGACAGAAAGGAAGTATTATAGTTCAAAGGCAAGGGAACTGCTAAGACACAGAGGGCAGTTAATAATGTCACTTTAAATATAGCACATAAATGTTTTTAGCTTCTTTCTGACTACAGTAAGATTTAACAGGAGTGTCATATGTCTAGGTTTTGTAAGCTTAGATTGAATAGTGTTCAGGTCTTTTGTTTATTTAGTAAAAACAAAATTTTAGTAACAGAGTATAAAATATTACAATAAAATGTCCCAGAATTTACTAAGTTATAGGTCATAAGTATGGCACATTTTGCTTTTTAAATCCTTTGGGATTTTCCTTTTCTTTCTTTTTGAAGATTATAGAAAATATGACTAATTTTCAGAGTCTCACAGAAAACCTCAGCCCCATATAGTGTCCTAATTTAAAGGCTGGGTTTACTGCAATTTTGTAAACTAAAATTTTAAGCAAAATTTGAATACTCACTAAGATAAAAACAAAAGGTAGCACGAAAGTCATTTTCAAATGATCTTAATGAAAAAAATTATTTCAAAATTTAACTTATTTAAAACAGTATGTAACGACTTACCGTATTCCTTTTCATTTACTTCAGAGATGGGTTCAGAAATAACACTGCAGAAAGAAATGGCGCTTGCTGCTGAGGGATTCCGGGAATGCCCCATGTGGTGGGGCACCTTTTTCACATTCTTTAAGGCTTCCTCCGCCTGCTCTTGTTCCATTGCTGCAACCATATCTTTATATGCTTTCCTGGCTTCTTCAGTGAGTTCTACTAACTTACTGAATAGGCTCTAAAAAAGAAAGAGATTTTGACTAGTCCATTTTTTGTTACAATTTCTATTCCTATTATTAGCAATATGTATCTCCGCTGTTTCAGAATCAGATACATTTTCAATCAGCATAAATTCCAAACAGTATGGCAACCACAGAACCTTATAAAATACTCTGCAACTTACATCTATTATTTATTTAATTCTCACAAGACTCAGGAAATTTCCTGATTCAAAACTAGTTACTAAATGTGATATTAAAAGTTTTTGTAGAGTTTATCAATAGTCCATCAGTGTTGTCACAAAATACTGTAGAATCAACTTCATAAAAAAATCTTACAATATTGTATGTTAATAAGCTAAATAAATGATCAAGTATTACATAGTTGAACCCAGAAGAAAAAAACACTGTGGCAGAAATAGCAGCTAAAAATCTTTTAAAAATACTGTAGGATTAACTTATGTAAAGGTTTCAACACTAAAAAATACAATATAATACTCAAGAACTTACCACTTATTCTTGGAGAGTCATCATCTCACTTCTTCAAATGCTTAACCAGAGCATTGGCATGTGTCAACAGAAAATGCACTGTCGGGGGGCAGGGCCGGGGAGCGAAGAAGGGTGTGCCTTGCAAAGTCTTACCTCAGCACCAAAGTAGTTGAAGATTCCCACCACACTGACAGGAACCAGCTTGTTCACACAGCGTCCTAGGGCTTTCCTTCCCAGGGCAAACACAAAGGGGATTTCTTGCTCCCGTGCCATGGCTATAACATTATAGAGTGCCTCGTCCAGGCCACCTGAGAAAGTCAATGCACACGTAGGGGTTTTAATACTTCCCAAATAGTGCTATTTTGGCACCCAATAGTTAAAGCATAAAACACAGCAGCAAAGGATTCTACGAAGGCCTGTGGCACTTGTGCCATTCCATACCTTTTCCTATTTGTATGGACATATGTACATATTTTCTTTCTCCCCAATTAAATTCCAAATTCCTACTATTTTTGTCTCTCCATAGGATTTAGTGTAGAAGGAATCAAATTTCAATACAATAAACACTTGTTAAAAGAAGTTAATGAGAATTGTTAATAGTGGCTGATTCCTTTAGCCAATCTCTCAGTGGAAGTAGCAACCTATCACATGTATTAATATTATATGTTACTGTTTTTACTGGTATTGCTCCCCTATGGAGAACATGCCAAGTACTGCTACTTGATGCATCTGCGTACCCAAAGTGGCTACTTCATGAAAAAGGACAAATAAAGGTGCACAACATAGTACAAAGTACTTATTTGCCAGCTCATGCAAGAAGTTCTGTATTAACTGCTGGCTTCTGAAGGGCAAATCTCCACGATAACCAAGAAAAGAGGGCCCTCAAAGAAAGGTAACATAAAAACGTAAAAAAGGGACTATGTTTGCAGAGGTAAAGACATGCACTCTCGCTGGTCCCCACTATCATTACAACAGAGGGCACACGCAGCTGGCCCAGCTTACCTCCGTCACCAGTGTTCGCAGGTGGGGGGTTTCTTTACAGTCCAATCTCAATTTTATTACTTAATTTCACGTACTGAAATAGCTTTTCTTCCTTTATGCTCAATATTGTTTTATACCTACACTCTGCTAAATCATATGAATGCCACAATTATACTAAATAAATATCAAAACACTTCAAGTAAAAATTTCATACCTTTGGACTGGATTTTTTCACAGTTAGGAGAAATTATAACACACTTGATCTTGTTTAACTTCATATGTTTGGTAACCTCCCTCAGCCCCATGACCAGCCGTCTCCTTGCTTTTGCTCTTACAGGATCCTTTTGATAGATGCGCTCCTGGAAACTGACAAGCTCTTGAAGAAGAAGTGTCACACATTCATCAATCTCTTTACAAAGAACCTGATTACAATACCTGTAAGGAAACCCAAAATAAGTCAGTTTGTCCTAATTGACTTTTCTGTAATTATAAAATTACTTTGGGAGGAAATAGATCTAGTAAGAGGTTTTCATAAAAAATTAAGTCTTTAAAATCTCTTATGCCTTTAGTCAATTAGAAAAACAGAAGAGTTTTTCTGAATTACAACAAATTGGCTTTTACATAACAGAGAGATCAACCTCAGGGAAATACTATCCAAACTCCCAATTATTAAATTCCAAAGGATATAAATCAAAGTTAGCCTGCTGAATTAGATAAAAGAACAAATTAACGTTTTTGGTAAGGAGATATAAGGTTATTTCATTTCAATGAATATTAAAGATGCTTCTAGTAGGAAAGAAATGTAACTTTGCAGATGCTTACTGAATACCCTAATGCCAACAATTCATCCTTCACTCTTGAATAAGTCACAATCTCTGGGCATTGTTTTCCTCAACCACAATTACACAGAGTTCACTAAGATGGCCTCAAAGGTCCCTCCAACTCCAAAAATCTACAGCTATGGAGAATGAACTCAGTAATTAAGTTAAAGCCAAAACATATGAGGCAAAGCAACCAAATGAAGCTCTTTGTGATATATTACGGCTACAATGCAAAAAAAAATAGAAAGAGAGTAAGTGTGAGACCACTATAGTACCTAATTTCAGGAATAAGGAAGTCATCCAAGTTTATTTATACATTTTTTAAAAACTTTTCTGTATTTATTTTTAGAGAGAGAGGGGCAGGGAAGGAAAAAAAGAGGTAGAAAACATCAACGTGAGAGAAACATCAACGTGAGAGAAACATCAACTGGTTGCCTCATATGCGCTCTGACCAGGGACCGAACCTGCAATCTAGTCATGTGCCCTGTCCAGGAATCGAGTCAGCAACCTTTTGGTTCTCTGGACAATGTCCAACCAACTGAACCACCCTGCTCACAGCTATTTATTCTTAATATACTCTACTTTTCTAGTTCTAATCCCTAATCTCTACCATTAACAAGTACTTAACAAGGAAAATTGGTAAAATTTCTAATCTAGGATTTCTAATCCAGGTAAGCAAATTTCTACTTCTAAATTATGTTAGCGTGGAAAAATCTAGGCCTTCCCTTTGTGTGTACGTTGTGGTGGGGGGGAGCTCTGCTGCTTTGGGATTTTTTTTTTTATGTTTATGTGAAAGATGTTTAAATAAGTACAAGTGTGACACTACTTCAGAAGGGAAGATAAAACAAGACTGAGGAAAGATGAACTACTTTAAGTATGCAAAATTAAAGAACAGATCATCAAAAATGCAATTTTCTTCATTCTGTTTTTCTTTAATTTGTTTATAGCATTTTATCCTCTGAGAGTTTCCTTTGCTTCACATCTATTACTTGACATTTATTAACTCCCCAAATCAAGACAAGAAGTATTTGCTCAAAAGAACAGTATAAAGAAAAGAACAGAACAAACCAATGTGCTTTGGATTCATACAGATTTCACTTTCACCCTGAGATTTGTTCATATGTCATTTTTAAAGGTAAAATTAATTCATCTGCACAAATGTTAAAATCCTAAAATCTTTCAGAGCAGTAACTGTTAGTTCAAGATTATTCACTGATGGGCAATTGAAAACTTAAGAAATATCTGCTCAAAAACAAATAGTTTTGTGTAATAGGTTCACTTCATGTAACAGGGTCTTAGAAACTTGGTATGAATTGGTTATAGGATTTTTCTTTGAAGTGCCAATAATATAAACAAAACAGTGGAAGCATTTGGAAGAGAAAAACCTCATAGTTTGGCATTTTAGATATAAGATGTAAGAGGCCAAATTTCCAGGCTATAAACACAATCTGACATAAAAAGTCTATTTACAACCCACTCACTTTTACACGAACACTGATGGCTGATGGAAGGCAAATGCTTTAAATATCATGAAACCGGCTATTAAACAGAATCTTAAACAACGTAAAGGTCTTTTGGTATTTTGTCTGCTCAACCTACCAAGTAATAATGACAATACTATATTAATAACTACAACCAAGGTACTTAAACTATTCAACCTCAATAATGAGACTCATACTTACTCTCTAAATCTTTTGCTGTGGATTTTGGTTATTGTTGAAGACGCCATCGGACTGCCTATCCCAGAACTAGCTGGAGAGCCTTGTGACACAGGTGTCATACAGTATGGAGAGTTCTGACTTGCTGGAGAGAGCGAATTGTCACTGGGCATGCTCAGTCCAGTATCTGCAGAGATGTGGGGTGAGAGTAAAGACTTTAGAAACTCCCAATGCTGAAAAACTCTATTAAAATCAATATAATCAGTACAACTTAGAATGGCAGTTGTCTTTTTTATCACTCCAAAATTCTCTACAAGCTAACACTGTTCATACCATAAGTAAACATCTCGTTTACTCTATGTAACATACTCTACAAAAATGAATTCTTCCTATTACCTTCTTAAAATATACTTAAAAAAAAAAATCAAGCATGACCTACAGGTCTCCACAGAAGAGAGAAGGCCGAATTATCTAAAACATAGAGGATTTAAATGGAAGAACAAGGCATTAGCTTCTATACCAGACGATCTTATTTCCTATCTGTTTCAACTCTATTCCCCCTCCCCCATTTCTTAGAAATCATTGTTAAAACTGTATAAAAATTCCCATTGCTTCTGGCAATGATGGTTCTACCTCACTCATTCTCTCCACACCACTCCAGGCACCATCCCTATTTCTCTTCCTTGGTCTTTGCTTCTGTGCTCAGGCAGCCGCATTTTTAGATGCCACCTCCTAACTCAACTGCCTCCTCCAGTTACTACTTCTTTCCTGAACACCTAAAGTCAGGATATGAGTTTGTATTTGTATATTCAGTCTATTAATCAGCAGTTATACATATAGTTTCTTATCTCCATACGTGATAAGCTTCTTGTAGCAAGACCAGTCTACTATATTTTCTGACCTTTCCATTCCCACCCCAGTTACTAAGTACACATAGCAAGTATTCAATAAACACCTTCTGAATGAACAGATGGATAAATATGCCTAAATACAAAAACAATGACATTTAATTTTGAGTAAAGGGGAATCCTAACCAAATATGTCCTAGCCGAACAATCCTCAGAAGTAAATTCATTTTTCTAAACCCGATGGAACACTGCTACTTAATCTATATATAAATCATATTTGAATAGTTAGAAAATGTTGAGGAATAAATATGTAACAGCAGAGGAAGGGACCTGCCAGGTCTTTCCTAAAATCTTTCTTCCACAGTAGTGTACTTTTAGAAGGAATCTATAGCTTTGCTGAGGTCCCAACTGGAATCATAAATGCTGGAAACTGTATGGGGCTGAATCTCAGTGACCAACTGGACTGTGCGCTATGACAGGCTTTGCAATTCTCTACTCATTGTGGCACATGCATTAACTCATGAAAGCCAAGAAAAGCAATCAAGAAAACAATTCACTTAAAAACAGTCCTGTGAAGAAGAAGAAGAGCTAGTGTTCCAGATCTAAAAGAAGACAAAATGAAAAGAACTGAAACAGTTGCAGAGGATGCATAGGTGAGATTATAATTATGAAGTTTTACAACAAATTCTGGATTTTAGTCTCAAAAGTGCCAAAAACCTACCATATAACACTGTTCCCTGCTTTTTACATACAGCCCTACAGAAGCATCTTTAAAAAAAACACTCTCAAAACTAAACATTAAGCAAATTCTCATATTAGGAGAATAACTAGTAATGGCTCACCTATCAAGTAAGATACTCTACACCATTCCATGAAAAGGGGGAAAGGGGTAATCTTACCTTCCTGGGAAACAATCTCCTGTGGCAAATCATCAATAAAATCTAAGTGCATTTCTATTGGTTCCTCAGATCCCAAAAGATTGTGGTCCACAGTTAAACGGCCCTTCTTTTCCTCTCTCTCTTTCAAAATAACCTAAAAGTCATCACCAGTCTTTAATTACTGATCACTCTTTAAGTATTTACTGAATAATTAAAATGTTCACTATTACATAGGCACAGTGGTTCACTTAAAAATGGACACGAGGATTCTGGATGGCTATGTGTTTAGTTGGCTACAAAAAAAATGACTAGCAAGAAGTTAAATGTAATTTTAGTCACCATAGCTGAAAGAGGTACTATATCCAAAATAAAGACAGGCAGTTATGCTCTATAATACTATAGCTATCTACCACATCTACTTCAGGTCTTTATACTGGTTCGCAAAACCTAGAGTTTACCTGAAAATAGATGAAATAAAAAGCCTGGAAACCAGGTCATACAGTTCCCTTAGATTTACATTTGCCAGTCTTCAATTACTTGGACAGGATTACCTCCCTTTAATAACAACACTGAGTTAAATAGAGCAGTGTTGTTATTTATCACCTTAGATGAAGATGATGAGGGTAAGGTTTGCCTAAAACTACGTAACAAGCACTGAAGTTAATATTAGAAACCACAACTTCTCATTCCTAGTGTCTGATGTTTGGGGGTGCTAAATGTTTTAACTTTTTAAAAGATCCTCCTATAGGAAAAATTCATTCTCTAGAGCCCTGTTCAACACAGAAAGATATGCAAGATGCTGATGACATATCCCCAATCTCAAATTAACTAGTTATGGCCTTTACCATGATGCCTATGAATATTTCACAATAATCTGTTGGCTAAAACATGACATTACTTTTGCAAACCAGACTGAAACCTTTATTTATCCTGTAAAATAAACATCCCAGATTTTGCTTTACCTTTTTAAGTGCAGTGGGTCGTTTTAGTTTTACAATTTCCTTTTCTTTTCCTTTTTTTGCTTTAGAGGAAGAAATGTCCAAAGAATTAAAGGATGTCAAACAGGGCTGACTTTTGGTTAAAGGTTGTCGGTTAGTAGAGTCTTTAGTGTGAAAAGAAGCTGCAGTAACCACTAAAAACAAACAAGAACATTAGTTTTACTACTAGAGCCAACTGTCCATACTTAGAAATTTTCTAATGCTAAATCTAAAACACAAGGACATCTTCTTCTTGTGGAAAAACAGACATCAAATTGTCAGAGAAGCACATGCCCGTGTGGCGTCCCTCAGTACAGCTTTGACCCATTCTTTTAGTCCCATATGATAAAGACAAAGACAATGCAATTAATTAATTCAGCAATCCAAAGTAGGGATATTTAAGTTTTAGTTCTACTCTACTGCAGCAACTATCAAGCATCTCAATTCTTGCAACTGGCTTCCAATCAGAATTGCTCCATCTCTGACATTTGAGAACCCTGCATGTCCCCTCATTTTACTGAATCTGCCGTATGTAAGAATCACCCTTACATGTAGTCTCTCACTCCTCTCATTTCAGTCCGTCAGAGAAGAATGAGCCCCTCTCCCCGCACTACATTCTCCAGTGGCTACCCCCAAATCCTTTAGCAGTCCTAAACCTTTAATCTCAAACCTTGCACTCTAACAGACAAGCTTTTCCTGCTATTGCTCTGAGAAGATACTAGGTTGGCCAAAAAAGTCCGTTACATTTTATCCATACAATGACTAGTAGTGCTTAGTTGTCTTTAACTTCATTGGAAACAATTTTATGATACTATATTGTGACAGCTGTCGTATCAGCATGCATTTAAAAAACTAACATCAAAATTGTTGAATTTTTGTGCATTTTAATACTGAAGATGGAAGAAGATACACATTATTTTCAGCATATTATGCTTTATTATTTCAAGAAAGGTAAACACAACTTTAATGCAAAAAAAAGATTTATGCAGTTTATGGAGAAGGTGCTGTGACTGGTAAAATGCACAAGTGGTTTGTGAAGTTACTCGGTACCACTGACCTTTTGGCCAAATAATTCTTTGCTGTGGGGATGTCTGATGCATTGGAAGATGTTTAGCAGCACCCCTGGCCTCTACCCACTAGAAACCTATAGCAGGAGAGAGCCAACATACTCAAAATGTCCAAATCAATAGTTATCCATGAAAATAAAAAATGTCTTTTATTTTACAGAAAAAACGTAATGGACTTTTAGGCCAACCCCATACTATCCAATATAAACTCACAAGCCACCTGAGAGGAAGCAGCAGACATCCTTACCCTTGTCCAAAGCTCACCAACCACCTGAGCTTGTAATCCCATACGAGGATGTTGCTCCATCCCTTCTCCCTTACATCTTTCAAGTTCCGTATTAATTCCCAACTCTTTTCCCTAACTCCCAAAGAAACTAAAATCTTCTCTATCTGCCCTGACTGGTGTGACTCAGTGGGTTGGGTGTCCTTCCACAAACTCAAAGGGTGCCATTTCAGTTCCTGGTGAGGGCATGTGCCTGGATTGGGGGCCAGGTCCCTGGGTTAGGGGCGTACAGGAGGCAATCAATTGTTTCTCTACCTCTCCCTCCCTTACCCTCGATCTAAAAATAAATAACTTCTTTAAAAAAATAAATAAATAAAATCTCTTATCTAAAAAAAAATCAAACAGGCAAATTAATAAAACCCTTTCCCTGACTGGCTTCCCCTGTAGCTAAGGTACCATCACTCCCCTTTCCTTCCTTGTTAAAGTTCTCAATAGTCTGTGTTCTCTTCATTGCTTCCCAAATTACTGCAGTCTGGCCTCTATCCTACCCAATCTCTTGAAACTGCTATTGTCAAGATCACATATAACCTTGCCGTTGCCAAATCTCATTCTCTTCAGTCTTCAGTCTATTCTTGTTTTTTTCACCACTTGGTACCCAAAACTACACCCTCTTCCCCAAAATTCTAAGTCTGACTTCTGTAACTTAACACTCCTCTATTTTCAATGTGTGGTTCCCTCTTGAGCACCCCCTACTGAAAACCTGGCCCAAAACCCAGGCATGTGTCCTGACTGGGAATCCAACCAGCAATCCTTTGGTTCACAGGCTGGTGATCAGTTCACTGAGCCAAAGCAGCCAGGGCTCACTCTCCTACTTACTCTTTCTCAAACCTATTTTTCTGATTCTTCTTCCCTTTGTCCTTAAATCTGAGCATTCCATAAGGCTTTATCCCTGAAGATATTTTTTTCTAACTTTTATTTCCCCAACAATCTTATGTATCAGTATTTCCACAGCTACAACTGTCTCTATTTGAAATGCACTGACTTCTAATTTAAACTGCATATACATACATAACTAAAAGTTACATGGGAACCAGCAGGATCTCTTTAACCAGCACTTCAAAGACAACAAGGCCAGAGTCTGTTGTTCCCAATAGAATTCTAGCTTCATGATCCTTATTTTGTTAGGTATCCTTATAGCCTTTACCACCACTATCACAATTCTTCAAGCCAGAGAGTTTGAAGTCATCTTTGATATGCTTGTGCATTCCATCAGGAAAAAAAAATCAAACAAAAAAAAACTATCAATGACTTAACAATCCTTTCACATCTCTAACATCATCTCATCCTGTTTTGGGGCTTCCCAAAAAAGTTGACTTCTTTGTAATTAACACTTCCCAATCTAAACATTGGTGACAGATTAGAGATTAACCTCATTTCTATTGGTTAAGAATCCTCCTCCCTTTTCAAAGACTAGTCCGAATGCTATCAAATATGAAGTCATTTATGTGTTTACTGTTTTTTGAATACAGCTTTTCTTTCTTATTTAATTATCTATTTAGTTTTAGAGAGAAGGGAAGGAAAGGAGAAAGAGAGGGAGAGAAATATCAATGTGGCACTTGCCTCTTATGCACCCCTACTGGGGACCTGGCATGTGCCCTGACTGGGAATCGAACCAGCAATCCTTTGGTTCACAGGTTGGCGCTCAATCCACTGAGTGACACCAGCCAGGGCTGAAGTCATTTAATGTAACATCCTTCTAATACCTTCCTATTGACATAAATTACTTTTCTCTTCTAAAAGTTCATAAAACTTTGCTGGTCATCTTTCCTTAGGAGCTACTTTTTATTAGTCATTTGTGTACGTCTTTCTCACTGACAAGAATATAAACATATTTTAGTATCTGTAATTTCGGTTTCTGACCCCCATGCTTGCATTTAGATCTTTACATCTGTATATATTAACATTACTAAGTGAATCAAAGTTGTAACAGTAAGCCATGTGAAGTATCACAGGTCAACAACCTCATCTTCATAATAATCAGTTAACATTTACTGAGTGATTATAACCCACACACACTTCTAAGCACTTTACATATATCATCTCCTTTACTCCTCAAAACAATCCTGAAGCAGGTACTATCATTACTTTCATTTTAATGTGAGGAAATTAAAGCACAAGAAGGTTAAATAATTTGCCAAGGAAATAGATGGAAAAACAGGATTTAAACCCAGGCAGCTCAACGTCAAGCCCTGCTTGCAGCCACTAGGCACACTACCTCCAGAGCACTGCTACCTCAGTTCCATCCCCTACAGTCCTTTCTTAGTGGGATATTAATACCACTCCCCATCTCAACAACATGCAACTTTAAAGCTTAGTATGCATTCAATAGTATTTTTACTAATAGTTATTAAAAGCTAAGTTTTAACCTGGAGGGGTGACAAACTATAGATTTAAGCACTTTGCAAATAGGATTATAGTCATACACTGCTACTTATCTTTTTATCTAAGACTGATAGATCCTTTTCAAAGAAACAGAAACTTCAATCAAGCCTCTCCACATCTGTGCTGTTTGGTTGGTGCCTTTACCTTCCCTTTATCTTATACCTCATATTCTAAAACAAAGACTATCAAAAGAAATGAGGAAGCACATCAGAGCTGCTGAGCTCTAAATTTGACAAGGTTTGCTAAAATATAAGCTACTGTTTCAGGAGCAAGCTAGATCATATTCATTTATTCATATTGTCTCTTTCTCTCTCTCTCACACACACACAATTTAAAACTTAGAGAACCAAATTACTTTTATTATTTCAACCTTTAAAAAAGAAAAAAACTTGGCTGGTTGGTTCAAAATGTACATCAACTGACATTTGAACAGAGACCTGGAATACTGAAGGGAACAAACTATACTGATATCCGAGGAGAGTCCCAGGTAAATAAAATAGCACTGACAAAGATACTGAGCAAGGAGCATGCTGGGTGTGTCTACGGAACAGTGAGGGAGCTAACTTGACTAGAACAGTGTACCAGGAGAGAATGGTGATGAGGGTAAAAAATAATACAATAAACTAAGATGTGGACTTAGCAGGGCTCTGGCTTTACTCCAAGTGAGTGAAGAGCAGTGGAGTGATATAATCCTCTGTGTGTATGTGTGTGTGTATAATATATATATAGTATACTCACCTGATGACATGTTTATTGATTTCAGAGAGAGGAGAAGGAGAGAGAGAAACATCAATGTAAGAGAGAAACATTGATCAGTTGCCTCTCGTATATCTCTCTCTGAGGGACAGAATTCGCAACCTGGGCCTGTGCCCTGACTGGGAATTGAAGCAGCGACCTTTCGGTTTACAGGATGACGTTTCAATTGAGTCACACCTGCCAGGCAAATCCAGCTTATATTTAAAAAGATCACTCCTTGTAAGAGACTGGGCTTAGGGGTAAGGAAAGGTTGGTGACAAGTAAGAGGCTACTATAGTGTAGTACAATGGGGCTACTAGGGTAGCAGGAGAGGAACTGGTAATGGGACTCTGGATTTTTTTATATACATATTATTTAGATTAACAATATCCAAAATAAATTACCAAAGCTGAATAGCAAACTGCTCAGACTAACGGTATCACCTGTATATGACAGAGGTCTGGTGTTAGTAATCTGCCGTGCTTTCATAGCTTGTTGTTGTTTTTCCAGAGCTGCTAACATGTCCCCCAAGTCTAGCTGCACAGGTGTCTTACTCTTTTTTCCAGCTGCCTTTGATAAAGCTTCCTGCAAGGTAAACGAACAAAAATTTTTTTGTTTTTTTTTGTATGAAAGTGTGGCAATTTCAAATGACTGCATTTGTCACTACTCTCCATCACTGTGAGCCTACTGAATAAACTATTACATTTGTTCATAAAAATGAATATATATACCTGTAATTTTTTTTGCTCCATACTTATTTCTGAATATTCTTGAGCTGTGGCAAGGGCCGCTGCTAAAGCTTTTTTCTTCTGACTTTTTGCACGTTTAGGAACGGAGGTTGTAATGGGAATTGGAGTCTGAACTATATTGATTGGTGAGTTTTCCGGTAAGTCATCCAACTGTAATAATCAGAGAAAATCATTTGTCAGTGATTCCATGAAAGTCTAATAACAAGAAAAGACAATCAAGAATGTGGGATATTCTACAGAATATCTACAGACTCTTCAAAGAATTCAATGTCATAAAGAACAGAGTGAGATGGTGGCTCCATTCTAGACTGAGAAATAATACAGACAAAACAGCTCAATGCAATGTGATGCTCTGTCTGCACCCAGGACTAAAACCAAAGTAACTCCAAAGTGAACTTTTGCAACAATTGGGGAAGTTTCAGTATGGACTGTGTGTTGTATGATGTCATTTAATTAATGGTCTTTTCTCATGCATAATGAGACATGACTTTCCTAGGAAAGTGTCTTTGTTCTGGCTATGTTGAAAAGAAATATTAAAGTACTAAAGGTACCATTATATACTATGCTGCCCCACATCCTTATACTTACCTGTAACATTTTTTTCAACATAGCCATAATTCAAAAGATGTTCACATATTTTCCTTATATTTTTTGAAAAAAGAGTAACTCACTACTTTTGAAGAAAGTTTCTGTTGAATATTCTCTTCTTTAGCATTTCCATTCTCGTTTAGTTCTCGAAATCCATCTTCATCCTGAGGTTTCACATTTCAAATAAAAACAGTTCAAAGGAATAAACTCTTAAGACTTTTTAAAATGCTGAAGAGTAATGGAAAATGAGGAAGTAACTTTTTTAGTACTAATACTAAACTATTTACAGTCTTAAACATAGCTAATTTAGTTATTCAAGGATGGGTACATATCCACACACATCCATCGTTTAGATTTCTTCATCTACTATTCAACTTTTATTATTAATAATTCTACCCTGATATGATAGGGTAATAGAAAATAAATTCAAAAAGGGTCTTATCACATTTCAGATAATTTGGAAAAAATTTAAACACATGGCTTAATATGAAGTTCAGTAATATATTACCTGTCCTGTATTACTATACATACCCATCATAGTTTAAAGTTAAAAAAATAAAAAAAAATTAAATTTCCCATTCAAAGTAATTTCTTAACCAATATCCTCCTTTACATTGAAGATTATTTCTAGTATCTTTAACTAAATGTAAGTTTGGGACTAATCACATGGTTAAATGCAAATAATAAATCTGCCACATGTACCGTTTTTGATAAAATAATTATGATGCATTCTCAAGTCTTTTAGGTCAATTACCAAGCTTATCCAATATAACATTCATCTCTAGCATCTGGGTTCAAGCATGTTTCCAGCTTAATCTTCATCTAGTCACCTATTTTGCAGAAACTATGACCCAATAAAAACAATTTACTCAAATAAGTTACCTGGATGTTACCAAGATGTTGTTCAGCATCTTGACACAACTCATTCTTTTAAATCTATTCCAAATGTTTTTCCTACCCAGATGTGAGTCCAAAGGGATCTGTCTCTCTGTTGAACTCCAACCACACTCAAGAAAATATTTAGGAGTATACGTATCTACATTTTCTACTACAAAGCAACCTCCATAAGGGTAGTACGTTTATTCACTTCAATGTATTGTTCAGAGTACCTTACTATGACACATAGAAATAGACCTTCAACTAGATGAATAAATAGAAATACTGTAATTAGAATATAAACTTCCTGCTTGTTAGAGAAAATAACTTTTCTTCTTTCTCCAAGACTCTGCTAACAAGCAGCACAAATGAACTAGATCGACTTATTCAAATCTGAAAAACCTGACAAAAAGACTTAACAATAACAAAAACTATGAAGAAAGTTTTATACTAGGTGAAATTCACATAAAATCAAGTCTTATCCCTACATGTTATCTCAAAATGATGAATACTCATGCAAAATTTTATAGAAGTAAAATTAATGAAGTTAATGTTAGACTAACTATACAGGATAGGGCAAAGACAGGTTTACAGCTGTTCATATACAAAATAATACAATAATACATCCTAATACAAGAATAAACCACTTCATCTACTTATAACTATAAACCTACTTTTGTCCAACCCTGTATATAACCAAGACAAAAAAATCAAACTTTTAGTTCTGGCTGGTGTGGCTCAGTGGATTGAGTGCTGGCCTGCAAACTGAAGGGTCATCCATTCAATTCCCAGCCAGGGCACATGCCTGGGTTGTGGGCCAGGTTCCCAGTTGGGGGCATATGAGAGGCAACCACACATTTATGTTTCTCTCCCTCTCTTTCTCCTTCCCTTCCCCTCTCTCTAAAAATAAATAAATAAATAAATAAATAAATAAATAAAGTCAATACTTCCAAGTAATTTATAATCTAACAGAGTTACATGCTAAGGCATAAAAGGTATTATAATAGAAGAAAATTAATTTTGTAAAGGGAACCTCTGCTATAACAGATTTCAAAAAGAGTGTGAAAAAATACCTCAAAATATAAAGACTCAGAATTTGGGTCACTTCTATGAGAATGACTGGGGTTTAACTGCTTATCTTGTCTCTTCTGCAAATTCTGTCTTCTTTCTGAGGAAGTACTATGCCCTCGGCATCTGAATCCAGCCTAAGTAAAAAACCATGGGAAAAAACACCATGTCTTATTATTTTTAAGTAAATATTTTATTGAAGTATATATAACATACAGAAAAGTACACAGAAGTATACAACTCAATGAATTTTCTTAAGTGTGTAAATTATTATAAAAGGTTGAAAGTTTTGAGAAATAAGGTCTTTATAAGGAAAATATGAAAATGTGATAATACACATCATTCCCCCCATCCCCAAACATGAATGTTTACATCAATTTTATTCAGAATAGCCAACATTGGGGAAAAGTGAAACTCACTGTGGTTCACTCACACTATGAAAACACAAGTCAGCCACAAACAGGGCTGAACTACTGATATATCCAACAATCTGGATAAATCTCTAGAGAACCATGCAAGTGAAAGAAACCCAATCCTAAAAGACTATATGAGTTCATTTATACATTCTTTTTTAAAAAAATAATTTTATTTATTTTTAGACAGAGGAAAAGGGAGGGAGAAAGAGAGAGAGAAACATTGACATGTGAGGGAAACATCAATCAACCAGAGACCTGGACTGGAAATCGAACCACCCTTTCAACTTGCAGGATGATGCTCAATCCACTAAGCCACACCAGTCAGGGCTACACAACATTCTTGAAATGACAAAACTATAGCAAGTGGAAACCTATTAGTGGGTTCTAGGAGTTGCAGAGAGGCTGGTAGGGTTGGGGAAAGGAAGGGAGTTTGACTACAAAAGGGCAACGTAAGTGATGAATCTGTTCTGTATCTCGACTAGATCAGTATCTGGGTTGTGATACTATTAATCTTAGATTTTAAAAAGTCTTGAAACATCAGTCTATAAAAACAGCAGAAAATACAAGTGAATATTTGATTTCTGAAAGACATTTTAAGTCTAAAAATAATCAGAAATTTTAAAAGGGAGAATAATTTGACTTAAAAAGATTCTCCGTGTCAAAAATGAAACAAATACAAGCTTAAAAAGTGTAACAGTCCTGGCTGGTGTGGTTCAGTGGATTGAACACGGGCCTGTGAATCAAAGGGTCACCGGTTCTATTCACAGTCAGGGTGCATGCCTGGGTTGCAGGCCAGGTCCCCAGTGGGGGGCCACACAAGAGGTAACCACACATTGATGTTTCTCTCCCTCTCTTTCTCCCTCCCTCCCTTTCTCTAAAAGTAAATAAATAAAATATTTTTAAAGAATTTTATAAAGGGAAAAACATAACAAAGCATCAGAAGTAGAAAAGAAAGCAAACACTTTATACAACATCTGTCTCTAGGCCTTATGGAATGGAGAGTTACAAAATAAACAAAGCTTAACATACTACATGTATTTCCATAGTTTCTCTCTCTCTTTTTTTTTGTTCTTTCACCATTTCTCACTGCTTTTGAGGCAGAGAGAAAATATTTTTCTATATCAGTATTACTTCCTCTCCGGTGGGCTACTGATACCAAAAGTAACAGTACTGAGGCTGCAAAACTAGCAGGTCTAGCAGATACAATTTCAATGTAAAATTCCAGTACTTAACCAAACATTTTATAGATTTTGTTTAATCTTTTTAAACAATTCTTGTTTTAGCCCTTTTGTTTTTAATCAAATAAAGCTACACTGCCTCACAAGCCTGCAACTAACACTGACTTATTCCTGCAACAACCACAGGGAAGAGGGCATTATTCCACTTGTTTTCCTGACACCCTAATTAAAGTTAGGGCACATCTGAGTACAACTTCACTTTAGGGAGGCAAAAACAGGCAAGTATTTGGTCTATTAATCTGTTAATAACTTTCTCTTATTTCAGTTCATCCACAGATCTGTTCATATAACCTTAATTCCTTGACGAGATTTAAGGAAACTAGCAACCTATCTATAAGTTGAAAAGGAATAATACTGACCAATATACAACTCCCTGATTTCATAGGCAACCGATGCAGGAAGACAGTTACTGGAAGTTTGTGACAGTATATAACTTGCTCTGCCCTACTGCAGCTAGACCTCGCTACCCCCAAGGTCAGGAAGCGGCCCAACCTGGCCATGGCAGGGAGAGGCAGTCATCACTATAGCACTGCAACAAGCAGAGTGTGGCTCATGTGTTTACAGTCGAGCAAAGTCACACAGGTAAAGGCTGCCGTCCTGAGTTCAAAGAATCAATATTTAAGGCGTTAAAATTCTTTATATGGATAAGTCAGCAAAGTGAAGCAGGATTGAAGGGTATTCTATTTTATAATTATGAAGTATTCAAATATATTTATTAAATTTATAAAGTATGAAATGGTACAATATGCAAGCCATATATACACCACTTACTTTCAACATTTTGCCATTTTGTTTCATTACTTAAATAACAGTTTTACTGGCTAAGTCATTTTAAAGTTACAGATATATTTTACTTTTAAGTAATTCAATATGCATCTCTAAAAGTTAAGAATACTGACCTTCAAAACCATTATATCATTTATAGTAATTCATATCACACTACTCAAATCTGTCCAACCTAATTCAAATTACCTGTGAATTATTTCTTTGTTCAGTCTGCCTTCCACCTCTAGAAAATGTCTGATTTTTTTCCATCCAAGGTTTTTTCTGAGTTGTCTGGCAAGTTACATTGGACCAATTTACACCACCTGTAACAAATGAGATTTAAAATATGATTTCCTTATATAAGATGCCCAAACCTACATTGCTCCTTAACTTTATGTGCTGAAATCCAGTCACTATAAACATAATAGTGCACATGTTTCTATAAACTTTAAGTGGTACTCCAGTTCTTAGTAATTTAAGTGTCATACCTCTGAATACCTCTGGGAGGTATTTTTGTCAATTTTATCAGCAAGACTGTACTTTCAATTTAACTTGAATCTCTTTAGAAGATTTCTAATTTTTTGTAACATCAGCAAGCTTCATGCTTAAAAGCAAAACTTTGACATGGACAAAGAAGAAAGTATAGCAAAAACACTATGCAGAAAAATAAGTACCTGTACATACAGATGATTCCACATTCTAAAAATAGAAACAAAAACAACAATTATTTCCCACTTCAAAATCAACACCATATAACTTGAAAATATTTTATAATCTAGTCTAGTATGAAGGATGCTTATTACAATCTTAAAAAAAAATACTTCTCCATAAATGAGTATTTTTCATACTAATAAAACATACAAAATGTTTGTAACCATCATATTACCAGAGGAATTGTTCATGAAAATAGATACTTAAACTTTAGCAGAGGTAACAAGAATACTGACACAGATGACTGATAAAGGAATCAAAGCAATGGTACATACATTCATGGGGCCAGAATCAGTTCGTGAAGCCCCCGCGGCGGGCTGGTTGTTGCTGTGTTTGGGACTGCAGTAGCCACTATCACTGTCAATGTCAGCTTCACTCGCTCCCTGCTCACTTGAGGATTCAGCGGTAGGGTGGGATGCTCTCCTCCTCCTGCCTTTGGACTTCCAAAGCACTGTGGCAGAGCTCTCTGAGAGAGACTTGTTAGCAATATCTGACGGGAAATCTACCAGGCAAGAAAAATATGACAATTGTTTTGTGAGGGGCAAATTGATAAATTCTTATCAAATTATCATTAAGGTTGTAAGAAAATACAAATATCCAACTTTGTAAATGATGAAAATTTTTTGAAAAGATCATCAAAAGTTAAGATATTCCTGACAAGTTGGTTTATAATATGCATTTATTATGAAGAGAATAAAATATTAGTATAATTAAAATAAAACAAACCTCTATTACCCATTTAAGAAAGAGAACATCACCAGTCCTCTGAGGTCCACTACATGCCCTCTCCACCACTGCATCCTCTTTCTCCCTCAGAGGTTACTTCTATTCTGAATTCTATGCTTATTAATCCCTCACTTTTTAAAATAGATTTACCATGAATTTTTGTATTCCTAAAACATAAATCATGTTAACATTGCAATTTTAACTTTATAAAAATAAAATTATACTGCCTATATTTGGATCTTGCTTCCCATCCCACCATCCCCTCAACATTGGGTATGCAATTCTAATGCATGCAGCTGTAATTCATTAATGCCACTGGAATCTAGAATACCTGTGTATGACTCTACGCTAATGTGCTTATCCTCTGTACCACTGATGGACACTGAGGTTGTTTCAGGGTTTTGCTATTATTAAGAACAATAATGCTATAAAATTTCTCACACAGACAAATGAATGTATGTGTGTATACGAAAGTTTCTCTAAGGTAAATACTTCTGGGCCTAGGAGAAATGGTACATATATTCAACTTTTCCTGGTAATGCCAAATCATTTTCAAAGGTGGTTAAAACAGTTTACACTTCAACAGCAGGATACAAATATCCCCCACTGATCTACATATTCACCAAATACTTGATACTGTCTTTTATGCTATAATTTTCACCAATTGTCTGTTATAAAAAGATAGCTCACTGTATGTTAAGTTTTAATTTGGATTTTCCTGCTTAAAAGAGGTTGAGATCTCTACTGATGCTTTTAGCCACTCATGTTTGCCCTTCTGTGAAATATCTTTTAATTTTACTTTAGGATTGCTTGACTTCTACCTATTTTTCTACTGAGTTGTCTTTTTCTTATTTTTGTATTTCACAAATTGTAATCACGAGAGCTAAAAAAAAAAAAGCCTAACAATCTCCTACCAATACAACAAATCATAATTTTTTTCCCCACATTTCCACCCTTACATAATTTTTATACACCCTTACATAATTTTTATACAGCCTTATTTTGAGTTGTGCTGTTTAACATAAAGCATATGTTCTTCATAATTATAATGTAAGAAGGCTCCATATTATTCCACTGAGTGGATATCCTAAGCTTCTCTTGACTTGTCAGCTGTTACTGGACACTGGGAAGTTTTTAGTGTTTTTGTTGTTCCTTTTCTTTCTAAGGGAGAGATTCTATTCGGATACATTCACTGGAGTGGAAAAATTGGGTCAAAAAAGTCCTTTTTCTTTCTAGGGGGAGATTCTATTTGGACACATTCACAGGAGTGGGATAATTAGGTCAAAGGAAAAATTCCAATAATTCTGTCAAATTGTTTTAGCCTCTTGGTACTGTGTCCTAGGGGCCCTGAGGGCAAGGTAGGATCACTTTCTTATCGATTCACATATGAATTCTTTACACGTCCTCATACTAATTCTTTGTCAGTTATATGCACAGTAAAAACCTTTTCCAAGTTTGTAGCTTGTTCTTTCACTCACTTTTGAATAACAGAAATTCTGAATATTACTCATAGTTTCCTCCCTGTAATCATAAAGATATCTGCCTATATTTTTTCTGCATGTGGTTTTCCCATTTAAGTCCTTAATCCATCTGGAACAGATCTGCATGGGGTACAGGTTAAAAATCTGTAATGCTATTTCTGACATTTCTCATATTCAAGAATGTATTTCTACATATATGTGAGTCTGTTTGGGGGCTCTGTTTTAATTTTTGTATATTATATTTTTGTATAAGCATTAAGAATTAAAATAGCTTACTAGGTCTTGACATCTAGAGAAAAAGTTCTTTTCCAGGGATGTCTGGGATCTTCTTAGACTCTTTTATTTTATAATTAGCCTGTCAAGTTCCCCCAAAATTTCTATTGGAATTTTGATTGGAACTGCTCTGAATCTACAGACTAACCAAGGGAAAAAATTACATTTACAATATCAAATCGTCTTGCATGAACCTAATATTTATATTTTTTAATGTCTTATAATAAAATTATAGTTTGCTGCATAAATGTTTTATATATCTTATATAAGGTTCATTGCCAGAAACTATACTTTTGTTGCTATTGTAAATGGCATCTTTTCTTAAATTTGTTTACTGGTAGCACACTTAAATGCAATTCACTTTTTAATATTATATCTGCCTCACTCAACTCTTATTAAGTAATAAAAGCTTGTGGTTAAGAGTAAAAATCTATTACAAATTCCTTTATAGTATTTCATTCTACCTTTGACTGATACCAATTAATCCTAAGAAAACAAAAACAAGCTAAAGAATACAAACATAAATAGAATGCACAATCCTCAAAATTCCAAAATAAACTAAAAAATAAGAATATAAATAAAAGACATAACCTATTCAAATTATACCTTCATCTTTTCATTTTCTAATTCTTATACTTCAGAAGGCTGATTTTGTGGTCACAATGATTAAACTAAAAAAGTACACAATCTTTTTAAATGCAGTTCCAAGGTTGAAACCATGTACAAATAAGTCACTATGGTTAGGGACAACCAAAACACAGAAAACTTCATGATAGATTACACTGTGATTCTTTCCCACAGAACCCTAAGCATTTGCCAGTCCATTGATCTCACTGCTTTATGCCGTACAATCCACAAAATGACTGTACTGTCAGCAACACTGTTTAACTGATTCCCAGATCCTTTCTTGCCCTTAATGTATCTAAGCAGTCGTAAAAGGATAACTGAATAGAAGTCCAAAAGAAAAGGTGCATCCCAAAGGAAAGAAAGTTATGCACCACCTAATTCATTTTAAGCCAGACTGTATTTGAGTGGAGGCTGCTGAGGTATAAAAAGCACATGTACCTTTGAACAGATCTAATTCTTGGCCTTGGATCATTAACAAGGATTTTTTCTTACTAGTGTCAATGACAATGGCTGTGAGGTGATAGATATCTATCTACTCTACAGCAATCAGGTGGAATTTTATGATGTAAACTAGAAAATAGATAGAATATTTTAAGACTCTTAATTCTTATCTATTACCAGGATAAAGCTTTCTTATTTGATGCTTAGACCATCCTCTAAAAATCTTTTTTACTTGCTTGAATTCATAGGTCTGGTTCAGATCTATGCTACAATATGCACTGAAAACTTGTTAATTCTCTCTTAAAAAGTATTATAAAATGTTAAGAGTATTTTATAAAAGGTTTCAATCTAATTATAAAAACATGTACAATTATGATTTCTACTGAAATGACTTTCATAGTTCTATAATTTCTGAAAAATTCTATCTCTGATTTCTAAACTGCTCCACTACTTTATAAGGAAATCTCAAACCCTGCTCAATAAGCCAGAGTTTGTGCATAAGCCAGCAAGCAAGTTGAAAGAACATTAATGACATGGACTGTTTTATCCTTCCTAGAGAATTTCAACGAAGTGGCAGGATAATGTCTAGAATCATGAAAAATGGTATAATCCACAATCATAAAGTCAATGCAAGACAACAGATAAAAATCAGTGATGTACATTGTATATAAGAACCCCTGCCTTACCGGTCTGCTGTGAAGCATCCACCAGAAGCACGATTTTTGACCGATGATCAGGACCTGCTGCATTTGTCTCTTTCTGAGTAGCTACATTTTTCACCAGTGGCCTTTTGCTTTTTATGTGCTGTTGTAAAAGCTGTTGCTGATTTAAGTTAAAAAAAATTAAGATTCTACTCAATGTATTCAACATTATAAAATACACATCCACTATACAATATACCTAAATGTATGCTCCGACTTAGTGGCTCCCACCTCATGGGGAAACACGGCTAGTGTGTTAGGATTTCATGAAATTATCTGCAGCCAATCATAATAGGCTAAATAAGGTATTGTACATACATTTTAAACATTATTTTTCACATAACCATTAACACTACTACACATAAAATATAAAATTTTAATTGTTACTTGCATTTTTAATTTTTTCAATAAATTATAGATATACAGTCATGTCATAAAGGGATTATAAATTATTATTTAAAAGGATAAATTAAAGGGTAGTAACTTATGCAAAGACTAAATTTGGTTTCATGATAGGCATGAAGTATAAAGGAAATTCCTGCTTTGAAGTTTACAAAGAAAATATTAAAAGCTGATGCTTTCCTTCATTTTAAAAAAATAAGAGTATTTATCACTAATCACAATTTATAAAATAGAACTCTGAATTTAACATTCCAAGTGCTGGGAATGCATTCTAAGAATCATGTCTCTTTAACATCTGAAAGGTATATACTACTATCTTATTCCCAATACTTAGTTCTTTTCATTTTTATTTTATCTTATTTTTTTTTAAAAGATTTTATTTATTTATCTTCAGAGGGGGAAGGGAAGGAGAGAGGGAGAGAAATATCAATGTATGGTTGCTTCCTGTGCATTCCCTGCTAGAAACTGGCCTGCAACCCAGGCATGTGCCCTGACTGGGAATCGAACCGTGATCTCTTGGTTCACAGGTCCGCGCTCAATCCACTAAGCTACACCAGCCAGGGCAGTTCTTTTCATTTTTAGAGGTCCCTCAAAACTTCCCTTGACCCACGGTGTTCCCATTAATGAAGGCTAAAAGCCTTTCAAAACAACCTCTGCTGCTTGTTTGTACTTTAATTTGTAAAGAGTATGCCAGAGGACAAAAAGACTTTTCAATGAACAAGCTGGGCTAGCAGAATCTAGCAAAGCACCAACTCATTGATGATACAGAAGTAAGATGCATCTAAGAAGTAACACTGTCTTTTGCTAAGAAAGATGATTTTTCCTATTTGCTTTGATAGTAAGGCCTCAATAGAAAAGCAACCTTTTGAATAAGGAAATGGTATTCCTCCTAAAAATTCACAGGATGAAAACAATAACAGTTGAAGAGATTTAAAGAATAACAGAAGTTCTTTTCCATAACTACCTCCTGCTAATTTCTGGAGACTGAAATATCTTGAAGTGCATTAGCCCTTCAACACTGTCAGCAAAAGATCCATACTAAGCCCTTATTAATACTGGTGACACTATACAATTTTTATCACTAAATTAAAATAATTTGGAAATATTTGTGCACTGTGTGTATGTAAAGCTCTTTGAAGGAACTTGAAGACTATAAATCATATCACCAATTAAGAAGGAGGAAACAAAATAAACAAATTATTTTATAAATTTCATAAATATTATACTCTTAACTATTCTGTAATAGTGAATGAAAGGTTTTGTAGTAAATTCAACATAAAAAGCTAATCAATACACATGCAAATCACTTACGTGATTAACAGCAGAAATATCAAACATAAAAGCCAATCAAAATCAGTCGCTTACTTTTGGTACCACTGGTCCTCTGTTACTGTTTCTGCTTCGATGACTGGACAATGGGAAGACTTGTCCAAGCTGATTTGGACGCTCAGTGCATTCTGTGGTTATAGTATTTACAGTACTTGCAGTTTGAAAGGTGTTGGAATAAGGTATAGGAAAAGGATGATAAAAACCCATAACTTGGGCACATGGTGCTGGCATCAGCTGATAATATGTATACTCTGTAGAAACAGGTGGCTGAGCAGATATAATGGGGTAGGCGAGGTATGGTCCAGCTGGGTTCGGATTGGGCTGTTGCCATCGTATATCATTGTTATATAATGGAAACTGTCTGTAAAACCAAATCAAAAGAGAACAATTCTATTGACAATTCTGAGAGTAATGCTAAAGCAAAATCTCAACTCATTTTATTTTTATCCTCACCTGAGGACATTCTTTCATTGCTTTTTAGGGAGACAGGAAGGGCGAGGAAATGGGACAGAAACATCAATGTGAGAAAGACTGATTTGTTGCCTCCTGCACGCACCCGGACTGGGGATCATATGCACCCAGACCAGGGACTGAACCTGCAACCTAGACATGCACCCTGAATGGGAATTGAACCCACAACCCTTTGGTTACAGGACGATACTCCAACCAACAAAGCCACACTGGCAATGGCTCAACTCATTTATTTTAATAAAGAAAACACAGAAGAATAGTGGCTTCACAGTTAATTCTGAAAAACGAGGTAAAATTATGATCTTACCAATTTCTCTGCTATACAGCAAGGGTGTCAAACTCATTTTCACCAGGGGCCACATCAGCTTTGCAGTTGCCTTCAAAGGGCCGAATGTAATTTTAGGACTGTATAAATGTAACTACTCCTTAACTAGGGGCAATGAGCTCGGTGCTGCCACTGGGTAGAAACAAGGTGCCAGGCCAGATAAAACAAGGTAGAGGGCCAGATTTGGCCTGCAGGTCTTGTGTTTGCCACCTATGCTACAGAGATTATTATATATGTAATAACAATTTAAATGACAGTATAAAGGAATTCAACCTGATAGTTTTATTGCATTCCAAACTTTTAAAAGTATATACCATTGTTATTTGTAACTATCTCTTCAACATCCTCAAGACATTGCTGCCTAAAAGTTAAACACCTACCAGCTGAATCTGCCAAGAGTCCTAAGTTCCTGTCCAATGCTAGTAATTGTGACGGCCTTCTGCAAAGAGCAGGGTAAGATGATCATTGTGTAAGATGATCATTACAATGGGTGATTTGATTCCTCCACATCTCATTCTTTAGATCAGTCCCAGGGTCTCCTACTCCTTTCCCATACTCCCCTAAACACTTGGCCAAGTCCAGCTCTTTTCCTGGCTTCCCTCCTTGGCAATGGAAGCAGGCTTCAGGTCCAAGGGAAAGAAGAGAAAAGGCAAGCCTGTCCCCTGCCATCTTATTCCTAGCGTTACAGCTTCCTCTAGCACAGTTCCTATAAAGCACCAGCAAGATTCTTGTCTCAGCAGTCCTCCTCACAGAAGGTTGCTGCTAACAAATGAGGGGTTATAGGGAACTAGAGCGTAGAGCTTTTCCTCACTATTCCTATGACAAAGCAAAATGGAAAAATGTTCACTGCCATGATTCTAAAAATACTTTTAAATAACCAGCTAGCTTAACTCATGAATTCTCAAAAGATCATTTGGTAGGGAAAGTAAAATTAATTTACCATACTATACACACTTGGCCATTTTGTCCAATACAAAAGTACTATTATTAGTTTACAAATCACTTTGGACACAGTCCATATTACTCAGAGTTTTTAACTGAGACAGATCCCTTTGCTTCTACTACTTGTGCAATCCCCAAAACTATTAAGAGTTTCAGATTACAGGGTGCACAACCACTAAAAAAGGGATGAATTCTATGAGCTTGTACTGCAGCCTGAGTGATGATGAATATCATGCAAAAATGTCCCTTTCTGGAATATTATCCAGCAAGAAAAAGAAATGAGGTCTCATGTCACGAAAAGATATGCAAGAACCCTAAATGCATATTGCTGAGTGAAAGCAATCTGAAAAGGCTACACACCGTATGATTTCAACCATGCCACACCATGGGAGAGGCAAAACTATGGGGGTCAGTAAAAAGTTCAGTGGTCTCAAGGGTCTGGGAGGGGAGGAGGGATGACTAGGGGGAACAGACGATTTTTAGGACAGTGCAACTATTTCATGTGATGTTGTAACTCTAATGGTGGACACATCATTATATACATTTGTCCAAATGCACAGGATGTACAAGGGGAGGACCCAAAATAAAAACAAAATTATCTTATGGAGGGTGGGCCCCTTGCAGTACAGGCTCCCCCTGCTAGGTGAGTGTTCTAGGAACCCACCTGTATCAGTGTACCAGCTGGCATTGTTGTGAGAGGCTGCGTTTGGCTTTAGTGAATATTTTTGGAGACTCTTTCAACACGTTTGTCCATTTCGTGATGGGTGACTTACAAGTGCACCTGCCCATGCCACACTGTGTTCATCAGTTTTTGACCAAAAATGGCACTATCCCCATGCCCTACCCTAGCTCTTAAAGGGAAATTCTGCCAATGTAAAAGAGGTGAAACAAAACATGGCAGAAGGACTAAAACACATCAAAATCAATGAGTTGAAAACCTATTTTGAACAGTGGAAAAAAACATCTCGATAGGTATATTGCATCAAATGTAGAGTACTTTAAAGGTGACTGAAGCATGCAAGGATACACAATTTTTTACAAATAAATTCAGAGGTCTTTTTGGGTCCCCCCTTGTACACCACCAAAAGTGAACCCTAATGTGGACTACCAACTTTAGTTATTAATGAATCAATTTTGGTTCATCAGTTGTAACAAATGTATCACTTGACCAAGATGTTAATAACAGATGAAATTATTTGCAGGGGGACATATGGGAACTTTCTGTTATTATCTGCTCAATTTTCTGTAAACTGAAACTTCTCTAAAAAATAACATCTATTCAATTTTTTATAAGTTTCAGATTATTATCATGAATATTTAATTTCTGAAAAAGTTGTTTAGTGGTCTCGTATGTCCAGAATTTTTCAAAGAATGTGCCACAGCACACTAGTGTGTCGCAATGGGCCAAAGACATGAAGAAATATTGACTGCCTTAGCCATTGGGGGTAGCTGGGCAGAGGCCTCAGCCATTTTTTCCACGGTGCTAGGGAAGAAGTACAATTTTCTGTGTGTGATATAACTTGAAAGAGTCTAAGATTACTTTATACAGCCATAAAATGAAGTACACCAATGAAGTGCTAGTTAGCCAGACAATCTAAGCAGGGTTAGAAAGTCTATCTCAAGCTACGCCCTAGTGGTTTAGTAACCACTAAACCATTACCTGAAGTGCAAGCATTTTGCTCAATCATCCTATAGACTATAGCACAGAAGCTAAATTTAGAACTAGAATCTGAGTTTAGAGTTATATGCTAACTAAGCATAAAAGCTTCAAAGTTAAGGACTGATCCCTTGGTATTTTCTTCTTATGCTAGACTATCTTAGCAAGTATGCTTAATCTCAAAAAGGGGTTTCTGTTTACCTGTTTCTGAGTAATTCATTCCTCCATTTAAGTCAATTTCTTTCAAACAAATTTCAGTTACTTACTACAAGATACTGTTTTTTGCGGTGTGTAATGTGCACTTTTTGCCCAAATCTTTGAGGGAAAAATAAGGACGTGCACTATTACCTGGATATAGTGATTACACACCACGGGTAGAACAACCCCGGGTATAATGTGCACAAAACATGGGTGTGCGTCATGCATGGCAAATATGGTATATCCAAAGAACTCCATATCCTTTTAAAGAGTGAGAAAATAAACTATATTAATAAATTTCGAAATTCCACATCATTTGATTTTATTTACTCTTAAAAAATAGAGAAATGGTTCATGTTTACAAGTTACAAAAGGAAAAAAATTAAGTAGTGTGTTTCGTCAACTTCTATATTTTCTACCCCTTGCTCCCCCAACTAAAAAAGAAAAAAATCAACAAATTACCTGCTGGACTGGTTTTCCTGTACAAATGGATAACAGGTAATCAAGTAGCTGGGAATTGGAGTTGGTTCTACACCAGAAACACTTCCATTATCATTTGGGAGTGCCATAGGGATCATAAATGTATCAGGATTCTTCTTCTGGGGAATAAATGGCTCCACCTCAGCTGACAGCTTGACATTCTTCAAAGAGAAAGTAAAACACATTATTAACAAAAGAGCAAAATACTTAAATAACATAAATTCACAATACAACAATATGAGTCAGTTTTTACAAACACTAGTTAGGTCTCCTCAGTACTCACAAAACATCCAAGGAAATATAACAACAAATTAAAATAATTAAATATGATTAGACAAAGTCATTAAATAAAACAGGGAAAAAACTTATCAAAGGCTACTACATTTCTATGAAATTCACATGTTATGTAATCAAAGCTGTTAAAACAATCAAGAGTACGAGAAAATCAGTCATACCTCAAAGTCCCAAAATAAAGCTGATGATACGAAATCTAGCCCTTCAGATATGAAACAATGTGTTTTTAACTAATTTTGTTATGAGGGGGAAAATCATTAAACAGCATTCTGAAGGATAATTATGTTTGTTAGAATAGTCTAAAAAGTCTCTGCTCATTTCAGAAAATTACATTAGTACGGTTAAATTAAAAGGAAGGAAAATGTCTAAGATGAATTTTTAAAAAAAGATGTAAGGGGAAGAAAACTTCTGGTTCACACTTAAACTAGGGGAAAAAATAAGTACTTCGGTTTCCTAGGAGACAAACTGAGCAAACTAAAATAATTCAGAATATGTACTCCATTTTAGTTTATTTTGTATTTCTTTTTTAAACTTGACTTTAAGAAACAGAGAGGAAAGGGGGGAGGGAGGGAGAGAGACCAATTTGTTGTTCCACTTGTTTATGCATTCATTGGTTGATTCTAATACGTGCTGTGACCAGGGGTCAAAACTGCAACCTTGGCAAAAAAAACAAAAAAACCAAAAAACTGCAACCTTGGCATACCAAGATCACACTCTACCAGCTGAGCTACCAGGCCAGGGCCTATTTTGTATCTTATAATATATCTAGAGATTTAAAAGACATATTTAAAAAACTAAAGTATTTAAGGATGCACATATGGGTGACAAAACGATTCAGAAAAGTAAGATCCATAAATCGGGATAGGAATTGCTGTTAGGAAAGCGGGAGCTGTGATTGGGAAGAGATTCCTGGAGAGCTTCTGGGGTACTTGGCCAAGTTCTATATCCTAACTTAGGTGACAGTTACAAAGTACTTACCTTACAATAATTCACTTAGCTGTACATTGGGTTTAGGAAGTTTTCTTCTGCATCTGTTATATTTATAACAACAAATTTTAAAAATGTAATCATTAAAAAGAACTTCTCTCCAACAAACACACTAGGGTGGCATTTATTAGAAGCTCTCACCAAGGCATAGTTCTCAGAATAAATTTCAGGCATGTTTCTCAGGAAAAAATCCAAGAAAATCTAAAAATAAGACTTGATATACTCAATATATAGCCTTAATTAAAAAATTTTTTTTCTAAAAAGATTCCACTATAAATTCAGAAGTGCTTGTAAAAAGGGAGAGAGGGAGAAAATCATCCAAACTGCATCGCAGTATTAATTCACTAGTTTGAAGCCTACTTTTATCTGAAGTAGATGTAGTAATTGTACTTACAAATAGCTGTGAACTAAATTCAATTTCTTGCATGTCAACATACAAGGCAAAAACTTCAAATATAAATATAATAAGTCAGTAATTTTCACTATGATAGTCACTAGAACACTTGTTTGTACAAGGCATAAAATAATCAAGATAATAAATGTTTCTTTCCTTAATAAGGAAAAAAGCTGATTTTCAACAAGGCACAGATAACTGAAACTCACTTTATGTAGTTCATACATATACATAAGAAAACTTAAATCACACTTTAACTATACTAAAAACGTAACTTTTTAGGATTTTTTAAAACAAAAAGTTCTTCTGAATATATGAGAACTCTGAACAGTTTTATAAATCTGGACAAGAAGACACTGATTTGTTTTAAAGTAAGGAATATGGTTACATCAAGTTCTTTGTCTAATGTGAAAAAAGAAGCAACATTAATTATAAAGAACTAAAAAATTTTAAATAGCACTTTTCTTGACACCCCCCTCAAAAAATACTAAATCATAAATTACTTTTGTAACAACAAATTCGAATTCTTGCTCCAAGTCAAAAGTTCCAAGTTTTTAATACCTGATTTCATCTGTACATTTATCTAATAGTTTTAGGAACTGAGGGAAGCCACTGTTCTAAAAGTGTCATGCATAAATTATAACTAAGTCTACAAATACACAGTATACAGGAGTGGGCAAAAACAGGTTAATAATAAATAATACAATAATGAGTAAGTAAATACTAATACAATAATAAACTGTTCTGTGTACTCACAAACTGTAATCCTACTTTTGCCTACTCCTCTATACCCTTAAATATTAAAGTTTGTATTGGTTTCTATTCTAAGTGCAATTCTAGATATCAGAGTTCAACAATAAAATTCACAAACACTAAAATGACCCTTTGTGTCCAGCAAAAAAGAGAAGCTGCTGTACAGTCAACAGCTGTACAAACAGAAGATGTCACTAGCAGGAACAGACTGGCAAACTTTCCTCTAGAGTTACAACTCTATGGTTTTTAAATGTTGTTTACTGTGACTTTGGGGCCTTTAGTTTCATATATCAAAACGTGCTTCTGCTGATCTTAGGCCTGAAAAGTACTGTTAAGACTCCAAGCTATTCTTAAAATTTCACATAATAAAGCCCATACAGATAATATGTTAAGTAAGCAACAGATTTTGGCAGTATTCGTATAAAATCAAAGAAAAATGTCTTATACAGTGGAAAACAAAAACATTATGAGAAAATTAGACTAGTAACTTCATACAATGTTCTCCAGTTTGAATTTTGGTGTCTGGTCTCTCTACCTTTGCCAAAATCTACTTTTTAGAAATCACAAATTTTATAGCACAGAGCTGTCTTCTTAAAGCAAAAAAATATACAGATATAGTATAAGTTCAAACTACAAAGAACAAACTGCTGTACTACTTGCTTTAAAAAACTATGTAGTAAAATTATCTTTCTCAGAAATTATTTGATTTTTCCAAATTAATGAAAAATCATGATTTCCCAGAAACATGTATTTGAAAACAGTCCTACGCTAATTAAAATTTTGCATGTATTAAAACCAATGTTAATAATAAAACCTCTTTGACGTGAATAATGTAGAAAATCCAAGAACTTATTCAAACATGAAACTATAAAAATCTTGTTTAAAAGAGGTTTTTAAAAATATGTCATTTATTTATTTTACAGAGAGGGGAAGGGAGGGAGAAAGGAAGGGAGAGAAATACCGATGTGTGAGATACAGTGATAGGTTGCCTCTTGCATGCCCCTATCTGGGGACTAGGTCTACAACCCAGGCATGTGCCCTGACTGGGATTAGAACCAGCAACCTTTCAGTTCCCAGGATGGCACTCAATCCACTCAGCCACACCAGCTGGGGCTAAAAGAGTTCCTAATTAAACAAATACATTCGGATCACTGACAGCCTTCAATAAGTATGCATTGAGCACATATTCTTGGAAAGAGCACTGTATGACAGGTTTAGTGAAAATGTGCAAATATTCCTACTAATATCAGCAGGAAATGTATATTAGCAGGAAATGTATACCAAACTGCTCTAAGATAGAACCTCCAAAAGAGGGCAAATAATTTTCCTAGATTAAGCAACAGAAGAATGACACCCACTTAATATAAAAACTGAACTAGAACAAAGTAACACACTCTCCTACAGTGAAATTCCAATATGCACCACCCACCTACAGAAAAAATGACCATGGAAACTTTCCACATTCTATGTTAAGGTAGAAACATATCAAATATTAAGATATTTTATCTCTCATGGCCAGAAGTAAAACAAATGTCTGCTGCATGAAAAAAAATTTAATGCTTAAAAAAATACCTGCTGGCTGTATTGTTTTCTTATTGGAATAGCTTACACTGAAAGTAAACCACTTGCCAAAATAAACTGCAGTAGTTATACGTACATTTTGCAAGACTTCAAAGTATTTAACTTAAGTTCTGTCCAGCTGCTTTACTATCCAGACATTTACCCCTTTCTTAAAATAGACTGTATCTAATCCTATTAAAATATGATGACACTTTTCTAAAAAAGTTTTTAAATTGAATATTGGGTTTTGGATTATCTACTTTATTGTTTTTACATTTATTTCCTCTTTTGCTTTTGTGGGGTTTTCCCCCTAACTCCTTGCCTTCAATGCTTAATTTTTATTTTCCCTTCAAAATGTTTAACACTATACATTTGCCTCAGAGTATAGCTTCAGCCACATCCCATAGGTTTTCACATGTAGTATGCTATTACCTTTTCAATAACATTTAGTTCTACTTTTTAAATTCTTCTTTGAATTAAGGGTTTAGGGGAAAATGTTTTTTAAATTTTCCAAGTGGTATTTTCACTAAATGAGGATTACTTATTGCTTTTTTTATTATAAAAGTATTATTTTAAAAATCTGTTAGGACAGATCACTAGCTTATATCTATAAAGGCAAACTGTAAGTATTATGTATTACATTATATAGTAACTTATTTAGAATATGTTTAATTTCAGTGCTATTATTTGAAGTTTACACATTAAAGGAAAGAATTATAAGCCAGATAATTTTGTATTTATTGGTAAATTGTACTTTGTGTGAAGTCATATCTATTTGTTACACATTTGCTTTTATAAGAATTAAAGACATTGGCAATCAATAATTTTATAAATTTTTTAAAAAACCTATTCAATGTTGATATACTAAAAATGTTTACACTATTTGATAATACAAAAGAGGCCATAAACCTCAAGCGTTTTGTCACTTCTAAGGCCACTGTTTATATTTTTTAAATCTAAGACCACTGTCTTAGGTTTCCTAAAAATAGAAACACTAGAGTTTTTATGAACAAAATGAACTCCATGATTTATTCTTCACATCCCTTTATACCAGCATTTTTTTTTAAAGGACAAAAAACTGTATTACACCAAGTCATATCTGTTCTTAGAACATCTAATTCTGGCAGTTAAAATTAAGCTACTTGTTTTTATTTAAAACAGTCTTGCTAAAGGAGATTATTGCTGAACTTCTCTGGTTATAAGATTCTTTCACATAGTCATTATTGCAATTAGGACTATTATCTAGAATGTATTCCTAGTAACTTAGTTTTTATAATCTTGATCAACTTTTTATTATAATCTTGACCAAATATACACAATTTATCCTTTTAATCACAGATTTTATATATTGTTTTAAATAAGAGGTAATCCGAGAACAGCAACATGAATACCTTCAGGCAAAACACACTTAGATTTTTACGAAGTTACACTGTGCACTTTTCCAGGGGTTTCAATCAGATTAAGATGAAATGCAGAAAGTCTGTATTAAATACGTAAAAAAAACCCTAATTTATATTAATTGCTAACCACTTCAGTATTATATTGAGTAGGTTATAATGCTGTATGCAGTCCCGGGAATTCTGAATATAAACCAACACTGGTTTAAAATGAAAAAACAAACGTTTTTGTGAGGAAAAAAGGAAACTTCACACATTATCACATATGTTTCATGACTTTTGCCTATCTAAATTCACCTCATTAGTGAAAAAATATGTAACAGTATACCCCTAATAACCTGGGAAAACCATTACATTACTCTGGTATAGTGGAAACAACCGAGAATTCCACAAAGTTGAGAAATCTCAGTTCTAACCCCAATCTACCATTAAGTCAATGGTTCTTACCCTTTTTCAATGATGGATCCCTTAGAGAATATTATGAAAATACCAGAGTCTTGCCCCAGAAAAATGCTAATATAAAATGAAGCACCAGCTTTCCAAGCCATCCAGAGACCCTTGAACTAACTTAACTGCCTACAGCATGAACTAGGCGAAGTAGCACCCCTCCTTCAGATCTGTTTCCTGAGAGTGTGTGTGAAGGGAAGACAAGGTTCAGTTTCATAAAACTCATTTGAAATTTTTCTGTTACCTGGCATTAGGCTGGGGAAGAGGCAGGAAGTACTGGGGGGGGGTGGCAATTCTTCACAGGAAAACTACATTTTTAAAAAATTCTTAAATTTCTACAGGATTTTAAATAGGTTGTGGACTTTGAAAAACATAGGATGAAAAAGGAAGAGGCTATCTAGTTCAAATAATCTGCTCACAGCACTTGCTGTTAAGATAATCACACACAGGTTACCATCTAAATAGTTAATTACATTTCCTCTAGGATGAAAGAAACCATAAATATACAGGTGGTAGCTTTACTGGTTATAGTTCTGGCATCATGGTAAAAAGTTTAACCCTTTCATTAGTGACATGCATTCAAGAAAACTTCCTATTCACTTGTCAGGCTTTGAAATCTCAGGCATTTTAAACAGATGCCCTAAAAGTTTGTTTTTCATTAAATTGGATATAGGCTTTATATAGAATACTCTGGGTAACAGGAAAGTCTGTATGTATTTGCCAAGAGGCTCCAATCAATTTTGCTTTGGTAAAAACATGTATTGTTTCATAAACTTATTTGTGTTTTCAGAGCATATTCGCATGAAGCTTTTTATGATTAAAATTTTTGTAAAAATAAATATACACAAACAGGAAACTGCTTTGCCTGCAGAAAGAGCCCAATTTCAAAATCAAAACTGGCTCCGATTAGCAACATATAATCAATCATACAGAGGAATTTGGGAAACCCTCCCTCATTTATTAAGGTGCTAATTATCCATTTGTAAAATAATTAGGCAAATCACTAATCTTTCCTTTTCCTTTATCTGTTAGCCTAGTTCATCACTGGGCAAGGCCTTCCACTATAGAGGGGAATGTAGTGAAAAAACTTCGACCTCAATTTATGTCATTTCACAGACGTCTAGAGCGGAAAATACGTAAAACTTCTGGGGGGAAATAAAACATCATCTTAGATTTTTATGTTGTGATGACAACGTAAAAGCCCTGATTTTCAACACCTACTAACATGGACAATCAAGAATTCGGTGGTGCAATTAAAAACAGAACACTAATGGGACTATTTCGGGATCGGAAATGAATTTAAGCTTTGGGTCCTATACCCTTAAAATATAAGCTTAATTTTTAAAAATCACTAATTCTTGCAAAGTGGTTAGGTAGGAAAGCAAGGAGAAACGGTAGTATTTCATATCTTAAAAGGAACACCTCCCCCAAAACCACTGTAAAAACAATGCTTCGCTCAATGGAACGTATACCTAAAAAAGTCCGTAGCCCCCTTTTCTTCGGCTTCGGTAGTTATCACACGTTCGGACAGTCTCTCTGGGTGAGAAGCCCTCAAAAGCCTTTCCACCTTGAAAATACATTCCAGAACTGAAGAGAATGGGGAGGGGCTGGGGGTAGATTCCCTAGAAGTTATAAACCCTCTCGGGAAAGCACGGACAACTCTGGAGCCTTCTGGCCCCTTTCACCAATCCGGGGAGGAGGGGCAAAAGCGAGTTCCCAGCCTGGAGTGGGGGCTGCTAACCAGGGATGAAAAATGTCCCCAAGCCCGAGATGGCATGTGAAACAATGCAGGAGATCGGGGGGCCTCCAGGCTCCCAAGCGAAGCAGGTCTGCGCCCTCTAAAATCCGAGGGCTCCGGCAGTCTGGGCCCGCACTCGGAGACAGGGGCCCGCCTGGGAGGAAGCGGCGACCCCCGGCCCGTACCTGGTCTGCTGGGGCTCGGTCCATGGCGCCTGCAGCCGCAACGGGCCCTCTCAGTCAGTTTGGAGAGCGCCTCGGGCCGCTTTCTCCATGGCCCCCCGCTCGGGTCTACACCCGGCTCCGGACCTCCGCCCCTAGGTGCCTGGCACTGACTCAGAGTCCGGCTACGCCACTGGCCGAGGAAGAAGATCGAGCTCCGAGAGATGGAGGAGGCGGTGGCACCCTTGGGGAGGGATCATCTGGGACGGAAGCCGAGAAAAGTCGAAATGAGCGGAAAGCGTAGCCGAAAATGGCGGCGCGAGGGAGGACAGGCAGCAGGGGGCGCCCCTCAGAGGGGGAGTGGGCGGGGCCAATGCTGAAGACCTGAGCGGATGCTCCTGGAGCCTGGCTCACCTGGAGACTGGGGTCAGGTGCACAGTCCTAGGAGCAGGTGCCCTTGCCACTCAGCGCTTCGCATCGGACTTAACTGCCCCTGTGGACTGTTAAACTGGAGGGGTACCGGATCACTTGGGACCCAGGACACCAGGGCTCCAGCTTCAGGGACCTCAGAGACCACATCATTATCCCAAACCACCTCTTAGTAAAGTTGTAAGAGTTTTTATCTGCACGCTGGACATATGATCCTTATGTTACCCAGCTAAAAGGCAGCCGTGACTGTAAAGGAAAAGACGACAGAACAGCCTCCCTAGAGACACTAGTCAGAAAGCTCCACAAATACTTATCAATTAGATAATTCATTGCCCATGTCCAGGTCCTAGGCTCACCTCCATACGGATCTCGCCTATCTCACAATCCCTGATTTTACCCAGAGTCGGTCGGTATCCTACCGCCCAGTATATAATTATGTATGGTCTGGGATGTTATTTTTTCCACTGTACTTACTCATTGCTCTTTTCATCTCCAGTTCCTTAGCCCCTTGAGGAAGGGGACTTCCCTAAACCCGCGCACTCCTTGCGCCTGGCAGATGCCCCACGCGCCTCTCCTGGGGCACACCCCCCGACGTGTGCCCCTTCCCGGAAGCGTTCTCGCCGACGTGTCAGCGCCGGGGTGAGGAAGATAGGTAAGAACCTGTATAAGCTAAATTACACTGAAGTGAAAGAAGACAGGAGAGGTGACTCCTGTTTGGGGGAGTGATGGACGTGGAAATTCAAGCTGGGAAAGAGGATTTTTAAGAAGTTTGCTTTGTCATGTTCAGGAGACATCCGTCAAGACTTGAATTGCCTTTTCGGTTAGTCTAAGTTGTTAGTTTTATTTGGATAGAACTCCAGAAAAAGGCTGGTCTGTGAAGCCCCTAACTGTACTTGGGTTGATAATGTACTTGGACCCGGTGACAGATGCTGTAGTTGCTCAACAAGACTTACATCAAGTCTGGCAGTAGAAACTTTGTAAGGAGATCTCTCATTTTAAAATAAATTTTTAACTCCTCTGCCTCCTCAGATTATATATGTAGGTGTATACACATTTATGTGTTTAAGTGGCACGTGTGTATGAGTGTTACATACATGAGCATTCATGTAATGTTAGGTCCCTCATTCACTATAAATGAATACTGAATGAATTTAGGTTTGCTTAGAAATCCTAAGCTTTTTATAAGATTTAGTCATGTAAGCTAACTGATGATCATCCTCCTTCACAATTTTCAGATACAAAGAACTCTGAATTTTTAGAATGTCTCCCCACAGGTGGTCTCTAGACATAAGTACATAAATAATAATAATGCACTAATAATTCAGTCCAAAAATGCTGCAGTAGTTGGGATTTCTTCCTGAGGAAATTGAAATATAGAATCTCTAAGGATCTTTCTATAGAACAGGATTTTTATGATTGTGGAATAGTTCTTATTGAGAATCTTCTATGTACAGGACATTTATTTAAATTTTAAGAGCAAGCCTTGGCTAGGTGCCTCAGCTGGTTAGAGCATATTCTGGATACATCAAGGTTGTAGGTTCAATTCCCCATCAGGGCACATATAAGAATCAACCAGTTAATGCATGAGTAAGTGGAGCAACAAATCAATGTTTCTCTCTCTCTCTCTCCCTCCCTCTCTCCATCTCTCTCTCTCAAAATCAGTAAGTAAAAATTTAATAAATAATAAATTTAAAGAATAGAATTATAAGAACAAAATGCTACAGTGCCCTTTTTTAATGCAACCCTAGAAAAGATTGTGATAGCTATTAGAATAAAAATTAAAATCTATGAAGCAAAAGAAGACATTTAAAAGAATACTACATGGTACAGATGATATGGTTAAATTTTCATTAATTATTTTATTCAGCAATAAATATTTATTTTTTAAAAGATTTTATTTATTTATTTTAGAGGGATGGCGAGGGAGGGAGAAAGAGGAGAAACATTGATGTGTAAGAGCTACATCAATCGGTTGCCTCTCATACACCCTAAACTGGGAACCTGGCCTGCAACCCAGGCATGTGCCCTGACTGGGAATTGAACCAGCCATCATTCGGTTTGCAGGCCAGCACTCAATCCACGGAGCCACACCAGCCAGGGAACAGCAATAAGTATTTAATATGCCAGGTTTTAAGCTAAGTACTGGAGGTACAGCAGTTAACAAGACAGTGTTTGTCTTGTAGGCAAGTCATACGTAAAACAAGAAATTACAGGTGAGCTGAGTGTCATGAAAAAGAAAGTTCAGTAGGTTCTACCATGCTTTGGGAGAGACGGTCAGGGAAGTCGCATCTAAGTAAATAGCATTCAAGCAAAGACCTGAAGGGTGAGTAAGAATTATAATACATGAAGTAGAAAAGTATTTCCAAGAAAAGGAAATGGTATGTGTGAGGACTCTGAGGTAAGAGAGAGACTCCAGCTCATTCCTTGAAATGTGAGTTCAGGATGAGAGGGATGATCCAGTAGAGCAAGGCCTCTGAGAAGGTTGAAGGGGATAGGGTATAAAAACCAGGGGCAGAAATTGGCCTCCAGTGGGAGTAAGAGCATGCTGCCCACGATAACAGAAGAAAAGGAGGAAAGGATAATATGACTGCACATACATTTGTAAGTTGAGGGAAGGCCTGTCTCGTGGCTTGTATTTTCTCTGTGAAGTAGGAGGCAAGGTTATCTGCTGACAATGGAAGGAGGCAGCGCTGTGACGATCATGCATTTGTCAACACTCAGCAAACATATATTTAAGACGGGTGTATGTCATTATATGTAAATTGTGCCTCAAAAGAAAAAACTGTAAATAAATATTGAACTCTGGCTTTCATAAATGCATGTACCTATGTAACTCAAATCTTAATCAAGATATAGAATGTTTCCATTACCCTCTGTGGCTTTTAAAACTTCACTACTTATATCAAATGTTTATCTGATTCACTGTTATATCCTCACTACCTATACCAATGCCTGGCACGTAGCAAGTGCTCAATAAGTATTTATTGAATAAATGGATGGGTAATATGACAATAAATCAGGATTCTTTCATTCAGGGATAGGTTTTGTTAGGCATGTGCATGTTACTGAATAAGCAGGTTTGAGTAGGATGCCAGCACAAGATTGTATTTTAATCCACTGTCTCTTCAAATTCTCTGAGGACACTTCTTTTTCTATCCTGGGTAAAATTTCATGAATGCCATGCCAACTTTATTCCAAGGTAAAGCTTTTCCTTTTCCCAAGCTCAGTCCTGCTTCAGGCCAGAAGGTTGTAGAGGGGGACGAGGCACAGACTACTTTTTTAAATCTCTTCCCTTTTTCATCTCCACCTCCTCCACCTTAACTACTCACTGATTCAGCATTCAGATTCCTACAGGTCTGGGTTTTGGTGGGAAGGGCAGTGGAGCTTCTCAGGTGTCTCAGATGCATGACAAGCGTGAAGGCCCTTCTGGGCAAACCACCTACGGCCCTAGCCCTCAGCTCTTGGGCTCTGAGGGTTCAATTCTTTGCTTGATCCCTTGGGTGCCCTAGCGCCTTCTTAGCTAGACTCCCTTTTAAAATAGCTTTGGGGTCCTGGCTGGTGTGGCTCTGTGGGTTGAGTGCCTGCCTGCAAACCAGGGCATCACCGGTTCAGTTCCTGATCGGGGCACATGCCTGAGTTGCGGGCCTGGTCCCCGCTTGGGGGTGTATGAAAGGCAGCCACACGTTGATGTTTCTTTCTCTTTCTCCTTCCCTTCCCCTTTCTCTACAAATAAATAAATAAAATCTTAAAAAAATAAAATACTTCAGGAAGAATTCTCTCCCACCATCCCTGGGAACATTTAGCCAGTTCCCACACTTGATTTATCACATATCTATCCATCCCTCTATCAGCCCACTAATCCATCTTATTTGTGGTGCATAACAAATTGCCCACATCAGTACACCTTCCCCTGGGAAAAATTTATGTACATACAATTGGTAAAAATGCAACCTGTTTCCAGTGTCTCTATCTCTTTCTAGTTTACCTTTGGTTTCTCAGGAAGTATCAGATCCCAAGTCCCTGTATTCCCCCAGGTGACTTGTATCAAGTTCTCCAAGTGATTCCCTGAAAGCTCCTCTCACTGTAGCTTGAGGTAAGGGGAAGCATCTCTTTTTCCCCATTGGAGGTGTAAGTAGGTATCAGGTGTCTCCAAAGCAATACTCTTCATGAGTCATCAGTCACCTCAACCCACACCCACCCTGTATGGCCGAAGAGACGAGCGATGATTAATGCTGAGCCACAATTTCTCAGCATGCCTTAGATATATCCCTTACAGGCCATGAGCCTTTGAAAGTCACTTAAGCCTCTCTGAGCCTCAGTTTCTCCAACTACACATTGCACAGGGTATTTGAAAGACTCAAGTTAAAATACTGAATGTGAGAACACATTGCATGCTCTAAAGCAGTGGTTCTCGGTCTGACACACTTTAAAATCTAAGGCCCTTCCTTAAACCAGTTGAGTCAGAATCTCTAGAGTGAAAAATCGTTCAGCCTGCCAGAGTAGCCATAAAATTTTAAATCAGATCAAGTCACTTCTCTTTTCAAACCCTCCAAAAAAACTTCCCATCTTAGAGTTCCCTGCCTGGAACACAAAGGCTCAGATACCATCTCCACCACTTGCAGACACCCCTGGGCACAATGTTGAATTGTCAACCTCCTTGAGTCACAGAGGTAGGTCATGTATTCCAGTTCCTGAAATAACAACCTTCCACATGCACTAATCACTGAAGCCTATCAACTAAGACTGAAGTTGAAATCTTTTAACTCTTGAGTTCCATTATCAATTCCAAATGGATGCTCTGAGCATGCACCTTACTGAGCCCAAAAACTTCAACTATGGCTCACTGCCTACTTCAAATGTATTCTGTGCTTTTCTTCCTCCTGACTTTGTTCACATGGTTCCCCTTAGCATATCCTTCCCATCTTGCAACTTATTTCTTGGATGAAAAGAATCTTCTTCAAAATTCCTCTAGCTTATGCCACATCCTGCCTTAAATCGTTTGTGTACTGTGTATAATTTTTTATGTAATTATTTCCTTTCTCAGAGTTTGCACTCCTCCAGAGCAGTGTTACTCAACAATGTTTGTTGAATGAATGAATGAGCTTGCCATTGTAGCTGACAGACATTTATCAGAAGAAGGAAGAAAGGTAATTAAATGGGAGAATTAAATAGCAAACTCTCAGCTGCAGTGAGAATACAGGTTGCACATGAGTGAAATAGAAATAGAAGATGATAACATCCAAAGTTAATTTGTGGGTGGTAAGATCAACCCCATGAAAGATCAGCAACTATAAACTTCCTTGTGAATTATCTGGTTTAGGTAAGAGTGAGTTGAAGAGGAATGAGTTTATAGCATAAATGGACTCTGAGAGCCAGATAAAAAGTTAGACATCACATACATTTTTATGGTAGTGAGGACTTCAGGCCAAGCCAGCTAAAAACAGGAAATAACTTCCCAGCTTTATTATGATGTCCTTCAGATTATTTTCATGAACTATTCCAATTATTCATCCGTTTTTGAGGACACTATCTTATTATTGTAAAAACATTAAATCTTTGCTACTTCCATTCGAAAGTGCCATATAATCTGAAACTGAAAAATTTCCTTGAACTCAATGTTTTTTTGTCCTGCTCTTAAGAAGTTTTGTTTATAAGCTATCTGGATTTTTCAAGTTAGCGACTCATGTCCTCAGTTCCCCAAACCTAGATTCTTTCTGGAGTGTCCTTTTTGAGCCAGCAGGAGCTCACTTTATCAGCAGGGCCTGATTTTTGGAGCCAGGAGTTTATGAAGCTCAGCTTGTGTAACTCTTGTTACCAGATTTCCCTAATGTTTCCAATCAGCTTGACCGACTGAGGCGTGCATCACCAGTCTCAGAAGGGAAAATAAGAAGCGCAAGTTAACTAAAGCTGATGGAAATATAGTCTCTGGAAAAAATTCCTGTTACAAAGAACACCATCAAAAGAAGCATACGTTGCAGATGAGAGAATTGGTTTTATCCCTTTTCTTGAGTTTTAAATGTTTTTTCATAAATAATATCATAACAAGAAGAGCAAAGTAAAAAAAAAAAAGAAAATCATCCACAAAATGAGCTTTCTAACCTATGAAGGGATTTTCTCCTAGTCTCTGTTCATCTGTATGCATAGATATCTCTATATATAGTTTGTATTTAGGTAACCTAGGGGCTCTCAGACCTATTATACAATGGAATGCTAAGGGCCCACTCTCTAGAAACGAGGTAGAAAGAAATCACTGCCCTCCACTCCCCTGCCACCGCCCCCAGCCTGTAGAAATGAGATCTGGGAGCTTGGGAGGAGCCTGATGCAGACTGGAGGGAGCTGAGAGATGAGGCCTTACCACCACTACGATGCCAAGGTATGCCTCAGTCAGCCTGATGCATGCATGACCCAGAAGGCCAATGACGCATCATTGACCCTAGAACACCACAGGGTTTCTCCACAAGACCTGGCAAACCATTTCCCACCTCTTTAAACAATATCTGGAATCTTCAGACTGACAATTATATCAAATTCACACTCTCCTGCCAAACTATCTAGGCCCTGCGTTATCTCAGCTTGTGGGTAGAAGGCAGTATTAGATAAATATTGACAGAAGAAAAGATAATATAAATTACATTTTAGGATATATAAAATCTTAAAATTGTGTTGGAGATAGAGAAGGCATTAATACTTCCCTGTTGTTATTTTATCCCAGAAGACCCATCAACACCAAAGTCAACAAGAAAGTACACAAACAAGGTGTTTTTATTGTCTTACCTGATTATAAAACCCCAGCCTCTTACACAGTGCTTTCACAATCTGAACTGGCGGAACTCAAGGAAAACAACTGTAGCAATCCCTGCTTGCTGCTTTTGGCTGGTAACAGACCAGCCCTTCACCTATCATCGGACCTTGGGGTCTCTACATTCCCAGCTGTGCTGAGTCCTAACAGGTTACATTTCTGGGCTTTAAACTGGTCCAGGTCTCTGGAAGAGAAATAACAGCAACTACACCCACCCTTCGGCAGTCAAGAATACTGCTCTGTGAAGGTTGTTCACAATGATCCTCTACTGAGTAGTAAGCACAATAATAAAGCGCTGAGCCCTTTACAGAAAGTATCTCATTTAATCTTCACAACAATCCTCGAGGAAGGAATTACTGACTTTCTTTTTCCCCAGAAGGGCACACTGAGATTTAATTACCTAAGATCCGTCCAGTCAGAAAGTGGTGGAACTGGAATTTGAATACAGTAAACCAAGGAGCTCATACTTAAGGACACCACATTTCCTGATGGTGAGAGAATGCATGCAGGAGAGACTTCACAGTTTGCCTTGGATCTCAGGCCTGTCTGGTGCTCTAGTTACACTGTTTGCTCTGCATTCCAGCCCAAAATGCCTTGGGGTAGAAAAAAACCCCAAACCTAGTGAAGTGATCAGGCTGAGACGGAAAGAGGAACTAAAGGTCTGGGGCAAAAGGTCCTTCTGGTAAATTTAGGCGCCTATCACAGGGAAGTGGTTTTGGACGTCCCAGGGATGAAAGAAAAGCGGCAGCTGTTGTGGCAGAGTGGCTCCAGAGACTCAGATGTCCATCCGGTGTGTTAATACATTTTTCCAGGGTGCAAGAAAATACATGGTCTTCTCTGCAGGCATTCCAAATGATAGAAAACCAGTGTGTTTGTGAAGAGGAAAGGGGGAGGGGAAAAGGAATATACAGAGAGGAAACAAAAAAAGAGAGGAGAAATAAGAACATCAATTAGGGTGAAGACAAAAATGGTCTCAGGAAGCCCCTTGGATATCATGGGCATGGCCTGAAGCTCTCCTGCTTCTCAACCTGCCCAGCTGGGGCTATCCACAGGACAAGGGAGGGGGTGGGGAGAGTTGGAGGTGGAAGGGAGTTCTGATAGAACCCCCCACACACCTACTATTCCCCCATCTCTGTCCCACCTCATCAAGTTTCCCTTTCTTTCTTTCCAGCTCTTCCTTTCCCATTCTGCCACCCCCTCTCCCTTTTCCATCTCTCCACCCTTTACTTTTTCCGTTGGTACCTATTTTCTCACCTGGTAAATGCAGTTGTTAGTCCTGGCTCTGGAGTGTGACTCATTACTCCCTTGTTATGAACTGATTGAGATGTTGAATCCAAAGCACCCAGTGTCCCTGCTCTCACTGAGGTCAGGACCCGTGGGGAGCAGTTGGTAGCATCCCAGCACTTTCAAAGGTGTAACTTGGTTCTGAGTCTTTGCCTATTCCACCCAGGACCCCTGGAAGCCTTTGAACTCTATCACGTGGAACATCTTGTAATTCTGCTGCTGCAGGGGAAGGATGTTTGCCTGCTTTGGGAATCTATGACTAAGTGTTATTACTCTCATTCCTTCTGAGATCATGGGGTTAGTGGTTCTGTACCTTCATGTTGTTTTTTTTTTGTCAACACAAGTTGAATTTTTTTTCAATAAAAAACCTGGTCCAATATGAGGTCTCATTCTATAAAGATGTATCATTTCCAAGTCACAGTGAAAGGAACTTGGATAATTTACCAATTTTTTTTACTATGTGCCTTAGATATATCTCATTAAAAACTGGTATTGGACACAAGAAAATGACAATTGCAGAAGGTAATATTGTAGTGACAGTACTGAGATTGATTGTTATACTCTTTGAGTATTTAAATGGTTACATCCTAATTATATCGGACATTGGTCCACTAACAAAACAGAGGACAGCAGCTGGGAATTTATCTCATTCAATGTTCAGAGATAAAGTTGGCCATTCTTTTCCATTATTTTCTGCAGTTAAGATTTTATACTGAAATCTGATGGCAGTATTTTTCAAGCTACTGTATGAAGAGGATGCTGAAGTCCATCACTCTATAGCACATTGCAACAGAAGGCCTCTTCCGTTCCTAAGTTCCGGCGCATTTCCAAAATACACCCAGCAATCCAGTTTTATTTCTGTCCAGGAGGCTGGGTGTCAAGGATCGGATAAGCACAACTATATGTAAGCAGCAAGATTACAGTCAACAGACTCTGAAAATTGAAAATGGCAGACATAGGTCCAATGTTCTTGAAATTGTACGTTAGTGTGATTAGTTTGGACTCAGTTTCCAAAGCATGCATTCTTTTTACTGCCAAGGAAAGTGTGTCTGATGGATATATACTGTATGCAGAGGGAAAGGATGCAATGTCATAGAAAGTTGGACAACTTCAGATGGTAAAAGTCACTCTCTAGTGCTGTTAGTAAGGGTGCTAGACCATTCATTTCTTCATTCAACACATATTTAAATATGTCAGAAGTGATCGATGCTGTAAATAAAGTTTGGTAAAAGGATGAGGAATGGAGGAGGGCTGTATCATGTGGGTTGGTTAGGGAATGCCTCACTGAAAAGGTGACATGTAAGCAGAGCCCTGAAAGAAATAAGGGAGTGGGCCAGGCAGACATCTGGGGAAGCATGTTCCACGCAGAAAGGACAACACATGCGATGGCCCTGAGATGAAAATGTGCTCGGCGAGCTTGAAGAAGAATGAGAGTCCAGTCAAATTAGAATAGACTCACGAGGACAGCAGTGTGGTTGCAGAGGTATGCAGTCTGCCAGGCCATAATAAATATTTTTGATAGGATTAAAAGTGTGATGAGAAATTGTTGGAAGGATTTGAGCAAGAGGCAACAAGATCTGATTTTATCATCATTATTATTATTTTATTTGTTTTAGAAAGAACACTCTGGCCTCTAGTTATGTAATAGGCCAGGAGAGCAAGGGTAGAAGCAGGAAAGCAAGTTAGAAGGCTATTAGAAGAGCCAAAGTAAGAGGCTGAGGGCTCTCAGGTTTGGGATATATTTTGTAGATAGAGATAAGGTGAGTTAGTGACAGATTTGGATGTGGGTTGTGAGTGAAAGACAGGATTCAAGATCACCTTTAGGTTTTTGCCCTGAGCAATGGCTGAATGATGGAGACATTTACTGAGACTGGGAAAGTCTGGGAGGAAAGTAGTAAATCCAGTATTCAGTTTTGTACATAGTAAATCTGAGTTGCCCAAGACACTGAAATGGAGGTGCCACGTAGGCAGTTGTGAAGCAAGTCTGGAGAACATTGAGACGTGCTGTTTACCGTGATGGCGACTGAGACACACTTCTTACCCCCACTATCAGTCAGTAGTCGGATTTGAATTTCCCTAAAGGAATTCTCTTCCTGTGAGGGCGCTGCACTCCATAGTGCAGGGCCCTGCTCTCTCTCCGTTTCAGTGCTGCATGTGGGGGTATTCAAGGAGATGGGAAGAGATCACCTGGCTTACGGAGTTCCCAATCAAATCCTTCCATCGTGCCACTTGAGCAGTTGACATTTACTATTTCAAAAGGCCCCAACTAGTGAGACTGTGTGTTCCTTTCAATATTGTCCATAATCTTGGCAGAGACTCTGGCCAACAGAAGCAGTTGAGCACAAGGAATGGATGAATGTGCCATGATATGTGCAGATTATTTTCAGTCCTACTGACAACGTTCGGAGGATGCAGGGAGTCACAGATTAAAGATGTGGAGCATAGATTTTGCATGCGAAAAGTTCCCCTTGAAAGAGTATACTATTTTAATGCTCTGGATGGAAGCCCAGAGCTCATGCCGTAGGGTCACATCACCTGCCATCAGATGGTGTGGACTATTCGAGAACACTGAGGCCCAAGGCTTGCACCATATTCAGCAGGTGAAGGATATATGCCTCAGGACACATCAGAGTATACAACAGTGTTAATAAATAGCCATGTACACAAATATAGAAGATTTTTCTCAGGCACAGCATTTCAAAAATCAATAAAGACTTTGCCCACAATATAATCTCATAAGGTGTTTTGCCAGAATTATCCAATGAGCAAGGGCTTCTTCAACATAATTATGTGCACACAGCTGATCTTGCCAGGGATTTCTTTCTGGAGAGTGTATCACTTGTCTTTTCTGGAGAAGTTTCTAGGGACCTAGGTGCAGAGCATCTGTGCCATTAAAAAAGTCTTATTGCAAAAGATGTCAGCAGAATTCTCACAGTGTTTCCCAAGAGACCCAGAGCTTGTAAGGCTCATTCTGGCTATGATTCCTTTAATGGGGTCAACTCTGCCATCCCCTCCTTCAAGGGAGTTGCTCACCAATGAGACCCTGTTTTTATACTCATTCACTTGACAACTAGACAGGTATAGTTTAGCTATTAGAAAAACATGTAAAGAGCTTGGTTATCTTATCAATCAAGGTCTCTTCAAATCAGTTGCACGTCCCACCCTGGGCTGTATCAGTTGTGCACCCAGAGTCATTACCAATGGACAGAGACTTCGCACGGGCCAGGGCAGAGTTTCGAGTCCCGCTTTCTCACCTGCTGCTCCGGTGGGCAAACTGGACCTGGTGTAAGATTGGAATAATGACAGGGCCTACCTCATAGGGCACTGTGAGAATTAAGAGCACCTAGAACATAATAAGCACACAATAAATGCTAACTATTATTAACAATGTTATTTTTAAAGCCTATCAGCCAAGAGATTTTTTTAAATGATAAACTCAATACAAATAAGATACTTATTTAGACCTTCATTAAGTTTCTGAAGTTAGTTAACACCATGTAGTTTGTTAATTTCAGGGAGTGAAGTTTCAGATAAATTGTGACCTAGCCCAAGGTTGTCAGGGCCTAATTTTCTCAGGTGAAATTCACATAACAGAGTGTACAATTTGGTGGTATTAAGTGAATTCACCATAGTGTGAAATGGTCCCCTCTATTTAATTCCGAACCATTTTCATCACCCCCAAAGGAGACCCCTACTCATTAAATAATTGTTCCCCATTCCCTGAGCTGTCCCCTCCACCATGCCCTGGCAACTGCTGAACTGCTTTCTGTCTCTAGGCATTTACCTTGTCCGGATATTTCATCCTACAATATGTGACCTATTGTGTCTGACTTCTTTCACTTAGAGTGACTTACTATTGAAACTGAAACCACAGATTCCCCCAAATCACCATCTTATTATCGCACCATCTCTGATAGCCTTGGGATTTTCCAGCGCCTGATGGACACCCCGTTCTCTAGGATTTCAGATTCTGTCCTCTCTAAAGAAATGCTTGAATCAGCAGTAGTGGATAGAATCTCGGGAAAAGTTACAGAAGTTCTAAATCATTTAAACAAATCAAGTATCTTAGACAAATAATGCCCTGTATGTCTGGAGACTTTGGCCACGGTGCAGTTCAACCTGTCATTTTATAGAAAGGGGCTCGAAAGGCCTAGTATTGTTTTCTTTGGCTACTCTAACACACATACAATCCTTGATGTACTCATTACAAAAACAGTCCCTCTGAGGAGAGTGTATAATGTGCCAAGGCCTAATGAAAGACACAGTCCCCGACTCCAACCTGCTCATAGTCCCCTGGAGAAAAAGGACAAATGATCAGACATTGACTTATAATACAATAAGTGCTGTGACTGAATTCAGCACAGGGTGCCATCACAGCAGATTTCAAAGTACCTAGCCCTGTAGGAGGCATTGCAGGGGTAGTCCTTATACTCTGTCTTTCTCTCACAAAAGGCTGAGTCATTGTGTTGCTGGTGGAAAAGCAAGTTTTACACATTACGAGGCAACACTTTTTAGAATATTAACTGGTTGTTGACTTTGCAGCCTGTGCTAATTTATTATCACAGTGAAAGAGCACTGTTACCATAGGTGCTTCTTACATTACTGGTGTTCTTTTTGGCTAATAATGCCAGGTAGTATTAAGGTATAGATTGCAACCTTATTACTTGGAACCAGTTGTTTATTGGTTAGGAAATCCTTGCTGGTACTGAGGAGGGTGTATTCTCCTTAAACTCTTTAACAATTTGGCAGGGCTCTATTCTGAGAGTAAGTATCTTCTCTTATTTATGTTCTCTTTCACCCCTCTTCTACAGCCACAACTCTGTCCCCATAATTTGCGACATTGCCACACTTGACCCTGTTGTCTGTGCTCAGTATGGGTCCCTGGCTGGATATCAGATGATGGTTATCACCAGTCCTCCAGCTTTATGGCCACACCCACTTTTATCATATTTAAATAAAAGTATCTATCTCTTGTGGCTCCTTCTCCCCAGGGACACCTGGGCTTCCATGGCTCCTAGTCACCTCTGATTTTTATGTCCTGCTTTTGCTAAATGCTCAGTCCTTCCTTGTCCTGGGCCTCACCCTCTATGTACTCTCCCTTTCCTGCACCATGTCACCCCACATTGAATACTTAGGGTCCCTCCACCCCTCGAAGTGCTGTTGACCAAAGCAATACCAAAAGGTTCACAGACAATTCAAAGGGTTCGAATGCAGGACAGTAGAGCAAATAACTAAAATGGAATATTTAAGTTTGTTTCAAAGTCTCTTTGGCCATTTCTCTTTAGCTATTTTTCCCCACCTCTTTTTTTTCCTCTACCCTAATTTCCCTCAGAACTCAAATTTTCTCCCACTTTATTCTTATGCAGAGCCCTCCAGGTCATTCTCATACATGCTGAAGTTTGAAAGCCTTGATAGAAGCCAACATTGAGTATATATTTGTAATGCGCACATATGGGCAGATCTAATTCATCATTTTTAAAAGTTGTGTTCTTAAGGGTTCCATACTGACGTACATTTAGGTTGCTTCTAATTTTAATATATAAACACACATTAATAAAAGATCTAGCTATTTTAGATGACTTCTTTTTCCTTAAAAGTTCCTTCAGTGTCATAATACTGCTTAACAAAAAAAGCCAATTGGAAGGGAACAGAATGCTGGATTATTCACAGGGGTAGAGGGAGTGTACTGTGCTAGGCTAGAAGCCCCATGAGGCCAGGGGTCATGTCTGATTTATTTACTTCTCTGTGCCCAGTGCCTTGAACAGTGCCTGACACAGAAGAGGTGCTTAGTGCATATTTAATGAGTGAGTGGATTAATTAAGTGCAGCTGAGTTTGGCCACTGGTCAACCTCTGGGACTGGAACTTTTGGACCAGCCAGGATTGTAACTGTGGCCATACTTTGTGCCCAGGGCTTGTCTGTTTTGGGGAGATGCCCCTAACAGTATGGCTGTGAGGGGTCAGATGTGCATTTCAGCACAAATCCTCCTTTGCTACTTTCTTCCAAAAGGCTCTTCCTGGGGTCAACACTCTGATTCTCTACCAACTGAATACTGAAAGAAATTAAAGAATCATTATTAATTTTTATTTAATTTTAATATATATTATAATGATTTATATGTACATATGTAAACCATCAGGCTGGGAGAGTTGAAGAGTGGGGGGTACAATTGAAACAAATTGGTCCCATCAGCGATAATTGCTTCAAGTATGTGGTAAGTACATGTGGACTCATAATGAATATATTAAACATACATATTTTTATAAAGAATAGTATAATGATTGTATTATTCTCTCCTTTTAAAAGAAGTTCTTCAAGTCATTAGCAGGTGCTGTCCCCATGGCCACAGCATGGGTGTCTCACCTGTACACCAGATGCTGGGTCCCTGTCCCACACAGCAGAGAGCACTCGGGATCCCAGACCTTCATACAAGTCAATGCGCGTAGTGCCTCGGTTGTCTCTTTTCTCTTGTGTCCTCAATCTCTACCTTTTCATCTGGGTATTTACTTTCAGTGTTTAAACATAGCTCAAATATTTCCCATATTAAAAATCAAACAAACACATCTCAATATGTCCCATACAGAACAGATTGCCCCACACATAGTATGTCCCATCTCCTTAGCGGAAGGAGATGCTGGGGGTGTCCACACAGCTGTATGTTAAGGGCTTTAAATGTGCAGGATGCAGCAGGCCACAGGAAAGGTTGGGAAGGTTCTGTTTGGGCTCTAGCCCAGAGAGGTTAGGGCTGGGACAGTCAGGTCTGCCTGTGAAACCAGAACATGGGGCGGGCATTCTGCATCCATGCTGGCTACAACACCTACATGTCGGGGATGGTCCTTAATGGCACCCTGGAGCCCCAAACATTCCCCCAGATACCTTGCCTCTAGTGTATGTCACTTTCAGTTGAGTCCTTTGTTCCTTGAGACTCAATGCATCCTGACTGATATTCCCCTCTTTCCTTCTCCTGCATTTCTTTCAGTCAATCACATGGTACTTTACTCAAATCTGTCCACTGTCTCAACCCATCTGCCACTGCCCTAAGGCAGGCCACCAGGATCTGTTTACTGCGGTTCTGCTCAGAGTGCAGCAGCTAAGTACCTATTTCCTGCACCCCTGGTTTCTGATCCCAGCTTGCTCCCTACCAGCTCAGTGCTTCTCTGTGCCTCAGTTAAAAGGCCTTTACCGCCAAGATTGTTGTGGGAGTTAAATACAATATAATACGTGGAGCACAGTTCTTGGTTTTGGAAAAAAATGTCAATTATCTTTTTTTTTTTAGCATCCAGGTAATTGCTTGTATTATTTGCTTTTCTTGGAAAACTTTCTCCGGATATCGCCAACTTGTTAAATCCTACTTGTTTTTCAATTTCAGTTGAGGTGCACTCTCCATCAGGAAGGGTTTCTTTCTTTCTTTTTTTTTCAGAGAGAGGGCAAGGGTGGGAGAGAAACATCCATGTGTGGTTGCCTCTCGAGCGCCCTCCACCAGGAACTTAGCCCACAATCCAGGCATGTGCCCCCACTGGGAATTAGACCAGTGACCCCCTTGGTTCACAGGCTGGTACTCACTCAATTCACTGAGCCACACCAACCAGGGCAGGAAGGGTTTCTTGATCCACTGACACTTTTACTTGCCCAGCCAGGGAACAGCTCCTTCACCTTGTTCCAGCATCTATTACAGTGCTTATCATACTTTATAGCTGTTGTTATTTTTTATTATTATTATTATTATTATTATTATTTTCTGAATCCTGCACTATTTAATGATGAGCTCTTTGAATGTGAGTATGGTATCTTTAAGCACTGAAAAAAGTTTATTGGCATGAAGTCTCAGGAGGAGATGAGTGCTAGTTAAAACTAGGAGTCTGACATACTATATGATTCCACCTGTAGACATTCTGGAAAAGGCAAAGCTAAGGAGATAGGAAAATGATCAGTGGTTGCCATTGGCTTGAGAGGAGGCGGTGGTAGTGACTAGGCAGAACAGAGCAGGTTTTTGGGACAGGCAGTGAAACTACCCAAGTGCAGTGTATGAATGGATACGTGTCATTATACATTTGTCAAAATCCATGGAAGGTGCAATGCCAAGAATGACCTTAAGGCAAACTACGGACTTTGGATGATTATGCTGTGCCAATGTAGGTTCATCAGTTGTGACAAATGTACCACTCTGGTGCCTCGTTGGGGAGCCTATGCATCTGTCGGGGAGGGGATATATGGGACCCCTATATACCTTCTGCTCAGTTGTGCTGTGAACCCAAAACTGCTCTAAAAAATAAAGCATATATGTGTGCACATACATATATAATAAAGTATGTAATAAAATGCGCTAGCTAGAATCTCCGAAGCTTGCTCTCTCGCAGGCCCGTGATTGATGCTAGCGGTGGGCTGCAGCTCTCTGCCTGCTCTTCCATTGTTGCGCTCACATGGGACTGCCTTGTACTTGGTCATGTGCGCAGTTCTCTGCTGGACTTTGTCCTCCTTCAAATCATAAAATATATCTTATTTAACTTTGTAGCATCTCTTTTTGGGGCACCATCCACACAGTGGGAGCTCTATAAAATTCATTAAATAATGAACAAATAAATGAATTCTGATCCTCACCAGTAGAATATTTTCCTTTACCAAATCCTCATAGGAAATGATCCATCCCCTGTTTGAGCACTCCTAGTGACTGGATTTTTGTAACTTTTTTGTAAGGGTAAATTTGTCTAGGAAGTTTTTCTTTATCCTTAACCAAAATCTACTTTTGTGTAACTTTTACCGGGTGGATCTAGTCAGGACTTGTAGAACACCACAGAACAAGTCTAAGCTACTTTCCTCAGACATCCAGCTCCTCAATGGTGACTATCAAATCACATCTAAATCCTAAGTTCAACACCTCAGTTCCTACCATCGTTCTTTACCTGTGTGGTTCCCATAGTTACCTCACTTTTGATTCATTCTTAGATAGCCATGTGGTTCATAGAGATAAAGGACAAAATGCCTGGAGAAATATTAATGGTGAGCCTGCGAACACAAAGGAATGAAGTGGGAGAGAAAACTATTCAGAGACCAATAAAAGCAAGTAGGCTACAAAAGGCAGTGCAGCGTGGGACTGAGGGGTGAGGACAGGAGATGGGAGTTGGGGACTACACCCTATCATGGGCCTTTCTTGTGTAGGCTGATCTTGGTGAGGAGCAGTTGGAGAGCATCTGGGAAGGTAATCCAAGGCACTGACAGATTGGAAATGGAGAAGGAAAAACGGGAAAAGTGAATAGCTCAGCCAAAACTCAATGGCCCACTTCTATCTTAAAATAGTGTTTCTCGAAGTGTAGTTTATTGATCTTCATAATAATCTCACATCCTGCTGGTGAATACGCACTCTCTGAGCTCAGCCCCACACCTACTGAATGTGTGTGTTCTTCACAAACTTCAAGGCAATTCTCAATTTCACAGAGAATCTTGTCTGAAGGGCTGGGGTAAGATGGGAACTGCTCATTTCATATTTAGTAGAGTGTTTTTCAAACTGTTTCACAAAGCTAAAGAATCTCATGTTCATCAGAAATTTCTTTGAAATATAAAAATTCCCAGATAAAGTGTTTAGTCTGCATGCATTTCATCCCCATAGGTCCTCATCCCAACCCATACAGGCCTGAGAAACAATGAAAAAGAGCTGTCTTTGTCAAAAGATCCATCACAATAACTCTTACAGAAAAGCCTCCTAACCCACAACCCCCTACTTCCAGGAAAAAAGTAGTTGAAGAATTCAGACCATTATACATTCTTTCCATTCCCGGTTCCCAACTTTACTGAAATATTAAATCCTTTCCTCTTCTCTACTGACACATTTTAATATAGATTTCCAATAAATTTTTAGTTAAGTAATGAATGGAAAATGTCATGTTTAGCTGTAGCAAACATAAATTTTTGTTTCCTTAGAGTAAGAGAGAAACTAAAATGGAATTTATCTAAAAATGTTTTTTGCTCCTTTAAGAAAATGTTTCAAGAACATGGAGTGTCATGAGGAAATATCAGTGCACTTTTTAAAAATAAAGATGTAATAGGTGAAAATCTAACATTACTACACAAAAATAGAAGGGCCAATTTTTCACATGTCAAAAGATTCTTGCTTCAGTAAAATGATTTTGCAATAACATTTCTTTGAATAGAAGCCTTTGCCTTTTAGCCTGTCTCCCCCAACTATTAAAGCATTTATTGACAGAACTGAAGGAAGGTCAATAAGAAATGGATTCTTTAGAGTTCATCATCACCGAACCCTTATTATATGAAATCTTAAAGGTACTTATCTAAGAAAAAGAAGAGGATCAAAAACTAAACAGTAAAATGGCAACAACCTCACAACTGTTAACAACTGAACTTAAAAAACAAAAACTAAGCAAACAACTAGAACAGGAACAGAATCACAGAAATGGAGATCACATGGAGGGTTATCAGTGGGGAGGGGGAGGGAGAGGGAGAATGGAGAAAAATGTACAGGGAATAAGAAGCATAAGTGGTAGGCACAAAATAGACGGCAGGGGGTGGTGTTAAGAATAGTATAGGAAAGGGAGAAGCCAAATAACTTATATGTATGACCCATGGACATGAACTAAGGGGGTGGGTGATGCTGGAGGGAAGAGGGGTTGCAGGGTGGAGGGGGATAAAGGGGAGAAAAAATGGAGACAACTGTAATAGCATAATCAATAAAATATATTTTTTAAAAGAAAGAAATGAATTCTTTAATGAGATAGTGCCAAGTGAAGAGCCATCTTAAATGGGAAGAAAATATTAGTGATAATTTCACCATCAGTCATGAGCATCAGAAACAGAAAATAATGAACTCAAAGTGGATTCACTTAGAACCTTTCGGAAGCACTGCTTAAAGATAAACAAAGGCCAGGTAGCTCACTCACTGACTCCTCAAATATTTATTGAGATCACCTCTAACGCATCACCTGGGGATTAAGACATAGCCTGGACAGGCACAATGTCTCCTTTCAAGGCAGAGGTCCAAAACCGTCAGGGCCCAAGGCATTTAATTACAGTTGCGATGAATGAATTTATCATCATGTGAATATCAAATTAAGGTCAACCTTAAAAGAGGAGACGAACTTAAAAGCTGTTTTTTCCCCCTAAGCTTCAGTTTGGATTTACTTCTTGGCTCCCCAATTTTGGAAGTTGTTTGGGAATGAGATTTCTAAAAACATGTTCTGTGTGCCAATACATGTGTGTAATTTCCCGTCAGGTCCTTCTTCGAGGGTGAGGAAATTCACATTCGTTGAGTGCCAACTGACTCTGGCAGATGAATTGGACCCATCTTGCCCAACAATCTGAGATGTGTGTCGCTGTGTTCCTCTTGCAAATGAGAAAACTGAGGCTTGGAGAGATGAAATAATTTGTTTTGAGTCAGCAGACTCTGTCCTTGCCACTGCACTTAGCTAGAAATTAGAGGAAGGGAGAGGATGACAGATAAAAGGCTAATTTTACTGACAACGAGTCTATTGTTAGTGTCTTTGGTTGAGCCAAAGTAATTAGAGCCAACAAAATGCTGCCTTTTTATCGAGAGTAAATGCAGGGTCTGTAGATGGAAGAACAACGGGAGGTTCTTGAGAAAGAAATAGCAGTTGAGATTTTATGTGCAATGCAGTTTGTACTAATAACATTAGATTGTACTAAAATGTATGATGGAGACTGAGCATTGCAGTTGACACACTTTACTGAGATGGTTGTTTTACCTTTAGCAAAGTTCGTAATAGATAACAAAGTAAGGTTATAGAGAACTCCTTTTGTGAAACAAAAAAATTGCACAATGTCAATTTACATGACCTAAAGCTTTTCATTGTAAGCAAGAAGTAAAGGAAGGAGCTAAAGTAATTGGATCCGAGAAATCATAGAAAACCAGAGTTAAGGTCTGTCAACAAACAGTAATGTGGAAAATCAAGATTTGCCTCGTCCACAAGAATTGTCAGTTGAGAAGAGAATGTAATGATAATCACCAAGATTACTAAACTCTAGTCTTAACTCTATTACATCTGCCCAGTGAGGTCCAGATGCCAGCTATTGAAATGAATCTGAAGATTTTATTAAAGCCTCAAAGCACCTGGTGGAGAGTAAACATATAATTTATTCTAAATTCAAATGTGCTGGGGCCTAAACATCTAAGATGGCTGGCAAGAAGGTGGAAGCCTAGAGCTAAGGGATGTGGCAGAGACTGAGATTCACCTTGAGTTTTTATTCTCCATCAAACTCTCACCCTGTTTATTTAATTTGCAGTCCATTTATCAACATAAACAAGAACATTGTAATGATTATATGTGTGCATGGAAATGTTAGCTGTGAATTGCACCAGATGTTAGATCTCAGTCCTCGAATTTTGGCTAATGAAGAATTCAGAGCGAAGACTCAAATACAAACAAGTTTATTTAGAAAGTCACAGAGGCAGAAGTGAGCTGTGGAGGAAGTGAGCCAGTTGGGGTATGTGGGCTCAGGAAACAAATTACAGAGTCAAAAGAAGGGCCCTTGGACCTGAGGAGAAAGAAAGGCAAAGAAAATACACCTCTGGGGAAAGAGATAGGGAAAGGTGTAGGCAGGGAAAGAGAGGGAGAGAGAGCCACACTGAGTCCGTCTCTTAAGGGCTTTATCTGGAGGTCTCAGGGGAGGATCTCAATAGAATATTCATCAGCTTTCCAGGTGTGTCTCCTCAGAGCCGTGGTCTCTCCTGATTAGTCGATGCCAAGGCAGGGGATCATTGGGCAGTGCAGCTGGGCCTGACGTCAACAGTGGCCTCTGTTCAGTCTGATTTTGCTGCTTTTCTGACCTGAAACTGAAACACACCCGAGGCCCAGATGTCATCTCCTGTTTGACCAAAATTCCTGTCTCTGAGATCAACACCCCCCTGGTTTTTTCGCTAAGATTATTTGATATGGGTCAGAACCTCATTGTCTTGAGGGCTTAATGCTTAAGGGAGTGGTCGTGCAGGGGCTTGTGTGGGAGTCATATAAAGCCGTTCTCCACCCTCATCCCTCCTCTGGGGGGTCTATGGTGTGACTAGTGACGAGCCTGGGGAGGAGAGGTCAGGGGAGGGTCCGAACAGAATGACCAGCAATATGGAAGGTCGGGGTTTCTAAACCACGTGACAAGCGATATGCTAGGGGAGGAAAGGTCACTCTGGGGGTGAGGTGCCCCCCTACTATGTTTGTCTTCTCAATTTTGCCTGTTGCTAGGCAGGCACCTGGGTCTTCCTGCTCTGGTGACCTTCTGTACCTGGCCTATCACCTGTACTCTGCTCCTGTCTGTCTAACTGCCTACTATGTCAGAAACATGTATTATAAATAATATTACAGGTAATATTCTATAATACTAGTCCATAATTGGGTTATCAACATTCTCTTCAATGGTAATTTTAGTAGCAATCATCTTACAAAAGCATTCCTCTTCTATAATAAACATGTCTGATTGGGATGAACTCTTCGTTGTTCCTTATTCTCCCTTGAAGAAGTGATGACTGTTTGGTTACTCTTCCCCCTTCCTCTACTAAACATCTCAGTCACTTCCTAACCCAAAGCAAATCCGAATATTTAAAACACCCACCAACAAAATAATATCCTAAAAAGTCCAGACAGTTAAAGGAGGAAATTATATTAAATTGTATATAGGATATAACCTACTTTCTTTTGTGCATGAAAGATAATTTAATGTTTTTTATTTATTTACTAGATATTGCGTCAAGTCTGTTTAGCCTCTAATTCTTGTTAACTTATAGAAGAATTCTAGCAAATTGACAGAATGATAGAATCTTAGTTCAGTAAAAAATGCTTTAAATATACATGGGTTATATTTATGAATAAACTCAGATTTGACTTTGCATGTCTAATGTTCTCTTTTCTTTCCTTTTTTAATATTCTCTTTTCATTATTTTTAAATAAATTCAATTTTGTATGTCTAACACTCTCTTTTCCTTCTAATAACCTTTTCAATCCTCCTTCTACAAAATCAGGGATGGTGTAGACATTGGGGGCAGATCATTCCCTATTGTCAGCTCGCAGAAAGCAACAGCCATTATAACAAAGAAATGCTCATGGATAAGAATAGTTCTTGAAGATGAGATCAGTTACAACTCCTTCTACTCAATATGGAATGATAAATTAATTTAAAATTATTTATTGACTTACAACTTCAGAAAGAATTTTAAGCAGCTTACAAATATATGTAAACTACCCACAACAGAATTGTAACAAAGACATACATGAAAAAAATAAGACGTGGCCCCTCATGAAATTGGTGCCCATGCTTTGAAGTCCTACATACTTGCTAGCAGTGGGCCCCAACCGTGGTCTCTGATCTTTCTGGCAGTGATGAGACTGGTCAGTAACCAGATTCACAGGACGTGTGAGAGAGAAGCTGGTCCCGCATTAAGGTGAAGCGCAGGCACTCAGGCCTGCCTGGGAGGCTGTCATTTCACTTCGGACAGATGTGACAGGTTGACAGAGGAGATCAGTGTCAACACTGCGACAAATCAACAATCAAAGGCCTTACATTCTGTGCCAGGACAGCTCAGCTAACGCAATATGATGGAGAACATTTTAAAAACAGGCTTCACTAAAAACACAAAAGCAAACACTAAAGCCAGCTCTCCATCAACACCCATAGAAGTCCAACTTTGAGCAATACCTTCTGGATAAAGTTGCCTGCCAAAGGTAGAACGAGGTGTTTATCGGAATGAAATCACTTGCTGAATGTGTTGTGAAGTTTAAGCTTGTTATATACTTTGAGGGGTAGTGACCAAAATAGATGGCTTCTGCTTCGGAATGGTTATGTGCTGGTATGACCCCCACATGGGATTAGAGAAGACTTCATCTCCTGTCTTCCATCGTTCCACTGACGCTGAAGGAACTACTCCTTCCACTCTGAGAGACGGGCCCAGGAAGGTGGTGTGGTTTCCGGGTGTGTCAGTGTTAAACCTGCTGTCAGAAGAGACAGTGTGTACTAACTGCGGGCCTGAAGAATGGAGAGGCAGGAAGCTGAGGAGGAAAGTCACAATCACAGGCATTGTGTTGGGTTCGATGCTTTGTGTGACTGTGTGGTGCTTGGTGTAACAGATTTTGTGGGGGTGCTATGAAAAAGCTTTTCATCCTCCGAAATAATTAAATAAGAATGAGGATGCTCTGGAATGCTGCATAACTCTGGGGAATTTGTCTGCTCTGGGAAAAAAAAAGATTTATAATAGGACATTTGATAGGATATGAATCATGCAATGTTGAAGATTTTATTAACTTCCACTTGAAGAAATTTACAAAATCGTCAGTCTATAGTTTAGTCTATGCATTAAACAATGCATTTGAGTAGGACGGTCACATGCCTTTAAAGTGGTGGCACACGGGAACAGAGTTAGAAATACCTGAATAACATAGAACAGCAATTTCCAACCGGTATGCAGCAAGAATATTTAAAGTATGCAATACCTGACTATTTAGTGAGGGCACTGACCTCTTTTTCCCTAGATTGTCAAGTAAAAAGATGACTAAAGCCAGCACAACAATAGCATCTGGTGTGAATGAATCAAAATTATACCTTTTTGTTTTTCAGATTGACAAAAACTATAACATATTTTTGGGTGCGCCACAGAATTTTAGTAGTTAGTTTATGTGTGCCATGAGATGAAAAAAGTTGAAAATTGTTGCCATAGGGTAAAGAACTCAAGGAACAAGAAAGAATTATTTTTAAATAAAGTAATTATATGTAATCATTATAAATAACAATAGGTAAAAAAGAGAGTGGTTAAATACATGACAGAGTTTCTATTTTGTTTGCTGCTTTGAATATACAAATAAATATATGGTGATGATCCCTGAATGCTCTAGATGGAAGGGTACCAGAACTTTAGTTTTTTGTATTGCTTCTTATTTTACTTATTTTCCCCTACATTTATATTTGAAGTAGCATGGATGTACATATTTATTAATGAACCTGTATTACTTTTCTCTCCTGCATGCAATGCTTTTAAAGAACTCAAACAGATAATCTGCAAGAGTTAAAATATCATCCCTGGTGTGTGATGCGAAGCTTTGGTGTGACTGGTTTCTCCGATGTGCTAACCTGAATCTGGCTCTGTTGTGAATTACTCTTGGAGGCATTTTCTATACACAGGCTTTTATTGAATCACCAACATACAATCTAAAGTTTGAAACAACGTAGGTAAATAAAAGTCAGGTTTTTTTCAATATTAAAAGAAATGCTTACAAAGTTTTAAAAAGATCATAAGCATTTGATTTTTTTGTTAAAAAGACTTTCCTCAGATTAACTATATTCTTTGATTTTAATTTGTTATATCTCTACAATTTTACCAACATGTAGCAATATGACTTAGACCATATTTAGGAATTTACTTCCTTAAAAATATTCTAAGGCAGCTATTTCTTGGCCTTCAGTTGTAACTGAAAGAAATCGTTTCTCATTATCACCAATATTTATTTCACACTCTTCTCCTAGTTCAGACTTCTGGAGAAGGGCCAATTTTCCTTTCTCTGAATATGTGTTAAGTATTTAAAAATAGCGTTCATCCTCCCTAGTCTTTTCTTGTCTAAGCTAAAAATTCTAAGTGATGCAACTTTTTAAAAATTCAAGTGTAAGATTTTATATAAATCCCTGCTAAATTTTGCTTTATAACATTCATTAATTAGTTTACTCTAAGAGGACATCTAAATATTTTTTCTAAGATCGAGTGCATTAACACTGCTCCCAAGTTTATGTCTTCTTGACTTGGAAATACACTGAAAAAATATTTAAGAATTATAAAAGCAGAAGTCACCTTTATTTTCCAACTTATGAGTAATTAAAAGAGGACAGTGAAGATAAAATTATTGAAACCATATTTAAAATTTTTTCATGTGGATCCATTAAAAAGTATGTAACTTGCCCTGCTGGTATGGCTCAGTTGGTTGGAGCATTGCCCTCTGTGCTGAAAGGTTGCAGGTTCGATTCCCAGTCAGGGCACATACCTGAGCGGCTGGTTTGTCCCCAGGTAAGGTACATGTGATGGATTAGGGGGGTGAAACATTTTTTCATTCCCATGAGATAACCAGTGACAGATGTTGTACTGTGCAAAAATATTTCCTGAATGATCAGATTAAGCTCATAAATTAGAGATGATTTCTTGTAACCTTATAAATACTACTTTGGTAATTCAGAGTAATGAAAAAATTTAATTTTCTGGTGACACAAATTTAATTTTAAATAGTCAGGTTATATTCATGGCTTCACACTTGATCTTAGCCAAAAGGCTGAGAAGCAATATATGTATTCATAGCTTTAAAATAAGACCTTCATCTAGCTTTAAGTTGTGAAGGTATGTTCTAGGGTTTTGGGCCTCCAAAATACTATTATACTTTTTACAGAAATAGTTTACATTGAATGTTCTATTTTTAAAAAGCATTTAACAAATAAGGGGGCTAGGTTAAGTACTTTCTAAAAATCACTTCCAATTTGTTGATTTTTTAAAAATTTCTTGTTTATTTTTAGAGAAAGGGGAAGGGAGGGAGAGAAACATTGATCGCTTGCCTCTTGCACGCATCCCAAATGGGAATGAGGCCCACAACCCCGGCATGTGCTCTGACCAGGAACTGAACCGGCCAACCTTCGATTTGTGGTGCGATGCCCAACCAACTGAGCCACACCGGTAAGGGCTAGTTCGTTGATTTTATTTAAATACAGTGGAGGAATATTCTCTTACCCATTGAATGACAGCTTTAGAAGAGAGTTGGTGTACCCCATTAAAGAAAATGCTTTTAAATGATGATTCCTTGATTTCAACATAAAAACAATTCTGTTTAGACATGGGTGATAATTCATCAGTTATCTGTTGTTATTTACTTAAACCTTAGCAAAAGATCAGAAGATCTGCTAATACTCCTCAGTGTAATACACAACCTTGCTGATCCTCAGAAAGAAAACAGATAAAAACACTTTGATTTTTTGTTGTTATTGGATTTTGATTTTGAGCTGCAGGACACACCTCCTGTGCTGGGAAAAATATTGTTGACCTTGTAGAACATTTTGCAGTTCTCAGCTCGATGAATAGCAGGAAGAAGAGAGAGGAGTCTGTAAGTGCATTGGCTCCATTTTCTTTCGCAGACTCTTCACTGGTGCACCCTTGGCAACACCCTTCCAGTCTGGCTCTCGAGAGAAGCCATCCAGGCATTCCTCAGGCACAGTGCCATTTTTCTTCTACTTCCAGCTACCACACAGGCCCCCTTTGTCTTCCCTGAACTAATGCTTCCTTCTTTGGATCTCACCCCGACACAAAGCTGTCAAAGACTGGGCCAGGGTCTTCCCCAGTCCTGTCTCTCAAATAAACAGTCTGTTTGTATTAATAATCCTAACAGAGATTCTTGGGACCACTAGTTTTATGCTTACAACCTAGCATTTCATGTTTACTACTTTCGAAGGGGGATCAGCATTTTGGACCCCTGAAAACTGAAATGCAGATTGATCCAATGACTGCTTAGCTAGCCAGGTCTGCCCAAACATGGAACCCATCAGGGCCTTCCTCCCCCCATGCTCAGATCTGGCCTGGCTCCAGAGGGTCAGGCCTGAGTCTGGCTCTCCTCTGAATCAAGTAAATCCAGATTTGGAACAGGTTTGTTTACAAAGAATCAAGAGGAGATGAGGACAGGGCACTTCAGGTCCTCTCTAGCCTGGCCTGGCACTGGGTCACAAAACATTGTTTCTCTGGGCATGAGTTTGCTCATTTGCAAAATAAAAGTTCAACTGGGTAATTTTTGAGACCCCTTCCAATTTACCACCTGCTCATTTTCAGCAGACATGAAACCACCGGTCATTCCCAGAACCAAATAATCTGCCTCACATCACCCTATACCTTTCCCAGTGTGGACCAAATGTCCAGCAAGCTAGGGCATAACATGGCACTGGCCTTCGCATCAGGCTGGTTATGGTGCTTGGATAAAGGATTTTATTTGTGTTTGTATTATTTGTATTTGTATGATCTTGCTATTCTCATTGCGGGTAAAACACAGTTGAATTCACTGTAGATCATTTAAAAATATTCTTTAAAAGAAATGAGAGCAGCAGCCAGTACTTGGCTTTAAGAGGGAAGGGATTAGCAGCCAGTATTTACCTTTACACAGAATATATTTTGAAGTAGAAGAAGACAAGATGCGAAAAGCTAAATCAGGTTGTCCCGCATAGTTACAATCTCAAATTGATTTTTTTGCATATGATCAAAAGAAACAAAAACTCCAAACAACAACAACAAAAAGCAACTTTATTTGCTCCCTTCCATCTGCTGTGTCTTTTCTTCTCTTTTTGCCCTCAGAGGACTCAGAGTTTCCATATCTCCCTGGACTCCTTTTGTTATAGAAAAAAAGTGGGTCTCATGGAGCAAGTTCTTTGAGCAGAAACGGAGGTGGTGTTGACTCTCCCAGAGTAATGCATGACTAAAGACCGAACTATTATTCCTTGATAGTCAAGGAAACATTAGAAAGCAAATTGTTAGACAAAAATTGCTTTCATTCTCACCTTCTTCTCTCACTGCTGTTAGCATACTAATTTAATTTATTCTAAACTGTTTTCCTTTGCATAAGTTTTTCCCATGTGGCTGTAATGATATAGCATACGGAATCCGCCTCTTGTTCGTTTGTTCTTGCAGAGCCTTGAATGGCTGTGAGCTAATCCCCTGTGGCAAGTGGTAGAGTTTTGTCAACCAACATTTTGGGGTTTTTTTTTCGCCATTGTTTATTTATTTATTTTTCCATTACCATTTAGTCTCATTATACTCCCCTCCCCACCAATCACCACACTGTTGTCCATGTCATGAGTTCTTTTTCATTTCTGCTCAATCCCTCCGTCCCTAACCTCCTCCACCCTTAGCTGTCATCCTGCTCTCCATCTATGAGTCTGTCTCTATTTTCCTTATTAGTTCAGTTGGTTCATTAGATTCCAAATATGAATGAAATCATATGGTACTTGTCTTTCTCTGACTGGCTTATTCCCCTTAGCTTAATGTTCTCCTGGTCCATCCATGCTGTTGCAAAGGGTAACATTTTCTTCTTTTTTTATAGCCAGGTAGTATTCCATTGTGTAAATATCCCATAGTTGTTCTATCCACTCATCTATTGATGGATACTTGGGCTGCTTCCATATCTTGGCAATTGTAAATAACACTGCATTGAACAGAGAGGTGTTTATGTTCTTTTGAATTGGTGTTTTGGGTTCCTTCAGATATATTCCCAGAGGTGGGATCACTGGGTCAAAAGGCAGATCCATTTTTAATTTTTTGAGGTATCTCCATACTGCCTCCCACAGTGGCTGCACCAGTCTGCTTTCCCAGCAACAGTGCAAAGGGTTCGCCTTTCTCCACATCCCTGCCAGTACTTGTTTGTTGATAACCATCATTTCTCTCAGTTGGGTCTCTCTCGTTCTCTGAGGCTTGGATGAAGCAATGAAATGACACAGAAGGATCAGTTCTCAGTGTCAAAACTTTGAGTACACTGGGAAGCAACTGAGGTAGAGATTTTGAACGTGAGTAAAAGTTCATGGGCTCCGTTTTCTTGATGTTAAAGAGGAGCCCATTATGGTCAATTTCCTTTTCTTTTAAAAAAATTTAAACAGCTTTACTGAGATATGATTCGCCTATTGAAACTGTGCAGTTCTATAGTTTTTAATATATTCATTTGCACAACCATCATCATAGTCAATTAAAGATCATTTACAGTTTCTATGAAGGATGAGAAAGCAAATACCTTCATTTCACATAGTAGTTAAAATCAGTGTCCCTTTGTTATAGTTTTACAATTACTTATTTAAAATGATTTCTCACAACCAGACAGTGGGTTAGTGATGCCCGGTAACTGTAATACTGCAACCCTGGGACAGGCACCAGGGTTACCGGTGGGGGCCCGTCTGCTTACACACACGGTTCTCTGTTGGTCAGCGTGTGCGAGAGCAGACAGCAAACACTCCTTGCCCTAGGGCCAGGCTCACTACCAGATGCCTATTATTGCTGCTGTGTTTTGCTCTACCTTAAGTTTTGTCCTGGGTTGGGAAAGCTGAAGATTTGTTACAACTTGGATCTCTATCGGGTCCCGGACACCTCCCCGCCCACCCCTCCCGGACTCCTGAGTACTGGTAACCCGGGGACCCCTAGGCTGCTGCTCAAAGCCTCGGCCTCCAGGCTGGAGCTCTTGTTCTTGCTCCTGACCTCTTGCCATGCTGGACACGTCACCCTCTGGGCGCAAATGCCTGCTCCTGACACGGGCTTGGCTCCTTTCCCTGCCTCAGGTGGGGCAGCTGATCTGCCTCATTCTGTTGTTGCCACGCCCTGTTCTGAAATGATGAGTGATTCTCTGCCCTTAAGCAGGGCTATCTTCACCTACTGAAGATAAAGAAGCCCTATTTCAAAGGCCATATTTCCAAATTCAAAACTTATAAAATATATTACTAAGACTAGGGATAAACTAGATGGAAAAATAAGCCTTAGTGCGTTTTTCTTTTGTTACAAAGATATTTAAAGTGTTATTTATAAAATTTATAAAAGTGTTATTTATAAAATATTTATAAAATATCCAGCAATGGAGGGTAGTTAAGTGAATTATGAGATATCTCTATGAAATATTACTCAGCTATTGATATTGATGTTTATTAAGAGGCTTTAATGATGAGCTTCAATGCTTATAATATAATGTTTGCTCAGAAAATCAGGATTTAAAATTACATGTAAAGAATGATATCAATTAGGTAAAACAAACATACACATAAGGAAATAAGCAAAATGTTATTGATTGATAAACACTGATTATTTTCTATGCTTTTCTGTACTTTCTGAAATGAGTATGTATTCCTTTTATAATCAGAAAAAGGTATATTAAAAAAACTTCACTGAAATACATTTTACATATCATAAAATTTACTTGACTCACATGGCTGCTTCATGTTTAATTTTTGAAGAAACTGTTAACTGTTTTCAAAAGTGGCTACATTAACTTTTATAAACCCCACCACAGGATTTAAAGTCATTTCTTAGCATGTGGATGTACACCTGGGTCTGGCTCTTCCATCCTCTATTCGGCAGATCTAGCAGTGACTGAGGAGATAATATTATAAAAGTTGTAGTCATACATACCCATATTGTCCTGTGATATCATTTTAGAAATTACTGAAGATTCCTAAGCAGCCACCAATATTTCCTCAAGCCTCAGTAAACAACAGACTTTCTACTTGGCTCTTCTGAGGTGTAGAAATTTCTATCACAAAGAATTTGAGTACTCAAGAACAAAGTACATCATTTGCTGAGGTGCCTGGCCCCTTTAGAAATTTTTTTATGGTTATTCAACAGGTAGACTCACCTTGAAAGAATCTGGCTCACTGCAGATAGAATCTAATCATCAAGAATCTAACATGTTGACTATGCGCCCAGTACTCTGCTAGGTGCTGTAGATTATACAAATAAACCCCTATGTTGTCTTTGCCTTCAAGAAAATCTCAGCTTAGCTGGGAAGATAAAACAAAACACATTAAACAGAACAATTGAGGACTTGATGGATTGAGGGTGATAGTAGTGTGGGTTGGGATAATGACCTAGAAAAATTAAAGCAGACAGGAAAAGTAAGGCAGAGGCTTTGGGATTTCTTGCTGTTGAGCACTTACTGTGTGTCAGGCACTGTTCTTGTTAGTAGAGATAATAGCAATGAACAAAACAGACAAAATGCTTACATTCAGCGAGTTTATATTCTAGAACATGACAATAAACAAAAACAGTAAGTGAAACACATAGTATGTTAGATTGTGGCAGTGGAGAAATAAAGTGAGATACGGAGTTGGGTGTGTGCAAATTAAAGTAGGGTGGTCAGGGACCATGCCTCTCTCTCTCTCCTTTTTAAGATTTTATTTACTTATTTTTAGAGAGAGGGGAAGGGAGGGAGAAAGAGAAGGAGAGAAACATCAGTATGTGGTTGCCTCTTGCACGCCCCTCACTTGGGACCTGGCCCACAACACAGGCATGTGCCCTGACTGGGAATCAAACTGGCGAGGCTTTGGTTTGCAGGCTGGCACTCAATCCACTGAGCCACACCAGCCAGGGCAGGGACCACATCTCTTAAAGGGTAATTATATATATATAGAGGCCCCTTGTATATATATATATACAAGGAACTAAGGCAATGGAGGAATCAGTCATGTGGCTATCCAAGGGAAGTAGTGTTCCAGGCACAGGAAACCCCAAGTGCAAAGGCCTGAGGAGGGATGTAGCTGGCAGGTTTGAGAAACAGCAACGAGACCAGTGGTGCTGGAGTGAAGTGAGGAAGGGAGTGAATAGCAGGTGATCAGGTCAGAAAGGCAATGGGGAAGAACCTGGGCAATGTCCTGGAGAACATTAAGAACATGTCTTCTACCCTGAGTAAGATGGAAATCCAATGGAAGGTTTTGAGCAAAGGATATAACTGGACATGCTTTAACAGAACCACTCTTGGCAGTTGTGCTAGGAGTAGACTGAGGATAAACTGAAGAGGAAGGCATGGAGACAAATGACGAGTCAGTTGAAATACTCTCTCAGGAGATGATGGGTGTTTGAACCGGATGGTTGCAGTGGAGGTGGTGAGTGGTATTTTTCATGGCGGTATTTTGAAGCGAGGACTCACCATGAACAAAAGACATGGGTGTTCAGAGATGATTGAAGAACCATATTTGACTAGTGTAGAGAATGCTAGGTGGGGAGAAGTTGAAGATGTGGCTGAGTAATTTACAGCAGACTGAATTTGGTGGGGGGTGTACAGGAGTCTGGGGTGAGAAAAACAGGGACTTACTCTAGTACCTTAGCTTGCTTGGGCTGCCATAACCTAGTACGGTAGATTGGGTGACTTAAACAACAGAAATTTATTTTCTCACAGTTCTGGAGCCTGGAAGACCCATATCAAGGTGCTGGCCAATTGGCTTTACCATGAAAAATCCCTTTCTGGGTTGTAGGCAGCCACCTTCTCACTGTATCCTCATCTGGTCTTTCCTCTGTGCTGCTGTGGAAAGAAAATGCTCAGGTCTCTCATTCTCATAAGATGCCATTACTATTGGATTAGAGCCCAACCCTTATGGACTCATTTCACCTTAATGACCTTAGAGATTGTCTGTCTCCAAATGCAGCCACACTAAGGGTTATGGCTTCAACATGTGGATTTGGAGGGGGTCACAGTCCAGTCCAGAGCAACATGGTTCTGATGTAAAGAGTTTTAGGGAGTCGAATCTGACATTGGCTGCTAGTACAAGTTGGAAGAGAAGAGTCTAGGAGACTAGTTTAGAGGCTATGTTGTAAGTGTCAAGACAAAGGAAGTCGCAGGCCTTGCCTGGGGCACAGAGAAGTTAGCTAGCCAAGTGGAGGGAGCCTGAGTGGAACTCCTTAACCATGCTTTTGTTACAGAAAAGGAATTTTGCATTCTTATTCTTATTTAGTTATCATATTACTGAATATATACCAGAGCATATGTCACAGTGTACTAGGCACACAAATATACCATTTACCCATCCATATATATACACACCCAGATACTCTACTAAATGTACTTTCACTGAACCATACCTGTTTGCATGTACCTGTATTTATCTATGAAACAGTAATTCAAGGATGCAAATGAAGAAGAAAAAGCATGAACTCACAATATAAGTTTATGAGAGAAAATGACTGGGTAGGTAGGAGACAGACAAGAGTCTGAAAGTTAAGGAAGAAGGAAGTCAAGATTCCTGAAGCCCAGAAGACTCATGTCTATATACAATAAACTTTTCTTAAACCTATTCTGGGAGCCAAGTCACACACATTTTCAACTACTCTATGGATACACATCATACTAAAAAACAGTGTTTCATAAACAGGCATATATGGCATAGAGAGTCGATGTGTCATCTTTCTTCAGGTTTACACAAAGAGGCCCCTTGGCCAAGGTGAACCCCTGGCTTTTACTTTGATGGGCAGTGTCTGCCGGCCCCTCTTCTAGTAGAGTGGTCTGGGCTGAATGAGGTCAGAGCTTTCTGGAAGGGAGATCCAAAAGAAACAACTACAAGGTAGAATAGACAGTGCATTATTGAAGCTAGCACTGCAGATAGGCTGGTTGGGGTGCACCAATCAGTAGGACGAGGGCAGTAAGTGGAAAGAGAAGGGGCAAACCTTGCATATGAGTGGAAATTAGGTAGCACGAAGGTTAGCTTATGGCCTCTGGAGTCAGACTGACCTGGGTTTAAATCTCAGCTTCCCCTCTTGGCAGTGTGACTGCGAACATGTTATTTAGTCTTTGTGTGCCTCCGTTTTGTTAACTAAAAGGAACCTGAATAAGAACAGTTGCTGTGAGGATTAAATGAGATAAAGCATTTAGCATAGCTTGGCACACAGTAGGCATTAAAATAATCAATGGGTGGAAATTGTCTTTTTAAAAGCCAAAAGAGAAACTATTTGTAGTGCTAAAAATAAGTGTTAAGCTTTCTGTGGAGCTCATTTTAAAAATTCTAACTAGCTTTTGGTCTTGAGAATGGTGGGAGTATCTTAGTCAAAAAAATTTCATCAAACATCCCACTGGTAAAAGGAGTTTTCTCACAATCCCATTCTTTGTGACTTTGAATATGGAATGCAGTAGAACTGGACAGGAATCCCTCTCCAAGTTTGCTGACCACCAGATGCATGATGACATTTTCCCAAGCTATTTGCTGGATTTTTTCTTCAAATAATGAGTCATTATCGTGAGATATTGTTTATTGTAAAACTCTTGTGTTCCTGCCATACATACCAAAACAAAAGGTCACTTTACAGGGACTTTATGTTACAGAGAAGACAAAAGAAAATAACACAATGCCGTGAAATGTCATACTGTATGTAGCATGGTGGACACGATCTTGCTGTGGTTTTTAAACATTGGCTTAACAGATATATTAGGAAGAAAGCAAATAGAAGAACATTTTGTTGGACCCCATTTATGCAAAAATTATATGCCTTTATATGCACAGATAATTTCTGAAAGAATAGATAATTTTTTGATAGTGACTATATCTAGGGCCAGGATTCTTTTACATTTCATTATATACCCTTGTGTACTCTTGAGTCTAATTTTTAAACAGTGAACATATAGAATTTGCAGACTAATTTCTGAAGCCATATTACACTGCCAGATTAAAAGTAGGTCTCAGTGTTCTAGATATAATTTAGGGAGAAGCAATAAAAATGGTCTTTTAAAATTGTTTGTCTTTCAAGATAAAAGACAAACATAAAAGGCAGAGATAAATGTGTGTGTGTGTGAGCGCCCAAGTGCCCGCATACCCACGCACATGCATTATTATAATATTCTGGCAGTTACAGACAAATTCATGTTGAGAATGAGGAGTTCCCCTTAAGGATTACCTCCAAGCACTCCCATGCTTACTCTGTATACCTGGGGCATTTTCACAAAAATGAGGTAACTTCATCGAGTTCAATCCAGAAGAAACTCTTCTGACTCACAGGGACCACGGCCTGGTTCTCCTACCTAGCTGTCCACCTGGATAGATCTTGGCTGCCTTGCCCGTTTCTGCAGAGTCAGAATAACACATCTAAGGGCTGCAGCTGTGTCTTAAGGGGAATGGATCCCCTGGCCCTGCATCAGTTAAGTACTTTGCTTTTTATCCTGCAACCTCACCTCAACTCTTGGATATTATGATACGTCAGAAAGAGGATCATCTGCTTCGGGTGACCCTGAGTCATCTAGCCATGCTGATGTCAATGGCTGGATGGAAGGAGCAGGCCATGTCAATGTTTGGCAAAAAGTAACCTTTTTTGACCAAGTTGACTGTGAACAACTGAAACTGCAGATAAGGGGGCGCTGCTGTATAGTGCTGTAGCTTCATACGTGAAATTACATCAAATCTCTCCTCACTGTGAGTTTCCTAGTGGAAGGTTAAAGCATGCCTGGATCTCGTTCTACGGTTGGTTTTCATTACTTGAAGGGTCCATCTGTATGAATTCACCCACTTGCTAAAATTTATTTGCAACTTGAAAATGAACACTCACAGTGCTTTTGTGGTCATTCATGGACATGCGTGCGTGCAGTGATGTGAAACTTGAGTCACCAGGGAGCACGTTTCCAGCTGAAGTTAAACCAAGTGGCAGTCTGCCCTCTTGTTTCAGTTCTCATTCTGTAGACAAGTGTCCTTTTTGAGGTCTATTTAGTGCCATGTTTTTCTTGTTTTTGTGGGGTTTTTGGTGACTTTGTTGTTTAAAGTGGCCCTCAGGCGCAGTACTGAAGTACTGTCCAGTGCTCCTACGTGCAAGATGGCTGTGATGTGCCTTGTTGAGAAATCATGTATGTTAGGTAAGATTTGCTGAGGCATGAGTTAGTGTTGTTGGACGAGTCAGTGTTAATGAATCAATAACGTGTGTCCAAAAATGTGTTAAATAAGGTGACTTTAAACAAAACCGCACATAAGAATATGTATTGATCAGTTGACGAATTGGCTCACAGGAACTTAGCCAGGTATTTCCCCAAGTTGTTCTTTAAAGAATAATTTAATGGATGGGGGTATTAGTTTCTTAGGACTGCTGTAACAAATCATCACAAACTCAGTGCCTTATGACAACAGAGATTTGTTCTCTCCGTTCCGAAGCGGGAAGTCTAAAATCAAGGCATTGGCAGGGCCACACCTTTTCCAAAGCCTGTAGGGGACTTTCTTCCTCGCCCTTCTCCAGCTTCTAATGGCTCTTGGCATTTCTCAGAGTGTGGCAGCATAATTCCATTGTCTGCTTCTGTCTTCACACTGCCTTCATCTTTGTCTGTTTCTATGTCCAGATGTCCCTCTTCTTTCACTAGTAAAGACACCAGTTACTGGGTTTAGGACCATTTTAAGTTGAGGATATTCTCTTGTTGAGATTTTTAATTAGTCATGGCTTGCTTAATGATGGAGATGTGTTCTGAGAAATGTGTTCTTAGGCAATTTCATCATTGTGCGAACATTAGAGTTCCTTAAGCAGACCTCGATGGTATAGCCTACTATACACGTAGGCTATATAGCATACACTGTTAATCCTAGGCTAGAAACCTGCGTAGCATGTTACTGGCTGGACACTCACAGTATAACACACGGTAAGAATTTGTGTTTTTGTAAACATAGAAAAGGTACGGTAAAAATATGGCATAAAAGATAAAAAATGGTACTTCTGTATAAGGCACTTACCATGAGGAGCTTGTAAGACTGGAAGTTGCTCTGGATCAGTGAGTGAGTGGTGAGTGAGTGTGAAGGCCTAGGACATTCCCTAACTACTGTTGATGTTATAAATACTGTACACTCAGGCTACACCAAATTAAATTTTTTCCTTCTTCAATAATTAACCTTAGCTTCTTGTAACATTTTTCCTTTTTAAACTTAAAATTTTTAAGCTTTTTAGCTTTTGTAATAACAGTGAGCTTAAAACAAACATTATACAGTTATATAAAGCATTTTCTTCCTTTTTTAAAACATATTTTTTATTGTTTATTCTATTACAATATTAATTTTTCCCTCTTTGCCCCCCTCTACCCAACACTCCTTCTCCCTTAGGTAATTCCCAAACCATTGTCCATCTCCACGGATCGTGCATATGTATGTTCTTTGGCTACTCTATTCCCTATGCTGTACTTTACATCCCCATGACTATTCTGTAATTACCAAGTTGTACTTGATCCCTTCACCTTTTTCACCCATCTCTCTGAACCTGTTTCCCATCAGGCAACCATCAAAATGTTCTCTGTATCTATAATTCTGTTTCTGTTCTGTTTGTATGATTTTGGTTTTTAGAGTCAGTTGTTGAGAGACATGAATTTATTGTCATTTTATTGTTCATATTTTTCATCTTATTAAAGGAAAGCCTTTAACATTTCATATAAGATTAGTTTGGTGATGGTGAACTCCTTTAGCTTTTACTTGTGTAGGAACCTCTTTATCTGTCCTTCAATTCTAAGTGACAGATTTGTTGGGTAGAGCAATCTTGGTTGTGTGTCCTTGCTTTTCATCACTTAGAATATTTCTTGTCAATCCTTTCTAGCCTGCAAACTCTGAGAAATCAGCTGACAGTTTTATGGGAGTGCCCTTGTAGGTGACTAACTGCTTTTGCTCTTGCTGCTTTTAAGATTCTGTCTTTAACCTTTGGCATTTTAATTATGCTGTGTCTTATTGTGGGCCTCTTTGGGTTCATCTTGTTTGGGACTCTCTGCACTTCCTGGACTTGTATGTCTATTTCTTCACCAAGTTAGGGAAGTTTTCTGTCATTTTTTTCCAAATAGGTTTCCAGTTTCTTGCTCTCTCTCTTCTTTTTCCGGCAACCCAATGATGTGAATGTTGGTATAACTGAAGTTGTACTAGAGGCTCCTTACACTCTCCTTTTTTTGTATTTTTTTCTTCTTGCTGTTCTGATTGTTTTTTTTTCTTTGTATTCTAAATCACTGACTTTTCAACTTCATTTCCACTCTATTGTTGATTCCCTGTAAATTGTACCTATTTCAATTAGTGTATCCTTTGTTTCTGACTGGATTTTCTTTTTTTATGCTATTAAGGTCCAAAGTTCCTTGAGCATCCTTATAACCAGTGTTTTGAACTCTGCATCTAGTAGATTGTCTGTCTTCATTTTGTTTAGTTCTTTTTCTGAAGTTTTGTCCTGTTTTTTCATTTGAACCATGTATCTTTGTCTCCTCATTTTGGCATCTTCCCTGTGTTTGTTTCTATGTGTTAGGTGGTAGAGCTGCTTCATCTCCCAGGATTGGTAGAGTGGCCTAATGTAGTAGGTGTTCTGTAGAGTCCAATGGCACAGTCTCCCCTAAGACCAAGATGGGACCTCAAGGTGGGTTCATCATGTGGGCTGTGTATACCTTCCTGTTTTAGTTGAGCCTTGATAACTGTTGAGATGTCTAAGGTCAACCAGGTACTGTGGTCTGTCTGGGGTCACACAGCACAAGCTACAAAGTAATCTGCATATGGCTGCTACTTGTCCATGGTTCAGAGATGCCTGGGTGAGGCCAACCTGTGAACCATAGCTGGCTGCTGTTAGTGCTAAGCCTGGAACAAGTTAGCAAGAGGTATTGGGTTCTCTGAAGCTAGATGCTGCTTTTTTGAGAGAATTTAGGAAAATCTGAAGCATGGGCCAAGACAAGCCATTCATATGGAAAAGCCTCTGGAAACAGCTTCGGTGTGCCTGAAACCTGGGTGGAGTAGAGCCTCAGGGAATCACCATAGTGGGGCAAACAGCGTGAGCCAGGTTGATAAGAGTCTCAGGTATGGCACCCACCTGCTGGCTCTGTGGCAGGAGGGCTCAGAAAAGGAACAATGGCATCTGTCAGCACTTCTGTCTGACCCCCAGCTTCACCCTAATGCTGGACAGTTCAGTTCCTCCCCATGTCTCTCATGCTTTCAATCTGCTGCTCCCTGTGCTGGAGCTCAGAGGGAGCAAGTCGAAGTAAGTCTGTGCATGGGCCCTTTAAGAGGAACTACTTGAGACTACAGCAGTTTGTCCTCCCCAGCTTCAATCTCCCTTCTGGTTTTTAATGGTAGAAGCTATGGGGACTTCTCTTCCTGGCACTGGAGCTTTGGGCGGTCAGCCTGGTATGGTGCTGAGACCCCTTGTTCCTAATGTCCCTTGTTTTTTATCCACTATACGAGTGTGGGACCAGCTTGCTCTGTGTCTTCACCTCTCCTACCAGTCTTGATGTGGTTTCTTCTTTAATTCCATAGTTGTAGGTCTTCCACTCAGCTTCATTTCTGATGGTTCTGATGATGGTTGTTGTATAGCTTAATTGTAATTTTGATGTGGTTGTGTGAGGTGAGCTGTGTTTACCTACACCACCATATGGACCAAAAGTTTCCCCATTTTCTTTCTTTATATCCTTATCCTATAAGCTTTTTTCTATTATTTTTTTTTAAAGTTGTTTTAAAAGAGTGGTGAAAGTGGACATCCCTGTCATACTCATGATCTTAACAGAAATACTTGTAGTTTTTGCCCATTGAGTATGATGTTGGCTGTGGGTTTGTCATATATGGCCTTTATTATGTTGAGGTATATTCCCTCTATTCCCAGTTGCTGTTTTTATCATAAATGGGTGAATTTTATCAAATGCTTTTTCTGCATCTATTGATATGATCACGTGGTCTTTATCCTTCATTTTGTAGAGTATCATGTTTCTTGATTTGTGATTATACCAACCTTGCATCCTCAGAATAAATCTCACTTGATCATGGTGTGTGAACTTTTTAATGTATTGCTGAATCACTAATATTTTGTTGAGGATTTTGCATCTATGTTCATCAGGGATATTAGCCTATAATTTTCTTTCTTGGTAGTCTATCTGGTTTTGGAATTAAGAGAATGCTAGCCTTTTAAAATGAGCTTGGGAGTCCTTCTCTTCAATTTTTTTGAATAGTTTGAAGTGAGATGTTAGTTCTCCTTTGAATGTTTGGCAGTATTCACCTGTGAAGCCAATCTAGTCCAGGACTTTTGATTGCTGGGCATTTTGATTAGTGCTTCAATTTCACTAATTATAATCTGTCTGTCCAGATTCTCTGATTCTTCCTGATTCAGTTTTGAAAAATTGTATGTTTTATGCATCTATCCATTTCATCCAGGCTGTCCAATTGTTTGCATATAGTTATTCATAATATTTTCTTAGAATCCTTTGTGTTTTTTCTTATGTCAGGTGTTCTATTTTTTATTTTATTTGGGTCCTCTTTTTTTCTTGATGAATCTGCTTACAGGTTTGACAGCGTTTGTAGAGGTATAAAGTTAGGTAAAGCCATGGATATTATCCAACTTCATAGTTAATGGATGTTGAAGAGAAATTTTAAGTTAAATGCTTATATAGGGTGGGAAAAGGAAAATGGGTGTTAAAATTTTATAGGAAGAGACACTTTGTAGGAAGCTCTTTATAATTAATGTCTGGAGTTAAGTTCTGCTGTTTCAAACTTTGCTCTTATTCTGCTTAACATTCGGAAAATATAAAAAAGGATTGTCAAAAAACCTTCAATTTATGAGACATTAAGGACAGTGACTGTTTAAACAAGCTTCTCACAGTCAAATCGAAGAACTGGAACACCCCCATCTCTCTAATGAAAATGCTAATTAGTAACTCCAAAGACTTGTTTCTTGCTAAATCCTAGGGCTCTTCTCAGCCAACTTATTTAACCTCTCTCAGCAGCATTCAATTGATCATTCCATTTAAAAATACCTATCTTCTGCTATACTACTGTTAGTTTTCAAGCCTGCATTCCACTTGTCTCTTTTGCTGGTTCTGCCTTATTTGCTACAAATATACTTTCCTAGTTCCCATTTCTTTCATTGATACCACTCTTTACCAATGTTCAGCAAGAAACTTAGAAACCATCCTTTTCTCCTTTACAACCCTCTATTCCAATTCATAAGCAAATTCCATTGGCCTATCACAATTCGGTGCACTTCTTTCCAAATCCTAGTCTGAAAGCCTCTATCATCTTTCAGCCACACCTCTGCAAAGGGCTCCGCTGGTCTCCCTGATCACACTACTGTTCCATGTAATTATTTCTCCACACAGTATTCAGAACCATCTTTTAAAATACCAGTATGTCTGAATTTAAATTTCCAATGGCTTCCCATTGTATTTAGAATCATCTCATTACCTCAAACTATAAATTATCCATTGTCTGGTCCCTGACCACTTCTCCAATCTTGTTTAACATCACTCTATCTTGTTTGGTTTTGGCATACCCATCCAATTTCAGGCAGACTTAAACTCCGCCTGGGCTGCGTTGCCTAGATTTGCATGGCCCATTCTTTTTGATCATTCATGTGAATTCAACTTTCACAGCCTCAGAGAGGCCTCCCCCACCTTCATTTATTGTTAGATTTTTCTCTATCTGAAATTATTTTATTCATCTGCCTTTCCAGAGAATTAAGCACTTTGAGCATAGGAATAATTTGTTCCTCATGGTATCCTTCAACCTTAGTGCACATTATGCACAATAAATGTTAAACAAACAGATATTTAATGAAGGGGTTACAGAAAGAGCATATTCCCTTTAGATTCCAGTACTTCTAGATTTCTTTCCTGCCTTTTGGTGGTGAAAACAATAATGGGAAAGAGAAGCGACCCACGTTTTAATTAAATATGACCCCTACCCTACCCAGTGAAGTATATCAATTTGTAGTCTATATCTGTTCACAATACAACTCACTTTTAACAGGTCCAAGACAGGTACCCTCCCTCAGTTAAAAGCCACTAATCTACAGAGGATCAATCATTACCCAACAAAAAAATAGGTTTCTAGAAAGAAAACTATGTGTATCTACCCATTACTCTAAAAATTGAGTTGGGACCATAAAATTACTAAATACAATACATGGCTCAAGATATTGGGTAGACACTGCTTACGTGGTTCCTTGCTGGGTTAATGCTATCAACATACCACCTACAACTGCTGGTTGAAGGTGGCTGAAATAGAAGGCAACCTGCCTCACTCCTCTCCTGCTTCCACAACTTGGAAGGCCAAAGGATTTAGAATGTGCAAAGTAACATTAGTTGTATATGTTTACATTGGAACCCTGGCCACAAAAGCTATTTTTTTTTTGAAAGTTCCTGAGTTTCAAAAGCTGTCTGACTGCATTCATTATTGTACTTTGAGATTAGGGTTGGCTCATTTCTCTAGGCTGAAGGTTACACCTGAGAACATTGTTTTTGTATACTCAATAAATTCACAATATTCAAGATACAAATTCTGAGATATTGCAGACATTGAATTAGAATTCACTTTAAAAACTCTTAAGAGGGATGTGGAAGAGTACATTTCTTCCTTCACTTCATTTCATGCACAGAGACGTCTTATACTCAAGGAGAAATTCCGGAGACATTTGTTTGCAACATGAATTGTTCCAGGACAAATCATTAAACAGGGTTTGGGAGAGTCCAACTTCTCCATGAATGCTTCAAAGCAGAATATGAAGATAACCTTAAGTGAAAAATAACTAAATCCTGATTATCAACCCAAATGAACAAAACGTACTGATTTCTGAGAAGCATTTTTAAAACACTTAAGTATACACTATTGAATTGCTTGATCAAATATATTAAGTGTACTGTTTCAAACCACTGTGCTGGCCTTGTGCTAACTGAAACTAATATTTACACAGGAAATATTTAAGAGGTAGATTATATAATTTTATTACTGATAAAGAATGTCTACTTCCAGTCAAAAATCCTTCAGTACCTACGTCTTAAAGCACCTTGTGACCCATCCTGTCTACATCAGTTGATTCTCAAGCGCTACCTTGTGGAACTTCCTACACATCCTGTCATGTTCCTAGTCACCTGCTTTTTACCACCTAGTGTTATTTCAAGTAATCTGTCATATTTCATACTAATAAGCTAGTATTTTTCTTAAGAAAATTGAGGAAACTCATAAATTGGCTATGTAGTAAGTTGCAACATAAAACTATTTTGTATTTCCATTGCTCCATTTCTTGATTGACAAATAAAAAACTTTTTAAACAAAAATGAGATATTCAATACAACATTCATATGTTACTGTAACAGTAACTAAGCATGTCAGAAACTTTTGACTTTATGGGATTAATACTTCAAGGTTACTTTAAAAAATCTGTTAACTCACATAAGATAAATAATGTCCAATAAAACAAGCAATCTTTATCAATGGACTTAAAGATGCCCTATTTCAGAATATTAAAAATTCAATCTAATTAATGATGTAAATTTGAACATTGCCTTCCATGTGAAACCCCATCCTAACATAAAAGTTATTGGTATACTGGACATTCTTTTTATGGCATATACCTGAGTCAGAAATATGTGATATTAAACAATGGAAACTGAAAAAGTTATTGTGGTGGACTTGGTAGTGAACTTTTGTCATATTTTAACTTTTTCAATTACAGTTTATTCTCAATATTATTTTGTACTCACAGGCATACATGTGCACACACACACACACAAACTCTGGCCAGCCATTATTGTACAAATTCTGACCAAGTTTAAAATTTAAAGTCCTGGCCATTAGGAAACCAATTTAACCAGTAGATAAGTATTTAAAAAATAATTTTTTATCTATCACAAGGTTTGGGGTTGGCATATACCTTTAATGCTATAAGACTGGGTGGCATAAGATTGATTCTTAATTATTCTAGCAGGGTTTTAAATCCTCCAAACTGCATTACTATTCTAACTTTCCTTGAAATTACAAGAGTTAAACCTTTTCAAATCTTATCTAGTGATTCAAAGAGAAGTGTACAAAATTTCTGAAATGTTTGTTCCACGCCATGAAGGGCACACATTACCTAGCAGATACATAGCAAAATTTAATAATCTTGAATTAAAAGGAGCCTCTGATATGCTTACACTAAAAAAGAATCTGACAAGTCTACATTAAGGAAGTTCTTACAAATCATTCCTACTTATCATTTATTAAGACAAATATAGGATGCTGTTGGGGTGGGAGAGTTGGGATGGGGACACCTAATGCAAGAACAAACAGGTAAAACCTCTAAAAAAAAGGAGAAAACTTTTGATTTTGGTCACACAAATAAAGACCTTAAGCTTCCAGTTCTGCGACCTAACATCATCTCTTGTTCTGAAGTAAATAGATAGTATTCAACACTTTGAAACAAAATAGTTGAAGGCCAAATTACCATATTTTTGGACTATAAGACACACCCCCAAACTTGGGAGGAAAGGCAGGTGCATCTTATAGTCTGAATGCAGCTTATCTGGCTTGCTGTGTGTATGTGCGGGGGTGGGGGGGAGTGGAACAGGGTCACAAGTTATTAAATATTTTACCACATTTTTTGCTTCAAATATTTTTTCCTATTTTCCTCCTCTAAAACCTAGGTGCATCTTATGGTCCAGTGTCTTACAGTCCTAAAAATACAATATATTACATGTGAGAACAAAAGGCTGATAAAAAGGTAGACAAAATAAATCCAATCAAACCCAAAAGTACTTTACTATAAGAATGACTACTAGCTACAATTTATGCAATATCTACATCAGATAAAAAGTCAATTCCTTATGTCAATTTTATCTCCAAAAATTTTGACAAACCCAATTCCTTTGTCACATATCTCAGTTTAAAAGGTTTATCTTCAAGTTTTATAATCCCATATAAAGAATAAAACTATCTTTACTAAGTTTTATGTGCTCAAGTTTCACTTTAAAGACCTAAATCAAATGATCACTTTTCAGGTTTATTTAAAGTAGTACTAAAATAACAGTATTATTTTTTTAAAAAAGCAGCCTTGGTAAGTAAATGGTTAGAGTATCTGAGTCCCTTAAAAAAGTAAGGGAATCCATTAGGCAGGCAAATACTTTTTGATCCTTGGACTAAATTCTGTCCCAACATAATTTGCTTCACATGCTGACACCCTCAACCTCATCTGTCCTCCCAAACAAAAGTGTACTCACCTCTGTTTACTGAAGAATCATAAAAACTACTGGTAAGAAAATCTCTTTAAAAATTTTTACCATCATGGAGCCCTGGCTGGTGTGGCTCAGTGGATTGAGTGCCAGCCTGCAGACCAAAGGGTTGCTGGTTTACCAGTCAGGGCACATGCCTGGGTTGCAGGCCAGGTCCTCAGTAGGGGGCGCTCGAGAGGCAACCACACATTTCTCCCTGTCTTTCCCTCTCTCTAAAAATAAATAAAATCTTCAAAAAACCCCCATTTTTTACCATCATGGATATTTTGAATATCAAAACAGCTGTTTTTCCATCTGCAACAAATGAATGCTTTTTATTATAACACTAATGTCCTGCCCATGGTGTAGCCCATTTAAAATAGGCTTCACTAAAACCATAACCCACAACGTAAAATCAAATTTGCAGTCCTCTTTAACAACAATATTAACCTTTGGTTAGAAGGGACTCAAGTAATGAAAGCAATACTATTACATACAGTCATCTCATCTTTAAAAAACGTTATGCTACATTAAGATGTGGAGAAAAAAATTTAATCAACAATTTAAAAATTAATGTAAGAGCTAGGATGAGTAATGGAAATCCAGGTTTTGTAGCAGACAGTATCTGTGTGGCAGCCAAAGTTTGCTGTGGAGTAAGTTTATCCAGGTTTAGGGATAAAAAGAAAAAGGAGATAAACACATTATAAACTGATGCAAAACTACTTGTTATTACAGTTTTCACAAAAGAGGGAAAGACTTAACCAGCAATTTAAGTGCTAAGAATTTGTCAATTTTTTTACTTGTCCTCAATGTAGTTGTATTTGATAAGCAATCTCTATGACTGCAACTCTAAGATTTGATGCAGAAGAACACAGAAATGTTTAAATGGAAAAATAATAAATTAAGTTAGTCAGACTCTAAGCTATATCAAAAACCTGTGTTCTAGAACAAATGTGGCAAATGACTTTAAAAAAAGATCAAACCTGTATCTAAGGAATATTAAACAAAGCCTATGTAATACGTACAATTACGTTAAAGATTATGATATAATGGATGTTAGACATTTAGCCCAGTTCCCTAAGGAATCACAAATGCATGTTTCCCTTCTAGAAACAGGGAAAATTCACTGCTGAACATTACAGATATCACAGGGGAGGGAAATGGGCATTGTAAGAGTTAGAAAATCATGTCATTTAAATCTTTTGAATTATAATTCTATCAACTCAGAGTTGACCAGGGTTAATTTTAAGCAGGGCTTTTCCCCCAGAGTTACCACATATACATCTAAATACAGGCACAGAAATTGTCATTTTTATTTGGGTAACAAAGGGTTTCCAAATTATACTAAAAAAAGAAATCTTAATTATTATCACTCCTGTAAAAAATATTTAGCACTTTTCACAAATTATTTATGTAAAAGAGAAGAAAATACACATAATTTTGTATCTTAAACTTTTTTATTCCCTACCAAAGACATTTTTTGTCTTTTGTTTTCTACAATTTCCAACTTGTACCTGTTATTTAATACTGTTTTAATCTGAAGACATTAACTGATTGCTTTCCTAAATCTAAGGATTATATAGTTTTAGTATAAATATATATCACATATTTTCGTAAAATTTTGACAAAACCGAATAAGCATGCCTTGTTTTAAGTCCATGCTCCTTCCACTGTTTATAAAATTTGATTTAATGATCAAAAATTCTTGGTTGTCATTCTTCAGTTACAACAAACAGTCTTCCTTCTGAACTGCCACTCACTTCTTTTTACATAATAATGAGCAATAGAAAAACCAAAGAAATTATCTTAATCTTAGTTCTTCCTTTTGACACTATAAAATAATGTGAACTTTTTTTTTAAATGAAACAAATACATCCAAAACTCAATACATTCAAATGAGCTGCGTCACCTTGGAAGGCCACACAGAGTTCATTTTCTTAACTATGCTACCACTGCTCAAAACACCTTTGAAAACTCTTTTGGGATTGCCTCCAAAGCCAGCTGTACACTTTGTGTGATTACCTCAAAGATGATTTATTGTTTTGTAAACTGTTAAAAGTCATTTGGTGCCAAAAAATGGTAACTGTAAGACAATCAAGCTTGGGAGTACTTTTCTTTTAAAACAATGTGTAACCATAAAGTTGATAGTTTCTGTGACTTAAATTAGCTATGAATGCAATTCTAAAAGAGCAAAACCCAAGATTTTGAGCAGTGGTAAATTGCTGGAATTAGGAAATAATTTTCCAGCATAATCACTATGAAGTGTAACATTCATTTAGCTGTCTATGTTCTGGCATATTTGTTTAAAGTGAACATTCTGAGAGTTAGAATTTATTATTCTAAAAAGGACTATCATTCTTAAAACAAATTTATCCCTTTAAAGCATCAAGGTTAAAAGTAATATGGAAGTGTTCTGTTAGAAACTAGTTTTACTTACTTTATCAATAAAGACTTATTTTAAAAGCTTGAAAGCAAATAACTAACTTATTTGCTCCCAGGCTTTTAAAAATTGTTAACTAAAGATAAAATTTGAAAGTTCTAAGGTACTAAAAAACAAAACAAAAACCCCAAGTGTAATAAAAACACATCAAGAACCAAACTATAATTTCTGAGCTGCACTGTTTATTTTGCTGCTTGAAACCTAAGTGACATTATGCCACTATAATTATGGGGTTTCATCTAAACCTTTACTACACTGCAGGTACAGAAATATACGGACACATTTGTGGAGAGTTGACATTTTGCAAAATGCAGCAAACATTTTAATTTATACATGAGAAAAGGAAGTGTTCAAAAGGGTATGCATTTCAAGTTATTGCAGGTTATTTGTGAGAGAATTTCTGTAGGTAAAACATGTTTAAATTTAACCAACAGTAGCGTGTCAGTGTATTTAAAATCATGACAAAAATCTTCTCTCTGGTCATGTTGCCCATGACAAATTACTATGATGTTGTATGTTTAGGGCAAGATGTCAATACAGCATAAATCCCATGGCATTTTGGTTTTCTTCTGGAGATTAAAGCTGTTTTTCTTGGGATAAATGCAGCAGCAAAACACAAACCAGTTGATCAAAAAAAGCACTTCTGCCATTAACTCCAATAATTTTCAGGACACATCAACCGACAGTAGTTTTGCCATTCCCAGTTCTTTTAAGAATTACATCTCTGCACTGTTGCCTTAAGTATGTCTGTAAAAGCTTGTTCTCTGTTAAGCCAGTTTACTGACTACAGCCTGGTTGAGAGAATTTAGTTGGTTGGTCCATTTATCTAATGCAGTATATCGGGCACCACCCCTCTTCTGATGATCCAGTTCAAGGAGTTGGTTGACTTGATCAATTCGGCCATGAATAGTGCTGGAAACAATAAAAGAAGACATGTCTACAAACTGCTTTCACTAAGCATATCTGCTAGACTAATATTGCATCAACATTCACGATATCAATAAATGCAAAAGAAAAAACTGCTGCCTACATTAAATGACTGAGTTCAGGATTAATTATAACATTAATTACCTTACTCAAACTATAGAAAGAAAGCAGATTTCAGCTACTTGTTATCAATTTCACTGACAGAACCAACAGGCATAGATTCATCCAATCAATCAAGAGCAAATATAATTTGTGAAGCTTTAAACAACATACTGCTTTTAAAAAAGTTAAGTTCAAAACTACTATATACCAAATACCTTATACAGGATAAAATACTACTCGTTAAATAATTCTCTAGCTGTATATGGGTCATAGTAGTGAATGAGAAATCCTTCTGAAAAATCATTTAGAACTTTTTTAGAGACCATATGATTAATATCCTCACTCATTAAAAAAAAACCATCATATATTCATATGTATCTCTTTTAACAGAAAGTTATAGCCAGGACTTCCGGCCAAGATGGAGGCATAAGTGGGCACACTGTGCCTCCTCACGCAACCAAGATAGGGACAACAACAATACAGAAACAAAATAACAACCAGAACTGACAGAAAATTGAAGTGTATGGAAGTCGGACACCCAAGGACTTAAAAATAGACACGTTCATCCAGACCGGTAGGAGGGGCGGAGTCAGGCTGGGCAAGGGACAAGGAGCAGAGAGCTGAGGAACCGGGCAGGCGTGCAAGTCCGAAGCAGGCAGACCCTGGGTGCACAAGTGGCGGTGGCTGGTGGGCCCTGGCCAGGGGATGGCAACCGGCAGACCCAGTGAGGAGGCCATTGTGAAGCAAGGCACTGCACGCAACTCAGGGTCCCAGCACTGGGAACTACAGCTTTGGGGCACTGACTGAAAAGTAAGGTCCCTCGGGGTGCACAGACCCACCCACACTGGAATTGGTGCCAGAGGGGCCCAGTTAGCTCCCTGAAGGCGGGGGAAGGGTCTGAGGTCCTATGGAGAGCAAAGCAAGCGCCATTGTTCCTTCTCGGACCCCGCCCCCACATACAGTGTCACAACCCAGCGACTGGGGTGCCAGGCCTTGGTGAACTCCTAAGGCCACACCCCTCACTACAGGAGCTCGACAAGACCAAAAAAAAAAAAAAAAAAAAAAAAAACCCAAACAAAAAAACCTGGAAAAAAATGCCTCAAACAGAAGAAGAATTGAAAGCCCCAGAACCCATCCTTTTAAGAGATCAAGAGATGGCCAACCTATCAGATGCACAGTTCAAAGCACTGGTGATCAGGAAGCTCACAGAAGTGGTTGATTTTGGTCGCAAATTAGATGAAAAAATGCAGGCTACAATAAGTTTAATGAAAAAAATGCACAGGGAACCAATGGTGATGGAATGAAAGATGGGTCTTGCATCACTGGAGTGGACCAGAAGGAAGAAAAAAATATACAACCAGAAAAGAATGAAGAAATAAGAATTCAAAAAAAATGAGGAGAG
>CM052538.1:142477524-142488972 GCA_028533065.1 Trachops cirrhosus
CAAGCCCTTACTGTATGAAATGTTCAAGGGACTTAGCTAAGAAAAAGAAGATAAAAACATGTATAGTAAAATGACAGCAAACTCACAATTAACAACCACACCTAAAACAAAAACAAGAAGAAACTAAGCAAACAACTAGAACAGGAACGGAACCACAGAAATGGAGATCACATGGAGGGTTAGCAACAGGGGAGTGGGAGGAGGAGAGAGGGGGAAAAGGTATGGAGAATAAGTAGCATAGATGGTAGATAGAAAATAGACAGGGGGAGGGCAAGAACAGTATGGGACATGTAGAAGCAAAGAACTTATGACACATGGACATGAACTAAAGGGGGGGAATGTGGGTGGGAGAGGGTATTCAGGGTGCAGGGGAATGAAGGGGGGGTAATAGGACAACTGTAATAGCATAATCAATAAAATATATTTAAAAAAAAGAAAAGAAAGTTATAGCCAAAGGGTGCTTTTTATAAAATTTAAGAATTCACCTGCTATCCTTGCCATCATTATTCAAACTTTATGGTCCTAAACATTTTGTGATAAAAAATAGCCGAATACTTACTTATCCAATATGCACTGCACCAGCAAGCTCTCCACGTCAGCTACATCTATGTTTAACTCCTAAGACAAAAGACTCATTATAATTCTCCTAATTAACTTTTTTAAAAGTCAAAATTTTATATAAACAATTATTCTGATTTTAAACAACAAATTTCATTATCACTTCAAAATATTTCTGAGATCAGAGGTATGATAAAATTTAACTTTGCAACATTTAACGTATAGTCTTAAAACAATTTCATTATAGTTGGGGTTAAACCTTCATTAATTATATTCTTTAGCCTTCCTCTCTTCTATAACATTTTCTGAGGCTTAGGAAATCTTTAAAATTTCACAATCTTTATTTATCTCTTCTGTTAACTCAATTTAAACCAAGAAAACACAGAAAAATGCACATTTAAAGCAAAGTTTTTAAGTTATGCTGTTTTTAAGAAATGTAACGCTACCAAAACTTATCAAGTTGGAATTACTCTTCTAAATGGAAGACAGGTACACTGCTTTTATAACTACAAATTATAAATATTAAAATCTATGAATATAAGTACCTTAGAAATAAAAGGAATATGTATTCTTGTGTAAGGCTTAATTAATTTTATGAGCACTTGTGTTCTGATGTTTCGCAAAAGCTCTGAAAAAAAATGACAAAAATTAAGATAATACATTTGCATTTAATGGCTTGTATATCTTTATGAATCATCATATGTTTTTAAATCATATTAACTATCATTTATCTTTTCAAACTGTATCCTTCTGTCTGGCAAGGACATAAGGTATTTGGATCTAAGGATATTTGGGTCTAAGAGATGCACAGTGTAATTAGAGGCTTTTCCCATAATTTTTTGTTACCACCTCCCTAATTTTGCTAATGTGCTACTACCTAAAATATCTCCCTGCATTCGCAACAATACTGCACTGCTCACCATTTCCACTATAGTTAATGTCTTTCAAGAAGCCCTGACTTACACCAGCCAAGTTCTTTATGCTCTCTCATAAAACTTAAGAGTATTATATTTTATACAGAAATTTTATAATTTTCCCCAGTTTCTTCACGTTCAAGTGTCTTTTCCAAAAAGACTAGATTGAAGTTCATGCATAAGGCTTCTACATTTCTCTATATCCAGAAAGTAGAGTATCATCCTAGGTTCACAGAAGAACTTTAAAAATGTCTGTTGAATGAAAGAGAAAAAAGGAGGGGAACAAAAAACATTACTTCCAAAGTAGTCTTCAGATTTTCCTGATGCATCTGGAATTTTCAAGTATTTAAATAAGTAGTTCCAAATGGTCATTTAAAAACCCTCAAATAGCTCCATAACAGGTGGGAACACTGGAGGTATAAAAGAGGTCCCAGAACAAAGGAATTTTTTTTGTTTCTGTGAGTCCAACAGAACTTACTAAAAATCTCATATACTTAAAGTTACAATGTTAGTCTACCTTTCAAAGTAAAAGCATCTCTGTATTATCTATAGCAGGTTGTTTTCAAAGCTTTTGTTACTTGTCAAAAATAAATCTTAAAAATTAACTTTGAACTTAAGCATCAGTAAAAATCATGCAACAATATCTAAGACGAAAAAGGTGAAAGGGACAACTAATGATGTCCATTCTTATAAGAAATGGTCATCATATAAGTACCTGATTATGTTAATAACATGAAACTGGGTGACGATTTCTTTAAAACACCTTTATAATTTTCGGGAGTATCCTATCCAACGACAATATTTACAAACACTTCTACACTTTGCAATAAACAGAAGAGATACAGCTTAGTTCTGTTCAGCTCCATTAAGCAGCACTGTTTAGACAGTGACAAAGAAAGTGACAGAACTGAGGTAGTCAAAAGAATATACCTTCAATGTGTTCCCTTATGAAAGGATCATCCATGATGTTGCTGTGATTTGTTTTCAGAATCTTTTCAAATTCAGTGATGTCATTATTCTGATAGGCACTAATAGAAAAAGAAAAGCATATATTGTCAAACATGAAATAGCCATGTATTTAAAGTCTGTTTTTCAATTTTTATATGTAAAAACCTAAATCATATAGTTTTGGTCATAGGAATCAGAGTTACACACACACACACACACACACACACACACACACACACACACACACACACCCCCACCCCCTTCTGCAAATAAAATGAATATACGAATGCTTTTGGTTTTTTAAAAGATAGATTAGATAATCTTTTGGGATTGTATGTTTATATATAGCTAATTTAAATCTTCTCAAAATCTTGGTATTGTCAGAAAATGACAATAGTTCAGTGACTGTTTAATGCTTTCAAATTATATTATGCATTTAATACCCAAGAAACCAAGTTTCGTGCATACTACTGTATGGAGGAGTTTGACCTCGTCTTTCAAATGTGACAGTATATCCTTCTGAAGCTTATTCAGAAATGCAGCTTCCTAATTTTTTTCTTCTAGAAAGCTACCAGCAACTGGTGAAACTTTCCAAAGGGATCACTGGATTCCCAATTCTTTAGCTGAACATTTCACTCAGCTATACAGCAGAAAATTCTATCAGTGGTGGATCATTAGTGCCAAATGGAATACACACACAAAGTAGACAGTGATGGACCCTGCTGCAGAAGGCCAAAGGCTGATTTATATTCGTGATTCTCTGAGCTATCTACTATCTAGTCCTGAAATAATTCTGTGAGGCACTATGGGAATTGCTAAAGGTGCTGAGAAGGAAGGAGCCAACCTTCTGGATATGGCACCACTGTCTGCTTTATATGTAAGACATATCATCAGCCATTCTGCACGCCCTCTGCTGTGCTTCCATCTGTTGGGTCGCAATGTAACTTCATGTTAGGGGCAGGTGATGCAAGTGCTTCAACAGGAATTATTTTCCTCTAGTCTGCTGGCAACTGACTAGGAAGATAAAATTAGGAAGCATTACTTTCTCACCTACTTCAAGTATACTATTGTAATATACTACAGGAGGATATATTCAAGAAGTGAAAACACTTACACACACATTACATTTTAACCAAAAGATACTCTTCCACTATTTAAGTGTCTTAAAAACAAATCTTGTGCAAAATGTGGGACACTATAGGCCACTTGTTTAGTTCAAAATTTACCATTAAAGTAAGTTCCCAACTTCCAAAACAGAAGCTTTACTGAAGTAAATTGTAAGATATAGTAAAAGCTATATAGCTTTTGCTTTGTAAGTTCTGATAAATCAGTTTTTAAAATCCATTTTAATAAATTTAACCAATTTAATTTAGATAAAATATTAAGGTAGGGCAAAACTTTCCCTCAATATTTCTTTAAGAGTTTTAAAAGTTTAAACTGTTATGTTATCAATTGGACTTTAAAATCAGTTTAAAAAAAGTATTATGAGGTTAATTAATTTCTAACAAAATCACCTCTTAGTTAATATGACCAAATGTAGATGGAATAAACTATTTGAAACAAAGATGGAGAAATTTCCTTTTATAACCAAAACCAACTTAGTAAGTATTTATTAAAATAGATTAAAGAAATACACAATTAAAGAAATTATTTTTTTTAATGCTGCAATTTAAAAATTTAGGGTTTTATCCCTTAACCATTCTTAGTTCCCTTAAAATATGCCCTGGCTGGTGTGGTTCAGTGGATTGAGTGCCGGCCTGTGAACCAAAAGGGTTGTTGGTTTGATTCCCAGTCAGGGTACATGCCTGGATTGCAGGCCAGGTCCCCAGTAGCGGGTGCATGAGAGGCAACCACACATTTTTCTCCCTCCCTTCCCCTCTCTAAAAATACAAAATCTTAAAAAAAAATCATTATTTTTACAGCTAAAATTAAGGTTTCCCTAAAAAAGAAAACCTAGTAACTTATACAAAGCACTGACAAGTAAAAACAAAGTAAATGAGAACATTTTAAGTAAGAATTTAAACAGTATCATGGAATAGCTCTTTTTCCAAGTATATAAAGTTTATTTGCAGGTGACTGCATTTACAGTCTAACAGTAATTTTTTTTAAATGAAGAAGACCATTAAGAGAATGTTTGATCATCTAAATTACCTACATATATCCGTAAAACCACCTGCCTTATGTCCCTGACTTCATTCTCCATGCCTTAGTAAACTAAGCCATACAATCTGAAACAAAGAACTTGAAACCTAGTAAGTTTCTCATACTTTTCTACAAAGAAAGCCCATTAAAGCTTGGCCTCCATTTATTCCTGGCATAGAAGGAAATTATTCTTGCTCATTAATTTCTTTGGCAAAAACAGGCCTTTTTTTTCTAGGCTTTTGCTAGGTTTTTAAATTCTGTAATTTTAATATTAATTATGGCTGGTTTTTCCGTTGTTAAACATCATTAGTCTCATATATTTCCATAGATGCTATTAATAAATCTTTAGGTATCTTACCAGTATGACTCCTCTCTTCCTCACCTCAGAAAATTATGTGAGGTAAACTTTTGAAAAATGACTTATTTATCTTGTCAACTGAGAAAATATCCGAGTCAAGTAATTGTCTTATTGAAATTTCTTGACTTATGTGGACTAATTCATAACTTCATTTGGTATTAAGGCAGAAAGAAACAGTAAACATTGTGAAATTGTTTTAAAACATCTACCATCAGTTTCTACTGAAAAACAGTATACATACAGGTGAGAAAAAGTAGCAAACACTTTATGAAATCTCATGCCTAACAGAAACAGCATAATAAATGACTTCAGAACATAGAAATTTCACCAGCTTTGGCATATTTCAAGCCAAAATATAAAAGTAATTGTTCAGAATTAACTGAATTCTGAAAAGTTCTCTCCTCTCTCTCCCCTTTATTCACTGCTTTAAAAATTTTTACCTTAATTGAAATATAAAATCTTACCTTACTAAATTCGTCATTGCGAGAATTTCTGGATCATTTTTGTATGGTTTGGCCTAAATACAGTAAAAAAGAATTAACTATGTATACGTACAAAGTTTATTTCCAGAAAGACAGCTGATAAGAAGTTAACACACATACCTCCTGTGAATCAAATGGATTTATTCCCGATTTCATTAGCATATTTGCTAAGACCAAATATTTTAAGCAAGTAGTTCGCCTTGGACTTCCTGATTCATCATAATTCTTGAAGGCTTCAAAAAAATCAGTGTGTGCCTTTTCAAATTCACCTTCTCTCAAGTGCATTTTACCACCACATTCTGTAAAGAATGCAACAGGAGAAGAGAGGACATTTACGTTGTCATAACAGCACTGACCACTTTATAGAAATCGAATGAAAACTATTTCAATGGCTTCCAGGCTTCCAGTCTTTTAATTCTGTAACAAGAACAGTACTAGCCCCAGGGTACACACTTGAACTCTAAAAAGCAAGTTCTTCATTAAATATCAGTCAAGCAAGCATTTGCAAGACTGTCTTCTCAATTGAAGTAGAAAGTAATTTTATACACATCATTTTAATTCTAGAATTGAACTCAGGATGATAAATTTTCTATTAGTATCGTCACTGATACAAATTTTACAGGACAAAAGTTCATCCTAATTTCTTTCTAAGACTTATCATTTCATTGATATCACTACTTTGCCTACTACTTTCATTAAAAGAGAAACAACTTTCAGAGTCATTCAGTTATGTGCAATGACACCTTGGTATCTTCCATAATACTGCCCACTCTTTCCCAACCACTTGCCTCTGATGACGCCCATGATCAGTGGATGCGGGATGGCAGACTTGATGTGAAGTGACTGTTCATAGAGTGCTTTAAGTTTTTTGTTATTTTTCTGTGCCGTGTACATTTGAATTTCCAAAGCATATATTTCTAATAACTGTGTACCTTTTTTCAGGTCATCTTCTCCATCATCAGTCTAGGAAAACAAATAATAAACTTCAGTCAAGGTCATTTTTTATTTGAGTAATTTTTATTTGAGTGAGCCTAAAAACCTGACATTTATAAGTATTTATACAAGTTTACAAATTCTCTGTGAAAATGCACTAAAAATTTTAATTGAGACCTACAGTCCTAAAAATACTACCTTTAATGGCCAAAAAGGAACCCACACATCTTTTGTACTTTCCAGTCATTTAGTAAGAAAAAAGTGGCCACCCTGGCTGGTGTGGCTCAGTGGCTTGAGTGCCGGCCTGCAAATCAAAAGGTCGCTCGCTGGTTCAATTCCCAGTCAGGGCACATGCCTGGGTTGGGGGCCAGGTCCCCAGTTGGGGGTGTGCAAGAGGCAACCGACTGATGTATCTCTTGAACACTGATGTTTCTCTCCCTCTTTCTCCCTCTCTCTAAAAATAAATAAATAAAATCTTTTAAAAAAAACGTGGCCAGAGATATATTATTATACATAAAATGTTAAGGTATATTATTATATATAAAATGTTATGCTGGTTTTTAGCTAGCAGGTTATTTATGGTCTTCCTGATATCTTCATGACTTTAGATCCACTGATTCAATGAAAAACACCCTCTGAGTGCCTTCTTTGTGCAGGGTACTGGGTCTGCCTTGGGAAGTAAGTTACATGAGCCAATGTACCTGGCCTAAAAACATTCACAATCTAGTAGATTATTCTGCCAAGAGATATATTACATTATAAATGATAACAATTCTGGTTTAAGCATGAATCGGGTACCCAGAAGAATGGAAGAGAAAGGGACTAACTCTCCTGGGAGATGTCAAAGGAGTAGTAAGAGTGGTGACATTTGAGGTCAACTTTGAAAGAAGACCAACAACCACAAAATGCAGGCCATGAAAAATAGCATATATTCAACAGTCAAATAATCATAAATATCAAGCACCAATTTACACAAAGCCAAAATTTATTGTGTTGGCCAAAAAGTTTTTTTTTCCCTGTAAGATGGCTCTAATAGTGCTTAGTTGTCTTTAGCTTCATTTGAAACAGTTTTGTTAGACTGTATTGTGACAACTGTCACATCAGTGTGCGTTAACAAAAAAAGCTTACCAAAATTGATGAATTTTTGTGTAACCATTTTAATATTGAAGAAAATATGCAACTTTTTGGCATATTATGCTTTATTATTTCAAGAAAGGTAAACACGCAAAATACAAAAAAAGATGTGTGCAGTGTATAGAGAAGGTGCTGTGTGACTATCTAACATGTCACAAGTGGTGTGTGAAGTTTCGTGCTGGAGATTTCTCTCTGGGTGATGCTGCACAGTAGGGTAGGTAGACCAGCTGAAGTTGACAGCGATCAAATCAAGACATTAATGGAGAGCAATCAACATTTATACCACATGGGAGACAGCCAACATACTCAAAATTTCCGAATCAATAGTTATTGGTGAAAATGAAAAATATGTCTTTTATGGGAAAAACTAAATGGACTTTTTGGCCAACCCAATATTATTTTGGTCTTCCAACTTAAAACTTCTGTTATTCACTAATAAATCAAAACAGAGTAAAAAATATGACCTGCAAGACAATGTGTACATTATTATCATGCATTTCTCCAACTATGTTATTCACAATCCAGACAGCATTTTCCTTATGCACTAAAATAAACCAAGCAAAATCTTCACATTCCTTATGAATACACTGAGAGACCCTTCTCTATTCAGCTATGCTACTCTATAATTTCCATTTCATGTGAAACTGAACTCATAGTTATTTATGCATCAGACTAAGCTCTCCTAAGAATGTGCAGATAAAAAAACAATTCATAAATGACTGATATACTTTGTAAAGCAAAACTACTATGAAATACAAACATTTTTCTTGTTTTAAAAACTAAAAAAGCAAAAGAAGTAAATAAAAATACCTGTAGGTGATTTAGGACTCTTTTCTGATCAACTTTTCTTCCATTCACAAAAATAATACATATAATTAAAATAATATTATATGGCTTTGGAAGAGCTTAGTTTTTAAAACAGTGTTTCCACATAAAATTTAAACTAATATCAAGTAACTTACTGATCAAGACGAAAGAAGGAAATATAAAATTATAGGCCCTAACTAAAAGTTAGTTATAGAGGCACACTGTCCAGACCATATAGCTAGTCAAGTTTAAATTAATTAATGAAATATAAAACAACACCTCTTGCCACACTAACCACATTTCAAATGCCTAATGACATGCAGCTATTGCTACCATGTCAGAGAGCACAGATACAGTGTATTTCTAGTATCACATGAACTTTTCTACTGGAAGTACTGTTATAGGGGATTCATACAATATAAACCAGAATATAAAGTATCTTTATTACATATGTCTACAATATCCTTTCTGATTTTCACAGGGTGCAGAATTAAATATGAAAGTCTTACTCTTAGTAAGTACTAATAACTGGCCTATTCATTTATTAAAACATGTGCTTCATCGCACAAACATAAGGGCTGAAATTATGTTTGGAATAGGAAGAAATGTTAAGACTCAGGAAAAATTAGCTTTTTGGTCACTAATTTTCCAAATTTTATTTTGGGGATGATGCTTAAACAAAAACACCTCTAAGCAATGTTTCAAACACAAATTTTTCTTATGCTTTTTTCAATATGAAGAAATGTTAATAAAGAATGAAGGGAATGCTACCTGGCAGGACTGATGTAACTGGCGTAAAATTTTTTGAAGCTTTCCATATTCCTCCCGTTCTAAATATAGTTTTCCAAGCTGTAAACAAAGAAACATTAAAATCAAAAGATTTCAACAGGACAAGGGATGCATCTTTAGGAGAGTTTACTAAGGACACCCACCCACTCTTCAAAAGAAAAGCAATGTAATTATAATTGTTACCTTTGTGTTTGTCTTAAACCACAGTCTATCATTCTTAGCATCTTTTAAAGCTTCCAGTGTTGTTTCATAGAATTCCTGCAGTAAATCCATCTGACATAAAAAATCAGAATTCTATAATTGTAAACAGCAAATTTGTACCTGTTAATAAAGTTAATTTGAGCAAACTAAAAGTGCATCTTTGAACTTTAATACACATAAGATACACTATCATCTGCATCTAACCAAAAGTCTGCGACAGTCCACAAAATACATAATACAGACCAAATTTACTAAAGACAACTGTCAAGATCAGTTTTTATGTGTTTTAAAAAATAAAACCCAGAAAATATTTAATATTTTCTCTAATATTTGTTCTAATAGTATAGGTTTATCCCTTTCGAGCTAATAAATCACTTTTTATTTTAACCAAAGTACATGACTCATATATAGAACTAGCTATACTGTTATTAATAGTGTGATTTTACTCACTTAACTCTTATTTGGTATGTATTATGTGGCAAACACTATCTCCACTTAATAGGATCAAAAAGTAACAGGGCTACGAAAATAGGAAAGTCTGATACTTTCAGAAAAGTTGCCTATTTTTTCATGACCACTGATGGCTTACTGAGTAAGTCAATTGCCACCCACTGAGTATCCATTCTTACTTTCAAAAGATAAATAGCTTATGTATAATGGCTTGAATCAACACACAACCTTCAAGTTTTATAATGACATACCCTCACACACACACGCATGGCATAACAATTATAATTAGTTTACCAAAAGTGTTTTGATGATGCTTGTCTGTAGAACTAAGAAAACATTTTCCCACTTAAGACAGGCCCCTTGATATATAACACTTCTAGAATTAGTGCCATTAAGTGCAAAAGTTCTAACAAAACATCTTAGTTTATCCTCCTCTACATCCATTACATATATTTTAGGTATAGAGTAAAAACAGTAAACTACCTCAAGAAATTAAAATATCTAGTAGAAAAGATAGAATGAAAGAGGCTGATTCTGTGATGAACATTTTTTATTATGAATATAAAAAGTATCAAATACTAAAAAACAGTAAGAAATACTAAATGATATAGAGAATACTTCTTATGCTCAAACACCACAGTGCAAGAAAACTGAAATTAGGACTATGTTGCTTAAAGTAATATGAACAAACAATCCAGTTAAAAATATCTTAGCAATAAAATAAAATCATCACTACTTTTCTTAATAACCAAAATCTAGAATAACGAAGGCACATCACCCCAATGGTCACTGTAGTTTCTTTATCATCAGCCCTTCCTTTCATCATCTCTCATCTACCCATTCTTTATAGGAGTCTTTTTTGAACAAATACCTAATGAGCAACACCAGGCACTAACTATATTAGTACAGGTTCTCCCCTTAAGGATCTTTATGTCATCAAATCTACACAAATCACCTATGATTCACTGTTAAGTATTTAAATAGCTCAGATGGCTAGCTGAAGTGGTGATAGAAATCAGAAGGAGCTGTAATAGTACCTGTTAACAGGAATGTAATACAAGCTGGTAAAAACTGTGTGCAGATTATACCAGTTATTTAAAGAAATCATTTAAATAGATTAAGCTAGAATAAATATCTTTTAATATTACATAATTAATGCTATAATTAAGAAAACAGTATACATTATTTTAAAAGCATAATAACAACTAGAGTAAATGCTTAAATAGAACTTCTAGGCCTTAAAAATAAACCCCACAAAGCCCTCAATATAAATAATAAACAGTGATAAGTACCAAAAGGAAAACCAGAATCTAACCTGTTTAGAAGTGGAGATATAATCAAGAATAGAATTAATGGATTTTTCAGAATAATTTCTTGTGACTGCACTTCGAATATAGGTCAATAGTTGTTTATATCTGTTCATCATTTCTGGAAAGTTTGTCTGTGAGGGAAGACAAATGAATATTAGGTATACACATTTATATACTAAAATATGTATACATGATTAAAATTATAGTATATATTATAGCATAATTGAAAAATAATAGTTTTATGTAGAGAAATATGACAGAAACACTGTAAGCATTTTAACTTAAATTTGAAATTATTAGATTACTCAGAAACATGAGCCAAACTTACGAAGGTAGCCTATGCAAAAGTACAACTTTTAGATTTTCAGTATTTCAGATGCTGTTCCTCACTGCACAACATATTTAAGCCATAAAAACTGATA
>CM052538.1:142489072-142514588 GCA_028533065.1 Trachops cirrhosus
TGGTGTAGCTTAGTGGATTAAGCGCGGGCCTGTGAACCAAGAGATCACGGTTCGATTCCCAGTCAGGGCACATGCCTGGGTTGCAGGCCAGTTCCCAGCAGGGAATGCACAGGAAGCAACCATACATTGATATTTCTCTCCCTCTCTCCTTCCCTTCCCCTCTGAAGATAAATAAATAAAATCTTTAAAAAAAAAAATTAAAAAAAAAACCTGATATATTCATAAATGAAAAAATATAAATAAATCCAACTTTTTAAATGCCTTGGGTACCAGGTATACAGATCAGCTGTAGCCTCTTCTGAAGATCTGCCCCCTCATTAGGAAGCTTTCTAGCAACAGTAACATGTTTCTTTCTCCCTGTTATTGGCTGACTCTGTGTTAAAATGCAAAGGAAAAGAATCTCTTCAAGTCCAGGTATTCGTCCCACTATCAAGAAAAGCCCTTCATTTAAGACTCTACTGAAAAGGAGATGTAAGTAATCCTGCTATTCCTTGCCGCACTATTTGCAATACTGTGGTTATTCCAGGTAATATGGAAGATCTGAGGAAATAAATGACTACAAGTGCAATTTCCAGCACAAATACTTTAGCGGAGGGTCTATCACTCCTCAAAGTATATCATGTAAGCCAACTTAAGACTACAGCCTTATAACTTGCATTCACTGTCCCCATGATCTCTAATTGCTGTTATTCCCCCTTACTGGGTTTTCTACTTTTAATCAAGGAGATGGAGCACTGGCAGATATAATATTTTTCTTCTTGACTAATAAAAAAGTGTTTATTAGAGAGAATAAACTAATGATACTATTGTTTTCCTGCTTATGACTGTATCCTGCTCTGGGATACAGCATGAGAGACAAAGAAAACATAAGGAGACTGCCTAAAAACCTTCAAAGCAAGAATTAAATTATAAAAATGAAAACAGTAGTAGGGGTGGGTGGAAAAAAATGGGTAGAAATGGAAAAAGCTTTAGCATTATGTATCAAACTACTTTTGTTTCTGAGTATGCCAGTAGCATATGGGGGTAAAGAATAGGTACCATCCTATCAGTAAGTTGCTAAAACCCCAGTTACAGAATGTATCTTGTGGAAAAAGGAAAATAAGAAATATGATTGTCCCAATTTTGAGATTACATCTTGATAGTGAAATAGGAATTTAACAAAAAGGTTGTTTTGAATTCATTGTTTTTAGTTTGAAAACAAAATACAAAATATTTTAATTTTTAGACTGATTACATGTTTATTTTTTAAGTATATTTTATTCATTATGCTATTAAAGTTGTCCCCTTTTTATCTCCCCTTTATCCTCCTCTCTGCCCTGCTCTCCCCATTCCCTCCAGCATTTCTCCACCTTAGTTTATGTCCATGGTCATACATATGAGTTCTTTGGCTTCTCCATTTCCTACACTATTCTTAACCTCCCCGTCTATTTTGTACCTACCATTTATGATTCTTTTTCCCTGTGCCTCTTCCCCTATCCTCCCCCGTCCCCATTCTCACTGATAACCCTCCATGTGATCTCCATTTCTGTGATTCTGTTCCTGTTCTAGTTGTTTGCTTTATTTTTGATTTTTTTTTTAAGGTTCAGTTGTTGATAGCTGTGAGTTTGCTGTCATTTTACTGTTCATAGTTTTGATCTTCTTTTTCTTAGATAAATCCCTTTAACATTTCATATAATAAAGGCTTGGTGATGATGATGAACTCCTTTAACTTGACCTTGTCTGGGAAGCACTTTAACTGCCCTCCCATTCTAAATGATAGCTTTGCTGGATAGAGTAATCTAGGTTGCAGGTCTTGCTTTTCATGACTTTTGAAGACTTCTTTCCAGGCCCTTCTTGCCTGAAAGGGTTCTTTTGAGAAATCAGTTGATAGTCTTATGGGAACTCCTTTGTAGGTAACTGTATCCTTTTTTCTCGGTGCTTTGAAGATTCTCTCCTTATCTTTAATGTTGGGTAATGTAATTATGATGTGTCTTGGTGTGTTTCTCCTTGGATCTAACTTCTTTGGGACTCTCTGAGCTTCCTAGACTTGCATGTCTAATTCCTTCACCTAAGCTTTCAATTTCTTGCTTTTCCTCTTCTCCTTCTGGCACCCCTATGATTCGGATGCTAGAAAATTTAAAGTTGTCCTAGAGGTTTCTAAGCCTCTCCTCACGTTTTTGAATTCTTGTTTCTTCATTCTGTTCTGGTTGAATGTTTATTTCCTCCTTCGGCTCCAACGTGTTGATTTGAGTCCTGGCTCCCTCCCTTTACAACAGTATTCCCTGTATATTTTTCTTTATTTCATTTTGCATAGCCTTCACTTCTTCCTCTATTTTGCATCCATATTCAATCATTTCTTGAGCATCCTGATGACCAGGGTTTTGAACTCTGCATCTGATAGTTTGGCTATCCCCTCGTTGCTTAGTTTTTTTTCTGGAGTTTTGATCTGTTCTTCATTTTACTTTTTTAGAGAGAGGGGAAAGGAGGGAGAAAGAGAGGGAGAAAAACATCAATGTGTGGTTACCCCTTGTATGCCCCACTGGGGACCTGGCCGGCAACCCCAACATGTGCCCTGACAGGGAATCAAAGTGGCGACCCTTTGGCTTGCAGACCGGCACTAAATCCACTGAGCCATACCTGTCGGGGCTGACCTATTTTTTCATTTGGGCCACATTTCTTTGTGTCAGCGCACCTGTTACATTGTAAGGGGTGGAGCCTCAGGTATTTGCCAGGTAGTGCATCCCACTTCATGCATTGTGGCGTTGCACATGGGGCTGGGGTCAAGGAGGGAACAATGCTGCTTGCTTGGCTCTTGCCCTGCTTTTGGTCACTTTCCTTACGACCCACAAATGGACTGTGCCCTTTCAGGTGCTGATTCCCATGTCAGTATGGGATATCCTGGTCCAACAGCCACTGCATTGTCTCGCATCTTCTTTGCCCCAGCCTCCTGTCTCCGCCCCTCCTACCAGTCTGGATGAATGTTTCTTCTTTAAGTCCTTGGTTGTCGCACTTCTTTACAGTTCAATTTTCTGGCAGTTCAGGTTGTTTTTCTTTTTAAATTGGCTGTTAACCTTCTTTTGGTTTTGCAAGAAAGTGAAGTATATCTACCTATGCCTCCATTTTACTGAATTCATTTTCTTAGGCTATAATAACTTTGAATGAAGTTCAATGTTCAAAAGTTGTTACTATAATTAAATATTGAGGAAAGATTAGGTAAATTGATTTTTTCTGCAGTGGTGAACACACATAGTAGTGGATAACAAACCCTTCCAATTTTACACTGCCCCAAACCTACAGGGCAACATGGGCCCTGCTCTGAACCAAACAGAAAATGAGGGGGCAGGAGTGGAAGCTGAAACTACCCTTATAAACCACAACGTGTGCACAGATACTGCTAGAACAAATTAAATGTAGAGAAGGAATGTAGGCAAAATAATAAACATAATTCTTTCCTTTACTTGCTTCATATCTTGGCTCAAGGTAAAATAGTAAAATAAAGCCCTGTGGGTAGCATATGATTAAATGAGTTAAAAAACAAAACTACTCTTAGTATGTTAAGATAGCAGATTTCTGTAATCACAGCAACACAATTTCTCTAGAGTTTCTGAGTATCATTTCAAATCACAGAATCTTGAGTTAAACCTGGCCCCCAATCTCATTATAATTAATCAAAATATCTTTTGAGACATCTGATGCTTCTTCAATAATAGTCTAAGTTATTAATTTAAATATAGTAAATATTTTCAAACAATAAATGGAAAGAAAGCACAGGGGCTTTGTGCAACACAGATTCTCAGAATATCAGAGCAGCAGAATTAGAAAGGGTAAATGCAATACAGATATTCTTCCTTAACTATATTTAAATGCAACATACAATATACTTAATAACATTTAACATGTTTTGAATAGTCCTGATATTTTGGGGGGAAGAAATGAGCTAAAATATTTTGTGGGCAGCTTTTGTAGATATCACAGAGGGTCCCTCCTATTGCAGGTGGTGAGGATGCCAGAGTGAGAGTACACAAAGAAGAGCAGGATGCAAGATTAGTGAAGTTAACTGGATAAAGGCAGTAATCAATTCATGGAGTTCAATTTCTGACAGATGGAATAGAGAAGCTAACAGGGAGAGAGAGGAGGCATATAATAAAAACAGAGATGGGAAGAAAGCTATAACTGATTATTAACCATCCTTCCACTTGTCACAGAGGCAAGTGATTACTTGTGCTTGCTAATCTAAGCTCCACTTTTATCTTTTTCTCAAAAGTTCCCCTACCTTTAGTGAACTTAAGATGCATGTCTGTACCTAATCCTCTTGTCTACTAACTGCTGCTTTTTGCCTCTACTTTTACTCTGCATTCTTGAAGTCTGGCGATCTAGGAGAGTACAATGTCATGACAAAGCTGGCTTATCTATGAATTCATTCAACAAAATATTTGAACATCTACTGAATGCCAGCTACTATGATAGGTGCTAGTAATATAACAATAAATAAAACAAGGTCCTGCTCTCATAGGACTTTCAACCTGTGGGTTGGGTTGAGGGTGGCAGAAAGGCAGTAAATAAGTAAACAGATCAAATGGTGATACATGCAAAGAAGAAAAACAGCAGGGTAAGATGACAGTAAGTAATGATGGGAAGGATGCTGTTTTAGATAGTGTGGTCAGGGGAAGGACATCCCCATAAATGGTGACATCTGAATAAAGACTTGACCAAATGAGGAAAATAGCAATATGATTATCTATAAGGAGCATCTGGGGCAGAGAAAATAGCAAGTACAAGCATTTACACAGGAATGTGCTCAGGCAGGATGAGTAACAGCAAAGAGGCCAGTTAGGGACAGAAAAGAAAACAAGATACATTCTGAAAAGCCATAAAGCCACCTATATTTACCAATAAATTATCTGTGGGGTGAGAGATACAGAGAGGAGTCAAAAATGATGCTAAGATTCTGGTCCTAATCAGTGGAAGAGGAACTCTTTGTAGTAGAATATTAAAACTTCAAAATAAACACGAATAGTTTGTGGGAAAGTCACTCTATTAATAATGTAGCCAAATACTGTCCCTGTACCTAAAGAATAAGTTTTCTTAAAAACCTGTTGAAAAACAAAACACTTTGTATATTATGTTCCTTAGTATTACTGCAGTCACAAATGAATAGTAGTCTAAATATGAAAACACATAAACAGTCATTTTAGAGAAGTAGATATAATGGTATTTTGCTGCATGAGGTTTTTACCTATAGAACTTATTTTAAAAATTACTAGTTTAATTCCCCTCAAAACAAATCTTACCAACTTGAAGTTAATCTTAATCATTTGTTTCAGTGCTTTAAATCCCCATTCTCCCTTTTCACCTTCAAGTTCCAAAACCTAAAATTAAAAAAGAAATGCTTACTTAGTCTAACTTAATACTGTTATTTTTCTAATGACATTCAATATCTCAGCTTTAAATTTATTTTACATATGCATGAAAAATATTTCCCCAAGAATTTCATTTCTCAATGTCATTTTTAAAGGCTTAAAAAAAGAAACAAGTCTTAGATGCTTACTTAAGTATAAGTGAGCTTATTTTGAAGGTTGCTCATCAAAAGACAATATAAGATCCACTTCTTGATTATTATACAGTTCCAGAAGTACTTTTTCCCTCTGAATAATCCATTGGTGAAAATAATCCAAAATTGTATCAATAGTCAAGAAATCACAGTATTTAACAGTGAAACCACATCTTTGTAATCTGTCCCTCAAAGAAGAACAAGACTGCAGGGATAATACCTATTAACTATCATCTTGGTTCCCCACCAGAATCACATTAGTTTTTCAGGATAATAGCCATGGGTCTATAGATAGCCTGATTAGAAAAAAACAACAGCAGGACAGCCCTTTAGAAATACATGCTTGTACTGCATAATGCAAACTTATTTTTATAGGATCATCACTAAGTATCCAGTACACATTTCTGAGAAAAAAATCACTTAGATTATTTGATCTAAGACATTATTTAAAATACAAACTTCAAGATATAAAATCAACCAGAAAAAATATGAACCTTCTGGAAACTGCTTAATGCTGCTTTTGGGTCATCTTCCTTTAACGCTTTGGAATTATAGTATTGATTTTCCAAATCCACATTTGGCTCGGAGTTACTATCTTCAGAGTATTCCTACGTGTTGGGAAAAAACAGATGTTAAAATGAAAAAAGAAACCCACACATTGCACTGTATAAACTAAATATTGTTAAGATAGAAAAATCATACATTTATACAAAACAAAACAACCCTGAATCATAGGTAAAATGCCATATTTAACCCTTATTTAAAAAACTAGGGGAAAGTCAAAACCATGTGGAAAGTATAAAAAAATAATTTCTTTCACATCAAAACTACAGTATGATTTCCACAGAACTATCACAAAACAAAGTGCAAAGAAATATTATTGGCCGATGACTCCCAATTCTGAAAAATGACCTTCTGTTAGTCATGAAAACTGATAAAAAAAATCTATGTATTGATTATTGATCTTTAGTTCCATAATCGAATTTTCTTTACTCTCTAAATTTTATCATTTTAACACATTCTAACTACCTACGATAATCTGTATATGACAGAGTAGTCTATTGCTAAATATGTTAATAAGAATATTTGCCTTATGTGCATTCCATATTACTAAAAGAGCTGTTCAGTTACACAAACGTATTTTAACTACTTTTATAACAAACCAAAATATGCACAACAAAACAAATTTATATAATTTTATGACTTTCACCACATAAATTTAGTTCCTAGTACTTAAATAATAAAGCAGAAAGGAAAATTGGAATGAAACAACTATTTTGTGGAGCAGTATAAGAGTAAGTTTAAAAACAGTTCCCAGCCCTGGCTGGTGTGGCTCAGTGGACTGAGTGCTGGCCTGTGAAATGAAGCTTGATTGCCAGTCAGGGCACATGACCGGGCTGGGGGCGTGCAAGAGACAATTGATCAACACACTGATGTCTCTCTCCCTCGCTATCTCCCTCCCTTCCCCTCTCTCTAAAAATAAGTAAAATCTTAAAAAATAATAAAACAGTTCCCAGATATTCAATTTAATGATGAGATTATAAAATACACATAGATTTAGTACAATGGAAATTACTATTTCAGGAAGACACAGGATTATTTTCTTCAACTACAAGTCATTTACAAAGGGCAAGTTTATAACAAATTAAGAATAGTACCTGCAAGTAAACACAAAAAGACAAGAACAGTGTTCAGAGTTATTCCTAAATCCAAATGCAGTTAATAGATTTTTTTTTAAAAAAAGACATATTTATGGGAAATTCTGTAATGTTTCAAAAGGCACAAGAATAAAAAATTGTATATAGTGAGTCTAGTGTTAAAAAGCTGAAAAAATACATAAACGTAAGATGAATTTTTCCTGTGACCAGTAGATGGAGGGGCATCCTTGATGTCAGTTACAAAACCAGTTTTATCTGACCACAGTGACTTTGTAATGTGCGCCCTCTGGAGGATAACTATTTCTTTCTGTAAGGACCCAAAGCTCTGGCACTCAGCCTCACAGGTTTAAGAACAATTTAGTTATGTTCAACATATGGCAATCCTTTGGAATACTTAAGAGATGAAATCAGATTTTGGGTAGTGAATAATTTCATTACCAGTCATTCACTTCTTAACCCTGTAATCTAGGTTTGACTACAGTGAAACTGATCAAACTAAAAAGCAATAAATAGTGAAAAGTCAACTTGTACATCAAGTGATTGCTTCTGAGCTAGGTTTTGAAAGATATATGGAAGTTTGCCTGCTAGACAAAATAGCAGAGGGAAAAAAGAACAGCAGATACAAATCGGGGTAATAGGAGGTAACTAAAGAAATAAAAGCAGCCATATTGTTGGAACATACAAAGTTCTTATTGATTCTACCTTCATTATAATCTATCCACTCCCCACCCTTGTCACCATTCTTGCCTACCACACCACTTTCATCTCCGCACAGACTACAACCTTCCTGTTCTCCTGTTAACCTTTAAATTTCAATCTCGCCATGTTAAGCAGCCAGAATAATCTTCATAAAATGTAAATGATCTTATTCTTCTTCTAAAGAATGGTTTTCCATTACTCTTAATTTGGTTTAAAAATCATCATCAATCCTGACTATACACCCAACCATATTTCCTATCAAACTCTTCCCTCATTCCCTTTGCTGCAACCACTCTGGCCTTACATAGTAAGTGACCAACTCTTTCCCACCTTTACATGCCATTCCCTTCTCTTTCTACCTCTCTTCATCTGGTTAACTACTGCATATCATTACAGATTCAGTGTCATCTCCTCAAGGGAGACTTGGAGTAAAGAATCAGCTATAAAACCTACTCTACATCTTTAGAAATCATTTACTCTCTAGTTAACTGTTTCAATAACACACAGCAATAAGTAGCTCAACCACAAGATGAATTTTCTACAATCCAAACCTTCAGAGTCTACCTCTGAATGTGGCAGTAAAAAGTTTTTGATTTACATCTATTTCAAAGTCTAAGAACCTGAACTCTCACTCAAAACCCACTTATTTTTGGTGTTCTTATCGCATAACACATTAGAAAAAAACAACTAGGCCAGGGTATGAGAGGAGGGAAATAGAAGTTGAGAGATACACATGATGGTAATAGGATGTGGAGCTGCAAACAAAAAAGAAACTGAAAATAATATTTTAAGAATTAAAAAGGTTAACATCAATTACCTAGTGGTTAGTGAGATGACTGTAACATTGCTAAAGACCAGAACTTTGCCATTTCCTACCGTGTCTGCCAGACTGTCTACCGTGTCTGCCAGACTGTCTTTCTGCCATTCAATCACTGAGTGCCTGCCTCTTCGGTATAAGGTTAGCGACCTAAACTTCTGGCACCTGACTGGCTCCAGACTAATGGTATTTCTAAACTTTAGACGTTATAACTCCCCAAATCACAATGCTCAAGGTAAGACTTGCTCCAATATTTTCTGAATATATTCTTTTGGTTTTTTATATTATATAGGTTAAGAGGTGGAATGTGTAATTTTATTTTGTGTAACTGCAATTCAACTCTTAGATGCTATTGCTTCAACATATAAATAAATGAGAATTGGCACAACTGATAAGTTACTGATTGGCTTCTTATAATTGGGCAAATTCTTGTTTCGATCTGCAATAACCATACTCATATGGTTTGAACCAGCCTCCATGACGTCATCAACCTGTCATTTGAACCATTCACTGATGGCTCAGTGAATCACACCATCAATACAAACTGTGTAGTCCAGCAAACTATTTTCAGTTATTATACTATCATGATTTTTAAACTGATGACATTTTAGAAAGTCTTTAAATATGTTCAGATTTCTATTATTTATACTCAATGATAATGATCTTTAGTATATACTAACAATGCTGCTTAAAAAATGCAAATTATTTCCCTTAAAGCTACTCATGGACTAAGACAGATATGCAAACGAAACAGCAATATAACACAGTAAAAACAATAAGAGAGACACATACTAGGTACAGTGGCAACTCAAAAAAGGAGTAACCAACTACTCTTGAGTAAGTAAAATAGAAGAAGGAAAAGTTTTACCTGAACCAGCTCTAAAAATGTGCATAGAAGCCCTGGCCAGTGTGGCTCAGTTGGGTGGAACATTACTGAAAGGTCCAGGGTTCAATTCTGGTCAGGGTCGCAGGTTAGGTCTCTGTTTGGGGCACGTGCGATTGATGTTTCTCTCTCACATGGATGTCTGTCTGTCTGTCTCTCTCCCTCCTCCTCCCTCTCTAAAAAATCAACATGCATATCCTTGGGTGAGGATTTAAAAAAAAGGTATGAAAAGGAGTTGCTACGAAAGAGGGAGGGCATTTGAAACATAGCAATCAATGTGTGCAAAGGCACAGAGGCTTTAAATAGTATTGCATATTTGGAAGAACCAGGAATTGGGCTGAAGCACAAGCTGTGTGTAATGAGATGATGTGAGATAAACTAGTAAGGACAGAGCAACAAGAGTAGAGAAGTCTAGCAAGGAGTTTAGATCAAATGGAGAGCCATTAAAAGATTTTACAGAGAAATAATCATATTTGTGTTTTAAGAAGAGAACTCTGGTAGCAATGAAGCAGCCCACTGGATACTCTTACAACGGTCTGGCCAAGAGATAATGGAGGCCTGATTCCAAATGGTAGAATAGGGAGAAAAGGAAGGGGATAGAATTAACACAGAAGATGTAAAGTGATGTTGAGAGTGTAAAATAGGAAGCACCTAGCACGTGGGAACAAGATAAAGGAAAATACATTTATCTCTAATGACTACAGTGCCATTAGTCAGAATAGGGAATATAAGTATTAAACAAATATTGCTAAAAAGAACTCCCATATGTGAGATGATTAGGAGATACACCTAATTTGTAAATGTTAAAACTTTTTTTTCCAGCCCTGGTTGGTGTGGCTCAGTGGATTGAGCTACACCTGCAAACCAAAGGGTTACTGGCTGGATCCCAATCAGGGCACATGCCTGGGTTTCAGACCAGGTCCCCAGTAGGGGGTGTGTGAGAGGCAGCCGCTGATTGATGTTTCTCTTGCACACTGATGTTTCTCTTTTTTCTTCCTCCGTTCCCCTCTCTAAAAATAAATAAATAAAATCTTAAAAAAAAACTTTTTAAAATAATTCTTATCTGAGGATATGTTTATTGATTATCAGATAGACAAAGGGAGAGAGAGACATTGATGTGAGAGAAATGTTGATCGGTTGCTTCCTGTACACACACTGACAGGTGCTGAACCCACAACCTTTTGGTGTACAGGATGACGCTCCAATCAGCTAAGCCACCTGGTCAAGGATAATTTGTAAAAGATCAATTAAGATGCTTTTTAAAAGAGAAACTGAAACTTTAATAAATATATTAAGAGTAATTTAATATACAAAGAATTTAAGCAATTACTTGAAAAAGAAGCACTTGAACATTGTTAAAGGTATTTAAAAAACCCCACTAATAGTTCCAACCTATTTATATAATAACTCATATTCTGAGGGTTCCCCAAAGCAATCTGTAATCCATCCACACCACCCAAATCTATTCTTCCTTTCTCAAAAATGCTACACAATTTAAAGTCTCTGCTTTGGCATAAACCGTTCTCTCTCCTACAAATTCTAACCGCCTTCTCTCCTAAGAAACTTCCCACATTTCTCCTATGATGCTCCTCTGTCCTAACATTCCTAGGCAACATATTCATCAAGGCTTACTTTGTGATTCTTTCTCCAACTCTTCTTGGCAAAATAAATCTTAGCGAAGCTTTTACATGACATGCATCTCTCTAACACAGACCTTGTGTTTATGTTCTCTCCTCTCAGCTGCTCCGCCATAAACTGCTCAAAAGCAGGGAACTTTTTCTTCCTCATCCTGGTATCTCCAAGGCCTGGTATACTACAAAGTGCCCATAAGTGTTTGCTTAATTGAAATGAAAACAGCTGAATGTTCCAAAATAACATGACACACAGCAGCCAGCGGGCAATCCTGACTCCATGTCAGAATGTATCTAGTTACTACTGAACAGAGTTGGATCTAGAGTTCATCCACTTATTCCTGTGTCTGCTGCCAATAGAGGTCTTAAATAATGTGCTCCAGGGAAACTTCTGGTCAAGAAAAAGGTATAAACATGCTTCTGCTTCCTTGTGCAGCCACAGAAAGAATTACAATTAGGCCTCAAAACTACATCCAGAACTATCAGAAAATCGAGCTGTATGGTAGTCCAACCACCAAGGATTTAAAGAAGCCACATTCATCCACATGGGCAGGAGGGGTGGACACAGGCGGAGAAGTGCAGGGATACTGTGTGGCACGGAAAGGCAGCAGCCGACAGGATGGTCCCACATTCGTGTGTGGTGAATAAAAATCAGGAGGGATATTTTGGGAGCAAGCGATCCCAGCCCCAGGCCAGAACACAGAGCCCAGGGTCCCAGTGCCAGCAAGATAAAGCCCCATAACTTCTGACTGTAAAAACCAGTAGAGGTTGGGGCAGTGGAAGAAACTGTCAAATTTTCAGGAGACTGTGCTTTAAGGGCCTGCATGAACTTAAAATGTAGGCAGATCCACCCCCACTGGGATTCAGCATGCGGGCAACAGCTGGAAGGGCACCAGTTGCACAGGGCAAGTGCCAGGCAAACCTCCAGAAGCCAGGCAGAAGCACTCTCCCCTCTCTGAGCTCCCCCCACCCCTATAGAGCCACAAAGCAGGTTGCCCTGCCCTTGTGGCTCTATCCCACACAATTTACAAGTGCCTTTTCTACAACAGGCCACACTACTAAGACAGGGAGTCAAAGTAGCTCTACCTAATACACAGAAACAAATGCACAGGGAGGCTACCAAATTGAGGAGACAAAGAAATATGGCCCAAATGAAAGAATGGAACAAAACACCAGGAAAAGAACTAAATGAAACAGAGGTAGACAACCTATCAGATGCAGAGTTCAAAACACTGGTGATCAGGATGCTCAAAGAACTCACTGAGTATGGCAACAAAATAAAAAAGACCCAGGAAGAAATGAAGTTACACTAATAAAGAAAAATTTACAGGGAACCAACAGTGGAGGGGATGAAGCCAGGGTTCAAATTAACGATTTGGAATATAAGGAAGAAATAAGCATTCAACCAGAATAGCAAGAAGAAAAAAGAATTTAAAAAAAAAATGAGGACAATATAAGGTGCCCTGGGACATCTCCAAACATGTCAGCTGATTTCTCAGAAGAAACCTTGCAGGCAAGAAGGGATTGGCAGGAAATATTCAAAGTCATGAAAAGCAAGGACTTGTGACCAAGATTACTCTATCCAGTAAAGCTAGCATTTAGAACGGAATGGCAGATAAAGTGCTTCCCAGACAAGGTAAAGCTAAAGGAGTTCATCATCAGCAAGCCATTATTAAAGGGACTTATTTAAGAAAAACGAGATCAAAACTATGAACATTAAAAAGGCAACAAATTTACAACGATCTACAACTGAATCTAAAAAAAAAAAAAAAAAAAGCTAACAACCAGAACAGGAACAGAATAACAGGTATGGGGATCATTTGGAGGGTTATCAGTTGGCTGGGGAAAGGGGGACAGTGTGCAGGGATTAAGAAGCATAATTGGTAGTTATAGCCCTGGCTGGTGTGGCTCACTGGATTGAGTGCTGGCCTGTGAACCGAAGGATCACTGGTTTGATTCCCAGTTAGAGTTATTTCTGGGTTGCAGGCCCAGTCCCCACTGGGGGATGTGTCAGAGTTGACCACACATTGATGTTTCTTTCCCTCTTCCTCCCTCCTTTCCCCTCACTCTAAAAATAAGTAAAATCTTTTTTTTAAATTTTTTTATTTTAGTTTATTCAGTACAGTTTCTATCCTTTATTCCCATTCCAGCCTGTAAAAATAAGTAAAATCTTTAAAAAAAAATTTTTTTAGCACAATTTTCAATAGCCAAGTGCTGGAAGCAACCTGGGTGCTCATCAGTAAGTGAATGGATCAAAAAACTATGGTACATTTACACAATGGAATTCTATGCAGCAGAAAGAAAGCAGGAGCTCCTACCCTTTGCAAGAACATGGATGGAGCTGGAAAACATCATGCTAAGCGAAATAAGCCAGGCAGTGAAAGACAAATACCATATGATCACACCTTTAACAGGAACCTAAACAACAAAACAAACAAGCAAGCAAAATATAGCTAAAGACACTGAAATACAGAACAGGCTGACAGTGACCAGAGGGGAGGGAATTTCAGGGGAGAATGGGAAGAGTTTACAGGAACAAATATAAAGGACACATGGACAAAAACTAAGGGGGGTGGAAATGGGAGGGAGGTAGGGAGGGATGGGTGGGTGGACTGGGATGGGAGTAAAGGACAGAAAACTGTACTTGAACAATGATTAAAATAAAATTAGAAAAAAAATTTTTTAAAAAGAAGCATAATTGGTAGGTACAAAATAGATGGGGGGGATGTTAAGAACAGTACGGGAAATGGAGAAACCAAAGAACTTACATGCACGACCCACGGACATGAACTAAGGGTGGGCAAATTGTTGGAGGGAATAGGTGTACTGGGTGGAGAGGGGCAAAGGGTGAAAACTGGGACAACTTTTCAATAATCAATAAAATATACTCAATAATCAATAAGATATATTTTTAAAAAGCAATGTGCTCTAGGGAAACAAGATTCACTATTAACAATGCTTCCCAAGCCTTGACCATGGCTAGAAGCTATATTGGATGCTAGGCACACAGGTAAAGGGCAATGTTCCATTATCCTTGTGATTCAGGCATTCATAAACTTATTCAAACTTTGAAAAATTTCACTCATTAATGGGTCTTAATTTGTTATCAGTGGTATAAACTAGAACATTCTTTTGTCTTAAACTTTCAGTCTTCAAATTAAACATTCCAAAGACAGACATCATAAAAGTCATTAGACCTGGGCTCTAGTTTTGACTCCCCCACTACTTTGTTGTGTAAATATAGGTAAGTTACTCACACTTCATGATTTAGTTTCTCTCCTGTCAAATGTGGGGGTGGAGCCCTACAGGAAGTTCCTAATTCCTGCTCAGTTCTGTATGTTCATTTTGAGATATAATATACAATCATAAGTTCACTTTGTTGGGTATTCACAGTTTACAGATTTATGTTAGAAGTGAAAAGCCTTAAATTTATCTTATTCTTAGCATATAAAAGCTGTCTCTCCCATTACTTATCTTTTCAGTTAGCTTTGTTTGAATCTCTCTAATTCGTTATACAGGGTACATTTATGAAGTGTTGCAACAGGCCTTTTTAAAAATGCACAGAAGTTCTATGTCCAACTAATATTTTTCTTTGAAGTAGTAACTTTAAGAGGTAGTAAAATTATACCAATTGTACTGATATGATGATTAAGTAACACTTCTGAAACTCTCAAGAAAACTTAATTAGTCAGATGTTTTTAACCTAAAACAATCATTCAGTCTGATGGCCCAACTTATCAAAAATGACTCAAATATAATCTTTCACACCTACAAAAAGGACAAGACCTGGCTACAGCAGAAGTTAAAAGAAAAAGAAAGAAAGAAAGAAAAGAAAAGCCATTGGCCTTGGTTAGGTATCTCAGTTGGATAGAGTGTGATTCTGATACACCCAAGTTGTGGGTTTGATCCCTGGTGAGGGCGCATATAAATAAGCAACCAATGAATGCATAAATGAGTGGAACAACAAATTGACATTTCTTTTTCTCTCCCTCTCTAAAATTATAAGAAAGAAAGGGAAAAAAGGCTGTATATTGTTTATAACAGCAAACCAGGCAAATTCTTATCAAAAGGAAGCTAATAGTTTAAAGTATGACACATCCAACCAATCAATGCAGCTGAAAAAAATGAGCAAGCTCTTTGCATACTTACATGGAATAATGTCTAAGATAAATTAAAAAGTGACATGTAAAACAATGTAAATGACACGCTACATCCTGGTTTAAAAAAAGGGAGGGGGATAAATAAAATCTTTGAAGGGGGAAAAAAAAGCCCTGACTGGTGTGGCTCAGTGGATTGAGCACTGGCCTGAGAACCAAAAGGTCACCGGTTCAATTCCTAGTCAGGGCACATGCCTGGGTTGCAGGTCAGGTCCCTGGTCATGGCGCATGCGAGAGGCAACCGACTGATGTTTCTCTTGCACTTCAATCTTTCTCTCCCTCCCTGTCTTCCTTCCCCTCTCTCTAAAAATAAATAAATACGTTCTTAGAAAGAAAAAGGGAGAGAGATAAAAACGTATGGGGAGGAATGGGATTGGGAAAATGAGGAACAAAAATGGAAAGTTTATTTTTATATTTTATATTCTTGAGCCATGTGCATGAAATATCTATTTTAAAAAGCTAGATTCCTCAGATTTTGAAGATGATTTCTAAGAGAAACTCTAAAAAATTTTGAGCAATGACAAAAATCACTGTTTGGCCTCCCAAGATCGAAGTAAAATTTTTGTTCATCTGTACCCTGTAACCTGCCCTCTCTCCTCCAGCAATAAAAGTAATATAGACTCACTGTGAAAGGCTTGCAAGAAAGAAACAAATTTTAATTTCCTGACACTTTTCAGATTTTCCAGACATTGTTCTCTGTTTTTCCGCACTCAACAAAATAAATTTTATTCCCACCCAATAACACTGTAATATAAATTACATATTTATAGTGGAGATGTACTCACTGTGCATGCAGCATTAGGGACAAACCTCTCCTAGGTGAGGGTTTTCAATTACAGCACTCTTCCTACAGAAGAGGCAAGCAACCCCAACTCCCTCTCTACAGTGAAAGTGGTTCACAAAGGCTGTGAACCTAATACCTAAGCTCCCTTCCTGAGATTTCCCTGTTAGAGCTGGCAGAGAAGACCCTCTTACCTTTGGGGTTATGATACTAGGAAGATGCTGCATTACATCTTAGATAATGTAGTGGCAGTTAAGAGAACATATTGAAGAAAGCAGCCCAAGAAGAGATACAGACATAGTAAAAAATGCAGCACCATCATCTTAGCCAATGAATCCAGCCACACGTATACTTCCCGGTGATGTAAGCCAAATACACAGTCTTCTTAGTTTAAACTAGTTTCACATGCATTCCTGACCCTTATTCAAGAGCCCTGACCAATACAATTTATAAAACATTTTTCTTTCTTTTTCTTAAAAAAGATTTTATTGATTTTTAGAGAGAGGGGAAGAGAGGGAGAAAGAGAGGGACAGAAACATCAATGTGTGGTTGCTTCTCGTGTGCTCTCCACCGGGGACTCAGCCCACAATCCAGGCACGTGCCCTGACTAGGAATTGAACCTGCAAACCTTCAGTTTGTAGGCCGGAGCTCAATCCACTGAGCCAGCCAGGGCTCAAAAGTTTTTCGTATCATTGAATATTCTTTAGCAGCATGGTTTGAAATGCTGATATAGCTACTCCATCACATGAATATACCATAATTTATCTATCACTACCTTATTAGTATTAATATTATTAGTATTTTCCTACTATTGATAATTTGGGGCTCTTTCCAATAACTTACAATTAAACACAGTTTCTTTTAGAAGCTTCAACTGTACAAATTTCATCTTTATGAAGACTATATGCAGAATACCAAATGTGTGCACAGCATAGAAAACAATGCCTCTCAGACTTATAAAAGGTATATATACTGTTTGAAAATCTATTCTTAGGGATCCCCAAAATTTGTTTTTCAAGCAGTCAGTTACTGGGACAACAGTATCAGAAAAATAGCCTATAATCTCCTTGTTCCTCCTATATGCACAATGAATGACAAAGTGAGACTATATCAAACACACAAATCCCTAAAAAGCTATTCTCCTGCTCTTGCCCTATATTAAAATCTAACAGTTCTTTTTCAAATGAGATTGTATATGCTGTTCACACTGATTCAAAATCTTTCAAAAAGATAGTGTTCATTTTAACTTGCTAAATCATGTTCTAATGTTCTTTATAACATGAGAAACTAAAGTGCAAGCCATCATTTGTCTGATCTTGTTAGACAAATAAGAGATTCTGTAAGGTATCCTATAGTTAAGACTCATCTCTACCCTCCCAGAAAAGTAGACAAAAAAGAAGTAAATTTTTAGGGCATCAAAACTGCTATATATTAAAAGAAGAAACATTCATTCACTAAATCATAACTATGAGATTGACTAGGGCATATAATGAGGCTCACATGTGGAAATAAGTTTAACCAAGCAGAATTACTCTACCTTTTTAACAAAATTTTTTCCTTGTAATACATTTAAATGCAAATGTACAATGCTGTACATATCACAGGACCTACTAAAGAATAACTTTTGGTATGAAGTCAATCTGTTTTAAACTTTTTAAAAAAATTAGAAATACTAAGCAATTTCATGCTAGGATGTCTGGACTGTGGAATTACCATATAATGAACTTATTGAAAGCATTATTAACTTAATGAATGGCACTATTGTTGTTATTTAGTATTATTACACCAGGAAATAATCTACAAATCTGTAAAATAAGCACTGGATTAAAAGACATTTACCGGTACCATCTCCTATCTCTGCATTCCCTGCCACATAAATTCCTCTGCTTAGAAAACGCCTGCTTCTGCCTAAAATAAAAATCATAAGATATTAGAAGAGGTCAAGAATACTAATTTCATCCCGACTGGTGTTGCTCAGTTGGTTGAGCATTGTCCCACAAACTGAAAGGTTGCCGGTTCAATTCCTGGACAGGGGAAATGGGTTTTGGATTTGGTATGAGAAGCAACCAATTGATGTTTCTCACCTCCATTCCCCCCTCTCTAAAAATAAATAAGTTAAAAAAACCCAAACTGGATTTCTTTTATGTTTGTTTCTTTTTAAACCAAGTTTGTTTGCTTTGAGATCTTGGGAACAAATTGTTATTTACTTTCTTGGATTAAAACTGTATAGTTTCAGAAACAGATTTTCACTTTTTTCAATGGTAGCCTACCTACCCATTTCTACTACACTGGGCAAAACCAAAAAGTACCCCCTAGTTATTAAAATTTATCAGGAGACAACCTACAAAAGGCTGAATATCTATATGTGGTCAGAAATTCTCATGCTTTTAGTTTTAACATTTTGACTAAAATGAGGTGATGGGAAAATTTCCAACAAACAATACATTTTTAAATAAAAAATAAGTTTCCCTAAAAACAGCAAGTCAATTCTGTAGATGCTAAATCTTAAGAAACAAAAAAAGACCCAGGCAAATAACTATTAAAACAAACAAACCTAAAACTTCTCTTTTAGCAACATGTAAGCATGAAATGGCAACCAAACCCTTAATCTTTTTTTTAAAACATAGTGGTTTAAGGAAATTAACTAAGGCAGTAAGAAATAAAATACTAAATAAATATTGTGCCACACAAAAAGTGTTTAACTAGTAGTAAACAGAGCATAAAAGCTTTCACCACTTGACATCTATCTGGGAATCCAGAATGGTATCCATGTAAGAGAGATATGGGGAGAGGGACAATTATTTAACAGAATGCTGAGGGAAAAATTTTCATTTAATTAGACAGTCGCGTAAGAATTTTTGGTTAAGAAATTTTCAAAAAAGACGAACCACCTATACATTCAACTTTACATTGTACATGTGGTATAACAAGCCCTAAAAGGTGGCGGTAAGTCAAACAATTGAATGAATGTTCAATTAAAATTCTTGCATAAATTAATATAACGATAACCTTCAAGTTAATCATAGTGCTAATAAGTCATGTATGTAGTGAAAGCTATTATTTAGGAAAGACACAAGCAGAAAGATTTAAAAACACAAACTAAAAGTACAAACATTTAAAAGAAACACTTCCATTGTTACAAAAATATCTGTAATACAAACATGTAATAAATAAAAATTCCTAAGATGTCACAAGTAACTTATTCTTAATAAAGTGAAGGCACTGCCTACAACTGATTTAGCTTGCACAAACAAAAAACGTAAGGCAGAAATCATAATTATTAGTAAAACTTTACATCTGACTTTAAGGATTCTCAAAACCTCTACCACGACTTTCACATAATAGCAATCATCTTTCTTGCCCTTTTGCAAATGGGCCTTCTTTTAAAATGGAAAGATTACCTGGAAACGACTTTACAAAGTAGTTTTTACACTAATTCAAAAACAATCATTAATATCTTGAGAGTCTCTGGCACTTAAAATATAAGAGAAGACACATCTCCCCAAGCATTCATAACTTTATGATAATGCAGCATCACTACAATATACATGAACCATGCAGAAAAACGCAACTCAATTTTTTTAAAAAGCAAAATTGACGTTGATTCTTGATCTAGATACTTTTTTAGTTCCCACAAAGATCATGTTCTTGAGTAGCAACCTGAAATATCAGTGAATTTTTTAAAAAACCTGTAACTCTGTTCATAAATTAAAACTTGAATATTTTGAAATCAGCATTCAGCTGCACAAATTCGTTTATTTTTTTCACCGTTGATATTTTTAACTTTAAATAGTGGGTAATTTCTAAACCAAGAAAAAAAAACCACTGGGTCAATACCCTTGTTACCTGTCTCTGCTCACCAAAACAAACAAAAAGCAGAACCTCCTTCCCAGCTTTTCTCTCCTTACACACAAGTATTCACCTACTTTTTCTAAGCTATCTTTGCTCTGAATTCTCCACAACACCTTTACCTTAAACCAAAACGAACCGTGGGGAAGATTAATTAAGCTATATTTCCAGGAGACCCGCTTCATGGTCCGGCCTGAGAGCAGAAAGGCTTCCGGCCCCCTCTTCGCCCTCAGTTTCCAGACCCTTCTCCCAGCCTCCCGCACCAGCTCAGTACAAGTATGAACAAGGGGGCCCGCAATGCTGGGGCCGAAAGGGCAGAGCCGGGGCCTAGACCACTCCACAGCCCCAGAGGCGGCTCGCGCGGTAGGGAGGTGGTAGCGGCACCGAGAACCGGACGCCGGAGGCCTGGGTTGTCTAAGTAAATGGAGGAGGCGCTCGGACTTGGGAGCGGGACCCCCTTTGCTGCCTCGTTTACCCTCCCCTCCCCCATGCTGGAGAAGCAGGGCCCCAGCCGGTGCGGGAATGGGGAGGAGGTAAACCCGTCCTGTCACTGCACCGGGAGAAGTTGGAAGGAGCACATGTTCTACGGAGAGAGGCCGCGGCCGCCCCTGCCCAGGCCCCTAAAGCCAGACACCACTTCCAGCCCTCCAGGTTCGTCCCCTGCGCCTCACCAGGTCGTAGTCCTCTTCATCATCGCACATGAAATCATCTTCCATGTCAGACATCTTGGCCGGGAAAGGGGGAGGGGGAGGAGAAATTGGAGACAACCTCCTCCCACAACCCTCCGCGGCTGAGGCGTCACTCCCAGCTTCTCCTTCCCTTCCTGTCTCTCTTAGAGGAGCTAAATGTTTCCACCCGGAACGAATACGCTCGGCATTGACAGGATTCGCTACGACTCCAAAAGGGAGTGCACTGACCTTTCTTCCTGCGAGACGGTTGGTGCCTTAGCAACTAAACCTAGCAACTGGGGAATCGTCGAGTGCTGGGGAACTCAGCTAAAGGGCCTTAGAAACCTTGCGCACACATCGAGCAGTTTCCAGCCTCCTAGGCAAGGGAACAGTCTCCTCCCTTGCCTGGGACTCTGGAACCATCTCATTCTGGTGAAAATTAGAGGCAGCCTAGAACCAGAAGCCTTTTGCGGAGTAAAGGCTGACATGCGTGTCCTGTATGATAGGTAGTGTTATTTGTACCGTCATTATCTATATGCTTTTAGCCTACCCACTGCGGTGAGTGTTCCTGTGGTGTTTGGAGACCTTTACAACAGTACAGTTTTACACGTAATGTTTGTTATATTTGTAGTCGGCAAAACGATTCTGTGGATTTCCCAAAGTAGTTGAGCATCAGCCAGATGAGGCGCCCAAAGTCTTATTCAGTTGTTCGACAAATATTAAACTGACATGTACTGCCGTTAGGACCATACTAAGGTGGCAGTTACAGCCAATTTTTAAAAATGTATGGTTGCACAAAATCGTCAGCATAATTCGAAATAAGAAAATGAAATAAAGGGAAAAAACTACTTAGCATTTTTATATAATGCTAAGTGTGGACTCAGTTCTGCCCACTGGAGTCCACAAATTTTATATAGTTATAGCACAGATATAATTTCAGATTCTTTTTGTACCTAGTTATGTAACAGCATAGGATATGTATACAATATATTCTTGACAGTGATTATTTTAATAGTTGTTTAATAATCCCTCCTTTGAATGAACCAATATACCTTAATTTACATTAGCATGCCATTTTGATACATTTAGAATGTTGCAAAAATAACACTATTTTAAACAATTCTGCAGTGAATATCTTTGCCACTTTGTCTCAGGAAAAAGTCAAAGGAGCATTACAGGCTGGATTTTTTTAGTAATGAATTGATTACTTGATTTAGTAATCACATTTTAGTAATTTGTTGATTCACTAATCACATTTTTGGTCATAGTTCTTAAAAGTCAAACAATATTGCATACTTAAAATCAAATTTTCCCTAATGGTTTTTTTCTCCCATTATTTGGTTATGAGAAATTTCAAACATACAGTCAAATTGAAAGAATAGTCCACTGAACATGTGTATATCCACAGTCAGCTTTGTGTCTGTATGTATTTCTTCAAAGATGCAGATATGAAATCACTCTTAAATGCAGCTATGAGTATTTCCTAAAAATAAAGACATTTGCTTATGTAATTACATCATTGTTACACTAAGAAAATTAATCATTCCTCAATATCATCTAATAGCCAGTGCATGTGCAAAATTTCCTTATTAAACATGTAATTTTAGAATTGAAAGAGCCTTAAATGATACCATGTTAGAGTCCAAGGCTTCCCAATTATAGCAGCTCATTAAATTATAGCTTCCCAAACTCCACACCAGATTTGAATCAGTAGATCTGGGGTAGAGCTCAGGAATCAGTACCTGAAACCTTACAGCAAAACAAAATCTCCTTATACGGGGATGACTATCCATCTCAGTTTGCCCAGGACAGCCCTGGTTTAGTACTGTTTTCCCAGAATAATAATTATCAGCATCTATCATTCTCAGAAGTTTAGACAATAGGCACATGGTTACTCTACCAGAAATTTGTAATTCTTCAAGAGAAAGTTGAATCCTAAGGTGGTCAAAGATTTATTTGCTCAGAGTAATCAGAGCTATATAGTTTTGCTTCTTAATTAATGAAAGAATTTTGAAATTATCAACCATGTATGTACTGATCACATGTATAAAAATCATTTTATTGAATTTATATAATTTACTGCTTTTTAATGTAATTATTTACTCCTACAATGAAGAAAGAATTGTTCAAGTAAATTATTGACTAGGAACATTAGGAAAAATGTACCTAAATTTTGAGCATAATATCCTGGCCATCTCCAAATTTCATAAACCCAGTCTGGAAATTTGCTAAGAGCAGTTAAAATGGTCTTCATTGTGCTTAGCACATTCCTTAAGTACACAAGTGTAATGAATGTTTGTTGAATAAATAAGCATGTTAATTAATCTTTCTGTGCTAGGAGTGCCCTTATATCTATCACTACACATCAAAATCTTTTTTGTCCTTGAAAGTGCATTTGAATGTTACCTCATTCACACAGCATATTCTGAATACTTTGTGCAGTTATGAAATTCTTTTTCTTGCTATCAATTTTACTGAGTGGTAAATAATAAACACATTTTAAATTAATTGATGTGACAGTTAATTGGTGCCCTTTTTGAAGTGGATGCTATGTTTTTAAAAAACAGAAAAAAGCTTTGTTGAGGTACATTAAAATGCACATAACGTGTATAATTTGATGAATTTTCATGTGGGGGAGCTTTGCCTGCAGAGCGCCTGGTCCACCGTGGATGAGAATAAGTGTACCAAGACATGATCTGCTTGGGGAGGAAAGGTGGCTGAACTCTCAAAGGAGAAGAAGGGCCAGGAGCTTTTTCCTCAGTGGGCTTTTATTGGGTTCGATTTGCACAGGAACACAGGTAAAGCTCATCAATCATTGTCAGGCAGTAAGGATCAAACAATAAATAACACACAAAGAACTATAAGGGCTTATTCTGAGTCAGGGTCAGTTAGCTAAAGGGCCAGGAAACTTTGGGGAACAAACTCATTTCAAGCTTGGACCCTTATCAGAAAACTGAGGACATTCTTAGCAAAGCAGGTTTTACAGGGTTTTATACATTCTTTCTTAGGCCTGATCGCAGGGGGAAACCCGCCCTTTCCTGCCCAGGGCTGCACCTACCTCCAGCATTGTTTCAGGTTTAAGCCAGGCAGGGGAAGTAAGGCAACCAAGAGATTAGAAGACTTTTCACAGACAGAATGAGGACTCAGACTCTGTCAAAGCCGAGGGCCTAGGGTTCATGACCCCCTTTTTCTGTAGCCCCCCAAGTCTTTCCCTGAGGGCCCCTTCATGACCATGCCTGTCTTAGATCATCCCTCCCTTGTGGAATCTTACCCATCATTGACTTGGTCATCTGCCCGGGGCCAAGAAGGGTTAAGTAAAAGGGACAGAAGCAGTGCCCGACAGGAAGATAAGCTTTGTCTCCTCAGTGGCTTAGGGTCTCAAGGTTTCTTACTCATCCTTAGCCATGGGGGGGTCACAGCTTCTGAAACCAGGCAGGATGGTTCCCAACATTTTGACATATGTGTAAATCTGTGAAACCATCAGCATGACGAAGATAATAAACATATTTATCACTACAGAATTTTCTCATCACCTTTTGGTAATTAGTCTCCTCCTCCCTTCATTTTTCCCAGTAAATCACTGATCTGTTTGTTTTGTCACAATAGATTAGTTTAATTTTCAGGAATTTGATGTAAATAAAGGATCTAGTATGTACTTTCTTTTGCCTGGCTTCTTTCACTCAGTATAATTATTTTGAGATTCATCCATGTTGATGCATGTATCAGTTGGTTGTTTCTTTTTATTGCTGAATATTCCATTGTGTGGATATACCACAGTTTATCCTGTTGATGGGTATTTGACTCTTCTTAGTTTTTGACTAATACAAATAAAGCTGCTAAGAACATTTGTCTACAGGTTTTTGTACAGACATGTGTTTTATTTCTCTTGTGTAATGTGGTGGATGGACTCCAAGGTGGTCTCATTACTCATGCTTTTGAATAATACTTTCCCTCAGGGGTGACCAACCTTTTGGAATCTCTGGGCCACACTGGGAAAAGAAGAGTTGTTTTGGGCCACACATTAAATACATTGTGACACATGATCACAAAAGAGAAATCTCATAATGTATTATGTAAATGTACTATTTTGTGTTGGGCCACATTCATAGCCATCCTGAGTTGCTGTGGCTGGGGGGCTGTGGCTTGGACACTACTGCTCCCTTTTCAGTATGGGTGAAATCTGACTTGCCTTTAAAAAAAAACAACTCTGTTGGGTATAATTGACAAATAAATGTCACTTGCTTTTAACTACAAGATACAGCAAAGGTGATGTACATGATTACATTACACAAGATTGTAAACCCATCTTGCTAGGACAGACTCTGTCTCCTTTTCTGGCTTTTATTTTTTTATTTTTATTTTTTTAAATATATTTTATTGATTATGCTATTACAGTTGTCCTATTATCCCCCCTTCATTCCCCTCCACCCTGCACACCCTCTCCCACCCACATTCCCCCCCTTTAGTTCATGTCCATGTGTCATAAGTTCTTCGCTTCCACATTTCCCCTACTATTCTTGCCCTCCCCGTCTATTTTCTATCTACCTTCATTGCTACTTATTCTCTGTACCTTTTACCCACTCTCCTCCTCCCACTCCCCTGTTGCTAACCCTCCATGTGTTCTCCATTTCTGTGGTTCTGTTCCTGTTCTAGTTGTTTGCTTAGTTTCTTCTTGTTTTTGTTTCAGTTGTGATTGTTAATAACTGTGAGTTTGCTGTCATTTTACTACACCTGTTTTTTATCTTCTTTTTCTTAGATAAGTCCCTTTAACATTTCATCAATAGGGGCTTGGTGATGATGAACTCCTTGAACTTGAACTTATCTGAGAAGCACTTGATCTGCC
>CM052538.1:142515088-142672020 GCA_028533065.1 Trachops cirrhosus
TGGTTGTATGTTTTTTTCTTCCTTTTGCTCCACTCCATTGATGTGAGACCCATCTTTCATTCCATCCCCATTGGTTCCCTGTGCATCTTTCTTCATTAAACTTACTGTAGCCTGCATTTTTTCAGCTAATTTGTGACCAAAATCAGCCAATTCTGTGAGTACCTTGATAACCAGTGCTTTGAACTGTGCATCTGATAGGTTGGCTATCTCTTGGTCACTTAAAAGGATGGGTTCTGGGGCTTTCAATTCTTCTTCTGTTTGAGCCATCTTTTTGCTGTTTTTTGTTTTGTTTTGTTTTTTGGTCTTGTCGAGCTCCTGTAGTGAGGGGTGGGGCTTTAGGAGTTCACCTGGGCGGGGCACCCCAGTTGCTGGGTTACGATGCTGTATGTGGGGGCGGGGTCCGAGAAGGAACAATGGCACTTGCTCTGCTCTCTGTAGGACCCCAGACCCTTCCGCCACTTTCTCCAAGCCAACCAGGCCCATCTGGCACCAATTCCAGTGTGGGTGGGCCTGTGCACCCCGTGGGACCTTCCTTTTCAGTCAGTGACCCAAAGCTCTATTTCCTGGTGCTGGGACCCTGAGTTGGGTGCAGTGCCTTGCTTCACAATGGCTGCCTCGCTGGGTCTGCTGGTCGCCACCCCCTGGCCGGGGCCCACCAGCCACCGCTGCTTGTTTGCCCAGGGTCTGCTAGGTCTGCTGGTCGCCACCCCCTGGCCGGGGCCCACCAGCCACTGTTGCTTGTGCGCCCAGGGTCTGCCTGCTGCGGACTTGCGCGCCACCCCGGGTGCTCAGCTCTCTGCTCCGCGTCCCTCCCCTGGCTGGACTCTGCCCCTCCTACCAGTCTGGATGAACGTGTCTATTTTTAAATCCTTGGTTGTCCAACTTCCATACACTTCAATTTTCTGTCAGTTCTGGTTGTTATTTTGTTTCTATATCGTTGTTGTCCCTATCTTGGTTGTGCGAGGAGGCACAGTGCGTCTACTTATGCCTCCATCTTGGCCGGAAGTCCTTTTCTGGCTTTTAAAAAGCGAGTGGCCCTGTTGTGAAGGACCATGTGGCAAAGAGCTGAGGGTGGCATTGAGCCACCAGCTAGCAAGAAACTGTGGCCTTCATGCTGACAACCTAATAAGAACCAAATTCTGCTTACCGCTGTGTGATCTTGGAAATGAATCCTTCCCCAGCTGAACCTCAGATAATACTTTGTGAGATCCTAGAGCAGGGGTGTCAAACTCATTTTCACCAGGGGCCTCATCAGCCTCAAGATTGCCTGTAAAGGGCCAAATGTAATTTTAGGACTGTATAAATCTAACTACTCCTTAACAGTTAAGCGAGAGCTTGGTGCTGCTGCCGGGTAGAAACAAGGTGCTGGGCCATATAAAACAAGGTGGAGGGCTGAATTTGGCCCGCGGGCCTTGTGTTTGCCACCTGTGCCCTAGAGAGAGGAGCCAGCTAAGCTGTGCCCTGACTCTGAACCACAGAAACTGAGATAATCAATGTGGATTGTTTTATACTAAATTTGTGGTAATATTGTTATACAGCAGTAGAAATGAATGACAGGTAAATACCTAGTAGTAGAATGGTTGGATCATATGGTATGTATATGTTTACCTTTTTAAGAAACTGTCAAATTGTTTTCTTAACTGTTTTTGCAATTTTGTGTATCAGCAGTGTATAAGAGTTCTAGCTGCATCACATTCTTGTCAACACGTGTGGTCAGTTGTTTTAAAGTTAGCCCTCTAGCAGGAGTGTAGTGGTATATCATTGTGGGTTTAATTTTCATTTCTGTAATGACTGATGTTGAACATCTTTTCATGTGCTTATTTGTCATCCATGCATCTTCTTTGGCGAAGTAGCTCTTCAGTTCTTTTGTCTATTTTTAAATTGGGTTATTTGTCTTATTACCATTAAGTTGTAAGAGTTCTTTGTGCTTTTTGTGTGTGTGGTATTTAAGGACTATTTGCCCCACCCACTAAGATTTTCTCTTATGTTTTCTTCTAGAAGTTTTATTTAGTTTTAACTTTTACATTTAGGTCTATGCCCATTTCAAGTTTAATTTTATGTATAGTGTGAGGTGAATGTAGAGGTTTGTTTTTTTCTGCATATGGAAATTAAATTGTTTCAGTGTTGTTAAAAAGATGATCCTTTTCCTAGTGAATTGTCTTGGCACCTTTGTCAAAATAATTGGCCATTTAATTCTCAACATAATTCGATTCTTTAGAAGTATATTTTTTATAATTTTAGGTAACCTGTATTATTATTATTTTAAAATTGACAAAGGAAGAATACTTTCCTACTTCATAAGGATTGTTGGGAAGATTCAAAGAGATAATAATAAATGTAAAGTGGTTACTTAGCAAGAGGCCTCACATAAGGAAGATAGCATAAAAAAGTAATGTGAGTTTTGTTTTTTGGTTTCCAGTTGGGGGTCTTCAGTAGTTGGAGAACAAGTTATTTTAAAAGTAATGTTTTATAAAAATAATAATGTATAAATTTTCGAGACAAAGTTACTAATTATTTCAATAATTTTTCTTGAAGCATACTTCACTGAGGTCTTATCAAAACTCACACACGTCCAGAAGTAGGCTGGGCTAGGAGTCTAGAGACCTGGGTTTTAATTCCAGCCCCACTATATCCTTACTCTTCACTTCGGCTCAATTATTTCAAAAAGGGAGTTTTACTTTTTTGTTCTATATGATGCTTTCTAGTCTTTATCACTTTTATTGCAACTGCAATAGAAATGTATCCAAGATTCAAACTAATGTTTTGGCATCAGTTATTAGCAAAGTTAATATTTAGTCATCAAATACATATTCAATAGGAAATATTATTTTATGAAAGAGTTTTTAATACTCATTGAATTCATTTAAAAATACTGTACAGAATGAGGTTGTTTAGGGACTATTAACAATATGCAAAGCTTCAAAATTTAATTATTTTTCAGTGACCATAAAAGGATATATTAGAAACATATCTGATTTAAAAATGATCTTTCCTTTTCCATATTTACTGGTATTCCTAGAAAATTTACATTTTTTCTCACTAGGTTCTCTCTCCATTCAAACATATTTATAGAAGTGACAAAATGCCTCCCCTTACTCAAGAGTGAACCACAAGAAGCATCATGCTAGGATTTATGGGCATTCAAAAAAGATATAATCACTTCATCTGCTAGTGATAAGGAGGGAGTGAAATAATAGAAAGTAGTCTTGGATCAGAATAACTTAGTTTTAGTGATATTCCATTTACAGTAACAATGCAAGCAGGTGCCAACGGGTTGCACACCTTTAGCTACACTTTGATATTGTCAGTTCACACTTTAGCCTTCACCTCCAACTTCCCCTTCCCCATGTACACATGATAGAAACTCTGGAGTGGCAACTTACCGAATCTCTCTGGGTTATGTCGCTACCCCTAGTGAGTTGGTCATGTTGGCCCACACTTCCTCAACTTGGAAACCTTGGGCTAAGTGTGTTACTAACTGGCTTTGCCCCGGTTAAATCTCAGCATTCTGGGGTACATAGTACACTAGAGAGTTAATAGACTTGAAGTTTAATTCAAGTTTTGCTACCAATTAGCAGTCTATCTTTAGGCAAGTCACTCCACCTTTTGGTCGTTCATTCAGTTCATCTTACCTATTGATTAAAAAAACAATCTGTCCAGTTCTGTTCTGGGTGCTGGGGATACATAGTTCTACGTTCAAGTTGCTCACTTTGTAATGGTAGTGATGATGGAGGTAGCAGACAAAAAATGCATAGAGAAAATAAATATGCAGAACTTGAGAGAACTATGAAGACAAGAACATGGAAATATGGTAGAGTGATGGAGTGGGGATGGTATGTTTCTTGATATAGGGCATCTAGGTAACGGAAATTTCTCTAGGTAACTGAAAAATGAAGAGGTTGAACTGGACGCCAAGGGCTCCTGAAGTTTGAAAGATATGCACTTTCTTCTTCTCACTATTAACTGTATTCTAGGAAGGTCCACCAACGCACCCATTTCGGAATAAATACAAATGTGTTAAGTCAGGTGCTGCATCAATTTTATATAGCCTGATTTTTAAATAACCCACACGAGAGGCAATAACTAAACATTTTAGTGTTATTTGGGGGAGTAGTTGCTGGTCATTAAAGAACAAAAATCCTAACTTTAAAAAAAAAAGCGCAACCTCAGGCACCTCGTTATAATTCTCTACTCAGATATATCCCCAGGGCACAAGAAAAAAAAACAAAAAAACCCTTCCAAAATCAGCTTTGCAGGCGCTTGACACAGGGGCTCCAGTGAGTCCCTGGTTCCCCCTAAGGTCCGAACTGCGTCGCGGCCGCACCTGACTGCTTTAGGGCGAGCTTGGAGCCCCGCGGCTCCGGGAGGAGGAGCCAGAGAAGGGGCGGACTAGAAGCGGCCAGCTCAGCCAAGGGGCAGGATTTCCGCAGGGTGGGGGCCGGTGGCTTCCGGAAGAAAGGGCTCCTACGGGCTCGTGCTGCAGTTGTCTCGGGATTCTTGATTCGACCGTTGAATCTACAGAAAAAAGATCATCTCGAAATATGGCTACGGAGAGCCCTCCCACGTGTCGAGTCCAGGTGGCAGAACATCCCAGGTGGGGGAGAGGAGATGCCGCGGTTTGGGACCACCGAGGTTGGCTAGGTGCAAATGGTGTCCGGGGCTTTTGGTTCTTCATAGGGGCGCTGCTTTTGCCCCTGGGAGCGAACAGAATCCTTGGGATTTTATAAGGCCTCGCGGCTGGACTTGCAAGAAAGACCACGCCGCACTTTCCACCTTGACTCCCACCCGGAATGTGTGTTTTGCTTCATCCATTCAGATCCTTCTTTTTCCTTTCTAGCTGAAGGTGGTACACTCTTCTGCAGGGCTTTAGCAGAAGTGCCCATGTTAACTTTGAACACCATCTCTTTGTCTCGCCTGCCAGCCGATAGTGCTTTTTGAGGTCCCCTTTCTAAGATAGTAATTGAACACACACACACACACACACACACACACACACACACGAAGAAGAAGAAGAAGAAGAAGAAGAAGAAGAAGAAGAAGAAGAAGAAGAAGAAGAAGAAGAAGAAGAAGAAGAAGAAGAAAAAGAAAAAGGGCCTCACCCCAAACAACCCGTCCCCCACCCCAAATCCCACCAAGACACCGAGGTGTCTGCATACATCTAAACAAATCATGGAATCTATGAATTGGCACCTGCTGCCAGTACCTAACTACACAAAAACGAAGAGTTTAGTGATACCTAGTGGACGATCTTTTCATTTCCGTGCATCTTGCAGGTAACTTTGTAGAAGTACTTCATTCTGATATAGAACCGAAATCTCAGAGAATGAAGTCTAACCTGCTGCAGTTTTAGCCATACAGATTTTCTAAGGTTGGCTTTGCTACCCCTCTGCTGTTTCTAATTTTTACTCACCCCCTGCCCTGTGAAATTTTCTCTCCAATATTAAGTCCTCAAGCTCTCCCTATTTCCAGGTATATGATTGTGTGACAGTTGACCATGTAACTTACTAAAACTTAAAAGCGCTTTTTCACCTTTAAACCAGCCAACAGTGGGTCTTTAGTTACCAGAAAGAAACCGTTTTTGATTACGGAGACTAGCACTGCTTTAGACTACTTGTGAATGTCTTTGGATGTCAGGATATTCTGAGGTCCTTGCACAGTACCGTTGCCCTTAAACATTTGAATGAATTAGGACACTGTTAAAGACATGCTTCCAATAAGATTCACGAAAAACTTGTTACATGAAAATAATCTGGTACCATGTAGCTTAGTCTTTTACATAAAACATATCTATGTATAAATTTGTCTTTCCATTTTACATGATTTTAATAATAATGCTCAGTATTTCTATAGTTAATCCTGTTGGGAATGGGGAATAGTGGTAAGGTACTAGAAATGAAGAATTGTTTACAAAAGGTTCTTAGAGATTTTTGCCTTTTTTGACTTTTACAATGTTCATTCAGGCAACAAATATTTATTCTGTGCTAACCGAATAAGAGATCATAATAGCAGACAGAGAAGTTTGCGCTCTGCCATTTTCTTCTGCATGCATTATGACTCTTAGCCTCGAGCACTGTTTCAGCCACATATTTGTTTTAGGAGGGGTGACTTAAGTTAAATTTAGGTAGTATATCTATAAATCCACCTGGCTGGTCATATGTTGCAGTTGCTGGACAGGAAAAAAAGGCACGAGAGTGAAAGATTAGACTGTCTTCTTGTGGAACGCCTTTCTTTGGGATGCTTTTTCAACTTCACAGCAACATGATCCTCTGAATAAAGGCATTAGTCGGCCAAATCACACATCTTAGTAAACTTAATTTCTGTTCTTTTCATACAAAAATCAAATAACAATAGGAGCTCTGGTATTTTTTTCTGCATCCCAATTGTGCGCGACCCCTGTGTTGTGAGACTGCTTTGACTTCTGCTCTCTCAGCAGTGCTGTCTCTTGTTTTTTCCTTCTGTTTGGGATTCAGTTTTAAATGGCTGGATTATTATTTTTTAACAGGTTCATTGATACATTATTAACATACCAAACACTTCACCTGTTTAAAGTTTACGATGAAATGTTTTCTGGTGTATTCACAGGATTGTGCAACTATCTATCACCATAATCAAAGTTAGAACCTTTTCATCACTCCCAAAAGAATCCTGCATCTCCCAGTCCTAAGCAATCACTAATGTACCAGTACTTTTTATCTCTATATGTTTAGTTATTCTGGAAGTTTCAAATAAATGGAATTACATAATATGTAGTTTTTGTGACTGCCTTCTTTCACTTATTATATTTTTCAGGTTCATCCATGAAACATGAGTATGTCATTCCTTTTTATGGTTGAATAATATTCCATTGTATGGATATAGCACATTTTGTTTATCCATTCATCAGTTGGTGGGTTGTTTCTCACCTTTTGTCTTTATGATAATGGTGCTGTACGATTGCATTCTCAGTAGGAAAGATCTGGATTGTTTAAAAGTACACTCAGTAAAGTCTGGAAACTCCCAGTTTTTTTCTTCACTATAGTCTCCGATTCTTATCCTGTGCTGCCAATTCTTCCCTTCTTAGGAGTTATCAATTTGGTTTGTGTCCTTGTAATATCATTTTATCTTGATAGTACCCTTATAATATCATTGTAACCATTTTTAAATAAAAATGTTATTGTTATGTTCATATAAGTAGAATCATATTTGTTTTTCTGTCCCTTTTTTTACTTAATATTTCTCAGAGATTATGCCATATCACTCCATACAGATTTATTTCACTGTTCTTTTTTTAAAGTTTCACTTTTTTAAAAAGATTTTATTTATCTTTAAAGGAGAAGGGAAGGAGAGAAGGAAAGAAGCATCAATGTAAGGTTGCCTCTCATGCGCCCCCTGCTGGGAACTGGCCTGCAACCCTGGCTGGGAAGTGAACCACTGAACTTTCTGTTTGCAGGCCTGCACTCAATCTACTGAGCTACACCAGCCGGGGCCTAAGATGAATTGTGATGGAAGGAGCAAAGTAGGGATTAACTTTCCTTCTCCTCCCCCAAGGCCAATTGTCCATACTTTGAAATGCTATTTTTTAACATGTTAAATTCTCAAATTTTATAATGATAGATAATAATTATTTTATTTTATTTTTTTTAAACAAATGTTTTTTTTTTTAAAGATTTTTATTTATTTATTTTTAGAAAGGGGACGGGAAGGAGGAGAGAGAAACATCAATGTGTGGTTACTTCTCGTGTGTCCCCACCCCCCACTGGGGACCTGGCCTGTAACCCAGGCATGTGCCCTAGACTGGGAATCAAACCAGCGACCCTCTGATTCACAGACTTGCACTCAGCCTACTGAGCTATGCCAGCCAGGGTTTATCTCATAAAATTTTAATTCATTCTTCTTTGCACTTAGCCATTTGGTCACCTGAGGGTCCTTGGAAAACAGTCCTTATATTGAAATCTATTTCACTGACTATAGTCATAATTTTGTTTCTCAAGTTCTGTTACTAAAACTGCTGTTAAAAAAGATCTCAAGTCAAAAGAGCATTCAGGCCACCAGATTAAACAATTTGTGCAGTGATAATGTGACCATTTCTGCCTTTAACGGTGTAGTCTTTGTAGGAACTTTTATTTTCAGATTGAAACTGCCCATTGCACTCTTTTTGGAGGCATCTGTTAAGTGACTACATTTTAAGAGATGGTGTCTTTCTGGTGACAAGTCCAGTGTGGTAAAAATGCAGCCTCCCCCAATTATAGCCATCATGCTTCATTCTGAGAAGGTTAGGTGTGAAGTTTAGAAAAACATGGACACCTCAGTTATTTCTATTCTTAGAGAAAAGTACTTTCCTTGATTGCTTTGATAGCCCTGTGCATTTGAGTTTCAAAGGCAGGAATGTTGTATGGTAAGCTTCTTGGTGATGGAGGAGTTATAGAAAGGTATGAACAGGCTGCCTTCCTGACGTAGCCTGAGAAAATAATACAGAATTTAGTAACTCAAAATCACTTCATTAAAACATATTTTAGGAGTCGTATTCTAACACTGCTGTTAGTGCTTCATCTTGTTTGTGCTTGCAGTGCTTATAAAAGCAAATTAATAAGGATTCAAGTTCAGCAGAACTTGACTTTTGTCAGTATGTGATTTTCACAAGCAGAAATAACAGTCCTTTTTGAGGATAGTGAAATTATGTAAGCCAGAAAATTTCTACAACACTACATCTCCCTTTTCCTCACACCTAATTGGTCACTAATCCCTATTGATTAGACTTTCTTATATCAATTTAATTTTCACCCTGCTCTATCTCCACCACTAATGTCCTGGAAGCATTTCTCACTACAATGGCCTCCTACTGGATTTCTTTGTTTCTGCCTTGCCTTCCTATGACCCATGTTCTGCACACTTGCCAGTGAGCTTTGTCAAGTGTGAAATCAATACACTTCATCCTTAAACATCTCTTCACATCCACTGTGTGTTAAAAGCTAGGTTCCTCAACTTGTCCTATGACGCCGTTTAAGATCTGTTTGATTACCACCACCCTCCTCTCCTACTTTTCTCTTTTGATGTATTTAAAGGTCTAATTATAATTTTCTGAATGCAGCATGCTGGGCCTTTTAATTCCATTTACCTAGAATGCTTCACAACACCCCACTTGTCTGACATCCTTTACAATTCATTTTCACTGTTGCCTCTATGGAAAGCCTTCTCTATCTTATTCTCCTGATTTTGGGTTTATCTTCATCTACATTCTCCCATAGTAGGGGCTAAATAGCTTTTTTCTGCTCCCAAAGGGCTATATTTGTCTGGCTTATCACTTTATTGTCATGCTGTATTGTCTTTTTTAGCTTACTTTTATATTCCTAGAGGCCAACATCTATTATTAATCTCCTTTTTAAGTATAGTACTTGGTAAAGTATCAGTAAGTGCTTTTTAAAAAGTTTTTATTTTGAAATAATTTGACTTACAGAAAAGTCAAATATAGTTAAAAAAAACTACTGTGTACTCTTCTCCCAGATTCTCCATCTATTAACATAATTCTATGTTTGCTTTATTGTTCTCTCTCTCCCTTTTTCTGTTATATTTTACTAAACGGTTTGAGATTAAGTTGAAGGTATGATGCCTCCTTAGAGTGTGTTTCCCAGAAATTAGAACATTTTCTAACATAACCAGAATAGAATGATCAAAATCAGGAAATTAGCATCGATACATTATCTAATTGAGAGACCTCCAGTGCTACTGATTATTCCACTAATGTCCTTTATAGCAAAAAATAACAATTTTCGGGGGTCAGTTCAATAGAGCACACATGTTGCATTTAGTTTTTAAAAATATCTTTTATTTTGAGGGGTAGGGATTTCCTCAGTCTTTCTTTGTATTTCATGACCAATTATTTTATAGAATATCTCTCAATTTGGGTTGCAGGAAAAAACTGTGAAAAACTTTGAAATGAACCAAAAAAATTACTGAGCGTCTCTAAGGAGAACCAGAAGTTGCCTGGCATACCTATCTTTCAAGTTATCTGATTTCTCTGTGGCTCTGAGCTTTTTGTTCTAGTCAAGCCACTTCATAGTGCTGTAGGTCATAGGAAACTGACAGCAGTGCAAATGATTCTTGTCCATAGAAATTGCACATTCTGTCTGGCGGAATGCAGTTAGGTGATTGTTGCTATTAACTAGTTTCAGTAGTTTTTGTGTTTACTTGCAAATTAGTTTCAACATCCCTTATTTGATAGTATATAAGCAGTACTTTGGGTTCTCCTTCTAACTGGTTATAACATTTTACTGGTTTTGTCATTAGTTAATGAGATAAAAATTTTTAACACATGTTTATTTTATACCTGTATAAGAGTCACGACTATACTTTTAAAAATTTCTCCTTTAACAGAGTTTATTTAATATTTCTTCATGGTTAGATTCACTTTATTTATTTTTGGTAAGAATACTACAAAAATGGAATTTCGTTTTCTCAGTACATTGTCTCAGGAGGTACATGGTGTCTATTTGCTGTGGTGCCAGTGCTGTTAACTTGGATCACTCAGTTAAGAGACAGCTGCCTGGTTTTTCCACTGTAGAAGTTACTATTTTCTCTTCTCTAATTAGTATCTTTTGGTGAAATACTTTAAGAATATGTTAGTATTCTGTCTCATATCAAACTTTCATTTACTGGTTTTAGCTTCCATTGATGATCCTTGCCTGAATCACTTATTGCTGTGACAGTCACCACATGATGATTTTTCTAGTTTTTTTAATGTTTTTTACATTTATTATTTGGCATTCTAATATAAGGAAGTGTTTTTTCTTTTCCTCCATTTATGATTTATGATTGTGTGGACACTGTGACTTCTATTTTATCTTATGGGTTATAACATGTTACTTTTATTACTATGTTGGTGGTCAACTTGTTTCAGATTTGGGCAGTGGGAATCTCTCTGTGGGCTCCTGTGTTACTGTCCTTGTTTCAGCACTTCCTTACTTTCTGGCACGACAGACAAGATGGGCCAGGTTTGTGTCTGCAGGAGAAGGTCTAAACCTATAGAAAATTTAATAGGAGTTTATTTAACTTTTTAAAACTTTTGTGTGCTTAGCTATACTCTTGTGTTGCTTAGGGGGGATTACAATATTTTTTGTTCCTGGGGTTTTTAAGGAAGGATGTCAGTAAAACATTTTGCTTTTTTATTTTTTAGGGGTAATTAATGATGGTAGATATATGGAATATGTTTCAGTGTCTATATCTTATGGACTTTTCCATTATGTGGATATTCTGACATATTTTACTCTTGTTTTCAGATTGCTAAAGCTAAAGGAGATGTTTAACTCTAAGTTTGGATCCATTCCCAAGTTTTATGTTCGAGCACCAGGAAGGGTCAACATAATAGGTATTTCAAAACTTCCTTCTCTAAGTTTTTCTTGCTTTGGTAAGATCCAAATTTTTGTTAATACATTATTTTCTTAATTTTTTTCCAGAACTGAAAAAAATTAGGATATTTTACATATATCTACTATAATAAGATACACTTTTGCATAAGGAACCATACTATATTTTCATATTTCCCAATGTATGTTATTAATGTTAATTTTGCCCATTCATTAAAAATTTATAAATTTATTGAAACTAGTTATTAATATTGTTTCATAAGGGATGAAAATATTGTTCTGTGCTGCAGGTTAAATTTTTAGACTGTGGTGAGTAATTTTGATGATTTTTACATTTACTCACTGGATTAGAAGAATACTGGGAAACCCTATAATTCCTCACTTTTAATGATAGTGTAATGACATGAAGAATGATTTTTTTGTGTGTTATTTATTTTTTTAAATTTTTATAATAGTTCATTTGAGCCAAACAGGTGCTAGGGAGCAAGATCACAAATGCTCTGGAGAAGTTTTGCAGCTCATGTATGCATTTGAGATTAAGCAGGGACAATACGAGAGATTACATGAAGGTGGGAGAAAATAATTCAGGAACTGGAATACAGGATAGTTAAACTAATGCTTTAGAAGGAGGGTTTTGAAAGGGGGCATTTCAAAGGTGTGTTAACCTAGATTCACAGAAACAATGGACAGATCTTGCTTAAGGCAAAGACAAGCCTTCTACTAAAGAAGTTATATGTGTGGCACGTGACTACCAACCATAACTTGCCCAGTTAGGAATTTATGATCAGATCACCCTATGAGGTTACTTTCCATGGAAGCCCTCTTACTTTCCATAGAATCCCTTTTTCTTTAGGAAATATTGTGTAGCTCTTTATCCAGTTACAATGATATTTAAGTACTGTGGCATGATGTGTGATTGTATCTATTCCACCAATATTTATTGAACACCTAACATGTGCCGGCACGGGGATGCCATAATGTATAAAATTGAAACAGCCCCAGTCTTTATGTAAGAATGGTTTGTTTTTATCAAGAGAAAATGGGATGTAGAATTGAGAAAAATCTAGGACTCAAAGGAGGATTAAAAAGAAAACTTTTTGCTATGGAAAATGTAAGCATACAAAAAAGTAGTTGGAATAATATAATAACTCCCATGTACCCAGGAGCTTCAATTATTATCAGCTCAGGCAATCTTATATTATTTTGAAGCAAATAATGGAGGAATTAAAAAATATGGAAGGCTTGAGTATGGTTAAATAAGAAGGGAGGGGAATGGAGTAAATCCATTGGGGAGAGAGATGGAAGACATCCAAGAAGGGAGGAAATGATGGAGCAGAATTCCCTAGAAGGCAAGAGGGCTGGCATCTAGAGCTTATGCTGAGGGCTACTTTGGCTCTTTTTAATGGAAGGCAAGGAAGAAAAGGATGCAGGTTGATGTAGGTAAATTTTTAATTTTTGTATAGAACGTTGAGGGAATTCTTATGGAGGAGAGCAGGAAGGGTTGAACGTTTAAGGAGGAAGCAGAAAATTTGGAATAGCCCTATAAAGAAGGATGGGAGAGGAGATGACTAGAAAAACAAAAGGTTTGCTGGGTAATACTGAGGACTGGTTAGAGCTGGAGACAGAGTTACAGCAATACCAATCTGCAAAGTTTTCGTTTTTTCCTTCTCAGCTAGTCGAAGTTGCCTGTGTTTGATCTGTATTTGGGGTTTTGTTTTGGATGGAGATTACAGGAGAATGACAATGATATCAGGAAGATGATGATATGCACCCAGGAATCTGTGCTGGGTAGAAAAAGAAAGAAAGGTAGTGGGGAGCTTAAACGGTAAAAAGGGCAAAGAACTGAGTCTGAAAAACAGGCAAGTGGGATAATCCGAGTAATAGAAATAGCAGGGTGGGAAGTTTTAATAAAGGATATGATATTTGAAACTAAAATTTCATAGGTAGAACAGTTCCAGGTGATAAGAAGGTCTGTGGTCATTACTAGATATGTCAGCACCATGGATGTAAGTAGATGGCGGAAGCAGAGAGGAGGAGGGCAGGTTCTCTATGGGTCAAGGGATTAGGAAGCTGGGGCCTTGGATTGGGTTGTTTACCTGGATGTTGTCCAGGTTATTTCGGGATTGGAATGGAGACAGGCTGGACTTAGGTGCTAAGGTCTTCACAGAAGAACTGAGTATCTGAAAGAATCATAGATGAGAGTGATGAGGAGGAGAGAATGTGGCTGAGCCTCCTAAGAACCAGAGGACAGAAAAAAGGCCTGGAAACAGCAGAGTAGGAGAAGAGCAACTCCTTGCTATTGTGAGAGAACTGAAAAGAAGCAATATTCTCAGAACAGAGAATATTAGAGCCTCACTTAGTTTTGTGGGGAAGGGACCCAAACCAAATGTTTTCCTGATAAGTAATTCTTATTCTAGTATACTTACTGAGTATTTTCTGATTTCAAAGAAGAGTTATATGAACCTTGGCTGGTGTGGCTCAGTGGACTGAGTGCCTGCCTATGGACCGAAGAGTTGCCAGTTTGATTCCTGGTCAGGGCACATGCCTGGGTTGTGGGCCAGACCCTCAGTTGGGGGCGAGTGAGAGACAACTGATCCATGTATCTCTCATGCATTGGTGTTTCTCTTCCTCTCTTTCTCCCTCCCCCCACTCTAAAAATATGTAAATTAAATAAATAAATAAATAACAATATAAAAGAGGTATACTATGTTTCAATGTGGTTAATTTAGTTAGTGCTTGGGATGAAATGAATTTCAGTGTTTATTAAAAGCATTATTATATTTTCTGTTTAAGTTTTATTAAAATATTCAGAAGGTAACAGTCTTATCACCCTTACTTGCCAGCAGTTCCTGCTCCCTCCCTGCCCTTCACCCAGTTATTTCCATCATTTTTGACCGAAGAGGAAATGTCAGAAGGCTGACATCCACACTGTAGCCTCCCCGACAGAGTCTGGTGGCTCCCTAGAGTTACGCTTATTTAAATACATGTTTTCTTTGGGTGGGGCTGGGAGAAAATCCAGACAACTATAATTGAACAACAGTAAAATGATTTAAAAAATAGTACACAAAAAATAAATATGTGTTTTCTACTTGTGAACCATTGTTTTGTATTATTGTCTTCTTGAAGGAAGTTGGGGAGAATGATAACTTGGAAAACTGCTTCTCCGTCATTGTCAATCTAGGAAAAAAACTATTATTATTACTTTTTTATTATTAAAAAAATTTTTTTTCTGTCATACTAGTTTGGTGGTGACAAACTCCTTTAGCTCTGTCTGTCTGGAGAGCTCTTTGTATGTCCTCCAATTCTAAATGATAGCTTTGCTGGGTAGAGTGATCTTGATTGTAGGTCCTTACTTTTCATCACTTCAAATATTTCTTGCCAGTCCTTCTGGCCTGTGAAGATTCTGTTGAAAAATCAGCTGACAGTCTTATGAGAGCTCTCTTGTAGGTAACTAACTGCTGTTCTCTTGGCTGCTTTTAAGATACTTTCTTTGTCTTTAACCTTTTGCATTTTAATTATGCTGTGTTTTGCTGTGGGCCTCTTTGGGTTCCTCTTGTTTGGGACTCTCCTGTGCTTCCTGGATTTATATATTTATTTTCTTCTCCAGATTAAGGAAGTTTTCTTTCATTATTTTTTAAATAGGTTTTCCATTTCTTGCTCTTTCTCTCCTCCTTTTGGCACCCCCATGATGTGAATGTTGGTATGCTTGAAGATGTTCCAGAGGCTCATTGTGCTATTCTCACTTTTTTGGATTTTTTTTTCTTTTTGCTATTTTGATTGTTTTCTTTTTTTTTGGCTTCCTTATATTCCAAATCACTGTTTTAATTCTCTGCTTTATCTACTGTACTGTTGATTCCCTTTAAATATACTTCATTTCAGTTAGTATATCCTTCATTTATTACTCGTTTTTTTTTATGCTGTTGAGGTTCTCACTGAGGTCATTGAGCATCCTTATAACCAGTGTTTGAACTCTATATCTAGTAGTTTGCTTGCCTCTTTTTCGTTCAGGTTTTTTTCCTGACATTTTGTTCTGTTCTTTCATTTGGGGCATTTTTCCTTGTCTCCTCATTTTGGCAGCCTCCGTGTGTTTGTTTCTATGTATTAAGTAGAGTTGCTACATTTCCTGGGCTTGGTAGCTAGGCCTAATGTAGTAGGTATCTTATAGGGTCCAGTGTCACAACCTCCCTGTTCATCTGAGTTAGGCGGTCCAGGTGCGCCCCTCCCCCTGTGTGGGCTGTGTACACCCTTCTGTTGTAGTTGATCCTTGATTGCTGTTGGCACACCAGTGGGAGGGATTTACCACCAGGCTGATTTGCTACGAGAACTGGCTATGACCACTGTGGAGGATCAGCTGTATAGGGGCCCACCCCATGGAACAGGAATTACTCCAGTGGGGCTCTGGTGCCTCCTGAGTCTGCCCCATGAGTGAGTTGCTTGTGCAGGTGATTGGGTGGTGCTTTGACATGGTCTGAAGTGGTCCACAGAGTCCACTGGCTCTGGGGCCTCCTAGGAGGTGCAGGCCAAGGTCAGCTACCACATATGTTCTGCCTGAGGCAAGCTGGCATGAGCTACAAAGTGATCTGCAGATGGCTGCTACTTGTGCTGGGTTTAGAGGTGCCAAGAGAAGCCAAGCTGAGAACCAAGGCCAGCTGCTGCTGCTGCTGCCAGGCCTGGGGCCACTTAGCAAGTGGTATGAGGCACAATGAGGCCAGAAGCTCCTTATTTGAGAGACTTTAGGGAAGTCTGAAGCATGAAGCTAGACAGGTCATTCCTATGGAAAAACCAGTAGAAGCAAATTTTGTGGACCCACAGGTTTATGGGGCGGGGTCTCAGGGAATCACCAGGGGTGGGTGAACCATGATAGGCAGGTTGATGGAGACTTAAATATGGTGCTATCCTGCCAGCTCTGTGGGAGAAGGAGTTTGAAAAGGAACCATGGTCTCTGCCTGCACTTCTGTATGTGAGAAAGCTGCCCCTCCAACTCTGGTCCTGATGCCAGACACTTCAGTTCCTTCTGGTATGTCCCTGGTGTCTTTCAAGCTGCTGCCCCAGCACTGGAACTCGGCAAATGAGTCCAGGTACATTCACGTGTGCACCCGTTACGAGAAACTGCCTGGGACTCCCGTAGTCCTCTCTCTCCCTCAGCCACAATCCCCGTTGGTTTTTACAGCCAGAAGTGATGGGGACTTGTCTTCCTAGCACTGGAAACCTGGGCCAGGAGGCCTGATTTGGGGCTGGGACCCCTTATTCCTCAGGAGGGATGTTTGCAGCTGAGTTATCTCCCAATTTTTATCTGCCACACGTTAGTATAAAAACAGCCTGCTCTGTATTTCCTCCCCTCCTACCAGTCTCAATGTGGCTTCTTATTTATATCCTTAATCGGAGGACTTCTATTCAGCTAGATTTCAGGTGGTTCTGAATTATGGTGGTTCTGTAGTTTAGCTGTAATTTTCATGTAGTTGTGGGAGAATGCAAGTACTGCATTTACCTATGCAGCCATCTTGACTGGAAGCCTATTTTATTATTTTGAAGGACACATCAATGTAGAAACAAAAGGATTGGTACCTGTAATAATATGTAAAATATTTGTTTAAAAATATAATTATCCAGTTGAATTGCCTTCCATTCACTTTATATTTTTCAGTTGATGAATGTCTGCCATAGGAACAGACAAAAAAACCTGGCATGTGGAAATATAATTGAGCTTGCTTAGCCCGTCTTTCTTGAATTGTGATTTTGTATTTAAATCTTATGAATAACAACCTTGAATTTAAATAGTAATTTGAAGACATTATGGTATACAGGAGCAAAAATTGGAAATGGGAGGGAGGAGGGGAGGGATGGGTGGGTTGGCTGGAATGGGAGTAAAGGATAGAAACTGTTCTTGAATAATGATTAAAAATAAATTTAAAAAAAGACATTATGGTATAGTAGAAAAAAATTCTTCCTTGTATTTCAAGGAGGAATTATAATGAAAAGGGTAGTTTGCTTCCTATGTTTGCTGACTATGTATAAAGTAGTACAAATTAAATATACTTTTTCTAACTTCTTTTTTTAAATCCTAGCTATGTATAGTATGCTTAACACAACTTATTAGTGCCAGTATAATTCATTAGGCATTTGGTTAGAATGCAAGAAAAGTAAAGCGAAGCCCTCACCTTAGTGAGCTCATTCTTTCGTGACGAATAGAGTGGACTTGTGTTAATATAAGGAGGAGTGCACTAAGGCTTCAGTCATTCATATTTTAAAAGTTAATGCAAAAGAACCACAGAGAAAGGAGATACTGCTTTTCTTGATGCTTCATATAACTAGTCACATAACATACTTGAAGATGTTCATTATGAATTAGAAAGTAGATAAAAAATCTTGTGAAGAAGTTTAAAATTAATAGAAACTAATAACTAATATACTTACGCTAGCTGAAGTTCCTGGCTCAGCTGTCTGGGAGAAAAAGAAAACTGAATCCCTTACTGCCTGTGGTATTTTTGTTTTCTGTTAAAACCTAGCCTCAAGTTTTTCCTGTGTATTAACTTGTATTTCTCTTGTGTTATCTATCTCCAATGATAAGAAATGTTTTCTCCTTCTTCTAGGAGAGCATGTAGATTACTGTGGATATTCTGTTCTTCCTATGGCTGTAGAACAAGATATATTAATAGCGGTGGAACCCGTGAAAGCAAACACTCTCCAGCTGTGCAATACAAACCCCTTATACCCGTGAGTATTTAGGATTGCTGTTATGTGAGTGTTTGTATTTGTACCCAAATGAACTCTTTAGGAGATATCAAATTTATAATAAGTTATTAAATTAATTGAAAATTTGCATCTGAGTTGCAAAAGAACCTAAGGCTACTACTTAATATGTGTGTAGTTTGCTCATTTGCTCATTCATTTAAGGAATATTTACTGAAGATTTGTCATGTTTCTGACATTATTTCAAGTAGATTACAAGCTCGGTGACTTCAGGCCCGGTTGCCTCTCCTCTTCAGCGCTGCAGCCTCAGTGTCAAACAGAATCTGGTACATAATAGATGTCAGTTTGTAGTACCTATGCTTTGTTAAATTAAGGATATACCTTTTTATTGTTGTTTCTAATTCTTAGTTTGCTAAGATTAAAACATAGTTAATGGGTATCAATTTTTTAAAATGTCTACTCAATACTGAAGATCAGTTTATTAAAAATATTATAAATTATACTGATGAATTTTCTAATATTGAACTCTTTTCATTTGTGAGATAAGACCTACTTGCTAATAATATATTATGATGGATGTGACTTGCTAAATACAAAAAAGATTTTGGCATATAATTGGCATATTATATTTTTGGCATATTGTTCATGGGACAGTTTGCCTGCAGTAATGTTTTTTCTGCAATTATTTTATGTGTGCCTTTGATAAAGCATTATACAAGGTTGTGCAAGATACAGAAATTCCTTACTTTTGTATGGGACTTATTGTATCAGATCCTTTTATTTTCTATTTATTTTGCATAATTAAGAATATATCATATGTGCATTTTGGACCCTTTACAGAACCTTACATTCATTATACAATTTTGCCATTGTTTGCAAATATTTAAAATTGGGTGTATAACATTAATAATTTGTCATATTAATTTATTCAAATTCACTTAACAATTCCCATGATAATAAATATGTGGTTTCAGTTTTATTTTTTCTCAAAAGCAGAGCCTGAGGTAGACTTGAATGAAGGTGGAGTATTTGGGAAAGGCTCCCAGGACCGGTAGTGCAAGAGCATGGGGAATGAGCGAGGGGAGCAGAGGGGCATTATCAAGTCAGGTACTTTGTGCTGCAGATAAGCTGCTTTATCCCACAGGACCCTAGGAAGTACGCTGCATGCCTCCCAGGATGCTTTGCATGTTGTGTAACACTCACTACATGCAGATGCCATAATTTGTTTATGTATTCACCATTGATGGGCATTTTGATCATTTGTAGTTTTTGGCTATTATGAATAATGCTGCTAAGAATATTTTTGTACAAATCTATGTGTGGACATGTTTTTCATTTTTCTTGGGTAAATACCTAGCAGTGGACTGCCTGGTTTACCTTTTCAAAGAATTTGCCTAACTATTTTCCAAAGTGGCTGTAACATTTACATTCCCACCATCAGTGGATGAGAGTTCCAGCTGCTCTACATCTTTGCTAACATATCTTTTTAAATTTTATCTACTATCATAAATATGTAGTAGTAGTGCATTGTGGTTTTTAATTTCTCTAATGATGTTGAATACCTTTTCATATATTTATTTTTCATCTGTATATCTTCTTTGTTTAAAGGTCTGTCCAAATCATTTGCCCATTTTTAAGTAGGTTTTTCATCTTCCATTATTGACCTGTAAGAGTTTCTTATATATTATAGAAACAAGTCCTTTGTTAGACGTATGTTTTGCAAAGTATTTCATCTAGTCTGTGGCTTGAATTTTCATTTTCTTTACTGTGTTGTTTGAAGAAGCATAGTTTTTAATTTTGATGAAGTTATAATTATTGATTTTTCTTTCAAAGTTTGTAATTTTTGACTGTAAATGTTTAAGTAACCTTTGCCAAACCCAAGGTTGCTAACTTTTTTTCCCAGTGTTTTCTTTTGGAAATTTTGTAATTTTAGTTCTTACATTTAGGTAAGTGATTCATTCTGAGTTAATTTTTGTATGTGGTATAAGATAAGCTTTATGTGTTTGCATATGGCCATCCAATTGTTTCCCACCATTTATTGGAAAGATTATTTTTTCCCATTGCATTATCATGACACTTTTGTTGAAGGTAATTGATAATATTTGCATGGATCTATTTCTGGACTCTATTCCATTCTATTGGTGTATTTATCTGTCTTTATGTCAATACCATACTATCTGAAATTGCAGCTTTATAAGAAGCCCTGAACTCAGGTAGTGTAAATCCTCTAATATTGTTTGTCTCTTAAGAATTTGTTTTGGCTATTCTAGATCTTTTGTACTTTGTCATTAATTTTAGAATCAGCTATTCAATTTCTATGAAAAAGCATACTGGGATTTTATTGGGGGTGCACTGAATATATAGATCAATTTGAGAAGAATTGACATCTTAACTGTATTTAGTCTTCCAATTCATGGACACAGTATATCTCTCCATTTATTTAGGTCTTCAGATTCTCTCAGAAATATTTTATTGTTTTGAAGGTGCATGTCTTGAAAATCTTTTGTGAATTTTTCTCTATTTATTTTGTGATAATAATCGTTCTTGTACTCATCTGGCCTAGTGTCTGACACAAACAGGGCAGCCACTGGGCACATGTTTGTTGGAAGAACAGGTGAATGAATGAATAAAATGTGTAAGTGGAATGTGAGTCATGTCTGCTCATTTTGAGGACTTTTTCTTAGCATTCATCAACATGGGTGTAAGAATGGAGAAAGCAGATGGGTGATGCAGTGTGGGAACAAAGGTTGGTGGAAAAATGAGTGCCTGTTTTTGAACTGTAGGAAAAGGCTAGGCAGAGAGGTAAGACAAGGATGGGAGATGATACTCGAAGCAAATACCATGAAAAAGAAAGCAGGCATAGCCATACTTAGTACAAAACAGACTTCAAGGCAAAAAGGGCAACAAGAGACAAAGATGGCCATTATGTAGAGATGAATGGGACAAGAAGACATAACATTTATTTATATATGCACCCAACTCAGGAGCACCAAAATATATAAACTACTAACAGACTTAAGGGGAGAAATTGATAGTGCCACAATAATAGTAGAAGACTTGACACCCCACTTACACCATTGGATAGATCCTCCAAAGTCAACAAGCAAATATCGGCCTTAAATGACATAGTAGACCACATATACTTAATAGACATATATAGAACATTCCACCCCAAAGCAACAGAATACACATTCTTCTGAAGGGCCCATGGGACATTTTCAAGGATAGAAACCATATGTTGGTTCACAAAACAATGTGAGTAAATGTAAGAAGATTGAAATTATACCAAGCATCTTTTCCAGAAACCAAACTCAAAGTCATGGAAGATTGTGATCTAAATGATGGAGAATTCAAAAATAGATGTTAAGAAACTCAGTGAGGGGCAAGGAAATTCAGAAAGGCAATTCAGGGAGCTAAGGAATAAAACTGTCACTTTTTTTTTGTGATACCTTGTTAACGTGATGATTCTTGGTGCTTGAGGAGTGGTTCCTCTCCCCGTGCATTTGAAGTATGGAACACTTTTCTTATTTAGGTACAGCTTTGATTTTAACAGTTCAGCCGGTTGGTAATCAGAGGCCCTTTCCCCCCCAGGAGGTGGTGCTGTAGCACAAGTTTTTGGTTTTTGTTACTCGAGCTGACCGCTTTTGAGAGCCAGCATTTCCAACCTCCCACTGCCTCTGCCTGAGGGCTCGATCGCAGGTGCCTCCCCCCGCCCCCGCGGCAGTGCTACTTGTGCCTTGCTGCTCCCAGCGTCAATCTAGTCGCCGGTTTTGCTGTGGTCGTGGGTGTCGCTGCCAGGGTCACGGGACGGCGTGTGTCCCCCATTGCTTCCGGGGTTGTCTGGGTCTCAGGCCACACCTTGGTGTGGGCAGATAGCAGGGATTGGGGATGACAGGTCTAGAGCCTGGCGCCACTGCTGCCTGATTCCTTGTGGCCATTTATGTGGTTGGGAGGTCAGAGACTTGAGCCCTCCAGGGATGCAGCACCACTGCAGCCAGGGCAAGGAGCCTGAGTTCCGGGTGCTGGTACCACTGCTGTCCTTTTTTTTTCTTCCCCACTCCCACCCAACCGCAGGCCACGAAGGGGGCCTCAATTGCGGCCTGGTCTCCATGGCTGCAGCTGTGCTCGCTAGGGCTCCGAGCTTAGCTACCGCCCCCGGGGACCCGGGGTCCATCAGGAGCCCCATTCCTGCTGTCCCGCGAGTTCCCCGGCCGTGTGCATTCCACTTCCCCACTTCCCAGTGCATAGATGTGTGGATCGCTCAGGCACCCTAGTCTTGAGCAGAGGAATCTTTTTCGAGTTAGTGGATGTCCCACCAGTTGTAGATTGAAGGGGAGAGACAAAGGGAGCATCTCACTCTACCATGATGCTGATATCACTCTCCCAATATCTTTTAACTTCTGTGGGTGACAGTAAAGTGCTTGTGATCTTGACAGACTGTGACCTTGGAGTCACTAAACCTCCCAACCTCCAGGAAGGCTGCTTCTCCTCAGTCCATTTTGCTGACTGCAGAAATGATGCCCTCTTGGGCTCCTATCCCACCCATATCCCATCATATGACAGGGTGTGTGATCGTGACTTGTGTTCATGTTGTCTCTGCGAGATTACAGACACTTAAAGGATAAACCCTTTCCTTTTCCCTTTCTATTCCTCTGAATACCTTGCACACTTAAACATTTTCCTTAAGAGGTGTTGTATTCACGTTACCGAGTGAAGAAAATACATGCAGGGTCCCTACTGCCCTACTGCAGTGACTGACACATAGTAGGTACTTAGTAAATTATGTGAAGAGCACTCAGTTAATATGAGGAATGTTGCTTATTTCCTCACTTTAAATTGATCTCTACCCCCCTTCCATTTCACGTATTTTGTCTTTTGGCTGACTTAGAAGCCTATCTATTTTTAATTTTTGAAATAATTTTTGACTTACAAAGAAGTAAAAATACAGTACAAAGAATTTCTACACATTAACTGACACGTCCTCATGCATCATATTGAGGAGGTGCGTGGTGTGCGTTTACTGGTGTTGACTGTGATGACCTGGTTGGGGGTGCTCCAGCCGGAGCTCTCCACCAGGACGTTCCAGTGTCTTCTCCTTGCAGGAAGTGTCTGGTGTGGAAATACCTGGAGTGGATACACATATCTTTTATGTCATCACATTTTTACTCAGTAACTTCAGCATCCATTGATGATTCTTTCCTCATACAGTTATCGTGGAGTTTGCCAACTAGTGATTTTCTTGATTTCCTTCATTTTTCTACACTTACTAGTTGGCATTTTACTCTAAGGAAGAGTTTTTCCCTTCTCCTTCATTTAGTTACTTATTCATTTATTCATGTATATCGATATAGATTCATGGCATCTTATTTTATTAAATGAGTTATAATCCATTAGAATCATTATTTGTTTTATTTACTCCCCCCCTTAAACTGTGGATATGGCAAAATTGGATGGCTGGCAGAGAGTGTGAGGAAAGAAGGCTTTGAGCAACTGTTCCAGTCAGAGGTGTGCTGAACAGCAGGGCTGCAGGATGAGCCTTACACTAGCTTAACCAGGACCATCCTGAAATAAACAGTGGTGTAGATTAAGCTAAAACATGTCAGTTCCTCCATTTCAGGAAATAAGGGTCAGTTGGAAGTAGTGTAGTTATTAAGGTCACCATAACTTCTCTTAACTTGTAGCAGCTGGAGATGTTTGTTGTTTTGGGGTAGACTGTGAAGTGCGTATATTGAAAGTAAATGGTAAGTGAGATTTCAGTATCGCTGCCATGGCACAAGGTGGCAGCAGTCAGCCACCGATTCTGCAGCACAAGGCCTCCAGACTCACATTTACGGTGCCTTTTGTTTTTGCAGGGACTTCAGTACTAGTGCTAATAACATTCAGATCGACAAAACTAAGCCTCTGTGGCACAACTACTTTCTATGTGGATTTAAAGGAATCCAGGTAAATTACTTTATAAGGCATCTACTAGCATTTGTGTATGATGTCTCTTATATCAAGATTTATTTTATCTACTCTGTCATTGTTGTCTCCTCTCAATGCTAACTGTTGCTTCTGTTCTATTTTGCTAGTTTATATACTTCAAGGGATGGGTAGATGTGAGCTTTTCTGGGTGGTGTTCACAGGGGGCAGTAGTGGCTGTTCATAAAGCAGGTATATCTGACATCTTTCTGGTTTTTAAATTTTTGTTCAAATTTTCTTTTGAAGGATACATTCTGGTAATATTATTCACATTTCGTTCTAGGGATATAGAGGTGTGTACTGTAATAGGACTTAGAGTAGAACAACACAGGGCTCAAATCTCGGTTCTACCCAGCTGTATTAATTTAACTTCTTAAGTCTCAGACTTGTTATCTATAAATGATGTCACATCTATCCCGACAAAGAGTTGTTGCAAGGATTAAACCATGCGCGATGCACACTAGGCATTCAATAAATGGTAACTAATATTGTTAATACTAATGATACTACTTCAGATAGGGTTAAAAAAGATGTAGTGAAATTTATTAGAATAAGTATTTTCCTAGAAACTTTGAATAATTATATTGAACATCTCTAATGTCATGTACAAGAACAAGAAAATAAAATATTTTCACTCTCCTAATTTAAAAATCAAATTGATTTGTTGATTAAAATCCATGTTTTAGAGAGCTTGTGCTCCTTACTGCGGGGTAGTCCTATCAGAAACTTTGTCTTGAGTAACCTAGGACTCAGTGGTCTAGCTGTAAGGGAAATGCATCACATTTATTTGATGTGTAGTCTTGTACTGTAATTATGGTGATTCTGGTCTTGGAGTGAGTCCCTCCCTCCTTCCCTTCCTTCTTTCTCTCATTTGTTCGTTGTTCTTTCTTTCCTCATTCCCCCAGACACATGGTAAGAACTTATGGGAAAAGTTATTGGCAGGTTTCAAATCCTCAAATGATTTGGATTGTCATATGCATTAATGAGAATTATAGTATTTGGAAGCATTTACCTGGCAAATGCAATTGGATCTTCCTTAGAGCAACATGCCTTTTGGAGCATATGGGTAAAGTGACCTAAGTAACACATGTTGCCTCGTGTTTCTTTTGAGAATTTCAGGACTTAAAGCCATCCTTTTTGGTTTGATAACTTATATGCAAAAGCAGGTTTGTATAATGAATTTTTGGCAGAAAAGTAATGTGAAGTTAGCGTGTTCAGAAAACTTCAAAGTCAAATACTAGAAAGTTCCAGAGGATAATCTGTTTATACTAAATTGAACATGTTATCCTTTTGGGATGGAGCTATTACAGAATTTGGCAAAACTCATTTGCATTTTTGAATCTGTTGTACATTTTGATTTAAACATTGCATGATAAGTTTAAGTATGATTCACATCCATGACACCGTGTGAACCAGTTTATTGTTAAATGTATAGCATTCGACAGGATTTTTTTTCTTTTTCCTTTTCTTTTTTTTAAACAAGCTGTCCTGATGTTCTATATGAAAGGGCAATGGCAGCAGCAGTGTTTCAATTTATAACTTGTTCGTATTTCTGGAAAGAAAAATTTTAGATGGTTTGAAATCAAGAAGAGTAGTACATCCAATGAATCTCTTCTTTTGTGGTACATGAATTTTGCCAGTTTAGGGAAAAAGGACAAAAAGAAAATTAAGGGAGAAACCTAGTCTTTTATTTGTAGAGTTTTGTTGTTACTTTGATTATTCTAACTAGTTTACTAAAATTTCTCCCTAGAATAATATGTATGATGAAATGTGTAATTATGTAATAGAATAGTATTTTGTACTTTGGTCTTAAGCTGTTTGAGTAATTTGCAAACACAATGGTACTCGATGAGGAAGTGGCCTTGAATTTATTTTTAATCTTAAAGCACAAAGGTTGTATGATGTGATCATCCTAAGTGCCATCCTACATATTTATTTAAGTATCCTAGAGCTCTCCATCTTTAGATCAGAGTCTGATTGTTTCTTTGGGCTTTCCTCTTTAGGGAAATAGAATTTCCCTGCTTTGTTTAGAGTCTGCATTCTTATTTGTGGCTGAATTCTAATTTGGCTGTCTTGAAAGCTACCATATGGCTAAACTGTATGTATAAACTCTCGTAAAAAATCTGGATTTCCTCATATAGCTGTCTTACATTAAATCACAGTGACAGTGTGCTGGCCCAGGTTTCTGATTGCAGAGCGGAAGTTCTCAACTAGAAATCGGAGACCTGGGTTCTATCCCTACCTCCCTACATACAATCTTGGGAAAGTCTCTTAATTTTTCGGTGCCTAGGTTTTTCCATAGGTAAAACAGAACTGAGAAAGGTTGGGGCTCTTTTTCTTTAGAGGACTCTCTGAAGAAAGACACTCCATAGGAATAAGCCACTGCTTGGTGTTAGACTTTTATAATCAGAGTGTTGGGCTGTGCTACATAGTGATTTAACCCATCTTGCTAATAATTGTGTATTTCTTTTCTTGCTACTTGAGAAATTTAATTATAACTGTTTAATATTTTTCCATATCTGTTGAAATCAATTCATGTTAAAAAAAGACAATTCAAGGCAATTTTAGGAGATGAACCAGTAGCTTTTTGTTGAACAAAATAAAAAGTAATCTTCATGTTACTATATTCTTACATAAAATGCCATAGACTCAACTGAATTGAATCGCACAAGTAGTTTCTATAAAGAGCATAATGAGTCCATTGATAGACTGTTGCTCCCTGGGGGATAAGAGAATGCTTTGCTGCTCCTTGAACCCAAAACCAAAGTTTCTAGTGCTGTCTTTTCTTCTATTCTTAGGAACACTTTGGTCTTAGTAAGCTGCCTGGAATGAATTGCTTGGTAGATGGGACCATCCCACCAAGTTCTGGCCTCTCCAGCTCCAGTGCCGTGGTCTGTTGTGCTGGCCTGGTGACGATCACAGTTCTGGGCATGAACCTATCCAAGGTAACTGACTTGAATGCATTAGCCTCACAGAAACCTCTTTCTGTGAAGATATTAGTACTCGAATCTCAAAATTAGAATGTCTTCCTTTGATTAAAAAACTTCATCTGAAAGGACTACACATGCACGTACTGTAACTTAACAAGTCCTGCTTGTGATAAACCACCCTAAGGCAGCCGGTACCTTCCAAACAGTGAGCAGATTGTGAATAACTGTGTTACAATGCTCTTAACTTAAGAGCATGTTAATGAGCATGCAGTTTGAATGCAGGGATATCTTTTAGATCACCTCATTAACAAGTTTAGAAAAAGAAATTCTAGGCCTCATGGTTGGACCTGCTTATTTTCATCTGAAACCTTACATAAAATATTTGACAAGCAGTGGGCAAAAACCAGGCAATAAAGGAATTGAACTGCATATCTGTTTATGCCAGAAGGTTAGTCACTGAAATAAACTTCTTTTTTTAAAAAAAAATATTGCATTACAAAGAGGAAGTGCTTATTTAAAGGAAACATAAATCCTACAGGAGGTCAGAAAGCCTTAACAAGTTTACATAAATCTCTTGACTTTGCAGTTCAGAGGCAGGTGCGCTCAGGTTTAATTAATGCTTTGATTTCTGGTTCATATAAAATGTTGTCATAGGTTCTTTTTATACCATGTACATATACTACCAAGTTTATAAATAGTTTGGGAACACAGTCTGGGCATCAGGCAGATCAAAAGAAAAGACATCTACATGCTTAGTCTTTCTTAAGCCTGTTTAAACTTCCAGTTTGAAACTTTATGTGTAAGAGGGGAGAGAAATGAAGGAGAAAGCAAAGCCTCAGGTAGAATTTTCCTTAGCTGTCATATGTAACTAATTATACATTAATTGACCCTTTGTAAGCAATGGCTTATTTGGAGGGAAGGATGATTTACTTGTTCTGATTTGTTTGAGAGGAGAGAAAGAAAGCAAGGGAATGAAAGTTCATTATGAAATTTGTTCATCATTTAAAAATTATTTTTATTTTTTAAATTTTATTATTATTTTTTTTAGAGAGGGAGGGAGGGAGAGAGGGGAGAAACATCGATATGAGACAGAAGCATAGACTGACTGCCTTTTGCAAGCATCCTGACCAGGGACTGAACCTGCAACCTTAGGCATGTGCCTTAACCTGGAATTAACTGGCAACCTTTTGGTTTGTGGGATGATGCCTAACTAACTGAGCCATACTGGCCAGGGCCATTTAACCATTATTTATCTAATGGCTACTTTGTGCCAGGTAATGTTTGAAGCATCGGGAGATATACTAGGTACAGTTTTAACCCTCACGGTGCTTATAATCAAAAAGGGGAATAGAAACAAGTAAATAAGCAGCTATAAAAGATTGTGATCAATGGGTAAGTAGTGTGCTGTGGCAGCAGATTTAATCCAGATTTAGAGTGTAGGACAGCTAAACTGAGATTTAGGGATTTGCACATTTAGTCAAGCAATACTGATGGCACGATAACACTGATAATATCTATTAGGCATACACTGGGTGGAGGGAAGGTCATGTGGGGATGTCTAGAGTAAGAGTGATCCTGGTTTATTGAAGAATTAAAATAAGCATAATTTGGCTGGAACACAGTCATTTGGATGACAGAGTGGAAGACTAGATGCCTGTCAACCACGTTGAGCAGCTCAGACTTGATCCTGATAGCAGTGTGAAACCATTGCAGACTTTTAGGGAGAGGGTGACATGATCATATCTTAGAAACATCACCCTGGCTGTGTTACGAAATCTAGATTTAAAGGTAGAAGTGTTAGCAGTAGGGAGATGATTTGGTTTAGGGGAGTGACAGTGAAAGTGGAGGGAATTAAATGGTAAATTTAAGGTCCATCTCAGACAGACTCAGTAGGCCTTGATTATTGACTGGGTGTGAGGATGGGGGATGGCAAAGAGTCAAGGATTATACCCTGGTCTCTGGCTTGGTGTGAGTCACTGGAATAAATAATAGAGGTGGGGGGGTGGAGGCAGGGACTGACTGAAAGAAGGTGAAAGGAATAGTCAAACAACATATATGAAGGACCCATTTTATATATATGAAGATTCACCAATCTTCAAAGGGCCAGAAAAATGAAAAATATATGTATACTGTACATATACTGTAGTATGTATATATATGTACTCTCTCTCTATATATATATATATACTATACATATATATATTTTTCATTTTTCTGGCTCTTTGAAGGTGTGAATATCTAAGGAAAAAAGATAAAGAAAACTTGAACCTTTGGAAGTAATTCTAGATTCCTTCACTTTCGAAGTAAAAAATGCAAATATTTTGTCATAAAAATAGACATATAGATCGATGGAATGGAACAGAGAGCCCAGAAATAAACCCCCAGGTATATGACAAAGAAGCCAAGAATATACAATGAGGAAAGGACAGTCTCTTCAAGAAATGGTGTTGGAAAAACTGGAGAGCAACGTGCAAAAGAATGAAGCTGGACCACTATCCTATATGATACACAAAAATGAACCCAAAATGAATTAAAGACTTGAATGTAAGACCTGAAATCACAGAACTTCTAGAAGAAAACTTAGGTGGTAATTTCCTTGACATGGTCTTGGTGATGATTTTTTTGGATTTGACATCAAAAGCAACAGCAACAAAAACAAAAATAAACAAATGGGACTACATCAAACTAAAAAGCTTCTGTGCCACAAAACATGAAAAGGCAGTCTGCTGAATCAGAGAAAATCATGTATCTGATATGGGATTAATATCCAAAATATATAAAGATCTCATACAATATTAAAAAAACCAAACAATCCAATTGAAAATGAGCAGAGGATCTGAATAAATATTTTTCCAAGGAAGAAATACGAATGGTCAACAGGCACATGTAAAGATGTTCAACATCCCTGATCATCTGAGAAATGCAATGAAAACCACATTGAGATGTCACCTCACACTTGTTAAAATGTCTGTTATCAAGAAGACAAGAGATAACAAGTGTTGGCTAGAATGTGAAGAAAAGAGAACTCTTTTGCACTGTAGGTGGGAATGTAAATTGGTACAGCTACTATGGAAAACAGTATGGAGGTTCCTCAAAGAATTAAAAATAGAACTACAGTAATCCAGCAACTCTACTTCTGGGTACTATCTGAAGATAATGAAGACACTAATTTAAGAAGATATATGCACTCCTATGTTCACTGAAGCATTATTTACAATAACCAAGATATGGAAATTACCTAAGTGTTCCTCATGCATGAATGGATAGAGAGGATGTGGTATACATATATTGGAATGTTATTCAGCCATAAAAAAGAATGAAATCTTGCCACTGGCAAAAACATGGATTGATTTGAGGGTGTTATGCTAATTGAAATAAGCCAGATAGAGAAAAACAAATACTGTATGATCTCACTTGTATGTGAAGTCTTAAAACCAACCAACTAACTAACCAACCAAGCTAAAAAATACAGAGAACAGATTGGTGGTTGCCAGAAGTGGGGCAGGGGTGGGTGGGTGAAATGGGTAAAGGAGGTCAATGGAGATGTGACGTACAGCATGGCATGCATAGTAAGTAACACTGTATTTCATATCCGAAAGTTGCTAAGGGAGTAAATCTGAAAGTCCTCATAAGAGCTATGTATGGTTTTGGATGTCAACTGGATTCATTGTTGTGATTATCTCACAATATATACAAATATCAAATAATTGTGTTGTGTCCCTGAAAATAATGTACTGCTGTATGTCAATTAAATCTCAGTTAAAGAAAATTGAATAAAAAATATCAAATCAGAACTGACTCCAATTCCTGCAAAGAACAATATGCATATTTTAGCTTTCTCTGCTAGTCTCAGTTGTATTGATAATGCTTTATTTTTCTAGGGCTAAGCATACTTATTTGGATAGTTTCTTTCCTGAAGTGAGATAGAATCTTGACTGAAAGAGAGCCCCTAATTTGCTTGGTCTTTAGTCAACTGCCAACTGTATACTTGACTCATAAAAACCATAGAACATAAGAATTCAAGGAGAGAACTTTAGAGGTGAGCTAGTTCAAAAAAAATTTTTTTTTCACTGCTGTATCAGTCAGTATCCTGTTAGGAAATAAATGCACACAAGATATAACTGAAGAAAAGTTAATAGACAACTTACAGATTTGTGAGCAGAGTCAAGGGACCCAACTAGGAAGGGTTGGCTCCCTGGTGAAGCCAGAAGCCATCATACTTCTGGAGCTGGAGCTGGAGCTGTAGAGTAATGTTTCCAGATATTCAGGGAGGCAGAGAAAGAGCAAGATGGGTGGTAATGGCGGTAAGTGGGGAGCTGTCCGTAGAGGCCAGTTTCCTGGAGTACAGAGCTGTGTGAGGACTGAGGGGCAGGGAGGCAAACAGAGAATAACCAGCGAAACTAATAAAAAAATAAGTCCCACAGGAGATTGGCGACTAATGCTCTCTCAATTGATAACTAATTCTCTCCCATTTATATCTACATTCAGTGTGCCCTATACCATTGCAGACAACAATTACTGCACAGAAAGGTAGTCCTACTTAGCATATCTCATGTGGAAATTGTTAACTCATTAATAAACTAAATGTTGTATGCTTGAAACCAGTCTAACAAGATGTCCAAGACACCCAGGAAGTCTGGAAGACAGAAAGTATGAATCAGAATGGAACTAACGGAAAAATGTGGTGTAATAAAAGGCCTATGAAATAGAGAAGGCTAGAGGATTCAAGATGACAGAATGAAGACATATGTACTCTTTCAATCACTCATTCTTCGTTTCTTACATAATCATCCCCAAACAATAGGGAAACAAGAAAAGAAGGCTTAAGTTCCATCTCTGATAAATCAAAGAGACATAAATAACCCCAAACCACAAGATAAAAAGATGGAAGATGGAAAGCGGGTGGAAGGATGTTGCATGACTTAACAAACTGGAGAAAGGTCAGAGCCAAGTGCTTGTGAAGGGAGGTGCAGATGGAAAGCAAGCTGGCTCACAGCTCTCTGAAAAAAGGCTTAGGAATTCGAGGTACTCAGTACCAGAAAAAGCAGGGTGACATGGCAGGTGGAAATTTATTTGAAAATCCTTCTGAGGATCAGTTAGACCCTTAGAGCCCACTGTTACCCGGCTAAGAAGAAGACCATTTTCTCCCACCTTGTTTTTCTTTGGAGAAATAAGCAGAGATTGTTCAGACTTGGGGACTTTAAGCGTTAAGAAAGGCAGGAGAATAGAACTGAAAATTGGGGGATTATAGGGTGTTCTGTATCTCAACAGTGAAATTCCCAGCTTCCTTCCTCCGGTCAGCTCTAGCACACTGGCAGCCTTACCACTCCACACGCTACCAGGAATATTGGAAGACCCTTCTCAGAGGAAACTGAACCATCCTAGAGACGTGATACTGACATTTGGTGACCCCCTCCCACAAAAATTCTCCTGCTACTCTCTGACCCTGTTAGAAGCCCATTTACAAAGTTTCTAATCAGCTTTTTAGTGACTCACTATTAAATATGATAGAATGTTAAAAGATAATTAGACCTTGGAAGAAAGCCTCTAACTTGAAGCCAACAAAGAGAAAAAAGGAGTGCAGAGGAAACAGAGACAATGGTGAAAGCAGAATGCTTCAGAGAAGCCCCATTGTCCTCAGAGATAAAAGAAAAGAAAAGGATAGAATGTTATTTTTTGTAAAAAGAAACAATCGATAAGACAAAGCTTTGGGGTATTTAGAATATGATAACTAAAACAAAAGTTCTGTAAAGAGATTGGAAGAACTCTTTGATAAAGTAAGAAACAAAAGGAGCTGGACAATAAGACAGAAAGATAGGAAAATTTATAAATCAGTTTCAGAAATTTGATATCTAGCTAGTAAAGTGACATAGAGAAAACTATCACTAGAATATTGTTAAAAAATAATATTTCTCTGAAGTAAAAACATGAGTTCTCAGGTGGAAAGGTGCTCATTAGATGTTCAACAGAATAAATTTAAAAAATCCCCAAATTATACTTCAATAAAAAAAATTTTTTTAAAGCAAAAATACTCCAATACAAGCGAGAGTATACCATCTGGGAATTTTGAAACTTTCTTTTTTAATAAAATAAATGTTTTATTTATTTATTTATTTATTTATTTATTTATTATTGTTCAAGTATAGTTGTTTCCATTTTCCTCCACTGCTCTCCCCAACCCACCCACCCGCATCTCCCACTCTCAATCCTTCTTCCCTTTGGCTTTGTCCATGGGTCATTTATACATATTCCTTGATGACCCTTTCCCTTCTTTCCCCTGTTATCCCTCTCCCCGCTTCCCTCTGGTTACTGTCAGTTTGTTCTTTATTTCAATATTTCTGGTTATATTTTGCTTGCTTGTTTGTTTTGTTGATTAGGTTCCACTTATAGGTGAGATCATATGGTATTTGTCTATCACCACCTGGCTTACTTCACTTAGCATAATGCTCTCCAAATCCATCCATGCTGTCACAAGGGGTAGGAGCTCCTTCTTTCTTTCTGCTACATAGTATTCCATTGTGTAAATGTACCACAGTTTTTGATCCACTCATTTACTAATCGGCACTTAGGTTGCTTCCAGCACTTGGCTATTGTAAATTGTGCTGCTATGAACACTGGGATGCATTGGTTCTTTTGGATTGGTGTTTCAGGGTTCTTAGAGTATAATCCCAGCAATGGAATTGCTGGGTCACAAGACAATTCCATTTTTAGTTTTTTGAGGAATTTCCCTACTGTTTTCCACAGTGGCTGCACCAGTCTGCATTCCCACCAACAATGTACTAGAGTTCCCTTTTCTCTACAACTTCGCCCATGCTTATTGTTTGTTGATTCATTTATGATGGCCATTCTGACAGGTGTGAAGTGGTATCTCATTGTGCTTTTAATTTGCATCTCTCTGCTGGCTAGTGATGCTTCATACACACAAACACACAAAGCTGATTGAAAAAGCAAGAGATAAGAAGGGTGATAACAGTGGAAGGATCAGGGATGAAAAAAATTTACCAAAAACAGTTTTGGAAGATAGAAAGCAACAGAGTAATATCTTCAAAATATGAATTTAGCTTATAATAAATTGATCGAGTGTAAGGATGGCATAAAATATCCTCAAACACTCAAAGTCTAAAAGTCTACAGGATCTAGCCCATCAAAAAACTAGGGAATAAAACCAAGAAAGATGACATGTGAACCAGGAATGGGGAATCCTACATAGGACAGAGAAGCTGGGTATTTTTTGAACGTTGGTGAAGGGAAATTCTAACCTAATTTACACCTATGACACACAGCATTAAAAAACTCTCACTACAGATTAGAACCACAAGAGGGAGGGGAAAAGTGAAATTGATAAGTCTTATCAGGAAAAAACCCTGATAAATATGACTTTTGACCATGTGAAAAAATGGATTGAGAGTGATATTACAGAGTTGTTTTGGGTATGGGAAGGCTTAGTTAGAAATACAAATAAAACTAAGCAAATGAGAAATTAGGAAGTTATTAAATATAGGAAAAAGGAAAAAGTTATTCCAGAAAGGAAATAAATTATTTTTCATTATTTGGCTCATAAGCAAACAATAATCCTAATAATTAATGCATTGAATATGGTTCTAACCAAAATTTTTGGTATACGCTTATTGAGAAAGATTGAGAGGAATGGAAAGTGAGTGTAAGAGAGCTAAAGTCCGTATTTACTGTTACAGGAAAGCAGTAGATAAGCTTTAAAGCAGAATAACCAGGAGATACCATTTTACTGAGATTTGATCACTTAAAGCAAGAGCTGAGTGTTGGAAGTGACTCTGGGCAAACAGCACTGGAGAGGGCACTGAGCCGGGGAGAGCTAGGGACTGCTTCTGTTATTATAATCCTTTTAGCTCAGTTCATCTTTTAGATTATGTGCATATATTCCTTTTGTGAGGGTAAAAGTTAATTGAAAATACAGAAAAGGATAGAAGGAAGGGTTAATGGAATGGAAGGTAAGAGGGCCAGTGGATGACCCAGATTACTGCAGTTGGGGGAGCTGGAAGATGAAGAGGCAAGAAGGGATTGAATGAGCCAAAGTTAGAGATTGAGAACAGATGAGCTGCTGGACAGAGACCAGGTCAGAAAGGCCTAGGGAGAGACTTGTTGATGGGTTTTGGGTGAAAGAATCCAAGAAAATGCAGGCATCTTCCACTTAATGGCAGCAGTCCGTTTCAAAAATCAGAGGCTCTGCACAAGTGGGGGCCCATTGCTTATTACTTTAAATAGGAATAATTATAATGCATTACTCAACTCAACTAAATAATTTTCTACAATGTTACAAAAACAGTAAAAATTCTTCTCTATATGTAACAGGAATACAATGAAAATACTTAAAACAGACTTCTTGAGCATAAAACTATTAATGTGGTTGTTAATAAGCAGTTACTTCACATAGCAATACTCTGTATGTCTTCTCTGTCAAATCCTGGTATCCCAATATTTTGTATGCTATATTGTTAACAATGTTGCATTTAGGTTTTGGGATGTTAAGTATTTTTTTTCTTACATAAGCCCCTTTCAAATAAGTATTGTGTGTGTGTGTGTGTGTGTGTGTGTGTGTGTGTGTGTGGAGAGAGAGAGAGAGAGAGAGAGAGAGAGAGAGAGAGAGAGAGAGAGAGAGTCTGTGATGTTTGAGTATCAAAATGCAGGAGGTGCTCTATCAGGAAAATGTTAGTTGGTGAAACATTCTGTAAGGTACACCTGTATTTTGTCAGCTAGGATTCAGGTTGCTCTAGACTTGTGTCCAGTTTCTTTCTGTTCTTAGAGTTGTCTTTGGAGGCCAAGGAAAAGGGACCAAGTTATTCTTCAGGATCTTAAATTAGAGATAGCTAGCTGGCTTGGCAGACAGGTTGCAAATCTAAAAGCAAGCCTTGGATAGTAGGTTGTGTTAGGTTGGCTTCTACCCACAAAATCTTCCCTCTGCTGGGGTAGGGTAGGGTGTGGTGTAGATTTTGAATTCTCCAGATGGTGGCCTAAGCAAGTGATGCTCAGAAGATGCCTTTTGGGAGACTGGGGGGTGTAGTAGAAGAATACACAGCTGAGTTGCATCCCTCATATTGAAGTGTGAGGGGGAGAAATCCCTTATTACCTTGGGTGATGAAGGTTGAAATGTCCAGCAGAAGTGGGATACTACGGTATTCAATATGTGGATATTTTTGGCATTTTGTCAAAAACGCAATTCTTATGACTGAGTAACCCAGTATAAGGGTTGGACATAAAACTTTCCCCTGAAGTTTGCAGTACACTGAAGAAGGTGAGGAAGTTCAGAGTTAGGTATAAAGAATCCTGTTCATTATTCAGAAGACTGGCATAACAGAAATTACACTGGATTTGTGATGGAGTGTGTCCCAGAGGAGATAGGACTTTTCAGCCACAGTATAAAATTCCTTTCCTAAGTCTTGGAAGCAGTGATTCACTGACATTTGTTGAGCACCTAACATGTGCCAGGCATTGTGGTAGACACCAGGGACACAGCTGTGAATAAAATGGGTGAAGCCCCTGCTTTCGTGGAACTGACATATATGCTGGAGGTTGTGGTGATGGTGGGAGATAATGAACAGCTATCCATTACACACATGGTGTAATGTCAGCGAGGGCTGTGAGGAGAAGAAAGCCACAGTAAGGGGAAGCCACTATTTTAGATAGGGAGTTAGGAGAAATCCTCTCTAAGGAGGAGACATTTGAAGAGACGTGGGGGAGTGAGCAGAGAAGGGAGGCAGAAGGAACCCCGAGTGCAGAAGCCCTAAGGGAGTGTGTTTGTCACCATCCAGGAATAGCAGAGGCCTGTGTGGGTCGTGTGTGGTGAGTGGGGGGAGGGCGAGTGGTGGGAGGTGGCTCAGTCATCAGAGGCCACGTTGCATGGGGTCTTACTTGGAGGTCATTCCAACTGTACTAGAGAGCTTTTGGAGGGCTGTGAGCTGAGGACGCCAAGATGTGATTTATATCGATTTGAGTTCTTTCGGCTGGGAGCACCACACTGTACCCTATCCTGGCATGGGAGGGAACAATTGAGAAAAAAGAAAGAATAGGAAAAGAAGGAATGGTCAGTGCCATAATGGAGCTTAGAATACGCATAGTGAATTACTAACAGGAGACTTATTAATTGGTCATCTATTTCATAGAAGGTGCGAAGTATTTTTGTAAAAGGGGAATAGTGTTTTAAGAATTTGGCTTTTTGTTGAAGTTGAATAGGGAATAGTTTAAGCAAGTGGTGAGTTCTAAAAAATTTTGAAGGAAGGGAAGGCTGTGTCTCAAAACTAAGCATTGGGAGAGGCCCAAGGGCATTTCAGGCAGAGTGAACCCGTAAGTGTCTTATAACAGTTCTCTCAGCCAGACTTACAAATATGTGTCAGCTGAGGCCTAGGAATTCTTATGCAGCCTCATGAAATTCCTGTTAAAACCTTATTTGACTACAGAGATATTTTCTAGTTGCTTAAGTCCCTGAACAGATTTAGTTAACTTAATTTCAGGGGCAAATTAGTTATGTAGACATGAGTTGGTACCCTTTTCAGAGGAGTGTTTTTGCAGTTCGAAATCCATACTGTGCAAAGGATCTTTGAGGTTCAGAAGCAGAGTAAGTGGAATGTTAAAAGTTTTGTGCCAAATATGTCCAAGTTTTCATTTTCCTGAGTTTATAAGGGCTGTTCCCTTGAGAAAGTTTAAGGCTATATTTTTCTTTGCATAGAGCTACATTTAAGTTAAATATTTCTTGGCTTTCAGAATGAGACCTTGTGCTTCAAAAGTAAAGACATGTTCTATATTATAAAATGAAAATAATCTCATAATTATACAAAGGTTTAAACTATGATTTGAATGTTTTAATAGCAGTTTGCTACATGGTATAAGAAAAATCAGAAAACAATTTGCACTGTCACTAATTATTACGTTTAGAAGTCCATACAAGGACACTGTTTCAGTTTGCTTAGAATAACAAAAGCCTTATCCATATAATGGTTAAGGAAAATGGTAGTTTAAAACATTCCAGCCAGATGTTGACTGCTAATGAACTGCAGCAGCATGGCCTCTCAGAAGATGGTAAATCCAGAACACAGTCTTTGAAAAGACTCTCTTAATTAAGTGTTGAACATGGACCTAAGCCATGTGCTCCCTGGTACAAAAACCAGGAGTGCTCAGGGTTACCACTGGGTGGCCTTGTTTAAAATGTTTGAAAATTTAAGTTAATATTGTTATTACCTCAATATAAAATCGTTCACATAGTTTTACCCATAAAAAGAATGAAGTTTCTTTTAGTTATGTGGGATGGTGTTTGTATCTCTGGTTACAATTTTTTTTTCTTTTTTGGATGTAGGATTGGAGACTGAATCATTTATTTAATGATTTTGAGTAATTTGGGTTCATTGGATGATGTGACTAAGCTATTTGATTGCAGATTAGAAGCCTTACTTTGCAGAGATTGTTTAGGTCACCTCTGTTTTTTTTCCATTTCCCTTACTAGGCTAAATACATGTTTGTCTTTAGCATAAACGAAGGCAAACAAGACTAATTAAGGAGCAGCAGATTGGAGGACTATGGGTCACTCTTTCCAAGTGGTTTCAAATGAAACCACTATTGCTGCAAATTCATGAGTGATTGTGTTTTGAACTTTTCTTGTGATCCTTAGATCCTTATCATTATTAGGTCACCATGTTTCCAGGCCTCCAAACTTTGGTTCGCACAGCAGTAAGTTAAATATCATCCAACATAAGGTGACAATGCAGGTGATATTAAGTACACCACATTATGTTCATAGCTCTTACTACTACAGTTGTTGTGTGCAGTGAAAATAACCAAAAGATGAAAATATAAGGGTAAATAATCCCCTTACCAAATTCAGAGGGGTTTATCATCTATTTTCATGTATTTATGTTGCATAGAGGTGATGGTAACCATCTTGAGGAAAAGTTACCTAATATTTGATAGAATAATCAGGGCAGTGAAAGGCTCTAGACTGTGTCCCTATCTGTGACAATGTACTCTGTACTTATCAAATGTACTCTGTAACTTGTACATCTCAATTTCTGTTTTTAAAGTGAGATAAGAATATAGCTAGATGCTTCTTTAAATTCGCAGGGGCACGTCAGTTACAATTGTTGAATATTTTTAATTCCCTGATCTTCCTGGTGGGAGATTTTGGAAACGTTTAGGGGAAGAATTTAGCAAGAAAATAGGTAAGGTGGGAAAATAAATTAGTGGCCAGGGAAGTTTTTGTAGTGGTATGAAATTTTTCACGTAAGAACAGCCACCCTGCACAGAGAAGAGAGTGACTCACAAGGAAGAGGCCACCTAGTGGGGACTGAGGCCTGCACTGCAGTCCTGGGGACACTACGGTTTGGAGCTTATGATGAACAAGTGTGACTTTGAAGTTGTGTTAGCATTTATGTAAGAGTAAAAGATGCTGCTTTTCAAAAAAATTACTATAGTGCCTAGATGTTATATATACATCATCTCTAATCTTGTGCTAGCTTTATAAAGCAAGTTTTTATTTCAGTTTTGCAAGGAAAATATTGAGGCTCAGAGAATTAATATAATGTGGCTAAATTAGACCAATGACTTGTGAATGGAGTTGTCTGGGTTCCAGCTCAGGAGATTTGATTCAAAATAGGTGCTTTTCCCACTGAGCCATGCTGTTCCCTAGGATGGAATGTGATCAGCATTACAGACATAGGGGGCATGCTGGAGGTTTGTCCAGCCCTAACATTCTGTGATCTTTCTGATGTCCTAAAATAGATGGAAGTGAATTATGATTTTTCATGTATATGCTTAATAATATGAATTGAATGCTTTTTTTAAAGGTTGACCTATTCTATACTCATTGTCAAGATAGCAATTATTATTTTTTTTAAATCCTGCTATATCCAAAACAAAGGTTTGGATGTTTAGCATACAGAAAACCCCATTTGTAGTCCTTAGGTTTCATGAATTTACAATTTAGTTGGGGAGATTGGGTGATCAGAAAAATAGAAATGTCACGCAAAGTAGCATATACCAATTTTTCCAAAGTATATGAAAACCGAGAACATTTCTCAACTTCTTTTCTCAGGCCAGTATAACCTTGTTACCAAACCAAAAGTGATACCTTGATACCAAATCTGACCCAAGGACAGTATAAGAAAAGAAAACTACAAGTCAATCTTTTTTATGAACCTAGATGGAAAAAAAATCTAAACAATATTATTAGCTATTTAATGCAGTAATATAATAGGATTAAAGGTTGATGTGTCAATTGAAATCAATATAATTAACAGAATAAAGCAGGTGATATCTTGGTAGGTAAAGGAAAGCATTTGATAAAATTTAACGTTTCTTCATGATAAACTCTCAGCAAATTAGAAGTAGAATTCAGTGTAATAGCTCGCTTTGGGATTAAGGGAAAGGAGATGACTAGGTGGGGACACGAAGGGACTTTCTAGAGAGCTGGCAGTGCTTATTTCTTGACCTTGATGGTGGTTACATGGGTGCTCTCTTTGTGACAGATTATTGAACTTTATTTTATGCTTAATACACTTTTACTGGGTGTCTTATGCTTTAATAAAAGATAAGAAAGGCCAATGGACATATGAAAAGATGCACCATGTCACTAGTTATCAGAGAAATGCAAATTAAAACCATAATGAGATATCATTACACACCTGTTAGAATGGCTGTCATCAATATATATACAAAAAGGCCCTGGCAGGCCACTTTCTCATGTAAAATAGCACTTTCCGAAAATGCACACCAAAAAAGAAGCATAAATGTAGTGCAGCAATTCATATGGCACTGAATGGGACTTGAAAAAGATATGCAGAGGATTGTGGCAAGACTTTCCAGTGCACGTGTAACTGCCCCTGTGCCAGTAGGACTGCATTACTGGCCCACACCTACTGAACTGGCCATGAACTCCCTGCAGAACACAGGGCTCCACCTGGGAGGAAAAGGAGAATGGAAAACTGCCTGCACAACCAAAGTTGTCCAGTAAGACCACTGAATCACTGAGCAACCAACCAGCCTCAGGACCAGACACTCAAGAATTAGAAACTTCAGAAATGAAGCTAGTGGCTTCTTTTAAAAACTATTGTGGCTGTAATGCCAGAAAGCAGACTCTTTTGACAGCTCAAAGGTTCCTTAGAAGTTGCTTTATCGAAGCCCAGAAAGGCTTCGGTTACACTACCTGTTGTGCAGTTTTCTCCTCTGCCCTTGTGCCCACAGCTGACTCCTCCACCCAGTCTGTGGTGTCAAGTGTCAATCATCAGGGCTCTGCCCTGGGTGCTGTGTGCTACTGCCCTTGTCAATAAGAACCCTGATCATTGGCCTTGATTCAGAGGTCTGCTCTCTTAAGGAGAGGCTCTGTCTTTCCAAAATTGCAAATCCTGTTGTTGTTGAGCCAATTAGTACAGGTGTTCAAGTGAACTTGGGTAAAAGTCCATTTAATCCTTTATAAGACTTAGGGAACACATTTCAAAAGAACAATATTTCTTCAGTCAATGTACAGACAGATCTGTCTTATGCCATGAGGCACTATGCTTTCTGCACAGTGGTGAGCCCTGATTCCTCTGTATTGTCGTGTTCTCAAACTGATTTGACATTTGGTTCTCAAGTTGCCCTTCTCATTAATGTTCTTATTCAAATATTTTTGCCCAGTTCAAAGGTAACTTCATCTATAGCTGTTCAGACTGATGCACTTTTAGATGCTTATTTACAGTCAGGTGGGATCTCCAGAGAAACTCAAACCAGTGGAATGCAAAGTCCAACAGATGACCCAGTATAGATGGACCAAGCTGTAATGTGTGGAGACATTTTTGAGAGTGTCCATTCATCATATGGTATTTCTACAGACAATATTATAAGCAGCAGCTTCGTAGGAGAGACTGTCACTCAGGGTTTGTTACCTCAGAACCACCCTAAGACTTTAAATCAAGATATTGAGAAATCTGCACCAATTTTAAACTTCAGTGCACAGAACAGTATGCTGCTTCACCGAACATGGCAGATAATCAGACCCAAACTATAGATTTATTGAGTGATTTGAAACCATTTTGTCAAATAATCTGCCTGGTCAGACACTGGATTGCCGTAGTCTTCTGTCTGACATGAATACTGGACCAGACATCCATTCCAACCCAGGATCTTGCAGTTGATTTTGATATCAAAGAGCTCTTTTTGGCCTCAGACATCTAGACTCACACAGAAGAGAGTGACCTTTGCATCATGACCGCGGAGCGAGTTTCAGAATCACTGGACACACAGGAGACCCAAACTGACTTCTTACATGCATACATCTCTGCCCAGCCTTACAGTTTGTAGGGGAAATTCTAATTTCTTAGGCCTTGAAGTGTTTTACACACAGACACAGACTTAAACTTCTTTTTAGATAGCAGCCCTCATCTGCCTCTGGTAAATGTTCTGAAACACTCTAGCTTTTTCGTGAGTACTGATTCATCTGATACAGAGCCCCAAAATGAAAAAATCTCTGCTGCTAAAAACATCTGCTCTAGAAAGCAAGATTCAGTTGCATAGTACAGAGAGACACATCTTGCATTCTGGCTTTGAAACCCTAGGGAGCTTGTTCTTCGCCAGCAGTGATACTCAAACAGCAATGGATGTCTTTCTTCTTGCTGATTTGGCCCAGAACATGATGGAATCTTGGTTCAGCTCTGTAGAAACCCAAATGTGTGTAGAACCACACATAGTCTCCAACTTCTAAAAGTGGAGTCCACAAGTGGGATGGCATTTACAATTTCCCTCTGGATTTAGAAAATGAAGAATGGAGACAATAGTATTAACTCTATTGAATGTAGTTGATAAGCAGTTGCTTCAATTCTTTGAGGTTCTTTGCCTTTTGTACTTGTATAAATGTGAGTGTAAGATGTTGATCTAAAAAAATATCCATGTGCAGGTTTCTGTGTGACATAATTTTCAACTCCTTTGGGTAAATTCCAAGGACTGCGATGGCTGGAACATGTGATGAGAGTATGTTTAATTTTGAAAGAACTGCCAAACTGTCTTCCAAAGTAGCTGTATGATTTTGCATTCCCACCAGGAATGAATGAGAATTCCTGTTGCTCCGCATCCTCACCATCATTCAGAGTTCTGGATTTTGGCCTTTTTAATAGCTGTGTACTGGTATCTCATTGTTGTTTTAATTTGCACTTCCCCAATAACATATGATGTGTAGCATCTTTTCATATGCTTATTTGCCATCTGCATTATCTTTCTTGGGATGTGCCTGTCAAGATCTTGGGCCAATTTTTAAATCAGGATCTTTGTTTTCACATGGCTGAGTTTTATGAGTTCTTTGCATATTTTGGATAACTGTCCTTTATCAGATATGTCTTTGGCAAATATTTCTCTTGACCTGTGGCTTCTCTTTATTCTCTTGACATTGTCTTTTGCAGAGTAGAAATGTTTTTTTAAAGTTTTGTTTCATTTTTTAAAAAAAGATTTTATATTTACTTCTTAGAGAGAGGAGAAGGGTGGGGGTGGGGAGAGAGAGAGAGAGAGAGAGATGTGCTAGAGATATATCAATTGGTTGCCGCTCACACTCCCCCAAATGGGGAACCTGGCCTGCAATCCAGACATATGCTCTGACTGGGAATTGAGCCTGTGACCTTTTGGTTCACAGGCTGGCACTCAATCCACTGAGCCACACCAGCCAGGGCAGAAATGTTTCATTTTAATGAGGTCAAGTTTTGGCGTTGTATCTTAAAAGTTATTGCTAGATCCAGGGATGTCCAACCCACAGCCTGAAGGCCACATGCAGTCCAGGATGGCTATGAATGCGGCCCAATGCAAAACTGTAAATTTACCTAAAATCTTTTTTTCTCTCATCAGTTTTCACTAGTGTTCGTGTATTTAATGTGTGGCCTAAGACAACTCTTCTTCTTCCAGTATGGCCCAAAGATGCCAAAAGGTTGAACACTGTTGTTAGGCCACCTAGGTTTTCTCTTGTGTCATCTTCTGGGAGTTTAATAGTTTTATGTTTTACATTTAGGCCTGTGGTTCATTTGAGTTAATTTTTGTAAGGATGTAAGGCCTGTGTTTAGATCCTTTTTTTCTTTTGGTGTATGAATGTCCAGTTGTTTCAGCACCACTTATTGAAAAAAATCATCTTTGCTCCATTGTATTGCTTTTGCTTGTTTGTCAAAGATCAGTTGGCTATATTTAAGTGGGTCTGTTTCTAGGCTCTCTATTCTGTTCCATTTATCAAATTGTCTGTTCTTGTGTTGATACCACATGTCTTTGATTACTATAGCTTTATAATAAGTCTTAAATTTGGGTCCTGAGTCCTCCAACTTCTTGTTTAATATTGTGTTGGCTATTCTAGGTCTTTTGTCTCTCCATATAGACTTTAAAATCTGTCAGCAATCACAAGTAATTTGCTGGGATTTCATTTGGGGTTGCATTGAACCTATAAATCAAGTTGGAGAGAGGTAACATCTTGGCAATATTGAGTCTTCCTATTGATGAATATGGACCATATTTCCATTTACTTCTTTAATTTTGTTCATTAGAGTTTTGTAATTTTCCTTTTATAAATCTTACACATATTTTATTAGATTTATACTTAAGGATTTCATTTTGGAGGGTGCTAACGTAAATGACATTGTATTTTTTATCGTTATTCTATTATAGTTGTTTTAATTTGCCTCCTTTGCCTTCCTCCACTCAGCCCACCCCCTGCTCCCACAGGCAATTCCCACACCATTGTGATATTGTATTTTAAATTTCAAATTCTGCTTCTTCATTGCTTGCATATAGAAAAGTGATTGTGATGGACTTTTGTATATTAATCTTTTATCCTATAACCTTATTATAATTGCTTGTTAGTTCCAGGATTCTTTTTTGTTGATTCTTTGATTCAATAAAACAAAGACAGTTTTATTTCTTCCTTCCCAATCTGTATATCTTTTGTTTCTTTTTCTTGTCTTATTATACTAACAAGGATTTCCAGTATGATAAAAAAGCAGTAGTGAGAGAGGACATCCTTGCCTTCTTCCTGGTCACTTTAACTTTGCAAATTCATTGTCAAATTGTCATCTAGGAAGATGTCAGGTAGGAAGATTTTACCAAAAAATGTGGAACAACATTGCCTGAGAATCCATTTCCCCATGGCCTTACTAACATTCCTTCAATCTTTTAAGTCTTTTCCAGCCTGTTAGATGCTGTCAAGGGCATATCTTTGATTATTAGATAGTTTAAACATCTTTTCATGTCTTTTATCAGTCACTTGCATTTTTCGGACTTTGTTGTATGTCTATTCAGCTCATTTTCTCCTGGATTATTCATTAATCATCATTTAATTGCTTCATAAGAACTTGAGATATTAAGCATTAATATATAATATGCTACAAATATTTTACCCCTTTAAACCAATTTTCTGTTTGACTTCCTTTATCTAATACTTCTGAAGCAAAAACCACTTTAGTCATATTTAAGCAAACACATAGGATGGGATAATTGTATGTAGTTTGAATTTTATCTTCCTTGAGTTGACAATATTCTATACCCTTTCAGTTAATTGTGAAGTAAAGTACTTGGACATAAAATAGCCTGATGGACGCAGAATTTTTTTTAAAGGATTTCTCAGGAATAAGCCACCTGTTTCATGAAGTAGACCCCAAGGCTCTCTAGTCCATCACATGTTTGATTTTATATCTTCACTCAGAGGATCTAAAATTATGACTGATTTGTATTATAAACAGGAACATTTTACTGATAGTATTTGTGCAGTAAGGTATGTGATTTTAGATAATAATGATGTAACTTAGCATCTATTTAGCACTAGGAGAAAAAATTTAAAAATTTATGAGGATCCATCTACCATGCCACTTACCTCTGTAAAGTAAGGTCTGACTGCCAGTTTATTGGACCAAAGTCTTGCCTTTCAGAGCCTTCTTGAAGCCCAGCTACAGGAATGTTTACTTGGCTCTTGTGTTATGTCAAAGAGATATGGCAAGTTTCACGTTTATACCATGTTAATGTTGCCTCTACTTCCCCTTGGGTCTTCAACAACAGCAACAACACAACCAAACTGGAGGGCGCCGTCATGGGTGGACAGACTCAGGTGCATCTGGCCCTTCAAGGGCTTGGGGGAGGCAGTGGTAATTGACAGTGGAGATGCCTTTTTAATCTTGAAGGACATATACATCTATTAAGAATAAAAGAAATGCAGCCAGTCTGACAAATACTAAATAACTTTAAAAACTTTTCTCCCTGAGGAAAAATATGATTGTATAACTTTCTTGTGAGCATCTTTACAAAGCCTGGCATAAAGGAGGTGATTAATTAGTTTTGATTAAATTAGTGAATGCTCATCACCATTATCATCTTCTGCAAAACAAAAATTTTTGTCTATTATTAATATTATATTCAGTGAGTTAAAGAAAAACATAAAATGAATACTTTGTTTCAAAGTGAGCAGTATCTTCTCCTAGGAGATAGAATTTATTTTTACTCTGAGGAGCACGGGACAGAAAAACAGTCCCAGGTCTGCATTCTGGTGTTACTGTTCACTGGTTTATAACTGGAGGGAAGGCTCTGTCTCTAGGGCTGTGTACTCACTAGGAAAACAGTGAATTTAGACTACTAAATCTTTGAGACCCCCTCTTGCACTAACATTCTCTGATCTAAGATGGGACGCTATTCTTAAGGCTATCATTTTATGAAGAGTTGTCTAATAATTAAACTCATGCTTCTATGACATCTAAATCTTCTAATGGAATTTTCAAGATTCTAGATCTTAGTGACAACAAAATCACTAATGGAAAAACGAAAACACCGGAAAGCTGTATCCTACCTAACCTTAGCAATATTGGAACATGGGGGGCTTGGGTACTTGTAATGTAATGGTGTAACATGGCTCTCCTGGTATTGCTGATTGACAGTTCCATCCTCAAGGGAAATACCTGCTGCCCTTCTTTTTCTTGCCTTTCTTGCAATTACTTTGCTTAATAAGTTTGGAAATCAGGAGTTTCTTGGATAAAATAAGCTTTATAATTTCAATGCCCACTAGATAGAGATACTGGGGTAACCAAGCTCTTGAATTGAGCACACATATTTTTACTGCTGGGCAGAAGGCTCCTAGTTTTAATTAAAAAAATGAATAAATAAAAAAGGAGAAAGAAAAACAGAAGAACAAAAAAAAGTGAGGGTGAGAACTGAAAGTGAAATCTAGCTTCCTGTGGCTCCAAGGAAAGATTCAGAAGCACCATAAATCATTGTGAAGACTTTCAAAGGTACACTGCATATTTCCTGCCATTAAAACTTAAGTGTATTGACCTAATTTGCAAATACCCACACCCCTTGAAGTGATTGTGTTTACTATCTTTGAAAAATCTAATAAAAACTCATTTTTTTGTTGTCATCAATATTCCTATTTGTCAAATTTAATTTTTAGGATTAGTTTCTATAGACATAATTTTTATTTTCTCTTTTGAATATTCTTTCCTATTTAATTTCTAGTATCTCTTGCTCTTAAAAGCACATTGAGCAATTTATAAGTATTAATATTTCAGAGTTATGATGCATTTTAGTAAGAATATTGTGACTTTTTTCCAACTCAGTATTCCAAGGTCTTTGATGATTATAAAAAGCAAAAGGCTGGAGTGAAATCCTAGGTGAAAATGCTAGAAGTGAGACTAAAAAATAAGATATTTATGGAACTTTTCAGTGAAGCCAGTAAACAATGAATAATATAAGCATATAAAAATAATTTAATAATATTTCATCTAGGTATCCCCAAAATGAATGACCAAGGAAAAGAGTATTTTACAAATTAAATTTTCCTTAGTTACTGAATATATCAGATGCTTTAGAAGTATGATTAGAGATTATTTAGAATTTGGATAAATGGATATTTCTTTCTTTCCCCCTTTCCTTCCTTTTCTCTCCCTCTCTCTCTCTCCTCCCTCCCTCTTATCTCTCCCTCCTTCCTTCCTTCCAACTTTCCTTCCTCCCTCCCTCCCTCCCTTCCTTCCTTCTTCCAGAGAGGGGGAAAAGAGGGAGAGAAACATCGATGTGAGAGAGAAACATCAATTGATTAACTCTTGCACACACCCTGGCTGGGGACTGAATCAGCAACCTAGGTATATGTCCTGATCAGGAAATGAACACATGACCATTTGGTCTATGGGATAATGCTCCAACCTACTGAGCCACACCAGCAAGGGCTGGATAAAATTTTAAATTTTAATAGCTGCAGTATGGATAAAGGATCAGAAGACAGGAATGTAATTTGGCTTGGTTATGAAGACTGGAGGATGGAATTAAAAGATGACTTCAACTCAATACCAACCACACAGTATGGTGGGAAGAGCATGGCCTCTGGAGTCAGCCAGGGCTTGGGCTTCTAGCTTATACCCTGGGGAGCTAGTATGTGACCTCAGCACATTACTGATGTCCCTGAACCTGATGGCCTGTAAAATTGTTGTGAATACGAATGTATATAAAGTACAGGACCTAAGTCATAATAAGTGGTAATGATCATTATTGTCATCACCACCACATTGTAATGATAACGATGATAATAATAGTAATAACACTTCATAATTTCATTCCAGTTAATGAAAGGCAGATATTGTCTGTAGGTGAGGCATTCTGTATCACTGGAAAATGACTAGGCTAGTTTCACTGAAAGTCTTTTTGCTTTCTGTCTAACTCTGTGAATCAGGCATACCAAATGGATTAGAATAGTAGAAAAAACCTTACTTTTCATTCCTTTAGTCAGTAATGTTTATTGAACCAGGCACTGCTCTAGAACTGGGGCTAGAGCAATAAGGAAGATGAAGAGCTTATAGTCTGAAAGGGAGACACAGGTACAAGAAACAAATAAATGGCAAGATACTTTCACATAAGGTTAATTCTATAAGGAGAATGGAGTAAAGCAATGGTGGATAATAACTTGGAGAAAGGCTACTTTAGGTTAAGTGGTTAGTGAAAAGAATTAAGTGAGAGAAGTGAAGAAGAGAAAAAATTACCAGTTAAAATGATTACTGTTTGTTGGAAAAACTGAGTATTACTGTGGGTAGTAATAACATGAGGATATAATAGGGAGTAACATTTAAGTTGAAGTATATTATACATTTAACTAGCAGCTATTTTCAACCTTTCTTCTCTGTGTAAGGTCAACTTTGCGGGTGTGTGAAATTTTCCTCCTGAGGGAATTGGTGATACTCTCTGGATGTACTCTCGCTGATTCTGCCACTAAGGAGCTATTTGTAGGTGCAGAGAGCCGTGGTGGAGAGGGATACCCCAGGGCTTCGGCAGGTGGGCTTCTCTGCTCCTTCTGTGGGGTGTCTAAGGTTCGGTGAAAGTGGAGTCAGTAGGCATCCTCAAGGGCAGACTTCTATATTTCTGGATTGGGATCTCCTAGTGGACTTCAAACTTCGCTTTGTCTTGTCTCCTTTCCTACTTTTTGTGGGAGCTCTAGCTGGAGCAGAACACAGGGCACCAGGAGTACATTTGCCTCAGTCTATCTAGGGAATCACAGATGGTCATCACTAAACTGTAGCCTTAACGTTCAGGGGGAAAAAAAAACAAAATTAAAGAGGAAAAACTGTATGTATTGAGTTTTCCAGTCAAATTATTGCTTAGTGTTTTAAAGATCCTCCCTTGCTGTGAAACACTGGATTGCAAAGGTATTGGAACTGACCTAAGGAAGTCCCAGACCTTCGATACTGGTTAGAGTTAAGTGTTGTAAATAGTGCCAGTTACTTCAAGTTAGCTAATTTTTATTATTAAGTCCTAGTCTGTTGTTTAGTGTCATATAATTTATGCTTTTTACCCTTATTTACAGCTCCATCGCATTTCTCTAGTTACCATTTCACTGTTGCATGCCAAGAGATCCCACAATAAATAACTAAAATGAGTAATGTGAGAGCCAAAATTCCTATTGTTTTTCTTTTTTAATTTCTTCAAAAATAAATCTTTTAAAGAATAAAACTTTTCAGAGAAGAAAGGATTTGTTTTCTGGGTATCTGACTGGCAAAGTTAACATATGCTAAGGTTTTCTTTCCCATATGTAGACTATTCAAGTATGTTGGCAATTTGACATGTTAAAGTAATTTACCCTGTAATTAAATTATTTCCCATGGAATATCATAAGTTCTTTGGAGCAATGGTGGGAGCAGGCATGGAGAATCCCATTTCATTTTGTTTCTTGTAATGAGTAGGGAAAGTTCTTTAAATTTATCTCCTGGAAACTCAGGTTGTGCTGTCCACACTCGGTTGCTCTGCTTTCTGTCAGCACCAACGTGGTCTTACTAAGGACAGCATGGGAGTAGGCTGGCTTTTCTGTGCATCACTTTCAAATGATGGATTTTAATGAGTGCCACCCAGGTTACTCTTTGACCAATATGTTGCTTTAATTATTTTAAGCATGAAAATAAAATATAATTGTTTCAAAGACCTTGGGTAACATCCCACATAAGAAGACATTCTGGGCTATTAACCAGTTGTTAATTTTGACTGTGTTTATTTAAATCAACTGGAAGCAGGCACTGTGGAACTTTATGTGTGGTCATCAAAGCCCATAATCTCCTATAATTTCAGTAAGTTACAGGGAAGTTAAAATTGGTCATGACGCCTGTGGTTACTGGAGCATCAGAGACTATCTGATTAATGTTTCTTCTTCTGATAAAATTGTGTTATTATTTTGTGAAATATATGCAAAAATACAAGCAATCAGTAGAATTTAAAATAAAAAGATGTAAAATATAAATTCTATGTGCTATAAAGAACTCTACATTGTAAAGAAACTGTTCTTTTTTATTTTTATAATTTAAGTTGTATTCATGTTTGTTTTCATGACAAAATACTTTAATTACAGACATTTAATTACAAACATTTTAATTCCTCAAATAAGGTTGCTATACTTAAGAAAAGAAAATTTGGTGTTAAAACAAATAAGTTATCAAAAAATGTACTTTTTTAGGAATAATTCAAAGAAACATGTTTTAATAATGCAAGATGCCTTTATATTTAGAAGTTTTCATTCATGTGCTTCAATTTTTGGTGGGCTAACATTGTAAAAAGTCTGATACATTGTCACTTGTTGAAAGCAATGTTAAATATCACACACATAATTAGATGGATCATTAATGTAGCACTTAAAATTTTTTCTCAACTTTTTAATATGAGGAAATTCCAAATGTATAGAAAAAGTACAAGAATAGTCAACAAACATGCACATGTCTCTAACCTAGGTCCTTGTAAACATTTGGCACAAAATGCTCTCTTTTTCTTTGTTTTTCCTGAGCCATTTGAGAGCTAATTATAGATATTATTGACACAATACTATTACCTAATATGAGGCCCATGTTAAAATTTCCCAATTGCCCCCCTAACAATGTCCTTTACAACTTATTCTCTGTTTTTTCTCTTTCCTTTTTCTGATCCAGTCATTGCCTTTAATTTTCATGTTTCTTCAGTTTCCTTTATTCTAGAATAGTTCCCCAGTTTTTTTGTCTTTCCCAATAGTAACATTTTTGAAGAGTCCAGGCCAATTTTGGGGGGTCGGATTTCCTCAATTTGTATTAACAGGATGGTTGCCTTGTTAATAGAGCAAGATGAACTTCTTTGTCCCCAGAAATACTACATAGTTGATGTCTTTCTCAGTAAATCATATCAAGTAATTTCTGTTTATTCCATTAAATTTAAAAAATTTTGATTTTTTAAATTGAGATATAGTTGATAAATAATATATTAGCTTAAAATGTACAACATAATGAGTAAATATTTGTATACATTGTGAAAAGTTAAAAAATAGTCTAATACATAGAGACAGACGATCTGATGCCTATCTAAGAGAATGCCTTAGTTTAGGTATGTGATAGAAATTCCCCTTTTCTTGAAAGGGAATTTATTTATTTTTACTTTTTTTATTGTTCAAATATAGTTGTCTCCATTAAAAGATAGTTTAAAAAGTCCTTTGAAAGTACAAGTAGATACTGTAACATATTTAATTAATCTTCTGTTTTGTGTTTTAATTAATACAACACTCAATGCGTATTTGTTGAATGAGTGAAAATACCGATGACTTAAAAATAACCAATTCTCAGCTTTGTCAAGGAATTAAAATCCTTCATTGTTGCACTGCTATTTAAGTCTTTTCATGTTCTTCATTGTTTTGTTTAGGAAACAAAATGTACTAAGCTTAGAATAAACTGTTTGCAATGTCTAACATAAAAATAACCCAAGCAAATGTAATTTTAAACTGTCACTGTGTATATAGGGTCACATTATTTCACTTGCAGTCACTCGGGGTTTGTATATATCACATTTCAGTGTAATGACATGGTCAGGCTCCAGAGAAAATACCAGTCAACACAAATTTGGTTTGACTAACAAATATTTATATGTCTTTGTATCTCTAATTATTGTAATCTTTTCAGGGGTTTATGCTACACAGGCTTAATTTTTAAAAGCTTTATGTTAGATTTTAAAAGGTTGATCAGTAGTAGATCTAACTGTAAAAATGATACTGGCAGCCGTCTAGATAAATGTTGGATTTAAGCCAGAGCTTCTGCGGAGAACAGGTGGACATAAGAGCGGCGTGACGGGGGCAGGCGGCTGCTGTCCTGTGCGTGCTTTCTTCTGTATTGACCTTTTTTCTTTCCAGGTGGGTGGTGTTGACAGAAGTCAGGGTGGCCATTTGATCTCTTAAGTTTTTCTAGTCATCTGGTTGGTACATTATAGGGAAGAAAAGCTAAACAATGCTGTCCTTCGCTTGTGCGGTTGGAGCCTCATCTACAGAAGGCAGGCGGGTGGCTGTGCTGTGGGCCCCGGAGCCATTCACGTGTGTTTGCCCCTCAGTACCGTGTCCTCGGTGGGCTTTTGTGAGACGGCTTTCCGGAACTGTGGGTTGAATTGAAGTTGTAAAATTCTTTAATGGGCCCCCTGCCCCCTCTGATTAAAGCTCCTTGGCCTGTGAGACCACAATATAACCTCTAACTTTGCTACACTTCCCGTTTTGTATTGCAAAGGTGTTTCGCTCTAGATTATGGCAAGGTCTTCGGTCGCAGGGACGATCCCTTTTTCACTCTTTGGGCCCCATTGTGCAGTCTGGCGCCTAACCGAATTAACAAAAAAAATGTAATCTCATTTGCAACATGGCAGTTTGCTGGTGACAAGGTAGATAATTATTTGGGCTTTTATAACTTACAAAATCCGGGAGATTTATTTATTTATCCCCATTTATTGAAGGTTTGTTATGTTCCAGGGAGGGCTGATCCACCAATATCTCTGTTTCCTGCCCTCTGGCTGAGGTCCTTTTTGAGTAGCTGAGTCTGTTCCAACACTGGTTGTTAAAAGTGTGACTATATCCCTTAGTTACAGGTACTTGTGCCAGGTCCTGGGTCCTGCTAGTTGCTAATAGGCTTTGTCTTTCATCTCTGTATCTCCCGTGAATCCAAGCACGTGAGTTAGTGGAGTTGTCATAGTATTGGCACTAGCAATGGCTGTTCTTTTGGGTCCCCAGCTTGAACTTTCCAAATTATATCCCCAGCCTCTGACATTCTCAGGAGAAGGAGTTATCACACCAGGAGCAAAAGAGGCAACAAAACTATGATGCCTCCTTGGCTACCAAAAATGGAAGTGGTTCTAAAGGCACAAGTTCTCTCTTGATGAATGTGGAAATGCCTCCTTTGTATCTAATTTTATTCTTCATACTTGTGTTCAGTCTCATGCTCTTGGTTTTATTTTCCTGCTCCTTAGTTTTCTCTCTATTGGAGAGAGGAGATAAGCATTATACTGCTGTTATAAAACAGTATAGTAAGAGTTTTTGCCTGTTGATCAGAACTTTAAGATCAATTAAATATTTTCTAATTGAAGTGTTATAGTTAAAATTTATAAGTATTAACTAAAGTAATGGCAGTAAGAATACAAATAGTTTTCAAGTGTGAGTCTCAGTTTTGAGGGCTAGTTTGTGAGTTGCTGGTTCTTAGAGCCATGAATGGAAGTGGGAAGCACAGTACCCTTTCTTAAATGGGAGAAAAAGTATTTTAAGTAACTCCAGGTTTTTCCTGATTTCATCAGGAATGGTTAAAGACTCCATGAAAGTTATTTTCCTTATTATGGAAGCAATGTGATCTCATTACAGAATACTTGGGAATTTAAAAGTATGTTAAGAAATTAAATTAAATAAAAAATAACCCATAGTCTCAACAACCAAAGATTAGACTCATTGCCACTTTGATTATTGTGATGAAAATAAAATCTTTGTACCTCTCACAGATATTACCATTCAAGGAAACTACACTAAGCACATGCTTTGATCCAACTGGCAAACTTTGATAGAATATCTGCTTTGTGCCAGGCACTTTTTCAGGCAGTTGAAATAGGTTAATGACTAAAAACGTGCTTGCTCTCATGGAGCTTACATTTGATGAGGGGAGACAGAAAAAAAGTTAAGAGATAACAGAAGGTGGTAAAGCCTTAAAGAGAAACAAAGCAGGGTATGACATGGGGAGTGGCAGGAGGTAGCAGTGTGTTTTAGCTAGGTGAGGGAAAGTCTGCCTGATAAAGTGATTTTGATCTGAGATTCCAGACTGAGGGAATAGTAGGTGGAAAAATCCAGAGGTGGTGTGGGACACCGATTCCTGGCTGGCCAACAGTTGTAGCCACCATTTATTGTGCACTCACTGTATTACTATAAAGCATGGCTTTTAAAATCCATGACCTCAGTGAAGTGGGTAATTACTGTAACTCCCATTTTGCAGAGGAGGAAACATATGTTTTAACCACTGTGTTACACTGTTAAGTGCTATGATAGAGCAGAGAGTTAGAGTATGTAATTCAGTTATAGGGGGCCATGAAAATTTCCCGGAGGAGTTACTGCTTGAATTTAGTCTGAGCGAAAGCGCAATTAGCCACAGTTGTGAAGGTGAGAAGAGTATAGAATTTTGATCTCATCTCTTCTCCGGCTGTGTATTCCCATAACTTATTTATAGGTCCTTGCCCACAGTCAGCACTCAGTAAGTAGTTGTTGAATGAATGCAGGTGGAACAGCATTTGCAAAGACACAGAGGCACAGAAAACAGGAGATATTCAGAAAACTGAAATTAGTTTACTTTGACAGGAGCATAGACTGTGTGATAAAAGCAGAAGGAGCTTATGGAAGAAGAAATAAGTAGAGGTCAAGTAATCCATTTTTTTGAAAGGGCAATGGGCTACTTGTTTTGTCAGCACATATATCCTAAAAATGGATAAGCTGTAGACATGATCATCTTGGAGCCTGGGAAAGGATAAGATGGAATTGTGTGAATGGTTTTACATATTTTTTAACTCAATGAAACAAAATGTTTAAAGTTGTTTGGATATTTGAATATTCTTTGAGCTTGTGTGAGGGTATTTTTGAATGCGAATATCAGTTATTAAGACTCTTGTTTGCAAGGGAAAACACTCAAAGGATATGTTCTGGAATACACAGGTGGGTATATCAGCCTTGGCTGTGTAATAAACCCTTTCAAAATTTAGTGGCTTAAAACAACCACCATTTGGATGAGATTTAGCTTTTGCTTGTCTTGGCTGCATTCATTCACACATCTGCTCTCAGCTGCTGGTCAGCTAGGCAGTGCTGCTCCTGGGTCGGCTACTTACAGCCGGGATGATGGGAAGACTGGGTCACATGTCTCTCATCACACACCAGTGCAGCCCAGGCTTGTTCAAACGGAGGTCTCAGGCTTCCAAGAACAGCAAGAAGGCAAGCTCCAACATACAAGTGCTTTTCAAGTCTCTTTTTGTGTCATATTTGCCACATATCCCATTGGCCAAAAGGAATTACATCCCAGACTCAAGAAGTAGAGAAATGGATCTCTTTTCACAGGAGGAGCTCGAAATGCACATTGCCAGGGAGTGGAAACAGGGAGGAGGGATTTGTGGCCATTTGCAGTCTAACAATGTGGATATAGCTGGGTTTAGGGCATGGACAGAATCTGAATAGTGTTAGGTCTGCCCCTGTCACTTGCCTTGCTTTCTTGTTGCTTATCTGTGTCTTTCTTTACCTTCAGACCAGCTTCTGCTTCTTCTCTGGTCTCCATGGTAAAGAAACATGGCTGCTGATAGCTTTGAACATCAGATAGAACAGATCCAGGTACTCCCCAACTGACTCCCCATTGGGATGCCCTTGGAGAAGGGAATTGAGAAGGGAATCTGGTTACTTTATTAGTAAGATACTCACCCCTGGATATGTGAACTGTGCTGGGGTGGGTGAGGTGGCTGTTTTGGAAGATGGGGGACCTGGTGTTTAAGAGCTATATTGCTATCATCTTGTGATAGTTAGGTAGGGGGAGTGAGAAGGAGGGGCAGGAGGCAATGCCCTTGGAGAATGGTAGAGGTGAGGAGGGGTGGCTAGAGATACATCTCAAAAAGATTCATTACACTGAGTTTTATAAATAAGTAGTAGCTTTGGGGAATTTAAAAGCAGAGACTGGGACCTTGGAGAAAGTATTTTTTACTTTTCACATTTTTACTTACCACATTTCTGACACCACATGTGTGGTCTTTCTTCTTTTCTTTCACTCTCCAGACACCAACTGGGTGTCCTTCCCTTTCCTCCCCTCCTTCCCTCTCTCCTCCCCTCCAATTCAAAACACTACCTGGATTTAGTGTTAGAAACCACAAGTTAAGAACTCAGTCCTGCAAGACTGCCCCTACCTCAGATGCCAGTTGCAAGTCCCAGATTGTCATTTGTACTTCTGACCAACCAGGTATAAATTTGGGGGTTCCCACAACCCCCTCCTCAGGTTCAATAATTTGCTAGAATGACTCACAGAATTCAGGAAATCTCCTTACTTACAATTACCAGTTTATTATTGACAATAAAACCACAGAGTATTCCAGAATGCTTTGAAGAGCTAAAACTTCAGCTGTAGAAATAAGCAATATATCTTCCCAAAATAACTAGAAGAAAAGACTCAGAAAGTGAAGAGGGAAAGTGAGCAGAACGGCCTTCTGGGGCACAGTCCAGGGGCTGATGTTGCAGGCTGCTGTTTGGTCCAATGGCAGAGAGCCCATTATGCACCTTGCACAGCAATCAGGGCTCATCCTCACTGGTATGTCTTGGAGATGATCATTGCTTTTTTCCCCATCTCTCTTATTACCTCCCTTTGGACAGTGTTAGTGTCTATTGTTCACGTGTCGGAACTGTGTGGATATGTTTTGTAACAAATTACCTTACCTGCTGGGTACATCTCCTGGTTTAGGTTAGTTCCTGTTTTATTAAAAATTATCTACCCTTCCTTTGAAACCTTCTGCCAATAATTTGCTAATCCGTTGTGTGACATTTCTATCTTTCCATGCAAGAGAGTGTTTATGTAACATCCTTTCCAATGTTGTTTCTATTTTCACCTTAATCTTTTGTTGAACACAGTATTTATAACATTTAGAATTTGGGGGAGTGTCAGAAATGACCATATGTAGGTACTCAACAAGGAATAAAATCTAGAGAAAGAGACGGCAATCAGACATTTTTTCCAAAGGACAAGTGTTCTCGGTCAGTTTCTCTTCCTTTTGTATTCGACCGTCACTGACCACTGAACACAAGGAGTATTCCACCTGACAGCTGTCATATCTCATTTTTTTCTTTCACTTGTATGAAGTCCATATTTACATTCTTGTGAAAAAAAAATCTACCAGGAATGTTTCTTCAATGACGTAGTAGATTAGAAATAGAAAACCAAAGCAAAGAAGAGAAGAATGAAGACAAACCAACTGTTAATTATTTAATGTATTTTTTGTTTAATTTTATTTACTGAGATACTTAGAAGCCAAAGTAAAAAAGGAAACATAGTGAGTTAATAGGTCTTATGATCAGAATAGAGAAATCATTCTAGTTCTTCCAGTGGATTCTTTGCAGCACACAAAACATGATGATAATGACCTCTCCAGTAGCCTGGAAACAGATGCAAAAGTGACGTTCATATAACTTTCTTACAATGACCTTCAATAGATGCTCTTGATATAGCATATGAGCACAATCCAGTAAAATCAATTTATTTCTCTTGTAACAACTCTTTTAATACTTTCTACCATGTCCTGACCCTAAAGATTCTTCCCACTTCATGTGAATTGAATATTGTAAACATAGAAAGAAACTTTTCACCCCCATGTAAATGTGTATAGCAAATTATGGATTTCGTTGATTTAAATCATGATTTCTGATCATGATTTTAGATTATGTTTCATGGGAGTTATTATTTTCTGTTTGGTCTGGGTTCATTTATGTACAATTGGAGGCATATTGGGAAAATTAGCAGGCGTTAATTTTAACAATTATGATTATGCTGGGGGAAGTGGTAGTTAATTATCTAATGCCCTCTCTTTTCCTTATCCGTGAGAGTCCAGATTTGTTAACAGTCAGATTTCCTATAGTTAGGACCTGGAAAATGGGACAGGACTGTGCTGCTCAAAACTCTGTATGAAGAACCCTTCCTTGGGGTTGGGAGTCATCCTCTGATCATGTGAGGGGACTTGCAGTTCTAGGACACTCTTGCCAAACCACAGGGATTGCAGGCCTGCCGCCCATCCTCATTATTCATCATCAGTATTTAATGTTTTCAAAGGTCAGAGCCAAAATAAATGGTCTGCCAGTCAAGGGAGCCACACCAGCCTTTACCACAGGAGTTGGAGGCCACTTAGGTATTTAATAGCAGTGACTTGGGTCCTATTCATGTCTGATTCCATTAATCTGGCCAGGCTTCTGCCCTCTGCTGTCTTACCACAACCTTTTTTTTTTTTTTTTGCATTCTCTCCCCTTCCCCGTCATCCCAATAATAGTTACCTTGCTATGTGTTTGCTGTCCATCCTTCCTTCCTTCCTTTTCTTTTCTTTCTTTATTTTGCCTCACATCTACAATTTATTTTTATTTTTTAAATTATATTTTATTGATTATGCTATTACAGTTGTTTTGATTTCACCCCCTTTACCCCCCACTCTCCATTCCCTCAGACAATCCTCACACCATTATTTATGTCCATGGCTCATCTGTATAAGTTCTTTGGCTACTCCATTTCCTATACTTTACATCCCCATGGCTATTCTGTAACTACCTGTTTATACTTCTCAATCCCCTTGCCTCTTCACCTATTCCCCACACACTCCCTCCATCTGGCAACCATCAAAACGCTCTCCATATCCATGATTCTGTCTCTGTTCTTCTTGTTTGCTTAGTTTGTTTTTTAGTTTTGTGTTGATAGATATGTATTTTTTGCCATTTTATTGCTCATACTTTCTATCTTCTTTTTCTTAATAAGTCTCTTTAACATTTAATATAATAATGGTTTGGTGACGAACTCCTTTAGCTTTACCTAGTGTGGAAAGCACTTTATCCTCCCTTCATTTCTAAATAATAGCTTTGCTGTGTAGAGCAATCTTGGTCATAGGCCCCTGCTTTTCATGACTTTGAATATTTCTTGCCAATCCCTTGTAGCCTGCAAAGTTTCTTTTGATAAATCAGCTGACAGTCTTATGGGAACTCCCCTGGAGGTAACTAACTCCTTTTCTCTTGCTGGTTTTAAGATTCTCTCTTCATCTTTAACCTTTGGCATTTTAATTATGATGTGACTTGGAGTGGGCCTCTTTGCATCCATCTTGTTTGGGATTCTCTGTGCTTCCTGGATTTGCTTGTTTATTTCCTTCACCAGTTTAGGGAAGTTTTCTTTCATTATTCTTTCAAATATATTTCCGATTTCTTGCTCTTTCTTTTCTCCTTCTGGCACCCCTATAATGTGAATGTTGGACATCTTGAAATTGTCCCAGAGGCTGCTTATACTGTCCCCATTTTGGGGGATTTTTTTTAGTTGTTGTTGGTCGGCATGGTTGTTGTTTGCTTTGTTATGTTCCAAATCATTGATTTGATTCTCTGCTTCATCTGCTCTGTTGTTTCCCTGTAAATTGTTCTTTATTTCAATTAGTGTATCCTTCATTTCTGATTGGATCTTTTTTATGCTGTTGAGGTCCTCACTAAGTTCCTTGAGCATCCTTATAAACAGTATTTTGCATTCTGCATCTGATAGATTGCTTCTCTCCATTTCATTTAGCTCTTTTTCTGGAGTTTTGGGGTCTGAGTAGGTGAATCCATATGTGGGCTCTTTAAGGGGAACTGTTTGGGGCTGCATCAGTTTCTTCCACGCACTCAATCCCCGTTGGTTTTGGCAGCCAGAAGTTGTGGGGACTTACCTTCCTGGCACTGAAACACTGGGCTGGGGGACCTGGTGTGGGGCTATGACTCCTCACTCCCAAGATATGCCTTCCAAATTTTTATCCACCACATGTGGATGTGGGACCAGCCCATTCTGGTCTGTGCCCCTCCTACTAGTGTGGATGGATGTGGTTTCTTTTATTCTGTAGTTGTCAGACTTCCATTCAACTCGATTTCTGATGGATCTGGGTGATGGTTTTTCTATATTTTAGTTGTAATTTTGATGTGGTTGTGTGAAAATGTGAGCCATGACTGCCTACACTGCCAACTCTTCCTCTCTTTCTCCTTTCCTTTCCTTTCCTTTCCTTTCTCTCTCCTTCCTTCCTTCCTTCCTTCCTTCCTTCCTTCCTTCCTTCCTTCCTTCCTTCCTTCCTTCCTTCCTTCCTTTCTCCCTTCCTTTCTTTCTTTCTTCCTTCCTTTTTTGGAATTTTAAGCAATGAAGGGATTAAATTAAGTTCTAGAAAGATAAAAGGATGCAGGGAAGACTTTTTGGGGCTCATGAATTTTGGGATCCTGTACCACCCCCAAAACTCTGTTCCTCTTGGGTATAAAGAATAGAATTATGGTAAAAAAACATAGAGCCAAAACTATGAGTTCAAATTGTGCCTCTGCCACTTACTAGCTGAAGAATTTGCTTGACCTCTCTGTGCTTCAGTTTTTTTTATTGTAAAATGCATTTAGTAATTAAAAAAGCTCCCTCATGCATTTGAAATTTGACAGTATATGCAAAGTGCTTAGAACAGTATTTGTTCAATGAGTTAACAACTATTATTAATTTTAGGCTGCAGAAATCATACAAAATGCTAGTCTTATATTGAGGTCACTCTAAGTTGGAGATGTTTGGGATTTTATTTGGTGATGGATAATGGGAAAGCCCCCAAATGTCAAACCAGCTAGGAAGGTGTTTTGTTTTTTTTTTAAACAGAGATAAAATAAAGTTGTGATGATTCAGAAATGTGTGCATCCTAAGACTCATGGTCAACTCCATGTTTATTCTAACAGAAGGGATGTTTACTTCAGGAATGCAGCTATCTTGCGTTGCTTACCAGGGGCAGTATCTAGGCCCAGCCTCTGTTTCTGGAGGCAGGGGAACAAGGTAGGCTGGACTTTGAAGCCAGACCTTTCTGGCTTTGACTCTTAGCTTAGGTTAGTTTATCGACCTTTCTTTGCCTCAATTTCCTTCTCTATGAAGTAGCAATTATAATTCTGACATTTCAGCCTTATTTGGAGACTAAATAAGATAGCACATATAAAATACCCTGCAGAGTGTCTGACTTGGAAGACATTTGGCATTTGTTAGCTTCCTTCCCTTCTGATTCTTCCCTGTCTGCTTAGCTTATTAAGAAAACTCGAGCACAGGAAATCATTTAGAAGAGTGCTTTCAAATTTAATGTGCATACACATTGCTGGGGCCACTGGTTAAGTGGCAGATTCTGATTTAGCAGGTCTGAGTCTGCACTTCAGGCATCACCAGTGCTGCCTCAGAGGCCCTCACTAGGATGACGCAGAGTGCATTGTGTTCTCTCCTTCCCTCACAGCTCATCGTTACCTGTTAGGTTCATGTTAGTGTTTTAATATAGTCTCACCACACACATCTGTATGTCCAGGATCATCGTGTGGCTAAATATCAAAGGTTGTATGTTATCATGTACCTAAGAAGTTTCCTCCTCCTCATCCAGAGCAGGCAGTAGTCAAGCAGAAACCGACCATAGATATTTTTTCAGAATCCCTATACCGGAATCCCAAACTGTTTCCCATAAAATACTGTGTTCCTACCTTGTGGAAGGCCTCTTCTCAGAATCTGGGTCTCCCCATGACTCAGACCGTAGGTCAGGTAGGTTAGGGCAGAGGTCTTTTCTCCTCTCTTTAGAGTTTGGAGGGAGCTGACTCAAAGACTGTGCTTCTGACCTCACTCAGCAACTCAAATATTTTTAGACCCATTTGTGCCAGTTACTAGCCTTCTCCAGGTTCATTGCGGTATTCTCTCCAATGTAGAGAGGTGGAGGAGACCACTGTTGTTCTTTGTTTTTCATAATGCACACTTGTGAGTGCTTAATGTGTGCTCTTTGATGGTTCTAGATTTTAGGAGAGTTGTTTTAGATTTATTTTTGAGAATCCTCTTCATTGTAGTTTCTTTGTAGTTCATGATTTTTTTTAATGCTTGAAATTATTTTTTCTTTCCTACATTACTTACCGGAACTTTTTGGCCGGAGCTGTCAGGGTCAGTTGCATCTGCTGTGCTCATTTTGGGAACTGGCTGTCATTGTCCTCAGGCAATTTTTCTTGGAGTAACAAGAACAAAATTACTAATCTCTGAGTTACAGCTGTTTGTGTTAGAGATGTGAAGAAGAAATAATAACCTCCTTCTTCCTTTTTTAATTAAAGAAAGTATCCTTTTTTTCTTTTTTAACTTTAGAATACCACAAAATGTCTATGAGTTAGAGCTTGGTCATCATGTTACCAAACAAAGCAAGTCTAAATCCAGTCAATTTTAGGCCTAACCTGGTGTTATGCTATTTCATGAAGAGTTTCTCTACCTAATAGGTTTGTCAATTTGGGGAAGAATTTGAAAATAGCCCAGGTAAGAACCCAGGCATTTAAAAAGTTAGGGTGAAGAAGGATTGTAGGGAGAGAAAATGTTTGAGTTAACGAAAATTTAGGGGAATAATTAGCATTTTCACCTTATCTAGCTATATTGGTCAGGCTCACAATAGAAAATAAATGACACACTCAATAATAAAGGACAATTTATTGCATAGGGACTATTTATAAGAGTATAGGTATATAGAAAAACCAGGACTAGTTATATCTGAGTTGTTATTGTTCTTTTTTTTGTAATTTTTTAATTTTAGTTTATTCAGTACAGTTTCTATCCTTTATTCCCATTCCAGCCCACCCACCCATTCCTCCCCTCCTTCCTCCCCTTTCCAAGCCCCCTAGTTTTGTCCATGTGTCCTCTATATTTGTTCCTGTAAACCCTTCCCTTCTCCCCTGAAATTCCCTCCCCTCTCCCCTCTGGTCACTGACTACCTATCCTCTATTTCAGTGTCTTTTGTTATGTTTTACTTGTTTCTTTGTTTTGTTGTTTAGGTTCCTGTTAAAGGCAAGATCATATGGTATTTGTTATTGTTCTTGAGCCTTAAAGTGACCTTAGCAGGGAGGGAACCTGGCCTCACTGCCCCTCCCAACCCCATTCCCCCCTCGCTGCCACAGTTCTCTCTTGGAGGAATCCAGTGGGAAGCAGAGTGCAAGGAGCCTCTTGATAGAGCTTGTGCTGGGCTGCCTCCTAAAGCAGCAGGATGGAGGTGGGTGGATAGCAGATCTAGAGGGGCAAATTATACACCAGTTTTATATTTTCTTTTGAAAGACTGGTTCACCTGAAGACAGTATCATTGTTGTGAACTCCTTGAGGGAAGACACTGGCCTGTCCACTTGTCTGTAGGACATTATTTAAATGGTTGTTGAATGAATGAATGGGACTGTTCATTTCCTTTCTTTCTCTTGACTTGCATTTTGGGTGGCCAACAATAGCTGGGTGATGTTGTCTAGATTAGGGTATGTGTTCTGAATAGCAATAGATGAACATTTCCTAGCTTGGCGATTAGTCTACTTTTAATAGTATCATTAGTAAATTTGCTCAACAAAGATGGAGTGTACTAATGGCTTGAGTCATTTTGTAATACTATTGTTTTTTGTAAATATCCATGTTTAGCTAGGATATGCATTCATGAATCTTCAGCCCTTTTTAGTGACTATTAAATCTAACCCTGTAATCTCTACTCTTACTAGAGCCCCAGTGGCCAGCAGATGGGTAAGCTGTTTAATTTGGGAGCCAACTTGACTTTTGGTTCTTTCCCAGCCTGCTTCAGGAGAAGAACCAACACAGAGGACTAAATTAGCCTCATTATCTTCAGGAGTTTAATTTCTTTAATTAATTAATTGGGTCCTGGAACTTGATTTGATCTGTCCTTGAAGTTAACTTCCAAAAGGCTTCTTCCCACATTTTGTTAATTAATTAATTAATTAATTAATTACTGTTTTTTTACCCATTACCATTTGGTTCCCTTATACCCCCCTCTCCCTGGCAATCACCACACTGTTGTCCATGCCGACAAGTCCTTTTTCTTTTTGGCTTAATCCCTCCTTTAAAAGAAGGTCTATGAATAAAGCCAGGTTTCTCCTAACTGTCCAGAGGGCAGAAGTCAAAATAAGAAATGAGTTTATTGGCTACAAACTTTGAAAAAGTTTCTCATGCAGTCAAATTATCTTTGCTAATGGTTCTGAGACATTAGTATTTTGCAGGAAGGAATAGAGCTAAATGTCACAAGTGAGTTAGTTTGGTGGTTCCTGAAGCAAAAGAAAATGCATTGATGGGGAAAGGACCAAGTCTCTTCTTGGTTAGAGCTTTGTTGTTCTTGCTTCAGGGTTCTCAGGTTGCATGTATGTGTGGTGGGAGACAGGAAAGTAGTGGGTCTCAGAATCCCTCTGGCATCAGGGGAAAAAGATAATATCTTTTGCTAAATAGAACTGGGTCCTGGAACTTGATTTGATCTGTTCTTGAAGTTAACTTCCGATAGGCTTCTTTCCACATTTTGTTAATGTGTTTTTGACAGCTCCTTCTTATTTTCATGAACTCTTTTGATATTTTTTATAATTTAAGTTAAGTTTGTGTGGAGTGTTGATTTAGTGTCTGTGAAAATCACTCTGCCTGTTTATAATGCTTGGAGGACATTCTGTAGTTCTATTTCCAGTGTCCCCAATGACAAAAAAGACATGGCAGGCTCACATGTCTCCCTCACATTACCCAGGATGACAGGCATTCTCTGCTCCCATTTATTTCTCCTGCTGTTAAGATTCCTCCACCAATGGTTCACTGAGTTCAGGTATGCCGTCTTTGGCTAAGACTATGGGCCTATCTCTGATTTTTGCTTACTGTCAGAAACATGCAAGTGTTTCCTTCAATAAGATTTGGCATTAAACAACAGCAGCAGCAACAACAACAAACTTTTGTTTGTATTTTCTTCTCATCTCATAACCATCTAGGATTTTACCTTTCTGCTTTTAGTATGGGTGCAGGGGGCTACAGCCACTTGGGAAGCCAGCCTGTGGGCCTACAATGGAAGTTTACACTACAAGGATATTTTGTTTGGCAGGCAGGGAATCCCTGCCCCCTTCCCCATTTAGCCTGAAATACTTTAAATGGAACATACACTCTCCTGATTGCCTCAGGGTCCATTACTTCGTATTGTTGAATTGGTTTCCTAAGGGGCATCAGAATCTTTTAAGTTCTCTTTCCTTGAACTCTTTAAAAAAATGGTCCTGCTTGTTAGGGTGATCATTTTGTATGTTACATAAATGTCTAATCACTATGTTGTACAGCTGAACCTTATATGATATTGTATATCAAGTGTAATTGAAAAGTTAAAAAAAATTAAGAAATAAAAAAACATAATTTGACCCATTCAAAAATAAAATAGAAATAAAAATAAAAATGGCCCTGTATTCCAGAATGATTATCCCTGTCTTTATATTTGGTTGGGGACTTAGGTATTCACTTGTATGAATCAAATAATTCTTAGTTTATAATGTAAAAATAATAAAATTAACAATTGTGTAGTGCTTTAGAGTTCATGAAGTATTTAATCCATTGGATCATCACAATAATCCTGTGGGTAGGGAGGTGGGTATTTTTCTCCCTACTGTGGATAAGAGGTAATGTAGCATGGTGATTAACTCTATGGTCTCTGGAGTTAGACAGTTAGAATTTGAGCTTTAGTAGTTACTAGCCTAGTCTAAGCTTATGAGCTCACTGTTTTCTCATCTGTATGTGAGGTGGTAACTATCTTATAGGGTCATTATGAGAAGTATATAATTCATGCCACACAATTAGAATGGTACCTGGTTCATAGTTAGTGCTCAGAAAACCTTATCTGATAAAACTATTATTATTATTAACAATATATGAAGGAATGGAAACTTGAAAAAATTAAGCAGTATATCTAAGGTAACACAGTTAATTGGCAGGAGAGTTGGGACTTTAACCAAGATATGGAATCTTCTGGTACTGGTTTCTTTCCTCTGTGTTTACTACTGAATTCCTCATGCATTCTGGGGGTGGGGACTGGAAAATTGAGTCATCCATTCTTTCTTGTTTCAAATTCCTTATTGTCATTTTCTTTTTGTTTCCTCACCCTTAGAATTCTTGGGTATTATCTGTCCAGTCATGGGCTCTATCTGTCAGAATTCACTGTGAGAGGTAAGCAGCAAGGTGTGGGGATGTCCACAGCCCCTGCAGGTGGTGGACTCTCCTTAGCACAGAGGTACTGATGGCTTCTGGGGTCCCTTTGAATTCTGTCTACTTGGGTTTCTATTAAAGTATACAGTTGTTGCTACACATCAAGAGATTTAAAAAATAATAAGCTCTATTCTGATCCATTGATCGATGTATCTGTTCTTATGTCAGTACCAGACTGTTTTGATTACTGTGGACTTATAATATAGTTTGATGTCAAGTATTGTGATTTTGTGATTCCCTCCTATTTTGTTTTTGTTTCTCAAAATTGCTGCCACTATTCAGGGTCATTTATGGTTCCATAAAAATTTTTGAAATGTTTGCTCTATATCTGTGAAATATGTCATTGGTATTTTAATAGGGATTGCATTGAATCTATAAATTGCTTTGGGTAGTATGGACATTTTGATGACGTTAATTATTCCAATCCATGAACACGGTATGTGCTTCCATTTATTTGTGTCTTCCTTAACTTCTTTCTTCGGTGTTGTATAGTTTTCTGAGTATAGGTGTTTTACCTCCTTGGTTAGGTTTATTCCTAGGTACTTTATTTTTCCTGTTGCTACAGCAAATGGGATTTTTCTCCCCTGCTTTCTGCTTTTGATGTTTCATTGTTGGTGTGCAAAAATGCCTTAAATTTCTGAATGTTGACTTTGTATCATACTGTTTTGCCAAATTCACTTATTAGGTTGAGTAGTTTCTTGGCAGAGTAATAGGGTTTTCTATGTATACTATTGTGCCATCTGTAAACATTGACAATTGCTTCCTCCTTTCCAATTTGAATGACTTTTATTTCATTTTCTTCTTTGATCACTGTGGCTAGGACTTCTAATATTTTAAATAGAAGTGGTAAAATAGAGAGTCCAGGAATACACTCATTGAAGTCTCTATGATCAATTAACATTCAACAAGGGTGGGGGGCAGAAGCATAAAATGGAGTAAAAATAGCCTCTTCAACAAATGATGTTGGGAGATCTGGACAGCTACATGCAAAAAAAATGAAACTTGACCACCAACTTACACCATACAAAAAAATAAACTCAAGGTGGGTAAAAGACTTAAATATAAGTTGCAACAGCATAAAAGTCCTAGAAGAGAACATAGGGAGGAAAATCTCAGATATTCCATCCAGCAGTATTTTCACCAATCTGTCCCCTAGAACAAGGGACATAAAGGAAAGAATAAACAAGTGCAACTTTATCAAAATAAAAATCTTCTGCATTGCTAAAGAGACCATCAGCAAAATGAAAAGGGAACTGACTACATGGGAGAATATATTTGCCAATGATACCTTGGACAAGGGTTTCATCTCCAAAATATATAAAGAACTCACACGACTCCACTCCAGGAAGACAGATAACCCAATTAAAAAATGGGCAAAGGACCTAAACAGATACTTCTCCAAGGAGGACATATATAAGAGGGCACATAGACATATGAAAGGATGCTCAGCATCACTAGCTATCAGAGAGATGCAAATTAAAACCACAGTGAGATATCACTTCACACCTGTCAGAATGGCCATCATAAACGAATCAACAAACAACAAGCGGGGGCGAGGTTGTAGAGAAAAGGGAACCCTAGTACACTGTTGGTGGGAATGCAGACTGGTGCAGACACTGTGGAAAACAGTAGGGAATTTCCTCAGAAAACTAAAAATGTAACTGCCTTTTGACCCAGCAGTTCTACTGCTGAGATTATACCTTAAGAATCCTGAAACACCAATTCAAAAGAACCTATGCACCCCAGGGTTCATAGCAGCACAATTTACAATAGCCAAGTGCTGGAAGCAACCTAAGTGCCCATCAGTAAATGAGTGGATGAAAAAACTGTGGTACATTTACATGATGGAATACTATGCAGCAGAAAGAAAGAAGGAGCTCCTACCCTTCGCAACAGCATGGATGGATCTGGAGAGCATTATGCTAAGTGAAATAAGCCAGGCAGTGAAAGACAAATACCATACGATCTCATCTATAAGTGGAACCTAATCAACAAAACAAACAAGCAAGCAAAATAGAACCAGAGACATTGAAATAAAGAATAGACTGACAGTAACCAGAGCGGGGGTGGGAGGGGATAACAGGGGGAAAAGGGGAAAGGGTCATGAAGGAACATGTATAAAGGACCCATGGACAAAGCAAAAGGGGGGTAGGATTGAGTGTGGGAGGTGGAGGTGGATAGGGTGGTAGGGAGTAGTGGTGGGAAAATGGAGACAATTGTACTTGAGCAATAATTTTTAAAAAATGGTAATAAAAGAAAACAATAAGCTTATATATTTCTTGATGCTTCAATTTTTTTCCTCCTAAGAGGGAGAATACTTAAATTTTGGTGATCTCACTTGTCATTGCACACCCATTGGAGGTAGTGGGAAGAAAAGTTGATGTTATCTCCGTTTTGTCAGGGGTGGGGCTTGGGAGAGAAATCCAGTGTGAAAAGAACAGAGGCTTTGGAGTCACACAGATGAGGTTCAGTTGCTGGCTCCTTCATTTTCAGTTATGTGTTCCAAGACCCATTTTCCTCATCTGTCTAATGAGGGTAAGCAGAGTGTTGTTTGGAGGCCTAAGGAGATAATGCTCACAAAGCAAATAAACTGCATGTAAATGTGGCTGTTCTTGTGGTTTTGTGTCTGGTGTGACTTTTCACATTAGCCCAGGGTCATAGTTAGGTGGGAACCCAGGTCTTGTCATTCCTCACTAAGTGCTGCATGAACTTCTTTTTTTTAAAAAGAGTTTATTTATTGTTTTTAGAGAGAGGGGAAGAGAAGGAGGAAGAGAGGGAGAAAGCATCAATGTGTGGTTGCCTCTTGAGTGCCCCAAACCAGGGACCTGGCCTGCAACCCAGGCACGTACCCTGACCGGGAATCAAACCAGTGACCCTTTGGTTCATAGGTCTGCACTCAATCCACTGAGCTACACCAGCCAGGGCAAGAACTTCTTCACCAGGGTTTATTGTTCATTTACATTTTAAAATTCAAGTGCCTGTTTTGGACAGGTCACTGGTTCTGTGTTTTCAGCTGCCCACGTGCAATGCCCATTATGTCAAAATTCCAAATTTACCTTGTGCCACAAGGCAAAGTTAATGTTAGTGAATCCACATGACCGACAAGGAATATAACACAGGTTCTGTCAGGTGGTTTTAAGGGCAGCTTTTCTCAGAAAGTGAAAGCAGCAGGTGTTCATTGAATATTTACTATGTGTTCAGCACTGTGTGAAGTAGGGGATACAAAAGAAACACTTTATTTGTGTCTAGTAGGACTGACAGTGTTTTGGGGAAATGTGGTGTCACTGAAAGCTGACATGATTAAAGAACAATAATAAACTCTATGTGATTCAGTTATGTTAGTTAAGTGGGCTCTGATCTGGGCACTGCATGGACTCTCATAGACTGGTGGATCAAGAGACAAGTAAACCCACACTTAAAGCCTGGTTTGATAAATGAGAATAAAGTTAATACAGGGAGTGCAGAGGAGAGGTTATGTGGTGTGTGTGGATTTGGGTGGTGGTGTGGGCTGCAGGGGAGGTGATGCTTAAATTGATCCTGATAATAATGGAGATCCTGGACAGAGGAGTACTGAGTGATGAGGACAGAAAACCACACTTTTAAAGGCACTGAAAGATGAGAGAACCTGGGGGTGATGAAGAATAGCATTTGTTCTGTATTCCTAATGGTCTGATCTTAGGGTTTACTGGGTTAGGGGTAGCAGAGCAGGCTGGAGAAGTGAGCAAGGGATGTTATTAAAGACATTGTGTGCCATGCTGAGGAGTCTGAGCATCAAGGCATTGGCAAGGGATGACCATATCATTATTTCAGAATGATCACTCTAGCAGGATCTTCAATAAAACAGGTGAGAAATAGGGCCTGGATCAAGTCTTAGGAGAAAGAAAAAATGAATGAATGAATGAATGAATAGTAGAGTGAGTAAACTCACTATGTTGTAGGAGTTCAGGGAAAGGGGATACTATAGTGGGAATCCGAGGGACACCTTGTGATGGGGGAAGATTTGAGTGGCCAGCCCAATGACTTGCCTATAGTAGACAGCCAATAAGCTGGGTATTGAATGGCAATACCCATTTACGTGAGAGAAATGAGGATTTATGTGAGAGAAAGACTTAATGGTGAAATGGTAAAGGAGACAAATCTAACTGGAAGAGAGTGGTACACATACACACACCGGTTGTACAATTTTTGGAAGACTTTGAAATGCTAGGTTAAGAAGTTTGAACTTAATTAATTGATAGGAAGTCATTGGAGATTCTTAAACAAATATTTTGACATTTTCAAATTGGATTAGAAATGTGTTCGTATTTTGGTCCTCTTTATCTTGGTAGTGAAGATGTGTCAAATGAGATGACACTAGTTCTGATTCTTACATTTAATGGAAATTTGACAGAGACAGCATTCCTTTGGACTGGGAAATAAAGTCAGATGAGCCCACTTTGACTGTGGGGAGGCTGTGGAATGTCCACTGTCAGGTTATAAGGGGAGCTGAGGCAGGGACGAATGAGTGCCCATATGAGATTTTCGGTGATATCAGTCTAGAGAGGGATGGAGTGAATAGAAAAGTGAGAGAAATTGCTTGCCCTGTGGAGTCATTTGGGGTAGTGAATACGAGGTGTGCATGGTCATTGTCTCCTTCCATCCCATAGCAGGCATTCACTGACCCTATTGAGCTCAATGGTAGTCTTGGAGTTGTTAACACAGTGCTCCAGGCAACTGCTCTCAGTTGTTTGCAGCTGGCAAACCTATCTGTTGTGTCTGGAATAAGAAATGAATGAGAAATAGATTATGATTGTACTCACGGTGCGAACCAATTTTACTTTTCCAGGTGGAACTTGCGGAAATCTGCACCAGGAGTGAGCGTTATATTGGCACTGAAGGAGGAGGGATGGATCAGTCCATATCATTTCTTGCAGAAGAAGGAACTGTAGGTGGCATTGAACTCTTTGGGATTATCAACTAGGGGAAGTTCACCTGGAGAGGAAGGCTATGAGATCCCCAGGGTGCTTGGTTTGGGGCAGCTTACTCCATTAAACTCTGTTGTGGGGTTGTATTTCTCAACTCCTTTGTAATTCACAGCCACCGCTGCTTCACCTCTTCTGTTTCATGTTGATCTCCATTCCCTTAAGCTTCCAGAATCATACCTCAAGTCTGTTTTCCTCTTGTGCATAGGTTTTTTTCTTTCTAATTCATTGTTAGGATGAGATTTCTCAACTCCCTAGTTATTGAGACCTCTTTTCCTTCGCTTGTCCCAAATCACTTCATCTCATGGCATTTTCATGTTGGTTTTAAACCCAAATGTTACTTTTCTTACCACATATATTCACAACCCCTCTTTTTGTAATTAACTCTTCGGTATCATTTTTCTCTGTCAACATTTTTGGGGCTTTAGTGGTGAGGAAAAGAATGTTGACAGTAACCCAAGAATGAATTCCTTAGCTGGATACCACTTCCCCTTGGCTGTCTCCTCCCTTAGGCAGAGCAGAGGTTTGGGTTGTTGGTCTTAAACTGCCCATCTCCAGAGTGGAAGGAGACATGTCTTTAAAATCTTTTCTTAGTTTTTCATCGGATTCCTACAGGCTTGGCTATTTTCCTAGAATACCTGGATTTTTTCTTATTAATAGTATTTGTTGTTGATTCCCCTAAGCCAAAGGCTTGAGGCATGAGTAAATTTGGTTTAATGCTAAGCAAATACTCTGGGTGTTTTGGACAAGACCTGACAAGCAGGCATAATGTTAACATCAGGCAAGAGTCCTGATGTTAATGTAAGTTAGATACTGAATCTGAACAAAGTCCCAATTTGTTGGGCTTGCAATGCACTTCACTATCTGGCCCCTGCTTTACCCCTCCTACCTACCCTCTCGCCACTCCTCACCCCTCAAACTCTAAGCAGCAGCAACTTTCAGTTCCCAAAGCTCTATTAACACCTGGCGGTGTTTTTCCACCTCTGCACTTGCCTGTGCTCCTCCCTCTTATTGACATTCTGATTTGGCAAAGAAACCATTTGCCTGCCCTGCTTTTGCTTATCCTTTAAGGCTTAGTTTAAATTTCCCTTTTTTTCAAAGGAGCCTACATTAGGTTATATCTGATCAGGCACTTCAAGTATGTGTCCCTATAGCACTTGCACTTCACTGCCGTGTTAATACAGCCTGGAAATGTACTTGTCTGCTTGACTGCCTTTCCCACTAAATTGTAAGCTCTGTGAGGGCAGGGACAGTCTGTCCTGTTCACTGTTGTATCTCTAATGCCTAGTGTGGTAGCAGGAAGTTAGTAAATAATATTTGAAGGAATCAATGCATTTTTAGGAAAAAAATTTACTAAAATATATAAGTGCATAAATGGTTAACCATTTTCTGAATTCTAATACATCATATCTTATGTGTCATATTTCCTCCAATAGGCCAAGTTGATTGAATTTAGTCCTCTGAGGGCAACTGATGTGAAACTCCCAAGTGGAGCAGTGTTTGTGATTGCCAACAGTTGTGTGGAAATGAATAAGGCAGCGACTTCCCATTTCAACACCAGGGTGATGGAGTGTCGGCTGGCTGCAAAGGTAGGGACCTGGCAAACTAGTGAAATTAAGTAAGCTTTCTCTCATTCTTCTTCTCTTTGCTCCCTATTACTTTGTCTCTTTACCTAAAATTTAGGGAAACATTGTGACTGCAGCAATGTTCTAACTGAAGGTCTTTGGGTGAGCAGTCCAATTCCAAACTCAGGAGATAAATAAGCCTATAGGAGTGCAACCTGTAGCTATTGAGAAGCAGTATGAACTTCACAGTTGCATCTTGTAGGGTGGCACTGGGTCAAAGAGGACAGCTTATATATGTGAGACACAGGCTGTGGTTTAGGTCTACGGGTGGAAAGATAGTTGGAGGTGATTGATGGGAACTGACCAAACTGGTCTTGTTTCCTCAACAAAAGTGACAGCAGTCTCACCTCATGGTCCTCTTACATGCACCATTTTGTACTGGGCCATCACTGGTTACTTTAAAAATATGGGCCTGGTGTAACCCTCCCTGTGCCCAGAAGACTTCTACATGTCTACTAGGGAAAGCCAAGCCCGAGAAAGTCTTGCCAGTTCTTTGTTCCATGGTTTAGAAGACCCTTGCCAGTCAATCCTTAAGTCTGCTTAGGAAGTATAAAGAACAGCATACAAAAGGTTACAGAACATTAGAGAGAGTAAAGAGTTAAAGTTATGGGGATAAAAATTCCCTTTGTAAATTACATATATGTCTAACCACTATGCTGTGTACCTGAAATTAACAGAAAAATATTGAATGTCAACTATAATTGAAAAGTTAAAAAAAAGAGAGAGAAAGAGAGAAAAGAAAAAAGAAATAGAAGATGGTTAGTATGTGATCAGGTGGTATGTAACCAGGTGCTCCAAAACATGCCACAGAAATTGAATGTTATGGAAGATCCAGAAAAACCCGTGACATGACTAGAAAGTTGGAGAGAATCGAGGCTGGGAGCTGGGGAGTGGAATCTGGGGAGCTCCACTGTGCTTTCTCCCAACCATTCTTCAAAAAGCAGTTAGAATGATGGTTTAGAAATTTAAATCTGCTCAGGTAATTCGCCTGCATAACACCTTTCAGAAGCTCCATTTTACTGGAGTGAAGTAAAAGTCCTCTTCAGCCCCTGGAGAGCCCTGCCAGACCCAAGGGCTGTGCACCTCATCCGTTTCCTCTCCCAGCTCCCCCCCTCTCCCCCACTCCACTGCACTCTAGCCCTGATGCTCGCTGTCACCTCAGTGACTTCGCACATGCCCAGAAACTCTTCCTCCAGCCCTCTCTGAAGTCTCAGCCTGCGTGTCTCTCAGGAAAGCCTTCCTTGACTTCCTTATTCCCAGACTAAGGTAGGGTCCCTTTTGTATTTCGCATCTCAGTAATGGTACTGTAATAATTGTTTAATGTCTGCCTTTTCTTTCTGATTTGATTTTACCTGAGAACCAAGACTGTGTCCATTTTACATTCCTAATCCCTGGCATTGTGCTTAAGCTGAAGTAGGCACCAGGCAAACGTTTGTTGAATAAATGAATGACTACTGCCTGTGTGCCTGCGCAGTTTCACAGTTTTTACATGTGCATGTTGTGTGCCCAGCCCTGGGCTAGCTACCCTGGAGATGTGCAGGATGTAGTTCTCCCTTTTAACTGACTCGCTCCTTCGCCCCTTACTCTCACCCCCTGAGGTTTGTGAGACTGAGGAGAGTAGAGGTATGAGGAACCAGAAAAAATAAGAGTTTTTTTTTCCTGGAAAATTTTGGGGTTAAACCTTTTTTTTAAAAAAAACATTTTCTTTTAAATTTAAAGTTTTTAAAATTTGGAATTTGCTCATATAATTTCTAAAAATTATGTAAAAGATGTGTTTTAATATTAAACTTGCACAATATTTAATTAATATATATATATATATATGAGAAGAAGTAGTACAGTAAACTTTTCAATACCAAGACTTCAGTGACCTTTTCTTTTCCTTTAGGAGAAGCTTCCTCTTTCCGGAGATGGAAGAAATTAGTGTCTTATTTGTTTGAGGGCTTATTCATGTTGGCTAGTTATTTTGTGGTCGATGAGTAAGTGTTGCTTTCCTGAGGAGACCTCAGACATACACAACGTTGTTTTCAAGTTTTATCACGAAATTAGGTATCCTCTAAGAGATCCATACATGAGCTAGAACAAGGATGAAAGTGTAAAATGGCTTCATGCCGTGACTACTCTCTTCCAAAGATTCAAGAAGAAAGTGAGGAATAAAATTGTGATGCTGAATCTCTGGAGGGAGAGTTGTCAGGATAAGGGGCATGTCTTTTGAGAGTTAACTATAAAAAGTACATCTCTTTTGAAAGTAGTAGCTGAAAACCTTAATTCACTGCAGAACCTCCTGTTCTTGAGTATGGCTTCTGAGTTCAACTGTACAACTCCGTATGTGTTTTAGAGGAACTTTGGTCAGCAAAATTGGCATCTGAATTTGGCTTTTTGCCTCATGCTTCTCACAATTATTGTAGATAAAACACATTGTTTTAAATACTCTGAATTTTTCTCTTTTTAAAGATATGTAAGGGAAAAAAGTGAAAGACTTTATTAAGGTGGAGAATGTTTTCTAAACCATGTTGCAGCAAATCACTGAATCTAAGATTATGTATAAAGAGAAAATAAAGATAAAACTGCTAACATGGTCTACACACACAGATCTTGATGTTGAGATTATGCTTTTGCCTAGGAATATGGGCTAGAATTCTGCTAAGCATATATTCCGTACAACATGGTTCCATTTTCCCATTTTCAGTAATTTGTGAATGAATATGATTTTTGTTTGGAAATGGCCTCATTAAATCAGGAACTAAACTCCCATATTAAAAATGTAAAGAAGCTTGTCTAAATCTTCACAAACTTTGTTTTCAGACAATAAAATGAAGTGTCAGTGGAGAAATGCCTTCTCAGGATAGTGTTGAAAATGAGACTGATTAGATAAAGTTGCATATGCCAAAACTGTAATGAATAATATTTTTCTTCTTCTTTTTCCTCTCTAAACCTCTATTTTGAAAATAAGTACCTTTTATTCTAAGTACAGGGAAGTACACTAAATCAATAAAGGTGGCTTTACTTTGTTTTGCCTTAATGTTGGTAGTTTCTTCTATTCTTTTTTAAAAAATCTTATTTAAGTTGTTAGTATACAATATTATATTAGTTATATTAGTTCCAGGTGTAAAATATAGTGACTTGACATTTTTATACCTTACAATGGGATCACCCCACTAATTCTACTAATCATCCGTCACCCTGCAGACATCATAGCATTATTGACCATGTTCCCCTTCACTTTTTTTACTCATCTCCCTACCCGCTCCCTTCTGGTAACCATCCCTTTGGTCTGTATTCTATTCTATTCTAGTCTATTCTTTTTTTATCCTCACCCAAGGATATGCTTATTGATTTTATTTTAGAGAGAGAGGAGGGGAGGGAGAGAGAGAGGGAGAGAAACATCAATGTATCCATCTGAGAGAAAAACATTGATTGGTTGCTTCTTGCATGCACCCTGACTGACCAGGGACTGAACCCACAGCCTAGGTATGTGCCCTGACTGGGAATCAAACCCTCAACCTTTTGGTTTATGGAACAACACTCCAACCTACTGAGCTACGCTGGCCAGGCCTCAATATCTTTTATTCTTTCTCTCCCTTTCTCTCCTTCCCCCTCCCTTTTTTCCAGCAGGTTCCAAAAACTAATTGATATAACATCATTAAAAGTCAGTCTTGTACAGCCATTTGGACTAAATAAAAGCAAACTCAACAGAGATTTATAATCATCACTTGCGTAAACGATACTCTTAAAAATTAACTTAATTTTATTTATTTTTATTTAATCTTTATTGTATTTTTTCCATTACCATTTAGTCCCCTTATACCCCCCTTCCTCCAGTAATCACCACACTGTCCCTGTCCATGAGTCCTTTTCCCCTTTTGTTCAATCCCTCCATCCCCTAGCCCCCCTCCCATTAGCTGTCATCCTCTCTCCATCTGTGAGTCTGTCCCCATTTTCCTTGTTAGTTCAGTTTGTTCATTAGATTTCACATATGAATGAAATCATATGCCTGTATAAATTATACTTTTAAGTGAAGCACATTTTTATGTCCTTCAATTTACAAAGTAGCCAGACATCTTTGATGAGCACAAAATTTTTCATATTTTACATGTATTCAGTGGCTTAAACTTTTCCAGAAATGTTTTCTGTCTATAAAAGAGAATATCCTCTAATTATATTGAGGGATAAAATGTGTTATGCCAATAATAAATATGGGAAATCAAAAAGGGAAGAGAAATTTTAGTACTGCTTTTTGCACATCCTGAGCTCCTTGTAGCAACGTGTGAAGCGATGCAGAGAGTTTCATGTGGTCCTTCAACACTTCAAGGAAAATTTGCCCTATGATTCCTTACAGAGCCCGTTTGGTCAGGGGCCATCACACATCCAGTTTTTTTTTTAGCTCCTGCTACTTAGTGGTCAATATGGAACTTATTCTCTGTCCAGCGATAGACTGTCAGGAAAAGTGGACATAATATTCTCAGGGCTTTGGCAGTTTCCTTGAATTTGAGTGAGGAAAACCCAAATACCCCAGAATGTAGCCAGTTTCACTGAGACTGTTGATTCTGTCGAGCACACTCTGCCAGAACTCTAGTGTGGAGTGTTCCTGCCTGGTGAGTCCAAGCTGCAGGGCAGAGGACGCACAGACTGGGGAATAGGGTTGGTGTGTGTGGTGGACCAGGTGGCGGCAGGGCCTTCAGTGCTGTGCTGAGGATCACCCTGGCTTGGTCCTGTAAGCCGCAGGAGCCACTAGTGTCGTTAGCAAGGTATTTTGGAAATATTAATCTGGCAGCAGGATCTTCTGCCTTGGATGAAGACAAGTGGGTCTTAAAGTGTCAGTGAGGATGGGATAAAAAGGGAGGGATAAGAGGGATCCTATGACTGGACCTACTGAAGGGTCAGGTTTGAGGCTTTCTGTGATTGGGTTTCTGTCTTCCTTTGGGCATAAACACCATTGTTTGGAGGAAGTTTTCCTTGACTACCCTCCCTACTTCCATTGTGTTAAATGTCCTTTTACATGCTCTTACCACATCCTGTATTTTTCTATTATAGCAGTTTATCACATTTGGATTTACTTCTTCACTGTGTAATTATTAAACATCTGCCTTCTTGGGTAGTCTGAGCTCCATGAGGTCAGGAGCCCCGAGTGCCTTATTTACTGCTGTCTGCTGAGGACCTGAGAAGTAGTAGATGCTCAGTAACACTCATTGCATGCAGATGAAGGCAAAGCGTTGAGTCCATAGGGCTGTGGTTTTCCACTGAAATGATGGATGGAAAGCACTGCCACTGATGGGTTTGGAGAAGATAGCAAGGAAGGCGACTGGAAAGTAGGAGGTGATGAAATTTCCTCATGGAATTTTCTTATAAGTGATTAGATATTTGAGCTTGGATTGTATCCCTGGGCTAGGGCTATAGCCTTTTGATATATTTGTTTTGAGGTAATAGTTGAAACCAAGAGCTTAGTTCAGATTGCTGAGAGAAAGAGTGTGGCAAGAGGAGATCAAAAGGCCAGAGGTTGAAATTGGGAGAGGGCTTCAGTTGAATAATGAGGGGAGAAAAGTGAGTCATGGATGAATTTTGTATAAGGACCAGGAGAGTGAGAGGGAAACCAGGAAAATTCATTGCTACAGAAGTCACTGAAACAGGGAACATGAAGAAGATAGATAATGAAGAGTGCCAGAGCCACTGATTCCTTAAGGAATAACAGGACTGGGAAAAATCCAGTGGCTTTGGCAGTGGTTTTGGAGATAAGAAAGGGCTTCCAGGAGGCCATACTTGATAGTTTGAGTGGCTACTGAGGGCTGGGAAGCAGTGATGCTGGGCTGCTGGGCCTAGTTGTTGGATGGTGAAGGAGAGGGAGAACTGAAGAGTAGTAGCTTTAGGAATAAGATGTTTTAAGACAGGAAACATCTGTATATGTTTGAATACCCAGGGAAAAGTGTCAGGTGGGAGAGAGAACTAGCTAGAGAGGCAGTACAATGTGGAGAGGGAAGGAAACCTGACCCTCACAGAGTGCCTCTTTCTGGGCTGGGAAAGGTGCTAGATGTCTTTATTACCTTGTATAATCTTCACAGTAGCTTGTGAAGTAGCCAGTAAGTGTCCCACTTTACCTAGGGATTTCCTGCCAAGGTAGGTTGTGACTTGTTTTAAGCACAGGAGGCCACATCTCTCTTTGCCCCTCCTCTTTCCATTGTGTCTCTTAGGAGTTAGGCGTCCAGAGCATGCTGCTTGGGGATGCCATGGACAGCCCACGCTGAGGGTGCAGTGAGGAGATCCATTGTGCCCAGCTGTGTAGATTTCTTCTGTGGCCTGCAAACCAATATAGAGAACATGAACGTAGTTGGAAGGAGGTGAGGGGGACATGAGCAAAACAAGGAAGTATGGATAAAAACAGCTATGTATGATCCCATTTATTTCAAACTATATGTTTGTAGGTATGCATAAAGTGTGCATGAAGAAAGGTATGATAGGACAGCTATCAAAATGGCAGTTGGCAGTTATCTCATTGGGCAACTATAGATGATTTACTTTAATTTTTTTGTACTTTGAACTGTATGTTTTTTGCAGTTTTAGAAAAATGGTGTGTAAGTTGTATAATCAGAAACAACAACACAGCTGCTTTTATTGTGTGGGAAAAAAACTTGAGTGAATTGTTTTTAGAAGTAACGCAAAAAGGGGTTAGAATTTTACCCTTTGTTGACCTGGTGAGGAGCCAACTTGGTACTTTTCCCATTGGTTTGTTAATAGTGCCACATGTCTTGAGAAAGTCAAAGAGAGGTGGATCTGACAGGCCCCTGTCTTAGCATTTTCCTTCCTACCCTACCGTCTTACTGGAAGTACCGGTGATGCTCAGACTGAGGGCTTTTTCTAACTGCAGGAGAGTGCCTAATTTGCACCTGGGGCAACCTGGGGTGGTAGTGACCTTTCCTTTGGAAGCAGCCCTCAGTCAATGATAGATGAGAATTAGTGGGTAAACGGCTCAGCTTTCTTGCCCATGGGTAGATGTCATCTGAGGTTTACATACACTGGTCCTAGAGGATCCAGCAGGCCCCACCTCACCTGACCACGTCAGTGCATCTCATATTGGCATCTCTTCCAGTCTCACTCTCCTCCCTCTACCAGTGTTTCTGGGTATCACTGACCCTTCGAATTCTTGTCTTAGGCTCTTCTTCCAAGGGGAACCAAGTTAAGACGGGATCCTAGTGCTATTTATCTGCCTCTTTCCATGACGTGGACAAAGCACTTGTTTCCTGCTTTCTTGTCCACAGAGCACAGAACAGGCTCAGGGACCTCCTGGAAGTAGTATCTCATATGAACACTAATGTTTGCTGTGGTGAAAAGAAAATGGTGAATGTTGACAAAGAACTGCTTTCTTTGATTTTTCCCACCCTGCTGTTAAAGTGAGGAACTTGTGATGAAATGACCTGTATCCCTGATTCATAGCCCTGCTTCACCAATATGAAGTGGGCCAGCCACCAGGACTGTAAGTGGCAAATTCCTGCATGAAGTTCTGTCTTTGAGCAACAGCGATCTTACCCACCCGCTTCCCTCATATGCAAGTCATCCTTCTGTTTCCTGAGCCAAATTTCAAAGGGCTTAAGTGGCTTTTCTAGTTTACTCCCACAATGTAGTGTACATGCTCAGTGGCTCAGGGCTGTGCAGCTGCCGTTGAGGGCATGTGGTAGCTGTCATTCTTATTGAAATACACACCGAATTGGCTGTGTGGATCCTCTAGCTGAGGGCTAAGCAATCCAACAGCAAACTGGGATATGGCTGGAGTGGATGTGAACCTCTGTATGTTAGGTCCCCTGTCTGTGCTAGAATGGCACACAGGGAGGCTGCCTTTGACAACCTCGTAGGCACCAGGCGTCGCTTGCAGACTTTCTCCCCATGCGCCAACTTCCTGGGATGTAGCACCTGAGGCAGTGTGACTGTGGGAATTTAGAGATCATTGCTGACTGAAAGGTTCTTAGGACGAGCTCATTCTCATTACTTGGGAGCCATTCTTGGATGTTTTCTTCTTTTTCTCCTTCTCCTTGTCTTTCTTCTTTGAAGGAACCCATCTATCAAAGTGTTTTTTAAATCACTGGAATGTTTACTTCTAACACCAACCTTAGTTTATCCTTTGAAAACCATTTCTGCGACTGAGTGGCGATTTAAACTAATAGGAGTAGCAGGATGTAGATGTCAGCCAGACCTCACTGAGAATGTGGCCTTGGGGAAGTGAGTTACAGGACCTGGGTTCAACTCCCAACTTTGTTTCTTTGGGCAAGTCACTTACTCTCATCTCTTAAATGGAGTAATAGCACCTATTTCACAGAGCTGCCAAAGATGAAAAGAAATAAAAAAGCACATTTTGAATCATTTTGTAGCACCATACGAGCTTCATTGCCTATCTCAGTTGGATTTGGGTATTTCGAGAAAGCATCGTTCTTTGAGATCATTGACTTCACCTCTTTTTCTACATAAAATAAATACATTATATGTTTTTCTCTTGCATTATGTATGCCTTTATACATTTTCTGAAATTTTATTTTTGGAATATAGACCATGAATGAATAAATTAAGTGAATGAGTAGGTCAGTCTGTAGAGGTATCAAATCTAACACCGCTAATAAACACTAACAACACTAACAAAATGTGCTAAGCAAACAAGGTCAGAAGAAAGGTTTTTGTTTGTGTTTTTGTTTTAAAAACGGCACCAGGTTCTGTGAAATCATTGAACAGGAAAATATAGTCCTATTGTCTCTTTTCCAAGTTCTGCCTGAAATCATTAACTCCTTTCAAATGTATGAGCCAGAGGTTTATAAAGAAGATTAATGAATATAAGAACTGATGTTATTAACATTTGTCAGAAGTGAGTAGCCCTAAGCAGAGTACAATGGTCTTTTGGTAAATCCTGCTTCCTGTTGGAAAGAAAGAAAATCAAATCATCAGCATAATAGGCGAGTAAATCAGATGCACATTGTCTTGAAGACTGATTTCCCCTTCTTCAGCTTGCTTCTTTTTGCTGCTTGTGCTGTCTGCACCTGCTGTCTCCACACCCAGGGACTGAATTTTACAGACCTCTGGAAGAGAAAGATCTTTGCTGTTTTGATTGTTTCCAACCTGCTCTGAAGGGCTCAGTTAGTGGTTTGGGGGGAGTAAGGGGAACAGATTCTGGACCGGGATTCTGGTGAGTGGACCTGGTCACAAAGGTTTGGTTTGTACTCATCTGCCTTCAGCAGATGGAGGGGGTGCCTCAGAATGCAACTGGAAGCCAGACTCTTTTCTTGAGGGTGGAGAAACATACAGCTCTACCAGTACCAGCAACTTAATGCAATGAATGGATGTTCATAAGGTCACTAATGAGGTTTTCATTTAAAATCTGGGACTTTACTCCAAACACCCAGATACTTAAATTCATTTGCCATTTCAAAGAGGCATGTAGTAAACAGGAAGTGCTCTAATGAAATTGGGCATACAGTGTCCACCTCAGGACCCAGGTCATGAGAGATCTGAGTAGGTTTTTCTTTTTGGTAGACTTTACAGAGAGTGATATATTAGGGATGAGCTGAATAGGGATAAAAGAACAAAATTATTCAAAGAAATAGCCCTGAGGAAAAGTGGTGACAGGCGAGAAATTGGTGGAATATTGGTTTTTATTTTTATTTTTTTAAGAAAAATACTTAACTAGCCTGTGACTGTCATACAAGCATGCTTAATTCCAAACATCTGAACCCAGTGTGCATTTTCAAGCAATGGTGGGAAATGTGGATAGGTTGAGTGGAAAACAACCAAAATAAAACAAAAACAGCTTAAAGTTGAATCTGGCTAATTAAAGTACCACACATCAATTTCTGCAGTGAACACTGACCATTATCTTGGTTTCAACTTGCAGCTCCTGGCTAAGTACAAAGGCTTGCAATGGGCTAAAGTGCTGCGGCTGGAGGAGGTGCAGGCCGACCTCGGGGTGGGCCTGGAAGAAATGCTGCTGATCACAGAGGATGCTCTTCACCTGGAGCCTTACAGCCCCGAGGAAGTTTGCAAGTGTCTGGGAATTAGCCTGCAGGAATTTCGGACCCAAATCCTGAGTCCAAACACTCAAGATGGTGAGTCTGTTGGAGGAAGTGAGGGCATGGGTTGCTCTCCCACTCACAGCTGAAAAATCTACAACTTCCACAAGGATCTTGCTGCATCTGAAGCATGCTTGAGGGGGTTTGGAGAATGGGTGTGTTTTAGCAAAGGTAACTATCTAAATTCATTTCATTTCATTAAATTCATTTTTTAATTCACCATTTCCTGGTCTGCTATATGCCAGGTATTCTGGTGAGGCAAAGGTGAATATTACAAGGCTCCTGACCTCAAGAACTTCATACTTCAATAATCTTCCCCTTTTCATCTTTTCTTTTTTTTTTTTACCCCTTCCTGTTTTCTGATTATTGTATAAAAATGTCTAGATTTGAGCAGTGCTCACAACCGCTGTGGAACAACACTCTGGATGGAACACCAGGAAGTCTTCACTGCTTAGGTTGAGACTTGCGGCCCACTTTTGTGTGGAAGCCTGTTCGATTTACCTGCTGCTTTCAAGTAACTTTGTTTGTATACTAATAGCATCAGATACCTGAGATGAAGGCCAGGTAAAAGTTGGAGGTGCAGAATGAAGCCCGGGGGTATTTTTTTCTTCTTAGAAGTAAAGGTTGTTTGTTTGTTAGTGCCGGGTGCAGAGACATCTAGCTAAGATCCAATAGTGTCTTGAGGGTGCGTTGGGAGGGTGGTATCTTAGCACAAAGATCAGCCTCAGAGCCTCATTTCCATCCCATCCCTTCGGTGGTTACTGAGTGCCAACAATGGATTGGTCTGCCAAGTAATGTCTTAAAGACTGCAGTGACTGACTGGCAGCTTTAGGCTAAGATAAAAGAATCATCCGAGGGCAGAGAGGTGGTTTTGGTTTCCAACACTGTTAGATCCAATTTAATTTGATGAACACTTACTGAGTCTGTAGAACTGAGATGAGCAGACTGGCCTACAGGCTTAATTAGACTTGCCACCTGTTTTTGTGAAATAAACTTTCGCTGGAGCACAGCCGTGACCAGCCATGGCTGCTTTTGCACTGTAACAGCACAGCTGAGTGGTTGTGACAGAGACTGAATAGCCCACAAAACCTAAAATATTTACTCTCTCACCCTTTGCAGAAAAAGTCTGCTGACCTCCATGCCAGAAGGGCAGTATGCCAAAGCCACTCTGCTTGGATTAGGGTCTTAGGCTTCTTCACTTACTATATTTGGGACTGTTATCTTAGTTTTATATGTAATAGGCTTAACAGGAATACCCCCTTTAAAAGAGTAATCTGTGTAACATGCTAAGAGCAAAGTGTGATAATGGAGGTGCCCATAAATGGGAGCTACTTTTGTTATTTCTCCTCCCCTCTCCTCCTGTAGCTCCTCTAGGACTGAGGCTGAGCATTGGGAACACAGAGGGAAGCACAACAGGGTTCTATCCTCAAAGAGTTTACAAAGAAGTTATAGAAACTGATAAAGAAAAAGCTGTGCAAAACCTTTTTAGATTGCAATTTATTGAATAAATTATCTTTAGCCTATTGTATGTGCTTGCTTCCTCTGTCAAATATTTTTAAAGTATATTTTATTGATTATGCTAATACAGTTGTCCCACTTTTTCCCACTTTGTCCCCCTCCACCTGGCATCTCCTGTCTCCCATCAATCCCAACCTCCCCACTTAGCTCATGTCCATGAATCCTGCATATAAGTTCTTTGGCTTCTCCATTCTGTACTATTCTTAACATTCCCCTGTCTATTTTGTACCTACCAATTATGATCCTTAATCCCTGCACCTTTTCCTTCATTCTCTCCCTTTCCCCTACCAGTTGATAACCCTCCAAATGATCTCTGTATCTATGAATCTTTTCCTGTTCTGGTTGTTTGCTTAGTTTGTTTCTGTTTTTTTGTTTGTTTGTTTTCTTAAATTCAGTTGTTCAAGGTTGTGAGTTTGTTGTCATTTTAATGTTCATAGTTTTGCTTTATTTCTTTTTCTTAAATGAGTCTCTTTAACATTTTATGTAATAATGGCTTAGTGATGATGAATTCCTTTAGCTTTACCTTGTCTGGGAAACACTTTATTTGCCTTTCCATTCTAAATGAATGCTTTGCTTAATAGAGTAATCTAGGTTGTAGGTCCTTGCTTTTTATCACTTTGAATATTTCTTGCCAATCCTTTCTTGCCTGCAAAGTTTCTTATGAGAAATCAGCTGATATGGGAATTCATTTGTAGGTAACTCTCTGCCTTTCTCTTGCTGATGTTAGGATTCTTTCTTTATCTTTAACCTTTGGCATTTTAATTTTGATGTGTTTTGGTGCCAACTTGTTTGGGATTCTCTGTGCTTCCTGACTTGTGTATATATTTCCTATGCCAAGGTAGGGAGGTTTTCTTTCATTATATTTTCAAATAAGTTTTCAATTTCTTATTCTTCCTTTTCTCCTTCTGGCATCCCTATGATTTCTATGTTGGCAGTTTTGGAGATGTCTCAGAGTCATCTTACACTCTCCTCATTTTTCTGAATTCTTGTTTTTCCTTTCTGTTCTGGTTGAATGTTTATTTCTTTCTTATGTTCCAAATCATTGATTTGAATCCTGGATTCCTTCCCTTTACTGTTGTTTGCCTATGGATTTTTCTTTATTTCTCTTAGTGTAACCTTCATTTCTTCCCTTATGTTTTTGCCATACTCAATGAGTACCTCCATCTTGATTGGAAGTCTCCTCTGTCAAATACTAATTGATTATAAAGACATGGGTTTATTTCTGGCCTCTATATTCTCTTCCATTGGTCTAAGTGTCTATATAGTGCCATGCTGTTTTATCCCAGTGCCATGCTGTTTTGATTACTATGACCTTAGTAGTACAGTTTGATATTAGGTAGCATGATACATTCAACTTAGTTCTTTCTCAGGATCACTGTTGCTCTTTGGTACCTTTTGTGGTTCAATATAGAATTTTGAAATATTTGTTCTAGTTCTGTGAAATACATCATTGGTATCTTGATAGGAATTACATTAAATGTATAGATTACTTTGGAATCATCAACAAAAGAAAAAGACAACCCACTGAATGGGAGAACATATTTATCCATACATCTGATAAAGGGTTAATATCCAAAATTTATGAAGAACCTATAAAACTCAACACCAAAAAACCCCCCAAACAATCCAAGTAAAAGATCAGCAAAATACCTGAATAGACACTTCTCCAGTAGACATATGAAAACATGCTCAGTGTCACTCATCATCAGAGAAATGCAAATTGAAATTACAATGAGGTATCACTGCACACCGGTCAGAATGGCTATCATCAGTAAATCGACAAATGATGGACAGGATGTGGAGAAAGGGGACCCCTTTTGTACTATTGGTGGGAATGCAGATTGGTGCTGCCACTGTGGAAAGAAGTATGGAGATACTTCAGAAAATTAAAAATGGACTGCCTTAGGACCCAGCAATTCTATGTCTGGAAATTTATCCAAAGAAACAACACTAATTCAAAAGAATATAAGCACCCCTCTGTTCATTGCAGTGTCATTTACAATTGCCAAGATTTGGAAGCAGCCCAAGTGTCCATCAGTAGATGAGTGGATAAAACAACTATGGGACACTTACACAATGGAAACAATGGAATATTAATTGGCTGTAAAAAAGAAAATTTTACCCTTTGCGACAGCATGGATAGACCTGGAGAATGTTATGCTAAGTGAAATAAGCCAGTCAGAGAAAGACAAATACCATATGATTTCACTGATATGTGGGATCTAGTGAACAAACTGAACAAACAAGCAAAATAGAGACAGACTCATGGATGGAGAGCAGGCTGACGGTTCTGGCGGCAGGGGTTAGAGGGTGGAGAGATTGAGCAAAAAGGCAAAAGGACTCATGGACATGGACAACAGCATGGTGATTGTAGGGGAAGGAGTACATAAGGAGGATAAATGGTAATGGAAAAAGGTACGATAAAAAAAACCCACTTAAATAAAAAAGAAAAAAAGCTGATCCAGCATGGAGTAATGATTGTTGTGATGGCCGTGTATACATGGGTCTTGGGAGGCCAGAAAAGACAGAAGTCAGAGCTGGCTTTACTAAGGACATAGCAATTAGAAAAAAGAGAATAAATAGGAATTTCCAACATAGACAAGCATTTAGAAAGACAAAACAGCAAGTGCAGACGCAGGAAGGAATGAGGGAGGATTGTACATCCAGAGAACTACAATTAGTTGAATGTTTTTTAAAAATTATATACATAGCGGTCAGTGATTTATTAGGCTGAGTTTGTAGAAAGGCCCAGATTACCAATGGTCTTGTTAAATACTTTGTGTATTACATAGTTAATGAAATGTTAGTTGAATGAAGAAGTTGGGTAGGACATTGGATAAGGAGTGTTTCCAGGAAATAGACTTTGTATTTTGACTTAAGAGACTGACCAGTTTCTTTCATTTATATGCTAACTATGTATATAATTTATATGCTAACCAATGTATATACTAACTTAATTGGGCTGGGTATTATGCTGGATGCTGGGATACAAAGATAAGTAGAACACAATCTCTATCTTATAGTGACCAAGTGTCTAATGGGAGAGAGTGCTACACAACAATCACAGTAAATTACACCCCCTGCAATAAAGGTATTTATCAAGAGTCTTGAGAGTATGGAGGAGAGAATGACTAAATGTCTGAAAAATGTGGCTTGAATTTGAGCTGGATCTTAAAGTTATGGACTTCCCAAGCTGTGAGGGGTGAGAGGTCATTCTAGGCAGAGAGTATAGCCAGAGGAAAGACATAGAGACATGAGGAGTACTTGAAAATGTGCTAAGAGGTATTGTGTGCAGTATGAGTTGGATGCCAAAAATACTATTTAAAGGGATGTCAGTTAAGAGACTATTATTCTACTCTCCATCGCATAAGAGCATGAAATTGGAGATTGTTGGTGGATATTACAACAGATAGATTCTCAAGACTAGAAAGGAGAGTTCAGTTGTAATTAAAAATTGCCTGTGTCTAGGAAGGAAGCGGGGAAGAGGAAAGAAAGGAAAGAAAAGGAATAGAAAGTAAGGAAGGTTAAGGTTTGGATGCTGAGAAAGTTAGGGAATTATAATATGGGAAATGATTTGGGGACAAGATGATGAGTGAATATATGTGTTTGGTGATATGGACAGGCATCTAAATAAAGATATAGAAGATATAAAAATCCAAATTATATAATTAGATTTGGGAAGTTTTGGTGAAGAAACAAAGAACCCTAATAGACACCGGATATTCACTGTCAAATGATCTTAAAGCAGTCTTATCATGATGTCACTTCTTAGTTCAAAAACCTTTAGCGACTTACCATTACCTCATTGCCTAACTCCTTAAATGGATGTTAAGTTTTTTCTCATTTGGCCTGAACTGTCCTGTGCGGCTCCCTTTTGAGCCTGTGCCTGCCCATGTGGTTGGACCATGTTGTCTTGGCTACACCGTTCCACATACTAATTGCATCTTTATCTCAACTCTGGACCTTTAATCCTAAATATCACTGTCCTTTTCTGATTGGACCTTTCCCTTTTTCCTGAAATATAGTTCCTGCCTATCTTAAAAGTTCAATATAATTTTTATCTCTTCCTTATTCTTCTCATTCCGTAGCCTCTTCTCTTTCTATTCATGTTTCTTTTTCTCTGCATCTGCCTGTCTTTCTTCCCCCTGCTTTTTTTTAAGCATGTTTTTGAATAAGTTAATTTCCCAGGAAACCTTGGGAAACACAAAGGATAATTTGCTAATCATAGGCCATGCACTGCTCTTTATGTATATATTTAAGTTTTTACCCCTGAAGAATAAGGATTACATTGTTTTTGTAGAAAATGATGCATGCTTAATCTTTCCTCTTTCCCTGGAACTTCCCTACTGGCCCACTTGCATCACTTTCTATAATTTACTTTTGTTTTTTTGTATTCAGTAAATCTAAATTGAATGAATGAATCCATTTTGTAGTTCTCAAAAGGCTCCCCCTTTTGCTTTTGGAATGGATAAATTAAAAAAAGTTAATGTCACTTGATGTACTCCCTGGATCTAGCCATCTAACCTCAGCCAAATTTCCAGCTAAATTCTCTTGGCACTCTGTTTTAACTTTAGGGATCAATGTTCTTTTATATCTTTGCCTTGTTTCTTCTGAGTTTATGCTTTGATTGGTCTAATACCATAAGCAAATGTTTCTCTTAATGCTTTGGAAGATGCAAGGCTTATTGAATGTGGCACTGTACTTAGACTGTGTGAATGGAGGCAGAAATGATGGATGCCACCAGCAGAGGACTCTGGAGGGGGCCGTCACCCCTTTATTCCAGGTTCCTACACTTTAGCATGCTTAGTTTTGATTTAAACTAATATTCTGATCATGGAAATCTATTCCTTCCTCAAAGGGATGTAGATTTTGATATTTCCTTAATGCCCAAATTGCTTTCCTTCTTTAACTGGATATGAGTGTGAGTTGGAGATGTTGACCTTGAGGTGACAGTGTAGGAAGAGATGTTTCTAATAAAACTGTGGCTTGCAGCCTCTGCTAAACCATCCTGACTTCCAAAGGCCCATGTGCAATTATTATTTTCTCTTTCCAAATTTTTAATAATTAAATTTAGAAATGCTTAGAGGCCATTAAAATTAAACACACAAACACAAAGCAAAATCCTCAAATCCTTTAGATGTTATTTAGAATGGCCACAATCTACAACTAGGAACAGACTAGGAATAATTTAACCATTTTATGTCAGGCCTTGGCTACAGGTAGGAATTACCTAAGGGTGTAGTACAATGTCTGAGTTTCTAAAGGCTCAGGGGCCAAACTGATTTGGGAAGGGTGTGACCCAATAGGAAAAGATGAAGCTGTGGTCCGAGCCAGCAAAGATGGGCACAGACATGTAGGACAGCATATAAGTTAAGAACACACGCTGGAGGATAAACAGAAGGGCCCACTCGGAATTAGATGGAGGCTGAGGTAGAAAATGGGTCAGGTAGTTTGGGTGCCAGTTTAAAAGGGGAAGTTTATCAGGAGCATTCCTTTGGGAGGCCAAGCTTGTGCTCCGTGTTGTGTTGGCCCTGCTACTTAGAAGCACCAGGCTGAGCTGGAGACAAATCTCACTGTTTGGATCACTAACTTTGCTTGTGCTGGCCACTGGCTGAGTAATTTAGTTGGGTTCTGTGATCTCCAAGTTCACAAGTGCTGATCATGGCTTTGAGCAAGCACTGACATGGACTGCTCTTTAGGAGGAGGGTATCTACAGCAACCCCCACCCCCTGTGCACCCTGCAAAAAACCATGAAAAACTTGTGATTTACTTTAAGGTTTATGTATTACTCTTCACCCATAGCACCTGATTTTAATCTCACAACAACCCTGGGGCACATGGTTATATCCTCCTTTCATAGTGAGGAAACCGAGGTCAGAGAGTTACATGTAGTTACAGGACTGCAGAGGCAGTAAGTGCTAGAGCCAGCTCCCAAATCCCAGTCTTCTGAAGCAATCCAATACTCTTTCTGCCATAAGTTTTTTCTCAGTGTATTAATAAGCTGGCCTTCACAATTGTGCACCAAGAAAGGGAGATTATATCAAATTTTGATTTTGCTTGGCTGTTTCATTTTTTTCCCCTAAAACTAAACAAAGGTGATAAAGATGGGTTGCTTTGTGCTTAAACAGTTTCCTTCAGTCTATTTCCCATTCTGGTGCTTTGGCCCTAGAAGGTGTAAAACCATGTGGTAGTCAGTAGCTCGCTTAATTTAAGGAGCAAACTCAACTTGTCCAAAATATGCTTGAGCTGTTATGTTATACAAGAATGGTGAGAATTGCTGTAGAATTTTTCTCATTTGATAAAAGTGTTCTTATAGATGATCATAGTTAAGTTTAAGGAAAATAGTTTATTTTTTTAATCTAATGGAAAAGTATAGAGATATAAAAAGAGTCAGTTGATCAGTAATGTCAATTTCCAATGAACTGTTCTCAGATGTTAGGGAAATTGCTTTAAAAATAGGTTGTGAAATATCAAACACTAAATTCTATGATCTCAACACATTCAATTGTTTTTCATATAAGAATTTGGAAAGAAAGGTTTTTCATAAAGAGCCTAGAAGAAACTCCAAAGGAAATTATTGACCTTTCTGGAGTTTACAGATACTGGTGTAGCAGAAATCTTGAAAATCTGTGTGATGGACTTCTAATGAGGCCAAATAAAAGTGAGTCCTTTAGTTTTGTCTGTTGCTTCTCAGCTGTTGATTGCTCAGCTGTCTGGCCACAGAAGGCAGAATCATGCCAAAAGTTCCTTTCTAGGAAAAAGTGGGCTGAACTGTTATTCCAGATCACTTGGGGATGGTGCTTCCTTTCTGAACTTTCTTCCTCCTCTTTCAGCTGTGTGCATTATAAACCCCTATTCCGTGGTTCACCTTCCCTCTTCAGTGATTTAAGGTATAAAAAAATGAATGTGAACATACTTTGATTAAGTATGGTTTTAGAAACACAGCATCTTAAAACTCAACCTCTGTAGGAAAACCCAGGACCAACGTGATGGTTGCTGTGGACTGGGTGGTGCCTGAGCCACTGATGGGCGGGCTGGAGCACAAACCTCCCTCTTATCCCTCACAGCTAATAATGGTAGCTTGTTTCTGTCTCCTGAGACCATTCTGGAGCCACGAAAGCAGAATCCTGGAGTTTTTATCCACTTGTGTGAGAGTTTTAAAAGAGCTACAATGAAACAAATTCTGAAGGTACTTTTTGATGAGGAATTGACCCCTGCTGTAGTGTTAAATACACTTGGCCATCTTGGACTGAGTCAGGCCTGGAACGAACCTTTGAGCTTGACTATCTCTTCACACTCTGTACCTTCAAACCCTTGAGCTCCCCAAGCGTCTTGAGTTAATGCGATTTGGGGAGGTGCAGCAGTAGAGGAATATGGTGGATAGTCAGGCCAATGAGACTAAACTTTGACCTCTGGCAGACAGTCCGATCCTCTTTCTGAGAGAAGAGAGTTTTCCTCTCTTGGAAGGTCATCCTTTTGAGCCTTCAGCTTCAGGGAAACTGTAGCTGCTGCAGGGAAGGAGGACCACTACCTTACTGTCAACAGCAGCCTCGTAGGCTCCAGTGACCTGTGACTAGGAAAACAAGCTGGGAATAATGTATCCAGCCTCACGTAAAGTTCGCTCACAGTACTTAATAATGGCATGCCCAGAACTAAATTCTGAAAGAGTTGCAGCAGCTCAATGTGATCCGTGAGACACCATCTTCCTACAGCACTTGTGTCCTTGGAAAGGTGTCCTTGTTTTGTACATTTATGTACCAAGTGGTATTTCTGCAGTACCTAACAAATGTTTGCTAAGTAAATAAGTGATTTAAATTAATGTTCTTCTTTTCACATGGAAAAGTAATAGGTAGGAGGCCAATTCAAGAACTCAAAGCATTCAAAGTCTAAAGAGTAGTTATAGCTAACCTTTAAAGAAAACCTGTTCAAGTACATTAATAATAATAACAAGCACTAACATTGAGTACTATGCGCCAAGCAGTGTTCTAACTACTTTTACAATATTTGCTATATTTGTTTATTCATATGGCTCTCATGTTTAGAGACTCCACGAAATAGTCCTTTTCAAGACTGTAAACCGTGTCATAAAGACTTGAGGATGCACATTCAAATATTGGTGCATTCACCACTCCTCCCGACACTCAGGCACCCTCCTACTCTCCTCACACTATTAATATATAATAGTCAAACCCCCATATTAGATAGCTCCTAGGGAATAAATAATTTTTTGGTAGATGGTATTTCCGTATGTTTGTTTCAAATTCTGTTAAAAGAAAGGCAAATGCATTTGGTCATTTTCATACATATTAGTTTGTATTCATTAACATAATTATTAATTACTAATGCTGAATAGTCCATTTTCAATCTGTAAACAAAAAATACCAAGGTTTTACAGCCAACAGAACATACTATCTTGCATCTCAATGTTTTTGATGATGGTCTTTTCCTTGAAACATTTTAAATCTATGTGAATGTAATATAGCACAGGTTATGTAGATTTAATTTAGAGGAATAGAAACTGGCTTCACACAGTTTTGTTGCTAAGGGCATCCCATGAGGTAGGTTCCAATATTTTGCTATTTTACAGAGGAGGAAACTTGGCACAGAACAATTAAAGCAACTTGCCCATAGCTAAAAGCAGCAGAGTTTGATTGAAACCCACGAACTCTGATCCCAGAGCCCTCCCTCTACAGTCTTGACCACTATGTGATCAGGGCTGGATTGACAGTGTCCTATCAGAGAACGAGATTTATTATCTTGATTTGACCCCATGCAGTAGTTTAAAGAGACTTCATAAGGCTTTGTAGCTGGTGCTGGAGCCCGAGGTCAACAGGAAAGGAAGTCAGGGAGAGACTTATGAATGGGGGAGCGTGAGCACAAACGAGTTCATGAGGATGGACTGGAACAAGAGTCAGACTCTTACCACTTCCATCCAGGACTGCAACTTTGATGACACTGGCGTCCTCAGGAGAAGCTAAACATTTACCTCGCCCAAGAGTCAGAGAAGCTGAAGGAAGGGCCAGTGGGACCTGGCGATGCCGTGGACCTGCCTGCTGCTCCATGCTAATGAAGTGAGCCAGACAATCAGTGGCAATGTACGTAAGTTGCAGTGGCACTTGGTGTCCCTGCAGAGGCCTTTGAAGCATAAAAATACATGCCTCCCATATTCCTTATATGTGTATTTTTAACTTGCTTATTTCCCCTGGGGCTGCTCAGCCCTGACCACCACCTTGGCCCCAGCCCTGCCAGCCTCTTTGGCCATGACCCTGTAGTTCCCAGCCACCTCCTCAGCTCCAACTGCCCCTTCAATTCTGGACTTGCTGGCTCTGCCACTCATGGCTGCCTTGAGGAAGGAAAGGAAAGGAAAAGGAAAAGGACAGTTTCCAAACTTTTAAATATATTTTTTTCCTTAAGTGTAGGATACATGGCTTGATATTACTCAGTAATTCCCTTTGCTTTTGAACTTGTCATGGATAGATGTCTACCTTCCAAGATATGAAATTATCATAGGATCAGCCATAAACTTATTAGACATTCTGCTAGTAAACTGAAGCTTCTGCAGACAGGAGAACAGCTGATATCTCATTTGTATCTTGCTGCCCCATTTGCTGGCTGGGATAGGAAAACACCTTCTATAGTCTTCATCTGCCTAGGAGGCCACAATCTTGCCATTCCTATTTTTTGTGTGTGTGTGGTCGTTATTGCTACTTTTGTTTTTGTTTGTACATTTTTAGGTTTCTGTGTATCTTCGTATACAAAAGCCTCCTTTTAAACAGAGTTAAATCTGTTTTTTTAATTTTTATTATTTTTGGGTCAAAGTGGTTATTTCCTATATTGGTGTGTTCTAGCTAACTGTGCTTCGATAACAATTTTAAAGTTGCAGTGGCTTGGCCCAACAAAGTTTGTATCTTGCCTACTCTGTATGTCCAGCACAAGTCAGCAAATGGGTCTGCTCATCTGAGACACTCAGAGACCTAGGCTCAGGGGGCCCCCTTTTTTGTCCTTGGTCATTGTAGCCAGAGGAAGGGAATGTTGCTAATTGTTCACTGGCTGTTAACATCGACCAGAGTGACACCGTCACTCCCATTCTCATTTCATTGGCCCAGGCAAGTCCTCTGGATGTGAAGAACTGCAAAGGGGGTGGGGAAGTGCAATTTGTCTTAACATGTGTAAGAACTGGGACATTTGGAAACCGCTGTAATGACAACCACACTTCCCTGTGCTTTGTGGCTATGAGTCTCATCGAATCAAATCTTGGTGATGCTAGTGAGAACCAACATAATTTCTTGCATAAAAATATGAAGTGGACATTTTTTCCAGACATCTGGGACAATGAATATTGTTCTTAAGCAAATACTAAGTCATTTTCACTGAAGAATTAGACATACTGTAACCTCTTTTTAAGTTGCACATTTCCCTCATACTGGCATTCTATCTGCACTTTGGCAGGCCTTCTTATCAGTCCTGGTGGCTTCTCATTTTCTTCCCTGGCTTGCACACACAGTATCTTTTCAGGAGACTATCATTGCAGATTCTTGGGCATGGGCCAGGAAAACATTTCCTTCTGTTCAATCTTAGTTGTTCACTTTCTATGCCTTTGTCCTTTTTTCAAAGTACCTAGCTTCAAGTGGAATCAAGTTTCCTAATAAGAACGTCTAAATTAGAAACTGTGTATGAGTTATCACCAACATGAGTTTCTTTTCAGTTTGTCCCCACATGAGTTAGGAGAGATGAGGAACTAAGCATGGATCTTGAGACTTTTAGTAGGTTAATTCCAAATACCCATAGTAATGACAATGAAAATCACCATCCATTGTATCTGTATGACATGCACAGCTTTAACTTGACCAGGTCTCAGTTGACCGTTACTCATGCTGGAGGTTCCCAGAGGAAGACATGAGAGGGCACCACTCCACATTCAGAGAAGAAACATTGCGTGGTTTGAAAAAAAAGTCGGAGGAAGATGATTCCTTGTCTTGTCTTCAGGAGGGGATGGGGAGGGAGAGACCGTGAGGACGAACACCCATTAGTACCTCCCATGTTGGGAAGCCATTTTTGGTTCAGGGCTGTGGATGGAACAGCAGAGAAGACCAGAGACCACCTGCATAGGAAAGCAATATAATTTAGTATTTTAATGAGAAACTATAAAGTGCTCCAAGAGCAAGGAATAGAAAATTCCACTTGATTAGAGCAAGAAATAACAAGATATATGCTTCATAGAAATGAGTGTATTCTACTTTTATAGGGGAAAAGGGAAAGAGATGAAAATCAAAAGGGAAAGTCATATGGACAAAGAAAAAGGGAAACTGAATGTGATAACGTGGAGAATCCGATGTGTACACACTGCTTGTTTATGGAGAAGCACTTGAATGCAAACACAGAGAAACCATGAATAAATTCACCCCTGTGTGAATTCACTTTCCTCCCTGACCCCTGGAGAGCTGCTCAGACACTTTTGTAATCATGGGCTTCTGTGAGACAGCAGCATCCTCACTGATCTTCTCAGAGTATCACCAGTTCTGGTGTAAGCAGCTTGAGAATAGGGACATCTCATTAAATGTTTATGAAGGTGAAACATTTTTATCTTCCTTAATAATACGCCACATTTTGGAAAGTCCAGGAGTAGTGTAGGGCTACTGTTTTCAGTTCTTGCCCTGAGGAAATTAAGAGGAGGGCCGTGTTTAGCACGTGAGTCCGAGCTCCCTCGCTCCCCGTCCCCTCTTGTTCAGTGCTCAGGCCACCTTCCTGGTCTGCCCAGTGCAGACCTTCCCAAAGCAGACTCTGGGCAATGGCCCGTGTGATCTAGTTGGGTCTTTTGGCATAGCAGATGACAGAGCTTCTCACTTGTTTTACCTATTGCTGTAATTTGACAAGCTAGTGCTTTCGGAACACACTGGCTAATTAATGAGTAGGATAAGTAAATAAAAGTAAATTTTTATTTCTTCATTCAACAACTCTTGATTGAGGGCAACAATTCAAATGCTGTGTTAGCGCCTGGGCATGAGTGATCAGTAAGGGAGGCGTAATCCTTCCCCTGATTTAGTCACCATTTGTGGGAAGACAACTTTAAAGTACTGCCAACAGGTTCTGATAGAAACAGACGACTTATTTCTCAGATAACACTGATTTTTCTTTTGCCTCTTCTTCATCCTTTTCGTTCCCTTTCACCCCTGTTCCCCCTGCCCAATTCAATGAATAGGAGAAAGCAAAGACGGGAACTCATTCCCTCTTACGTTAAGATACCGGGCCAGGCCGACTCTGGGCAAGTGGGACCACTGTTTTCTGTAGCCCTTCATCCATCTCTGCTTTGACCGAGACTCCTGCCCAACTGCCCAGGCTCCTTTCAAATGACTTAAGGTCGTCTGCTCTTTTTACTTTTTCCAAGGTCAAAGTTTTGGAGAAGTTCTGGGAGGTTAATGGGAAAATAGTTTCCTCAAGAAACAGAGGGAAACATAAAAATGTGGTTCATCCAGGAGGCAGCTTCCTATTCTTTCCGTGCTGAGGAGGTGGGAGTGAGAAGGTGACATTTATTGAGAACCTGCTATATTCAAGACATTCTGTTAGGTCTTCAGGGGACTAGCATGATGAAGACGGCATAGTCTTTGCCTTCCTAAAGCAATGTGATAATTATAATTAGGAGGGAACACACAATTGACTGAAATGTTCTTGGAGAGCTTCATGGAAGAGGTGGCATTCACTGGAAGAGATTCGGGATTGCAGAACGAGTCTGGGCAGGATACCAATGCTGGGCCTGCCCTCTTGGACAGCCAGTGACAGAGTAGGGTATCTGCCAGCAGGGGGCACAAACACACTGTAAGAGGTGGGAAAGGGTTAAGCACATTCAGAGGACTCAGTGTGTCCTGGACCTTCATTTATTGGGCAATGAAAAATATGCCAGTGTTTGCAATCAAATACTGGGAATTCAATCCAAATTGTGATTTGGGACCTTTATTATGGCAGCTATATACAGGTTGGTTAGAGGCGAGAGGGAGACCAGTTAGAAGGCAGCACAATTATTCAGACATGGGGTGATAAGAATTTGAACCAGAAAGGCAGCATATAGAATGAAAAGTAAGGGAGTGATAGGCTCTGTCTTGACATTCGAATGGCCCTGGAGTTAACAGGAGCTCAGTATATTGCTGGAGTGTAAATGCAGGTGAAGGAGACTACTGCGAAGTGAGACAAAGGTTCCACGGTGAGGGGAGTAGAATCTATTAGGATGCAGATGGTGCCAGCTCTTGGAAATCTGAGAAGGAGGAAGCTGTAACCCTCTGGGGGACCATTGCTGTCCATGGACAAGATGGCATTAGGCTGTGGATTTGAAAGTATTCACAAATGCCTCTTGGAATGTAGTTTTCCATGGACTAATGTGGTTTGTGGGGAAAGTGCACATATATATTTTTCATGAGTGGTTTTGCATTTAAAAGCAGTTAAAGATTTTTTCCCTCTTAAATGTAAAATGCTAATTTAATTTAGTCTTTGTAGCATGGGAATGGGATATTAGTGTGGCTGAAAACAGTAGTTTATTTTTCATGGGTTTGACCATTTCAGAAACTTCACATTTATGAAAAATATTACTGGAAAAATAAATTTGAAACCATAGTCCAACTTCAGTGAGTATTGTATAGTGTGTTTCCATTCTACTGTTTAAATCACCTGAAGATTCCACGTATCAGAGCAGGGGCTTATTCTGACTGCTGTGTAGGAAGACAGAGGCTCGGGAGTGGACTCTGATTTCCCCGTCTGCCTCTGCATTGCTGCTCTTAGAAATCAACTGCTGCTTTAGCCCAGTGGAGCTTTCTGTTTGACAGAAATTGGCCAGCAGCAGGTAGTTACAGGACTGGGCGAAGACAGCTAAAACCACGACTGCTTTTAGCCCCTCACCTAAACAGTGGGAAAGTATTTTGGGGTATGAGAGTCTCAGGAGATTAATTATACACTTGCATGATAAAGATTTCCAATTCTTTCAGACTGGCATATTTATTTATTTATTTATTTATTTTGTTTTGTTTTTGATTAATTATCCTGAGATGAAGTCTTTATCCAAGTTAAGTCCGACTCCCAAAATATTTACTAGTTTTAAGCTTGTTAGTGAAAACCACTCTCTGCATTCTTCCATCCACACACAACCATTCTGTAGTTTAGTGAGAGGAAGCTGCCTGAAGAAACTGTGCTGAGAATGAGGGAGATGAAGGTCCAGCTCTACCTTGCACTCCTCAGACTGACTCTGAGGATGGACTGGGGAATCATTCTTTAAGAAAGGCATACACAGGCTGATGTGTGTTCAGAACCATCAGAAGGAGACTTGAAATTCAGTCATGCAAGAGAGAAGACTTAAACACTAAATTGCATCATGGTGTTTCTTTGCTGCTGGGTGCATGTGCCCTACGGTTAGCTACCTGGCACCCAGGCCTGTCTCCCAAGGAAATCGTTTGCTGTGTGCATGTTGGTGAGAGGGAGGGTCTGGCCTCTTACGGTGGAAGCTGAGGAGTGGGATTTGCCTCTTACAGGTCACTTGTCACCTGGGGTTGGGCAAGGCTCCTATGCTTGCCCTGGTGTCCTGGCACATTCTGTGTCTGGGGCTTTGAGTCTAATGGGCACAGGGTTTGTTGACAGTAGACTCCAGTGTCATTGTCAGATTTGTGGACAGACTTTGGCTGTGTTCTTCACTGCCTGCTTCCCTTGGCTTCTGACCCCTTGCTGCCTGGTTTTCTCAAATTCTAATAGAGAATAGGAATATGTGATCCTAATAGATTCTGAGCTCCCTAATATCTTTATAATAAATTCCTTTTTGATTAAGTTAGCTCATGTAGATTTCTGTTGTTTACAAACAAGAATCCTGACTGACATAATTGCTGTAATGGTTTCTTGTTTCTAGCTAGGATTTTTAACCTGAATTCAAAGATTGCTTTATGGAATCTGTGTATTATGTTGTGCTATTTGTAGAATTTTGGACATTTCTGCATTCAGATGGGGGAGAGGGTCCATTTTTTTCAATCTTGGTTGAAGAAACTGAAGCTTTAAAAGTTTAAAAAATTTGCTTAAGATTAAACAACTAGTAAGTTGCAGTTTAGGATTTCGGATGTCTGTGTGAAATTTCTCTTTTATTTGACTTTCAAAAGTTAAATAAACCCTATAGGGATTGTATAACCCTAAAAAGGCCAAGAACCACTTATGTACAACTTAAACACCTTCCTTCAGTGCCCTCATGGTCTGGCCTCTGCCTACCACTTCAGTTTTCTCTTTCACTGTGTTTCCTTTTACTTCTGTTCTTCATCTTCATTTCTTGCTCCAGTCACATCTGGGTACTATGGATTTTCTAAGAGCATCTCATGGTTTTTAATCTTTGCGTCTTACTCATGATGTTCCTTCTGCCTTAAGTTTCTAATCCTATTCTTTGCACCTTACCCAACCTTTTAATTGGTTTGCTGGACACCTACTCATCTTTTAAGAATCCTCCGCCCACCTGATTCAGCATTGCCAGAAGTCTACATCAAGCTAGCAGCTGGTGTGATGTCTTCTTTGTTCTCTTGGGGCATTTTCCAAAGTCACTGCCCAGGTACATCTTTGTGGAGAAGTTAACCCTTCTGGGGGAACACTCAAACAATGGGAATGCCATGGATAAATGTTCCTCTTTGGGCAGGCCAGCTCTGGGGCACCTTCTATATGGTTCTTCACAGAGACACCTGAGCAGCGGGGCCTGGTAGTCTGCAGTGGTGAGCTGCTCAGTGAGCATGCTTTACTGCCTTGTCTCCTCTCCTGCCTCACTGCCCTGCCTCTTTTGCTCCAGCTTCCTGGATTTCTGCTGCCTGCACTGAAGTCTTTGTCTGAGGCTCTGTTTGCAGGTAAACCCAGCTCAGGACACCTTCTTGACTTTGTGCCTCCACTTTATATTTTTTCTTTTTCAGAGAGAATTTTCTTTTCTTTTTCTCTTTTTTTATTGTTTATGCTATTACAGTTGTCCCAGTTTCCCTCCCCACTTCCCATAGTCAATCCCCACTCCGTTGTTCATGTCCATGGGTGATGCATGTACGTTCTTTGTCTAACCCCTTCACCAGCCTCCCCCAACTCACCCCGTACCGCTGTCAGTCTGTTCCTTGTTTCTGTGCCTCTGGTTCCACTTTGCTTGTCAGTTTATTTTGTTCATCAGATTCCAGTTATAAGAGACATCATGAGGTATTTGTCTGTGTGCCTGCACTTTAGCTGTGAGGAGCTATCTTAGCATCTGTTGCCCTTCATTGTTGTTATTTAACAATCTGTCTAGCAGATAATTACTTCAATTGTTTTTAAAATTTTATTTTATTTTTTATTGTGGTAAACACTCTTAATACGAGGTCTATCCTCCTGATCATTTTTAAGTGTCCAGCACAGTATCAGTGGCCACAGGCACAGTGGTGCACAGCAGATCTCTCGAGCTTCCTCATCTTACTTGACTAAAACGTCAGCTTCTTGATTAATAACTCCCCATTTCTCCCTCCCCCAGCCCCTGGCAACTAACTTTCCAGCCTTTGAGTTTATGAATTGGGCTATTTCAGCTGTCTCATACAAATGGAATCATGAGTACTTGTCTTTCTGTGTCTGGCTTATTTCACTTAGTGTCATGTCCCCAAGGTCCATCCATGTTGTTACCTATTGCAGAATTTCCTTCATTTTTAAGACTGGATAATACTTCATTGTATGTATATACTGCATTTTCTTTAAAAAATGTTTTCAATCTTGATTGAATAAACTGAAACTTTAAAAGTTCAAAAACCTTGCTTAAGATCAAACCACTAGTAAGTTGCAGGTTAGGATTTGAGATGTCTTTTTGAATTCTATACTTTTACACATAATGCTACCAAAATGGATAAAATAGTTAAATGAAGTACTCAGTTTATGAGTAATAGGTAGGAGATGGCCTCTTTTCTTCCAGGTGGAGATAGGGGGTGTCATCACTGGGGCACTACATTTTCTTTATTTATTCATCTGCCGATGGACATATGGGCTGCTTCCATATCTTGGCTATTGTGAATAGTGCTACAATGGACATGGGAGAGCTAATATCTCTCTGAGATCCTGATTTCAATTTTTTCGGTTATACTATACTCAGAAGTGAGACTGCTGGATCATAGGGTAGTTTTATTTATTTATTTATTGTGAGGAGCCTCCATACTGGTTTCCACATAGTGGCTGCACTGATTGACAATTGCCGCCAACAGTGTACAAAGGTTTCCATTTCTCCACATCCTTGACAATACTTGGCTTTTGTTAGACTATTACTTCTTGAGAGTAAAGAGCTTATATTATTCATTGTTTTTCCATCAGTAGTAAAACTGGCACACAGTGGGTCCTCATCTTTATGTAAAAAGCATAAGACCAGAGAGCTCTCTTCAGATTGCTCCAGCCTGTCCTGTGTTTACATATATTTGAGGAACAGAGCAAAGACTAAAGGGGTTACAAGAAGATAGACCTTCGTTCAATACAGAGCTATCAGTGCACCAAAGGGAGGTGACATTTGTTAGTAACAGTAACAGGGGCTCATTGTGGCATGACAACCTACTCAGTTTGCCCACTCTTGTCTCTCTAGCCAACAATTCCTGTTCTACAGAGTTGTATGGAACACGAGTCCACCCGCAGAGGCCTACAGGGACCAGGCAACATGTAAACTAGAGAGGCCGGCTGAGCACCAGGCTGGTGGGAACTGTGGAAATGAGTGTGTGCGTCATGAGTGAGGGGTAGCTGCTCCTCAGCTCCAGCTAACCATTGCCATGCAGTGCTTCAATCCTGCCAGGCCTTTCAGTTTTTCAAGGGAAAGCAGAAATCCAAATTCTTATGTAGCATGCAGCAACAATATGTGGGTCAAGAAAGCATCACTGTGGCTAGATATGGATCACAGGTGGTCAGTTTTCAACCTCTGTGTAGTGTGTGTTTCAGGGGATGTTAAAATCTCAGCTGTGAGGACAACTTGCTTGCGGGGCTGCCCCAGGTGCTGGTCAGTTGGCTCTCTTCAGGCCCATAAACACACTATGCTGGTTCCCAGCCAGGGCCTTCCCCCATCCTGCCTTTGCTGCAGGGAAGCTCTGTGGCTCAGGCCCGTCTCCCTTGACACTTCTCATTACTGTTCTTCCCCCACCAAACCCTGTCTTCCTAACGCGCCTTCAGCATTTCCAGCACTTGCATATCTGTTGCATTTGATCACTGTCCAGTGGTCTCATAGTTTGTCTTATCTGTTTAACTGAGTTGCAAGTTCCTCAAAGCAGGGGTTTCTATTCACGTGTCTTCCCTGTGTCTCTTTGAGCATGGTCTGGGACACATGGCAGGTGTTCAGTAAGAGCTAATGGCTTACTATCCCCAGATGACTATCGTACTTGTGCTTTTGGCATCACTCTTAGTAAAACATGAGGTAATAATCAGGAGGCTACCGGCTCTTGAGTGCAGAATTTAAAATCAAGTCAATGACATGTCCTCCATCTACTGTTGATCAGCTTTTATGGGGAAAAAGGTGCCAGCCACAGGCTCTTTCTCATTCTTTCCCACCAAAGACACAACAAAATAATCAATTGTTTGTGTCCTAGTTTAGATGCATTGACTAGAGAGGGGTTCTGATCATAAGCTAGTGAGTAGGCACTTTTTATTACAAAGATTGCCTATAAAGAAAAAAATATTTTAACTGGTTATGATTATCTATTTTTTGTTCCTTCCCTTTTATTTGAAACACATTTTGTTTGTTTTAGAAATCTCTTTTCTCCCACATCTGTGAAGCAAAATACAGTATAAACAATTCTATCATCTGTGATAATGGATATTAGGTACATTTTAGACACTGGAGTTTACTGTTTTCAAAACTTCTTTTAGCAAACTATTTCCAGTTTTTTTTGGGTGAAGGTGCTAGCAATCATAACTTGCCAAAATAGTAAGTCTTCTTGATTTGCCCTATTGCATTTGTCCCAGAGCCGTTTATTCAGACAAGATTTGGCACAGTTTTGCTACAAAGTCAAGGAACTGAACCATTCATTCAGTAAATATTTATTGAGTCCCACCTGTGTGCTAAAGATACAATAGTGAAGAAATTAGACAAGGTCCTTCATCTTCCAAAGCTTACCTTCCAGTGGTGAGAGAGAACCACAAGCCAATGGCCAAATGAACTCAAGAGAAAATTGGACAGTAATAAGTGTTGGGAGAATAAAATAGGATGAGAAGAATGTGTAAGTGAGGGAGTTACTTGAGACTGGAGTTGAGGGAAGGTCTCCTTGAAGCTGTGACACCTCAGATTTGAATGACAAGCAGGGGCCAGCCATATCAGGATTGGGGAGCGGGGAAGAGCATTCCAGGACTGCAAAACAGTGGCTGTCATGGGCCCACAGAAGGAGACTGAGGGCTGTATGGAGGCACAGTGAGGAAGTCAGAGGGGAGGAAAGTTCAGAGCTAGCAAATAGCATCATTACACAAGTGAATTTATTCAACAGCTTTTACAGTTTAAATGTATATGGCCATGGTCATTTAGATCTCAGAATCTGTATCATGATTCAGGGTTAGAATCAGTAGTTACCTAAGATTCACACTGGAGACTCAATGTTCTAAAGTCTGTGTGATATGTCCTGCTCTGAAGCCTCAGATGTCCTATGGATAGGGTAGAACATGGTAGTATTTTAGGGAAATGGCACCTGGTGTTCTTACAATGTAATCTTACATTGAATTTGCCTTGGAAGAAATCACATATGAATGAAGATAGTAAAAACAACTTCCTTCATCTTTTAATATAATAATTGCTCTCAAGGATTGTAAGTGTTTATATCCAGATGGACCATATGTTTTAAAGTTAATGGGCCAGGGAAGAAGGCTGTTTTATGGACAGTTTTAGATTTTCTTGGGTTTTTGGTATCTGCATGACAGAGACCTGATGAGTTGCCAGCACATCACGAGCCAGACCCTGGATCCAGAAAGCATTTGTGATGTGCAGCCAACACAGCACTGCTTTCCTCCCAAAGGGTGGTCTCCAGATCTGTTGTAGCCCTTAGCAAGATTTTTATATCACAATTGAAGACAGATGCCCTTCCTGTCCTTTCCCTTGTCTGAGCTACTACTGTTCAGAGGTGTGAGCAAGGGTCCTCATTAGACCTTCTGGCTTAGAAGTTTTGCTGTGAAACCCCCTGCAATCGACAACAGCCACAGAAGGTGCCAGATTTGTGAGGTTCTGATAATCTGCTTGGTGCATTTTGAATGTTTCTTTTCACATATCAAGTTTCCTAAGGTTTAATGTAAAAAAAATCTGGACATTTTCTATTTTAGAATATTTAATCCTAAGGGAAAATATTTAATCCTAAAGGGCTATGTAATCCTAAAGGAAAACCAAAGCAAAACATACTGTCCCTAATGGGTTGTTGATTTTTATTACAGGATATGGCCCTAAAATGTTCTTATAGTATATGACCATGAAAAATCTAGAGAATCAAAACTCTTGATTAAAAGAGACTTACTAGACATGAGGGAATATAATGTGTAGACTTTGTTTGGATCATGGTGTAAATCAACTGACATTTAAATGGCAAGTGGGAAATTTAAATACGGACTGAATATGAGACGATATTAAGGAATGATTTGTAGTTTTGTTAGATGTGATAATGATAGGAGGTTATGTAAGAAAATACCCTTATTTTATAGACATGCACACTCAACAATATAGGGAGGAAATGTCATATCTATAATTTATTTTAAAGCACTTCAGCAAAATACCAATTGAAGCAAACATGGCAAAATGTTAATTGTTCAGTTTGGTCATAGTCTTTTGGGGTTTACTATAATATTTTCCCTACCATCCTGTATATTTTAAAATATTTTTATAATTCAAAGTTTTAAATAAAATCTTTGCAAATCAGACCATGATACAGTGATTCATCAGCTAAATAGCACTCGTTTAGGATCATAGGGGATGTTGCTCTATTGTACCTTTTGTGCTGAGGTTGTATGTGGCATTGGCCCTGAAAACAAGATCATTTGTTCATTAATGGGACATTACAATAAAAGTGAATTGTTAATCTCCCCTTACCCCCGCCCCCACCCCCACCCCCAAGCTCCCATGTGGAGCTTGGCCTATGGTTAGGGGAGGTGAAGTAGTTCAAAAGTGAAAGTGAAACATGTGGAATCCAAAGCTAGTATGTTTTCTTCATTCTGGAATGTGGAGCTCTTTTTAATTACAGCTGACTCACAATATTATGTTAGTTTCAGGTGTAGGACTTTGTGAGATTTGACATTACTTATTTTACAAAGTGATCACCATGAACAGTCCAGTATTCATCTGTCACCATACAAAGTTACTGTGGTATTATTGACTGTATTCCCTGTGGTGTACTTTATGCCCCCATGACTTATTTATGAGTTTGTACCTCTTAATGCCCGTCATCTTTTTACTCATCCCCCCACCCACCCCCACCCAACCCTCTGGCAACTATCCGTTTTTCTGTGTCTATGAGTTTGTTTGTTAGTTTGTTTATTTAGGTTTTTAGATTCCACATATGAGTGAAATGATACAGTACTTGTCTTTCTATGACTTATTTCACTTAGCATTATACCCTCTAGGTCTATCCATGTTGTTGCTAATGGCAAGATTGCATTCTTTTTTATGGCTGAGTGGTGTTCCAGCACACACACACCAGTTTCTTCTGTATCCGTTCATCTGGTGATGAACACTTAGGCTGCTTCCATGTGATGGCCATTGTAAACACTGCTGCAGTGAACACAGCCAGCATTTTAAACCTCAGTTTAAAAGAACAATCTTTTTAAACTTTCAATATTACTTTGTATTGATTTCAGGTGTACAGCATATTGGTTAGACAATCACATACCGTATTTTTTCGGACCATAAGATGCACCTAGGTTTTAGAGGAGAAAAATAGGAAAAAAATTGAAGCAAAAAATGTGGTAAAATATTCAATAACATAAATAACATAATATTTCACCACTGTAAATGTAAACAGAACTCAACAGCAGTATTAACAACCATGATTCCTCCTAAATTTGGGCGGGGGTGCATCTTATAGTCTGAAAAATACGGTACTTTACAAAGTGATTCGCCATGGTATTTCCAGTACCAAGCTGGCACCATGCACAGTTATCACAATGCTGTTGACTGTTTCCCCTCTGCTGTACTTTGCATCCCTGGGACTGTGTTGTAACTGCCAACCTGTACTTCTCAGTCCGTTTGTTCACCTCCTTCACCCAGGCCCCCAATCCCCTCCCCTCTGGCAACCATCAGTCCATTCTCTCTGTGTCTGTGAGTCTGTTTTAATTTTATTTGAAAAGAAAAAAATCTTATAATCACCAAAGTTATTTTCCTTCCTTTTAAAATGTATATCTTACAACCTGGATTATATTAACATATATAAAATTATTGGTGCTGTCTTAGGCACCTACATGCCAATCAATGTCTCCTCTTTTTTCTTTCTCTGTTCAGAGATTTTGAGGAATTATTGCTAAGTATACCTGTGCTTTTTGATGAGATAATGGTTTAGGCCAGTATTGGGTATTGGTAAAACTTTTTTACCTTGGGATATTTTGATACCCAGATCTTAAATATTCCCATTTCTATTGAACTTACTGATAGAGATAAATTCACACTGCCATGTGGGCTGATTCACATGACCTGTCTACTGAGGACAGAACATGTTACTGTGTTTTTATTCTCAACTACATTTAACTTGTAAATTTTCTTTCTTTTTTTAAACAACTCTTTTTAGATTTTTATGTATTTATTTTGAGGCAGAGGAGAAAGGAGGGAGAGAAATATCCATGTGTGGTTGCCTCTCATGTGCCCCCCCATTGGGAACCTGGCCTGCAACCCAGGCATGTGCCCTGACTGGGAATGGAACCAGTGACCCTTTGGTTCACAGGCCGGTGCTCAGTCCACTGAGCCACACCAGCCAGGGCATAAGTTCTCTTATTTTGTTATTTTTCCTCCATATGTGGTGTCAGCAGTTACAGATTCAATACCAAAGGGCATCTTGCTGTCCCCTTTCCTTAGCACTAGTAAGATGTTGATTACTGACCCTCATTTTTTAAAAAAAATCAATGACTATATGGAACTGTCTTAATTTTTAAACTGCGGTTAAAAATCAAGTCCTAATCATATCCTCATCAACAGTAGACACCCATTGGAGCCCCACTGTGGAAGGCACTGTGGAAGGTGCTGTGGGGTGGAAGGTTGTAGTGGTAAAATGCATGGTCCCAGAAGACCAAGTTTCTGTCTTCAGCACTTGGTGAACTTGGCAGAAATAGGAGAATTAATTAATGTGGGGAGTATATGATAAGCACCCAAATGAGTGCCATGGCCTGCAACTGATTGTTACCATCTGGGTCCATCATTGCTTCATGGAACAAATAAAATTTAAACTGAACCTTCAGAAAGAGGTAAAATTTTGACAGGGAGAGAAAGGACCAGAAACTATTTTTTGTGTGGACTAATGAATGTACCCAGAAGCAAGGACTGTTTGGGTAACTATGTGTAGGTGAGTTTGGCGGAAGGGAAGACTTCCTGTTGGGACTGAGCATGATGAGTGCAGGAATTTGGATTAAGGTACAGCTAGGGAAGCAGTAAAGGTTTGTGGCAGGGACATGAGTAAGGATGTGTGTTTGGAGCTCAGTCTGACAATGTTGACCTCAAGGGAGGTTGCAAGGAGAAGAGATTGACAGGAATATCAATTGGGAAATCACTGCAAAACAGTTTAAGTGGGAAAGCGAATAAAGGTGTAAATTTGGTCCTGGCTGGTGTGGCTCAGTGGATTGAGTGTTGACCTGCGAACCAAAGGGTCCCCAGTTTGAATCCCAGTCAGGGCACGTGCCTGGGCTGTGGTCAGGTCCCCAGTAGGGGGCGTGCAAGAGGCAAGCAACTGATGTTTCCCTCTCTTTCTCTGTCCCTTCCCCTCCCTCTAAAAATAAATAAATAAAATCTTATTAAAAAAGTGTAAATTTGGGTAATGGCAGTGGCAGTGGGAATAGAAGGATGACTAGAAAACACACTGTAAAAAAACAATTAGATCTGGTGACAGAATTTATATCCTCTTCGAAAGAGAATTAGAAAATTCACACAAATTTGTGTCATTTCATTGATGCAAACCGTCAGTTGTAAGTTTAATATATCTAATATGACTCAATTGAGAAACTTTGAAAGAAAACTTAATTCTTTATTAATTTATAGGAAAGTCAGCCCCACACTTATAATTACTAAACTTTTACACAGATCCTAAGAATGGCTATTTACTTTCTCTAGCCTTTGCTGCCGTTTTATCCATCGCCAAGAGTTAGGAAGACAGTGCTGTGGAGGGGAAAAATGTGGCCTGGGACTTTTAATAGAGTCTATTGGTTCATAAGTGGAAGTAAAAGTGCCTCTGAAAAAGCAGGAATAGTCTAGGGGAGAGGAACCTGGAGTCAGAGGCTGGAGGACAGAGTCGTGTAAGAAGGCTGCCTTGAAAGGCCGCCTGCGGAGGAGATGCAGAGCTTTCTCTAGGCGGTTCTTGCTGATCTGCTTCCTTTGTCCAGCCTAGATGGCAAGGGAACCCGTTGGTGTACTTCATGCAGGTCAGCCCCCTGGGGCAGATGTCGGGATGGGGACGGGCAGGGAGTAGAACTGGGGTTGCAAACAGAAGGTAACAGTCACAGTTAGCATCCTCTTTATAAGACGTAACACTGTGGGGGAAGGATTGGAGGAGGTTCCTCATAGAATCATACAGTGTTAGAGCTGGAGTTAAACAGAGACAAATTTAGACCATAAAGAATTCTTTCGGTGAAAGAGAGACCCACTGAAAGTCTTAGGTGTTAATAATGAAGCAGAATTGGGAGTCCTTATTAACTATTTTTCTTTTCACTGGACTGTCCAGTCACTATTTCTAATCTTGTTCCCCATCCCTGTTCTTCCTAAGTGCTCATCTTCAAACTGTACCAGCGGGCAAAGCACGTGTTCAGCGAGGCAGCGCGAGTGCTCCAGTTTAAGAAGATCTGTGAAGAAGCACCCGACAACGCAGTGGAGCTGCTGGGGGAGCTCATGAACCAGAGCCACGTGAGCTGCCGGGACCTGTATGAGTGCAGCTGCCCGGAGCTGGACCAGCTGGTAGACATCTGTCGGTGAGGCTGAGATAGCAGCATGGCGGGGCTGGGGGATGCTGCTGATGAAATTATTCAGATTAATGAAAAACTGTGACGTTTTCATAGCCTTCTAAGTGAAAGAAGATCCTTGCCCACTCCCTGCAGGAGGAGTGGTCTGCGATAGAGAGCTGAACTCGTTCCTTCCTAAATGTCTGTGTGAGGCTCCAGGAGTCTGTTCTTCACAACACCAAAGACTTTTCCATTTTTGGATGATTAGGCAGTTTGGGGAGTGTTTCTCAGACATGGACCCTGTTTTCACTTTCTCCTGACGTTGTAACCAATGCTGTCCATTACACTGCAGCTCTGCCAGCATCTCCTGTTTGGTGTTCTAAATTTGGTCGTTTTATTCAAAAGAAAGGGGAAGACAGAAATGGAGTCTCAAACTTGAAGGAGTATAGTGGCGGTAGGGGGAACGTGGCTGGAGGAATGAATTCTGAGAGCCAGCATTTTCTGCCTTCCCAGTTTGTTAGGCAATTTGGGGAAATAAGGACTGAAGAAAGCCCAGTTTATAAAAGGTTTGTTGGGACAGAAATGTAGAGAGGGGAACTTTCACAAAGCCTGAGAATCACCCTTGTGACTGCTAGTGAGTGGGCATCAGAGAGCGGAGTGGTCCCTGTACCCAAGAGGGACCTCAGTGACCTTGGGAGAACTGGAAGGGAAATTGGGCAAACTCCCAAATGGCTAGATGTTATTTCCACTGTGAAAAGATTATACATACATGAATATGAGAAGAACTGTCTGTAATTAGTAATGAAAATATAATTTACCACTTGGCGCCTATGGCTTGCCTTACTCATTGTCACACTCCCAGCCTGAGAAGTTTAAACCAAGTAGCTCCAATCATCACAAATGGCGTGTATAACCCAATTTGTCAAGAGACTTGAACACAGCATTGATACAATAACTCTGTTGTCGTCAGTGTTTGCTCACTAATTGCCAAAAAGCCTTCCAGAATTGTTTCATTGTAAGTGCTCTTTTTAGAAAATATCAGGGGCTTGGTAAATGGAGGCAAACAAATATTGTTCAGTTCTGGACATAAGAGGAAGTGGAATGATTTATGCAAAATCAGGAAGAAGTGTCTTTGCCTGGAAAGCAGCAAGGTAGTTTGAGTCCCACCTGAAAAGCAGTGGAAGGGCATTCACTAGGTTCCTGCAGTTTGCTAATGAACTTTTTCTTCTTGGGGTGGTGCACCAGCTATGACTTTCATAGGGAAAGAGGGAAATAATAAGTGAAGTGGTAGTGAAAAGTGTTATGAAAAAAAATAGAAGAAGAAGGGATACAGAGTACCAGGATTGAGTGGGACATTTTTATTGGAGTGGCTGAAGGAGGCCTCTCTGACGAGATGGTATTTGAACAGAGACCTGCAGGAAGTGAAGAAATAGCACAGCACGGAGATAGGTCCTGAAGTGGGTATGTGGCTGTCACGTGTGAGGAACAGCAAGAAGACCAGTGTGGCTGGAAGGCAGTACAGGCAGGAGAGGGTAGTAGGGGATGAAGTAAGAGGGTGGTAGGAGCCGTACTACAGGGGCCCGGTGGGCCATCGGCAGATCTCCGGCTTCGAGTGGAGAAGGACGGGAACGAAATGCTCACTGGGCGCAGGGCGCAGAAGGCCCTGAAGGAAGATTCAGGACAATGACCAGGTGGGTGCAGGAGAGGAGTCAAGATGACTCCTGGGCTTTTGGCCTGAGAAAATTTTCTTGTTTCTGTAAAAGCCAAATTTTTGGAAGTCAGACTTCATGTTTCTGGGTCAGAATTATCTTAGAGTTCCGTCAGATATGAGAGCAGGAGATGGAGGAGGCACTAAGAGGTTAAATGTTTTGAACAAGTTAACATGGTCAGTCAGTAGAAGAGGGGAGTTGAAATGGGTTCGGGAGCATTGCCAAAGATAATCTTGACATTTCCCTCCCTGGTCCACTGTGGCACTTTAAAGTTCCTTTAGTTTACCTGAAGGCCTGCTTGGAAATTATTTGCATGAAAAGACAGCTAACTGATTAAGCGAATGAAGGATTTCTGTGCCAATGATACTCAGGGCATGACTGCAAGCTAAAATCTTAAAGTGATACGGCCAGGCTGCATGTCAGGAAAGGCGTCTCTAGGTAGCTAGCCTATAGGAACTTACGGAACCTACTCTCTGACTCGGGGGAGAGAGGAAGAAAAGGTAGAGACCAGCAGTACATGCTGTTCTTCTGTGGAGGTTTCGACTGCTCTCCAAGAGAAAATCAGCAGAGGATCCAAAGAAAGGGCAGGGAGGGAAAAGGAAACTACACTCCTGCAGTGAGGCTGTTCACTTATTTTTTAATTAGATTAATGTTGGAAAAACCTCAATTATGTGAAACAAAGTATAATAATGAAGGAAAAAGATGAAGCCTGCCCAGTTATAAGTCTTTTTAATGAAGATGTACATTTTAAGAAATGGCTAAATTTTAAAGTAAGATTTACTGAAGAACACAAGAGTTTTGAAACCAAGTCAATTGCATGTGAGACAGCTCATTTGTTATTGGTTTCCCTGGTTGTACTTAAGAAAAAAGAGTTAAGGCTTTTAGCTCAACTTTGACACTTGTTGAAATAAGAGAGGACTCAGTGATGCATTATTGCCCAAGCTGTTAATAGACCAACAAAGGTTACCAAAGTAGATTTCCTGTCCCCCTCAGAAGTCTTTCCCCAACTTTTTATCCCATGGCCATGCTGCTCAACCTCTCACACCATTCTCCGGACCAGATCCGCATGGGGAGGAACACAGTGCACACCCACATTACCGTGCTCCGTCCCCAGTGTTGTAGGTGGTAGTCTGCACATGCTGCTGAGGAAAAGGGAAAGAGCCATTCCAGCTGCCCTCAGGGCTCACTTCTATTTGGGCTGCTGTCTTCCACTTACCGTCCCCCCACCCGCCAAATATATATGTACATATGTTCTGTCCAGAAGGTGTCCAGCCATGTAGTATTAAAAATGGAGACATTTATTGAAGAAGATGCAAGATACAAGACACATTGTACACAGGACAATGACAACTCAGTTCCCTCAAAGTAGACACTTTGGGTCCTCACACAGTTCTCCCCGTCACCATCGGCTGCTCCATTGTACTTTCCTGAATCTCTTCAATGGTCTAAAACCTCTTCCCTTTCAAAGGTGCTTTTAGTTTTGGGAAAAGCCAGAAGTTGCAGGGCGCCAAATCTGGGCCATAGGGGGACTGAGCCACCTGGGTCATTCGATGTTTTACCAAAAAACTCTGCATGAGACATGATGCATGAGTGGCTGGGTTGTCATGATGAAGCTGCCAATCACCAGTTGCCCATAGCTGTGGCCTTCTGAATCATCTGAATAGTTTCTGCTGAGGAATGTTCAAGCTTAACACAAAATTTAATGCAGGTTCATTGCTCTACTCACTCAGTCATTTTGAATGTGATGACCACACAGTGCACATGCTCACTCAAAGGCATCCACCGATCCCACTGACCAGTACAGTGAAGTTGTCATTGTTTACGCATGTGCATTCCAGTCCACTCTCCTTGGCTGCCAGGTCACACCGATGTCATGTAAACTGTTCCTGTTATATTAACAATGGCTTGACTTTTTCTGGACAGACCCATGTAGGACATCCTAGAACCACACCAACTGGTTTTCAATGCCCTTTAGTGGCTTAGGTTCCTAAAACAGACTTGTAGTCATATTTTCTTAAACTTTTTCATTTGAATACTATTGGAACTCTGTAGTTCCTTGAATCTAAGGCAGTCTGAAAGTGTTTCTAACCTGGCTGTAAAAATAATAGAAATTGTTCTGGAAGGTCTATTTTCTGAGATTCTAGTCAGAATATTTTAGGCTTCAGACCAGAAACTAGAAGTCTGTCCAGGTAAAGAATATCTTACTGGCCATGGCTGGTGTGGCTCAGTGGATTGAGTGCTGGCCTGCGAACCAAAGAGTCACTGGTTCAAATCCCAGTCAGGGCACCTGCCTGGGTTGAGGGCCAGGCCCTCTGTAGGGGATGCGCAAGAGGCAACCACACATTGATGTTTCTCTCCCTTTCTTTCTCCCTCCCTTCCCTTCTCTCTAAAAACAAATAAAATCTAAAAAAAAGAATATCTTACTGGCTGCTTATATTTATATTATATTATATTGATATGTATAATCTGTTTCACAGATACAGTATTTTGCCCTGTATAATGTGTACTGTTTTTGCCAAAGTTCTTTTCTTTTTTGTTTCTTGTTTTAAGTATATTTTATTGATTATACTATTACAGTTGTCCCATTTTTTTCTCCCCTTTATCCCCCTCCACCCTGCACCCACGCTTCCTCCAGCATTCCTCCCTGAGTTCATGTCCATGGGTTGTATATATAAAATTTCTGGCTTCTCCTTTTCCTATGCTAGTCTTAACCTCCACCTATTTTGTACCTACCACTTATGCTTCTTATTCCCTGTACCTTTTCCCCAATTCTCCCCAACTCCCCACTGATAACCCTCCACGTGATCGCCATTTCTGTGATTCTGTTCCTGTTCTAGTTGTTTGCTTAGTTTGTTTTTGTTTTTTAGATTCAGTAGTTGATAGTTGTGAGTTTATTTTCATTTTACTGTTCACATTTTTTATCTTTTCTTAGATAGTTCCTTTAACATTTCATATAATAAGGGCTTAGTGATGATGAGCTTCCTTTAACTTGACCTTATCTGGGAAACACTTTATCTGTCCTTCCATTCTAAATGATAGCTTTGTTGGATAGAGTAATCTTGGATGTAGGTCCTTGCCTTTCATGACTTGGAATACTTCTTTCCAGCCCCTTCTTGCCTGTAAGTTTTCTTTTGGGAAATCAGCTGATAGTCTAATGGGAACTCCTTTGTAGGTAACTCTCTCCTTTTCTCTTACTGCTTTTAACATTCTCTCCTTATCTTTAATGTAATTATGATGTGCCTTGGTGTGTGCTTCCTTGGGTTCAATTTCTTTGGGATCCTATGAACTTCCTGGACTTGTATGTCTATTTCCTTCACCAGATTGGGGAAGTTTTCCTTCATTATTTTTTCAAATGAGTTTTCAATTTCTTACTCTTATTCTTCTCATTTTGGCATCCCTATAATTTGGATGTTGGAATGTTTAAAGTTGTCCCAGAGGTTCCTAAGCCTCTTCTCATTTTTTTGAATTTTTGTTTCTTCATTTTGTTCTGGTTGTTTATATCTTCCTTCTGTTTCAAATTGTTGGTTTGAGTTCGGGTTTCATTCCCTTCACTGTTGGTTCCCTGTTTATTTTTCTTTATTTCACTTTGTACAGCCTTCACTTCTTCATTTATTTTGCTGCTGCACTCAACCATTTCTGTGAGCATGCTGATGACCAGTGTTTTGAACTCTGCGTCTAATAGGTTGGCTATATCCTCATTGCTTAGTTCTTTTTCTACAGTTTTGATCTGTTCTTTCATTTGGGTCATATTTCCTTGTCTTGGCATACCTGTTATATTGTAAGGGGCAGAGCCTTAGGTATTCACCAGGGTGGGGCAACCCGCTTTGCTGTGTTGTGGCGCTGTATGTGGGGGAGGGATCAGAGAGGGCACAATGCCACTTGCTTGGCTTTTGCCCTACTTTCAGTCACTTCCCCTGTTACCCACAAGCAAATTGGGCCCTTCTGGTGATGATTCCTGGGTGGATGGGCTTGTGTATATTCTAGGATCCTGGGGGCCCCTCCAAAACCCCTACAGTTTTTTTCAGGAAGAAGTTTTGAGGTTTTATTTCCCTGGGCTAGAACCCTGGCTTGTGTGGTCTGTCCCACTCCCTAGTTGTTCCTCCCGATTTTTCCACACGAGAATGTGGGACTGCCCTGTCTGCTTGTGGCAGTCTTGCTGCGTATCCTCTCTGCCTGGCTACCTGTCTCCGCCCCTCCTACCAGTCTGGATTAATGTTTCTTTAACTTGTTGGTAACTTGTTGGTTGTCCAACTTCCATACAGTTCAATTTTCTGGCAGTGCTGGTTGTTTTTGTTTTTAAGTTTGTTGTTGTCCTTCTTTTGGTTGTGCAAGGAGACAAAGTCTATCTACCTATGCCTCCATCTTGTCCAGAACTTCCTTTTTTGCCCAAATTTTTGAGGGTAGAATAAGGATACACATTATACATGGTAGTACTAATTCTGTATCTATTAATATTTTTAATTTTTTTATTTATGCTTATGTGGTAAAAGTGTAACTCTAGAAACCATAATGATATCTGTATGGAAAATAATACCCGGGAACATGATAATTGGTTTTGTTTCTAAATATAAATAAACAATTGAATTAAAAAATTAAAACAAAAGTTTTTTTTCCTGAAAGTTTGAGCCAAAAATGTGGGTGTACATTATACATGGCAAAATACAATAAGTGACTTGGTTTCAAAATTGTTTTATGTTATTCAGTAAATTCTACTTTAAAATTTACATTTTGTTCTTTTCAAAGATATTTTATAATTGGGCAAGTATCCCCTTTTCCCTTTATTCTGATACTTCATTTCACATAATTGAGGTTTTCTTAAAAAGCCTGAGTATGTATTTTGATATTTTAAAACAAATATCACAATCCAGCAGCCATTTTTTTTAGAACTTATCAAATGCCTGGAATTATGCTGGGCTGAGATTAGACAAATAGATATACACTGCCCCTAGAGTTAAGATTTTCTGAAATAATTTAATAGCTATGTGTATACTATAAAAATATTTACTTTTATTGAAATAAAATTGAATTGAAATACATGCAAGGCAAATTTCCTTGCTTTCCATCTTTGTAGCGTGCAGCAAAGTTGGGTCTTATTGGCTCTCCCTCTCCCATCCCACCATTGCCCTGTGTGTCGTACCTTACTTAATCAGGGTTTTATGGCCAGGTCTGTTCGTTTAAAGGATATTTTATAGGCTCTATCAGGTGCCTGTAAAGTTATAAGAATATACTTTTCAGTGATAAAAGGGTCAAAAGGAACATTATTTAGAATCCCTACCTGTCATCTGCCCTAGCCTTTGTTTTGTAGATCACACTTTTCAAGGCAGAGGCTGTTTTGACCAGCTCTTCCACACTGTTCTCTATCAAGTCACCACAGTCATCAAAGTGCCATTTAGAAGAGTGTAGGGTTTTGGCTTTCATAACTCTTCTGTTGCCTCTCTGATGATCGCCTCTCAGGACCTATATTTTTAATTTCTTACTGTTCTCCCAGGGGAAAAATGCAAATGTGAAAAGTTCACTAAACACCCTTGGCTTACTTGCTTTCTTTTCTTAACTTAAAGTTTATATTGGTCTCCTAACTTTTGGATCTCTCTCGGAATTTCTGTGGCATCTGCCAAAGGGCATATTAAGCACCGTGGGGAACACTGCAGGCAGGTCCAGTGAGTGTGGTTAGCTGGGCAGAATGCTGACCAGCTGCAGGGACAGACCCTGATTTGTGATCACAAGTGCCTTAGTCTCAGGGCAGAGGCTATTTATAATAGCACTTATCGTTCTCTATTTGTGAAATTTGAGCCTTGATGGTTTTACACCATGTGGTTGATGCAATTTAGTCCATTTTCATCTACAGCAGGCAGGGTGCTGACAGAGCAGCTCAGGAGACTCAGAAGTGAGTGCATTCACTTAGAAGTCTTCTAACTTCTGCTCTCTGGAAACTGGTGGGATATCAGGAAGACGGTCCCTCTTGACACAATTCCTTTGGGGTTTGCAGCGAGTTAGAGCAAACAACACTCAGTTTGCTTTAGGTTCAATTTTGAAACCACAGCTTTCAAAAACTATTCAAATGAGAAAATGTAAGAAAATATGCCTAGAAGTCCACTGAAGACCATAAAAGACCTGGCTGACTTGAGTCCAGCAAAATGGCATAGTTTGAGTCTTAGAAAACCAAGGAAGAGAGGGCACAGTGTTCTCCAGATGATGCTGTGGTCTTCCAGAGATGCTTCACTGGCACCTCCACTCTTCTCAGCATTCTCTGCATGGAGAGAGTTTGATGTGACTGACAAGTTTTTTTTTAATTCCTAATCACCAAATTGCAAACTGGCCCTTTGCCAGCCTAAGAACTCAGAATAATCCGAGAACCCCAGGGGCAGAGAAACTTTTCAGGAGTCTGGGCTCAGTTCAGCTATTAGGCCATAAGCTGAGTGAGTGGGTGAGGGATGGGAGGAGATGAGTTATTTTTATTGATTTGCATGCACTTTTGTTTCCTTCCTTAGACATCTATTTTCATTTGAAAATAATATTTTAATGAAAAAAACAGATGATGAAAAAATCAATTGACAAAATCATTAAGGGGAAATGAATTACTGGTATGTAATAATTCTGATGTTCTAGATTAGGGGTAATATTCTACTGATATTTTCCAGGAAGTAAAGTAGCTCATTTAGATGGAAAAAAGGGACAAAATTATGGTAAATTACTTATGGAGTTTTTAATCTGCTGTGAATTTGGAGTAAATTTTATCAGGAAGAATTGGAAGTACATGTTCACTTTTATTATCAGATATGTTGCATCCTGTAAAGATGAGTGATCCTTGAACATTCGTTGTGTAGGGCCTTTCACTGGTATAAATCTTAGGTTTGAAACTGTCTGATGTCTCGACTACCATGACCTCTTGCTATGTGCTGTTTCATATAGTAGTTTCCATTCCAATCATGCATTTCATCTGAGGGTAAATTCTGAGTCCAGGTGTCAGACCAGCTCTAGAAAGTAGGGAAGATTCCATAAAATCACCACTTGAAAAGCTGTATAGCAACTACTTACTATTTAGAGCCAAAAACTGGAGGTAGTTTAAGAAACAATTAAATTTTAAATCACCCTTTGTAAAAGTACAAATTTTCTAATTTACTAAAATGCTTGACAACACTGGAGAAAACCCCACAAAACACTCACACCTATTCTCTCATTAGGACAGTGGTGGATTGTTTATTCTGTAAGCATCAGCCAAATCACTCTCATTTTTATCCACAGGGTCTAATTTTTCTTTTCTCATTGTTTTAGGACATTTGGGGCTGCAGGGTCACGACTTACTGGAGCAGGATGGGGAGGCTGCACAGTCTCACTGGTACCTACTGACAAGCTGCCCAGCTTCCTAGCAAAGGTGCACGGAGCTTACTACCAGGGGAGCGACCGAAGCCTAGCGCCGCAGAGTCAGAGGTTGTTTGCTACCAAACCTGGGGGCGGGGCTTTGGTTTTCCTTGAGGCCTAAACAATGTAAAAAACCTTAGAGAAACTATTTAAGGCATTTAGGAACTGGCAGGACTTCTTATGCCGCAGTAAATTAATCCTTTCTGTTTTGTATTATGATGAACGGTTGCTATTATCAAGATGTGTTTCCAAAGAAATGGTTGAAAGCTCTCTATGTTTCATAATGATTATTTTTCCATCTTAAAATATGTTTTCTATCAATAAGAGCCAAAATTATGGTTGGACAGATCTCTTAAGGATGACTTATTGGGATTTATTCACTTCAAGATTTTTTAAAGATGAATTGTAAAAGAAAATCCTGACCTCATGGATTGGACTAGAATTAAACACACTGTTACAATTAAACTGATACAATGGAATTGTATACAATATTCTTTAAATACAGTTTATTTCTGGGTTCTCTTTAGTGCTCCTCCTCAAAGGCGGTCTTCTGTTGTTGATGCTGATGATGGTGATGCCAGAAATTCTCTCTCAACTTGAGCTTCAGAACGCTATTAAAATAATACATTATTAGAGATTCACAGATTTTCCCAGACATCTTATACTTGAATGTGAGATTCTCCCAATTACCTGGATGAGAATTGCTTGATTTTTTTCAAAAGTTGGATTTAGAAAGAAAATCCCAATCATTTAATTTTTTTAACCATGTGATATCATATAAACAATCATTTTCAATTCTTTGGGCCTTGAGTTCTATCACTTAACAGAGAAACTTAGATAAAAGACACTTTAAGTCTTTATCTCTCTTCACACTGAAATAGAAAAATATCTGTATGATAATTGAGAATGTTTAATTTGTTCATGGAGTTCACTTTTTCCCCACTCTATCCTACCTCTTCTCAAATGCCTCCCTAATCCAGGAGGATGCTTACTGTTCTGGCCAACACCACCTTGCATCCCTTCATTGTGTCTAGCAAGGCTGATTCGCATGTGTGGGCCAGTGTAGGACTGGAGTGCAGGGGTGTGGGCAAGAGCAGGAAAAGGCTTAGAGCTGGTTCTGGGATTGGTTAGGGGTGTTGGTGGCTATGTGTATGTGTTTACCAAAAGTGGGAAGAAATGTTTGGCCATGTGGTGATGGTAAATGAATGACTTTCTCTCATGGATAGAAGACAGGAGGGCCATCTCAATTCTATGGAGATTTTGACCAGAAAGCATCTTGGATAATTGAGACAATTGTCAGATAACTGTAATCGGATAATTGAGACAGCCGTGGTCTTATGGCATGGATTATCCAGAATATTATAACAGTCTTCTATTATTCTGTGATTGTTTTTGCTCACTAATGTGCAACTCAGAGGTTGGACATCATCATCTGGTACCTCAGTTTCGTAGAGGCTGATGCAGAGTTGGTTGTAATGGTTCTCAAAGGGCAACAGTCAGATAGGGAGTACTGGGAAATCCGCTATTCTATTCCAAAGTGAACTTCTGGTGCATTTCCTTCTTAGCAGAAAGGTAAACACTTGAGGAAGCTTAAGTCAAATTTCTTGAAAGAATTTTGAGTTTTTAAAACTCAGTAATCCAAAATCTGAATTGATTTAAAATGATAACCCTTTATTATTTAATACCTTTCCATTTTCCACAAAAGATAGATCTGTGGTTCCATCTATGGTTGTTATGCAATTCTTTAAAGATGCCTGCATTATAGTTAAAAAAAAAAAGCACTTGCCATTGCTTTGCTATTATATTTAAATTTTTCACAATGCGATAATTCCTTCCTTATAATAGGTAAGGAAAAATTTTCAGTATATACTCTGCTTTGCAGGACACAGTCATTCTAAGCCATGGATTTACTTCATGTTTGTCTTGATGTCTGGCTTGAAGAAGAGAACTACTTTTCAATCAAAGCATCACCAAGTGTTATTCTAGAAACTATGAGAGATATCCAACTTTCTGGAAAGAATGGGGCTAGGGCTACTAGAAAAAAGCTTCATGTAGATGATGGAACTTGAGTGTGTATCTGAATTGCTGATGGTGGAAGACCTGATAATGCTTTGACCTCCATTCCTATGGGGCCACAGTGAACTAGAGCTGAGGGATTCGTTGCCTAGTTTGACGAGTCAGGGGCTGTGCAGTGCGCTAGAGTTCTCACAACTCCTTGTAGTCTCCCAGATATGCAGGTCAGGTATCATTGACTAGCTGAGGTCAACTTGCCCTTTCCCAGCACACCTGCACACTTGTTTGTTCTCTTATGCTAAATAAATATTTCTCTGTCCTCATGTCTCTAGCAGTAGTAGTTAAGAGATACCAACAAAAATGGGAGAAAGAATTAATTAGTTTCTGTGGAAGTAAAGAATAGTCCTATTTGTTTACTATTAAGAACCCAGATGTTTTACTCCTTTCTATTGTACCTTTGTGGCTCATACAGGAGTTTCATTAGATTATTTGATGCCTAGTTTTGACATGACTCAATAGCCAATGAGGATTGCTCTAGATTTTTAAGTGGAAGCCTAGCATGCTGAAAATAAAAGGCTCTTTCCTATTCCTGACATCAGATTGTCTAAGCTTCAGATTTATTGCATGAGGGGGGACCTCCCACAAACTGGAATTTATTTATAAAAAATTTTGTATTTGTTCTTACAGGTTTAAACTTCAGTCATGTTCAAAGTACTGTCTATTTGATGTAATACACCTGTTGAAATGTTTCTTCCACTGCTCACAACAGGTTTTGAACTTGTCAATTTTGATGCCTTTTAGTACTTCTGCCAGTTTTTGTTTCACCTCTTCCACATCAGCAAAATGTTTCCCTTTGAAGACATTTTTCATCCAGGAAAACAACAAAAAAAGTCACTTGGGGCAGGATAGGGTGAACAGGGAGGGTGGGGCACAGGGGTCAGGTTGTTTTTGGTCAAAAACTGCTGAACACTCAGTGCAGTGTGGGCAGGTGTGCTTGTAAATCACCCATCATGAAATGGGCAAACATGTTGCAAGATTCTACAAAAAAAAATTTGCTGAAGCTGAATGCAGCTTCTCACAACAATGCCAGCTGGTACACTGATACAGATGGGTTCCTAGAACACTTACCTAGCAGGGCAAGTCTGTACTACAAGAGGCCTGCCCTTCAGAAGGTAATTCTGTTTTGGGGGTCCCCCCTCACACACTAATTTACATATTCTTGCCTGTTGGAAGAGAAGAAGGCCCTCAGCTTGAACAGGACTGCCCATAAGCAGAAGTGGAGAGGACACTGAAAACTGGAAAGATGGAGCAGTCTCTTTCCTCTTCTTTCTATCTCACTCTCGAGCCCTGTTCAGAACCTTATCATTTCTGACTTATATTTCTGTTAATCGAGGGCAGGGATCATTCATCTGACACAGTGGTTGGAATCCAATATATTTTTGTGGAATTGTCAATGGAAAATATAAATATGACTTTGAACACCACTAATTTTCTGTTAATTTGAAAGTCTGACTGCATTTGCAGGTTTTGAGTTGTATAAACTGTCCTTGGTCAGAAGCAAGGGATGGGGACAGTGGGCATGAAGTTGTCATGAATACGTAAAACAGATTATGTTATATGTGAATATGGATGATTAAATAACAAGAATCTATTCCATCCTGCCACTATAACTTGGATATAAAACCCTATAATGTTTATTAAATATTGCCCAGTCTATATAAGAGAATCTAGGGGGAAAATTCTCTTTAAAATTATTTAAAAAACAAAAACAAAAACAGGGAACTTCTGGACAAGATAAAGACGTAGATAGATACACTGTGCCTCCTTGCACAATCAAAAGAAGGACAACAACAAAAAATTTACAAACAAAAACCAACCAGAACTGACAGAAAATTGAACTGTATGGAAGTCTGACAACCAAAGAGTTAAAGAAACATTCATCCAGACTGGAAGGACAGGCAAAATCAGGCAGCCAGGCGTAGAGGATGCCTGTGGCAAGGTGGTGGCTGGTAGACTGGGCATTCCCACATTTGCGAGCAGATAAACCAGGAGGAACACATAGGGAGCGAGACAGACTGTGCAACCCAGGGTTCCAATGTGTGGAAATAAAGCCTCAAACCTCTGACTGAAATAATCTGTGGGGGTTGCGGTGGTGGGAGGAACTCCCAGCCTCACAGGAGAGTTCCTTGGAGAGACCCACAGGGTTGTAGAATGTACACAAGCCCCCCCACTTGGGAATCAGCACCAGAAGGGCCCGATTTGCTTGTGGGTAGTGGGGGAAGTGACTGACAGCCTGTGAAAGTTGAGCAAACAGTATTGTTCCCTCTCTGACCCCTCCCTTGCATACAGTGTCACAATGCAGTGATGTGGGTTGCCCTGCCCTGGTGAACACCTAAGGCTGTAGACTTACTACATAACAGGCATGCCTAGACAAAAAAAAAAAACAAAACAAAACACAAATGACCCAAATGAAAGAACAAATCAAAGCTCCAGAAAAAAAACACAACTAAGCAATGAAGAGATAGCCAACCTGTCAGATGCAGAGTTTAAAACACTGGTAATCAGGATGCTCACAGAAATGGCTGAGTATGGTTGCAAAATAGAGGAAAAAGTGAAGGCTATGAAAAGTGAAATAAAGGAAAATGTACAGGGAACCAACAGTGATGGGAAGGAAAGTGGGAATCAAATCAACAGTTTGGAGCAGGAGGAAAAAATAAGAATTCAAGAAAATGATGAGAGGCTTAGGAACCTCTGGGATGACTTTAAACATTCTAACATCCGAATCATAGGGGTGCCAGAAAGAGAAAAGGAAGAGTAAGAAATTGTAAACTTATTTGAAAACATAGTGGAGAACTTCCCCAAACTGGCCAGGAAGTCCAGGAAGCTCAGAGAGTCCCAAAGAAGTTGGACCCAAGGAGGCACACATGAAGGCACATCATAATTACATTAGCCAACATTAAAGATAAGGAGAGAATCTTAAAAGCAGCAAGAGAAAAGAAGACAGTTCCCTACAAAGGAGTTCCCGTAAGACCATCAGCTGATTTCTCAAAAGAGACCTTACAGGCAAGAAGGGGCTGGAAAGAAGTATTCCAAGTCATGAAAGGCAAGAACCTACATCCCAGATTGCTCTATACAGCAAAGCTTTCATTTAGAATGGAAGGGCAGATAAAGTGTTTCCCAGATAAGGTCAAGTTAAAGGAGTTCATCATCACCAAGCCCTTACTATATGAAATGTTAAAGGGATTCATCTAAAAAAAAGAAGATCAAAAATATGAACAGTAAAATGACAACAAACTCAAAAGTATCAACAACTGAACCTAAAAAACAAAAACAAAAAGCAATAACTAGAATGGGAACAGAATCACAGAAATGTAGATCAGATGGAGGGTTATCAGCGGAGAGGGGAAGAGGGGAGAATAGGGAAAAAGGTACCGGGGATAAGAGGCATAATTGGTAGATACAATATAGACAGGGGAGGTTAAGAATAGTATAGGAAAGGGAAAAGTTGAAGAACTTATATGTACAACCCATGGACATGAACTAAGGGAGGGGAATACTAAAGGGAAAGGGGGATAAAAGGGAGAAAAAAATAGGACAACTGTAATAGCAAAATCAATAAAATATACTTAAAAAAATAAAAATAAACCCCAAACTTACCAGTTTATGTAGGAACTTCTCAAACTCAGCTTCAACTTCATAAGGCTTCTTGGTAGCCTTTGCTTGGAGTCTAATCATGGAATAAAGAAAATCATTAATCAAATTAGTTTTTATACTAACACCAATTAAGAGCCAACATTTACAAAGAATTTAATATGCTGGCCACTTGCCAGCACTTTACAAATATTAATTCAATTACACTTACAACAATCTTTTTTTAAAGATTTTACTTATTTTTAGAGAGAGGGGGAGGGAAGGAGAAAGGGAGAGAAGCATCAATGTGTGGTTGCCTCCCACAGGCATCCCACTGGGGGCCTAGTCTACAACCCAGGCATGTGCCCGGACTGGGAATCGAACCGGACTGGGAATCGAACCGGACTGGGAATCGAACCGGCAACCCTTTACTTCACAGCCCGTGCTCAATCCACTCAGCTACATCAGCCAGGGCACACTTGAAACAGTCTTGTGAAGTTGATACTGCTATTATCCTGTGTTATAAATGAGGAAACAGGCTCCAATAGGTTAAGTGACCTGCTTGCAGCCGCTCAGATAAGAAGTCACACAGGATTTAAACCCAAGCGGTGTGACTCGAGCCCTCAGTTCCAATCAGGGTGTGACACTGTGTCCCACCTCTAGGTATCCTCTTCAAAGAGGTGGCTCACACAGTGCTCCCTTAATTGATCCCAGGCAGCTGGTTCCAGCACAGACTGTGAGAAGTGTCGATGGGGAGAGAGGAGCCATGGGGACTAGCGAGAGAAAGATCTGGGGGACAAGGAGAGACAGGGATGGGAAAGGCTAAGGGGCGAGGGCGCTGACTGGACTAAGCTCATTGAGAGTGGGAATCCAGGGGTCTCTCATGACTTCTGCCCCCAAGTACTCATTCAAGAAATTTATGCTGGAGATGAATAGTTGAATTCAGGAGGCAACAGGAGCCTTCCAGAGGGATCTTTGAATGTGGAAAGCGGCAGAGGGAGCCCAGGCAAGGAAGAATAGGCACTTGGGACAAGGGAAAAACATCGGCAAGGGAAACACAGAGGAGAGAAAGAAAACTGAAAAAAGGGTACAAGGCCATTAATTTTACTGGCAATTTTCAAGTGAAACATTTTAAAATTATGTTTCCTCTGTGAAGTTTGTAGGTGAAGTTTTCTGAGAATCCAATATACTACCCTGCTGAAGCATAAAGTCCGAGGGCCACACCCCGCAAGGCCTGCCGCTCTCTTTGGCGTTCGGTCTGGGGGGCCCTGCGGGCACAGCGGGCTCCCTCACAGGGTCGCCTGCTTTAGCGCTCTGTGCCTGGTACGTGTCCCCTCGCTCATTCTCTGCTTTATCTCTGCCAATTGTATCTTCTCAACCTGCGTTTTCCTCTCACTGCTTACCACCCTCTAGATCTGTCTTTCCCTGCATTTCTCGAATGCGCTCTTACAGTTTGGGTCTCTTCCTCGTCACCTTATTCACACACACTCCAAAGTACCCCTGGTGCCCTCATTCAGTAACACTCACTCTCTTACTTTACAGCCCCCCTCTTTAAAGAGTAACAGCTTTATTGAGATATATCACATACCATAAATTTCACCCATTTAAAGTGTACAACCCAGTGGTTGTCAGTACAGTGGACCCTTGAACAACACTGGTTTGAACTGCGCAGACCTGCTTTTATGCAGACTTTTTCCAGTAAATACCTGTATTTATTTTTCGGGGACTGCATGCATTGGTTTAGGCCATTTTATATAGGGGACTTGAGCACCTGTGGATTCGGGTATCTGCAGGGGTCCTGGAACCGATCTCTTGTGTATGCTGAGGGACAACTTGAGTTTTGGGGAGTCAAGTTCTATGTGGACTTTTGACTCTGCGGGGTCAGCATTGTTCAAGGGTCAACTGTATGTTCACTTTTGTGGCCATCGCTGCTCTCTGATCCATCTTTCTGATTGCCTTTCCTCTCCACGACTACCTCATTTGCAAAGATTACAGATAGAAACTTCCATGCTTGTGCCTATAAGCTTAACAGGCACACAGAATTTATACCACATCCAAAGGGGTATGTTTTCCTTCGCTTTCTCCATCGTGTTGTTGCATAAAATGCATTTGAGTGCTTTGTCAACGCTGCTCTCAAAAACATCCCACATCTTCCTTATATCCTCAGTGCGGAGAAATCCTGTCCAACGAGAGCTGGTTTGGGGAACTTGTAAAAGTCACCTGGAATCAGATCTTACAACTGAGGTGTTGCAAGCGGAAAGCTGCCTGACAAGTTTTGGTGAAAAGTGAGCTGAGATTCCGTCATGTGACTGGGAGGCTGGCTTCCTAAAGTCCCAGTGGCGGGAAGAGTGGCAGCTGACCGGTGCAGACCCGCGGCCTCCCCTGGGGCTTGTTGGAAGGGCTGTGCTTACCTGATGCTCATCCATGTACGTGTGCGCGTGTTGGAAGAAGTTATTTAGACTCAATACTTAATAGTTTTCCTTTTCAGACTCTAAGTTATGAAATAAATGAGTTAAATGAGCCCAATTTTCCTTGCTTCAGTGGGGGACAGTGTTCGTGTGGATAGGGGAAGCAGCAGGGGCAAAAGGGGGAAAAAGAGCTAGACTGAGACAGACCAGCCAAATAGGTTGTTTTTACCGTTTACATCTTCCCTTAGAGTGTGGCAGGATGTCATGGGCTTGTTTTCAAAAGCCTTAAGTTCCAGTCCTGGGCAAGGTGGAGTAAAAGGAGATGATAATAATGTTCAGCAAGTAATCAAATTAGCTGAGTAGGTGATTATGTGGATAAAGAAAGTTAAATTGTTCCTGCAGATGAACGGTTGAGTAGAAAGCCTCCTTGTAGATATTTGAGCTGCTGTACTTTTACACAATAAAATCACTGTGGTTTTCTGTAACACATTTGTTCAACTGAAATGTTTTTCAGCACTACAGAGTTGAATAAGAAACAAACCTATCAAGTTCCTTGTCAATTCTTTCCTGCCGCTGTCTTAGGAATTTTATTTCTTCGTCAATTCTGAGCTTTTCCCTATAAGATCAAATATTGGAGTTAAATTTTAAAATAAAGCAAACATTTCTAATTGTAAAGGAATAAATCAACAATTGCTGACTTTCCCGCGTCAGTAGGAGTCCTTTACAAACCAGTTGTTCGGCGTCCCCTCCCAATGCAGTATGTGGGGTGAGGGAGCCCCACATGTCCCCTCTTATAAACTCATGCCGAAGGCATCACTCAGGAGTGTGGGCTGGACTGGCTGCTTCCACAGGGGCCTCTGACAAGGTGCCCAGCCCCGCTCTTCCCACTGAGCACAGGCGATCTAAGGGTCCCCCCGCCCCCGCTCTCTGTGTAAGTGGGTGGGAGGGGAATGCGGACCCATGGGGAGCAGAAGCTCAGACTTCCCTTCTGCCTGCTGGATAGGTTCCAGCTGGCTGCCTCTTAAATTACCTCTCTTTGGTGTGTTTCCTCAACAGCACCAGACACCCATCCTTTCTCCCAGTTAAGGCACTAAAACCTCTAGGCAGGGACTTTGCTATCATAGAAGAATTGGATCCTGCCAGTTTGTTCTTATAAAAATTGATGGACACCCTCTCATTATGGCCTTTCTAGCTTCCTGGCACATACGAATACCATGACTGGCCATGAGTAATCATTTTAATTAAGTATAAAAATTTGAAAATATTTCCCAAAGAAAACATTTCGGAAAAGACCTCCCTGCCTGGCTTTCTTCAGTACAACCCCAGCTGCCACCCCAGCTCTAGGGCCCTCCTTTTACGGAAGACGATGTCTCTGCTCTTCTTCCAGAGCCATCTGTGTAAACGGATCGCTGGGGCTCTCTCGGCCTCTCCATGTTGGGGTGCATCCCCCTGCAATCGCACCACAGTACAGCTGCCCCTTTCCTTCAATCCCTGACACTTTCCATAGCTCCACGGTGACCATGTGCATCCTTGACACTTTAATGAAAAGAATCTCTGAGGTATAAGATGCTCAGAGGCCTCTCCTCATCAGAAAAATAAGGAGCATGGTGTAGATGATTTCTAAGATCATTTCCAGCTCTAAAAGAGTCTATGATTTTATACTTAGCAATAGTAAGGCATCAACTTACATCCTGAAATCCTTTTGGTTCCTTGCAAATTGTCTCTTTGCCTCCTTTATAATATCACAGTAAGTTGGAGCAGGTGGTGTGATAGGTTATGGTTAAGGAAAGATTTCCAATTAGGAACATTTGGGAGAGAGGAACAGTGTCGGGTGGCGGGCCGGGGGGACCGAGGGGGTGGGGTCTGGCTGGGCTTCCGTCATGAAGGGTCTCAAGTGTGACCATGAATGTTTTGTCTGCAGTTATACTGAGAGGGCAGAAGGAAGACAACACCCATCAGGCCACTTTAAACGTGTGTCCCATTATCTGGACCACACCATCCACAGTACGTTAGGACAACAGTCTCATAAATCCTGTAATTACCGTTTTTTAAAGTTTTAAAAGGTGTTTTAAAAGCAGTAATTTGTCACATGTAAATATTTAAAATGTACCACATTCTTGTAACCCAGTTTAGACATTTCTTTATTTCTTTTGTAAAATTAAATTTATGGGGGTGCCGTTGGTTAATACAAATGTATAGGTTTCAAGTGTGTCCTTCTGTTTTACCTCATCGGTACGTTGCATGTGTGTTCCCCACCCAAAGCCAAATCTCTTCCTTTCTGTATGTACTGAGAACTCCCAAGTCCCCTGGCCTCAGAGAGGCTCTGGAGAAGACCGGCAGCGCGGGTCGGCTGCCTCCGTGAGCCTGAGCTCTGCCGACCCAGCGCACGGAGACAGACAGACGGTGTAAGTGCGCTGTTCGCGAGGCTGGGGCTCGGGTCCCATCTGCTCCTCTCCCAGCCTGTGGCTGTGCCTCTAACCCTGATCTGAACCCATGTCTGGGTCTGGCAAGGCAGACACTTCCCCTCTGAAGCTGCAACTGGCAAGCGACTCAAGGAGGCGGCCCTCCCTGTGGCGAGACCTGAGGCTGTCGGTGAAGGAGGAGCTCTTCCCCTCTGCCTTACGGAGACTCCGGACCCGCTGTCCTCCGGCAGCCCCGCTCGCTGTGGTGAACCACATTCCATGTTACCTCCACTGTTCTCTGAATGCAGTTTGCTCACTTAAAAACATTCACGTTCTGTCTCAAGGCTGTCCTAGACACTCATTTTAATCTTACTTATCTGGTATAAGAGTGTTTGGGGAAGCCCAAAGGACTTTTCCTCCTGTGTTCAACTTCCTTGTCCTCAGGGCTTCCCTAAATGACATGACTAGAATAAGTGTCCATATGAAGTGCAGTTTTTCTCTTGATGTGAATCAAATCCTAATGGTAAAATTTCAAAGTGAAACGTCCTTAGGCTGGATCCACATTACTTTCAAACTTCGGCTTTGAGACTTCTTCCTGCATAAGAAATACGCTGGTAGTCAGTGAATACCAATGTTAAGGAAACATCGGCCCTCACCTCTGAAAGGGAAGTAGTGGAAGCCTTTAATTTGAATAATTAAAGCAGAGAAAAACTAAATCGTACAGAGTCTACTCATTTTGACAAATGTTTCAGCAGACTTAAAACTATCATTGTAAGAATATTTTAGCAGCATTAATGTAATCAAAAGAAAAATTCTCCTATAATCCCTTTCCAACAAATGAAACTATTTTTGGGTTCCAATGTGTCTCTCCATCTGCCATATAAAACATATTTTACCTTATTGTTATGTTGTGGTTGCTTTCTTCACCCAATATAGTATCATAATTTCCCCAACACATCTAGGTTTTATACTGTTAATGTTTGCAAAAGATTTCATTGGCTGTACATACCAGGGGGGCTCTATTGCCAGGATTTTCATTAACATGGTGCAGACATGGCTGGGTTTTCTTACATGAAACCCCCACTCTCTCCTCCCTCTCCAGTTGTGTGTTCCAATATGACTCCTCATCCTGCATCCTAAGTCTAGCAAGGGAGGACCCTTTCTCTCCTAACTCAGGTTCCTCTGAATTCTGGACAAAGAGAGCCCAGGTCTTGCTTAGCTTTGGACTAGTATGATGGACACGGTAAAAAAAGAGGCAGTGGTCCTGTTTATTCCAGAAGCAAGAAGCCTGCAGTCTCAGTTATGCCTGATAACCATCTTAGCTTTTCTCCCTATGTGTCATGTGCCGTGAAGAAGCCCAGCCACATCAGAAGGCTCACATTTTCCTCAAACTAGTGATACCTATAGATATTTGGCTACTTGTAATGGCTGCCTTACCCCCTTGCTGCATAAAGTGACTGAAAGTCTAAGATCTCTGAGTAAAAGTCACAAAAAGTTGACTACCACTCTTGCTGAATGCTTAGCATGACTAATGATACACTTTTTCTAAATTTGCATGCAGCTATTTACTGCTAATATCTAATTTCTCCCTCAAGTGCCTGTTAGAGTTTCAAAGACTTTATCCTTCTACAAAGTTATATTGTGCTCTTGAGTATGGTTTTCATAATGAAGTATTTGTGAGCAGGATGAACTAATTGGATTTTCTTTGCATTGCACATTCATTATGTATTTACCATTGGTATTGAGACAACTATGTTCCATTCTAAATGATTAAGTTTGAACATATGTCATTATTGAAGTGAACTGGGTATACATTCTTTATAAAGTCATTCTCACTGTCCACAAAATTTGGTCACGGCTGTACATTTGTTTTGTGTGATGAGGCTCTGAGCTGTATGATGTTGGTGCTGACTAAGACTTCTGTATTTTCTTGCATTATTTAATGGTAATGGTTTTCAGTAGACTTCTGTTAATGTTTGTTAACAAATCTAATTTTTATTTTCTTCAGACACTAAAGCCGTCAATTTTTCCCAACTGCAGAAAAATAGAGTACTCAAAGCTTATAAATTATGATGAAATGTATTCTGTTCCTTGGGGGTGACTGTGGCAACATGTTTTCCAATTCTGTTGTTTGAATTGAACTCACGCTCATTTTCTCATGCCCTGCTATGTGCAGGCTGCACGACAAGCCACTCAATGGATAAGGAGCTTTCTTGGTACAAAAAAAATAGTCCTATTCTGGGACTTCACCACAGTTGTGGTTGCGATGTGACAAACCAAGACCTGGAGACATCCCAGTGGCCTCAATTCAGACTCTGGCGTCTTTAATCTTTGCTTAGAATCCCAGAGTATTAGGGAAACAAGGAGTCTTACAGATCATAAGATCCAATTCGATTATATCATTGATGAAGAAACTGAGGCTTCTGGAAGGGAAGTACTTCATCTTTGAGAGCTTGGGCATGGGACTCAGGAAAAGAACATCCCAGGGTGAATTTGCTCCTACCTGCCGAAAGTACCGTTCTGGAATGAGGCTACAGGGGGCTTTGCTGTCTGTTTCATATCTCTTAGAGATATTTCAAGGAGGACCCTCAGAGTTGCTCATGAGAATGCCAGGTTTAAGGCCAAAGTACCCATTCCACACAGAATGCTATTGTATAAGAAGTAAAAGGAACCTAAGCTTCACTTGGTGGCCAGAATCTCCTTCTTTATATGCCAATATTTATTTAATTCTTCATCCTAACAACAAAATTCTTGAAATAACTTATTTGCATGTGGAACAAACTGATTTAGAGACATATATTCAGCTTAATGTTTACCTTTACTTACATTTCAAAGAGTTTCATGTTAGCTTTGCAGGAGCATCAAACATCCATGACAGAGCCACGCATCCAAAACTTAAAAAGAGACCATCACTCAGCACACATAATAGGCCTTGTCCTATGGGGATAGTTCCACTGTTGGAATCTTACCCAGACTCCATAAGGCCTGGTGTTGTGTGTAAATAGAGTTACTGTTTTTGCAAGTTTCGCTATTTAATACATCGTTAGTGACAGTTTTGTAGCATAGTTTAGAAAATTGAGGAAACAGGTCTACTGGAAATATTTTTAAACTATTTTTATTTTATTTATTTATTTTTAGAGAAAGAGGAAAGGAGAAAAAAAGAGAGAGAAACATTGTTTGGTTGCCTCTTGCACACTCCTCACCAGGGACCTGGTCAGCAGCCCAGGCATGTGCCCTGACCAGGAATCGAACCAGCAACCTTTCTGTTCACAGGTGGATGCTCGATCCACTGAGCCAACCATCCAGGGCAGGCTACTGAAATTATCAACATAGATTTAACTGAAAGTACTCTGCAAATGCGCCAAGACTTCTACTAGGCATTGAGACACACAGATGAGTAAGACATGGTGTTTGGCTTTAAGAAGTTAGTAGGAATGAGAAAAGAGAACAGACAGTTTTTGAAGTAGGAGAAAGAAAAATTATTTTAAAAATGGGAATAAAAACTATACTGTCTGTAACCAAGTCTGGCAGTCTGTTTTCCTTTAAGGCAGGATTGTTTAAAATTGGAGAAGAGTGCCCTCGGTGCTACTGGGGCACCTTATGTAGGAATTCAGGCCCTGAGGACACCCCTCCTGTCTGGGCTGGGACTGCTGGGCCCTTTCCCGCCCCTGCCAGGGCTGGTGGGCGTGTGGCAGGCACTCGGAGAGTGTTTTCGGCCCCGTGCCTCCTGAACACGCTTTCTCATTGACGTCGCTGTGCAGCTGAGCCACAGATTTCACATTAAGAAGCCTAGTCATCATCATTATGTTACTTTTTGCTATATTGTTTAAGAAGTCAGAGAAGCACGTATATCTTCAGGGAAATTCTTCAGGGAAAATTTTCATTGAAATAGTTCACAAAAAGTTTTGCCGCTGCAAATGGTAGACTCCAGTTCTCTGGAAAGTTTAGTCATGGGTGACAGTTCACTCCCTGATAAAGGCCTGATAAACGAATTGTTGATTTATAGAGATTTCATCATTTTTGTAATTCATGTCCTTCAACACCTGCAGCTCCAAGGGCTGCTTGGAGGGACTTCAGCCATCCTCATTATTTCCAACAGCCTTTCCTCCCCCCACAGAGCTGCTCTGAATAAACACTCTTTGGGTTTGCTTTGCAGATACAGGGTCAGGACAAGTCCCCTAGTCTCCTGCTTGTAACTGGATTGAATATATAAGTCCTTCTTCTAAAGACAGGAATTCTTGACCCCCTGCCTCCCTGAGATTGGCCACAGTGGAATATTAGTCACAAAACTGTGGGTGTAGGTGAGTCGACTGCCTAAAGGAGCCAGTTTGGTTTTTCCTTAAACACACAGGACGTCAGCTGTAAGCGAGGGCAGGACCTCCACCTTCCGATGTCCTGGGGCACCTCACAGGCTCACTCAGGGCATAAGCTGGCAGTGATTTGTATGGAGTGAGGGCGTAGTGACAGCGAGGGCTTGGCTTTTGTCTTTGCTGGCCCACCTCTTAGGAGGAGCAGTGGGTAGGGTGAAGGCAAAGTATAATCTAGTCAATTTTATATTCATTTAGTCCTAAATTCTAGGCATACAAAAGCTGTGGCTTTTCTACCTGATTTTTTTAAATCAACCCTTAACAGTATAGCAAGAATATCCATTTTTCATCATTTGACAATCATTTAAACTATTTGAAAAATGAACTTTTCTTCTCTTATTTGATACAAATTGGGACTTACCACATTTATACTAAATAAAAAACCAAACAAACAACCCTAACTTATTACTAACTCCAGGATGAAAATTCCCCCAGCTTCCCCTCTTCTTTTTCCACTGAGTCATGTTTATAACCTAAGTTCAAACTGTGGCTGAAGAATTGATACAACCCACTCCCTGGAAGCTGATGACCCAAGGCAATTAAAGTCTCCTATTTATTTCATTAGTTAGTTTAATAGCAAGTTTGCTGAATTGTGGTTTGTGTCTTGTGTGTTTTGTTAAAAGAAAAGAGCAGAAAAACCTTAACTTAAATGGACTCTATAAGAACAAAAGACCGGATCTTACAAGCAATTTTGTGATTGTCCCTGGCCCAAGATGGCCACAAAATGCTCGTGGTGCATGTGTGTGCACTTAAACCAAACCCCTTTCTTCCTCGAGGTATTTGCAAATGTGTTGTTCATTCCCCCACTCCCCCACTCCCCCACCCTACCTTGTTTTTCTAACTTGGCCCGCACTCTAAATTGGCAGAGTTTGTCAAAGGAAGAAACTTAATAACTGACTCGGTAAAGTTTAGAATAGCTTCAATTAAAAAGTCATCTGAAAATAAAAGCAAAACCTCTCTTTCTCTTCTAAGAGCGAAATCTAAACACTTCATGCATCCTTTATCCTATTGTGCCTCCATGATGTTTTTCTGCTTACAAAGTGCTCTATTAAATAAGTCTTAAATATATTTTTAAAAATTTAAAATCTGGTCCTTTAAGGAATCTTTGAGAGCCCAGCAGGAGAGTTATTAGGTTATTTTAGGTAATCGACATAAATGAGCACCAGTGGGAATGAAGGGAGTCCATGTTGGAGAAACGATTGTGAAGAGGCACTCAGAATTTTATGCAGATCCAAGTCACTCATACGGCACTGGCCTGGAGCACGCCTAGACAGCGGCGAGCTTTCTGCTATGGATGGAAGCTGTGCTGTATGAGGCGAAAGTCTGCGTGATGCTGAAAGTAGTTTATCTCTGAGAGAAAACAAAAATAAAACAAAACTAAGATAAACGGGAAAAACCCAACTCAAAAAAGAAAAATGTGAAGGAAAATTTAAGAGTTCCGATGGGAAATTAACTTTGTTGGTAGTTTTGTTGGATGGATGAATTATAAATGCATGAATTAGATAATACATAATCGTAGGCTACTAAACTTCTACAGTTAACAGGCTGTGAGTGGCAAGGCCAAGGGAAGTTCTGTACCCGCTGGCTCTCTGACCTCCCAAGGCGACGTGTCAAGTTCTGTGAACAGAACGAACCCTCTTCTTACCCAGCCGGGGCTGCCCACAGGACGTTTTGTGATGATGGAAACGTTCGGCATTTGCACTGTCCAAGAGTCACACGTGGCTTTGAGCACTTGAAATATCACTAGTATAATGGATAAACTGAGTTTTTACTTATACTTAATTTTATTAATTTAAATATGTTTAAATAGCCACACATTACTAGTGGCTACCCTATGGGACAGTGTAGCTTTGAATGATGAAAAATGTAATAAATACCTAACTATATGTACATATCTACCTTTCTTTAAATTTTGCTCTAATAGTATGTATTGCCATTTTGCATAACATGTAAAATTTGATCAAATGGATCACATACTAATTTTGCTTTTCTAAAGTATCTAATCAGAAGCTATCCAGGTATAAGAACAGTAAGAAAAAGAAAACTGCCCTGTATGGGCTAGTTTCCCAAAACTGAGTATACACAGTAAGAACCGGCGATCCGATCATCACAGTAAGTTCTGTTCAGATCCCGGTTGAAGGCAATGTGACTTGCCGTTTCCATAGTCCATTTTTGACCTTGATGGGTCTTTTTGTACCTGTGCTTTCTATAATTTCTAAAACTTGGGCAACTTTTAACATGTTCAGAGTGAGTTACCTCAGAGTAGATATGTCTTTTCCTTTCCTAACAGTGCTCTCGGGGACATGGGAGCCAAGGCGCAGTGAGCGGCGCTCTTACAAGCCCTGGCGGCCATCGGGGTTGCCCTTCACGGGCGCTTGTACTCCAGCACGTGTCTGTGCTGCTGGTTCTCTGCTGGGCTCCGTTTCCCCAACTCCACTCCCTCCTGTCTCTGTTTCACCCTTCTGGTAAGGCTTCTGCAAGTCTCGATACTGAGTTATGCAGACAAATGTAATTACGTGGAATTGTAGCAAAGAAGCAGATTTTCCTTTTCCCCCCCCTGGAGAAAAGCAACCTGGTGACGCCCCTTCCCATTTTCCTCCAGACTAAGCCTCTGTTCTAGACCGCCTGTTCGGCACCCCAGGCACTTCATTCATGTTTCCATTGTTGCTCTGATTGCTTCCAGAGTAAGCAAAAAATTACACCCATGTCTCACTAGATTCCATCTGTGTCCAGGCAAAGGAAGTGTGCGCTTGCCCTTTACTGGTGTCATCTTTCTTAAAGGCCTCTGAGCTGCCGCTGTTAGACTGTGAGGAGGGGGAAGGATGGAAATTGTTCAGGCAAGCTTGGGAGGAAAATTAGAGAGAGGCTGTGTTTTAGGTAGGGCGGAGAAGCTTGTGGACAAGGTTGCCCAATAGACATAAAGTTTCCTGAAGGTGGGGGCTAGTCATATCCTTAGCCCATATTATTTTATCCAGCACATAGTGGGGTTTTTAAAAAATGTTTGTTAAATGACATATAAGAACAGCCTGGAGTCTGGGACCAGGTAATGAAGTCATATTTCAGGAAAAGGTAATGGGGCAGAATCAGACACTTAGCAAGATTTGGAGTCTCTGGACAATAATAACCACAGCAGGCAGCACATTTAGGATTCAAAATGAGCATTGGGGCAGGAGGGAAAGCCCGGGCAGGGCCCCCGTAGAGATACATGGGAGTGAACAGGTGTAAAGGAGAGACTGCTGACAGACACAGCCCAATCTCTTGCATGAAACAGGTCTCCCCACATGCATCACTTTTCCCCTTAAAAAACATATTTTCAAGGCCATCATATACCAGGAAGCATTTATGTGCTGCACAATTCTTATAAAGGCCACACTGGATAATGCAAAATCTGCCAACCATAGGCTGTGGGCCTCCCTGTATACAGGTCAATGAATTGTTTTCAGACTCTCCTCCCTCTTACTTAGAAACTGTCCATTGTGTAGGTCCTTTGTTTTGCTAGCCTTCTTTGTATCTGCTTGAACCCATGGGGTGGAGAAATAAGAACTGCATAGTCAGTGTATTTGTTTAGAACCACAGCGAGTGTTTCTAAACAAGATTTTGAGTTTTAAATGTCTTCTAAACACCAAAATGACTCCTGGATATCCTTGTTAGTCTAATTCAGTACATAACCACTGCTGCTGTTAGATCAGGTTAAAAGTCCCTTCTTTGAAAGAATGAACTCTAGAAGATGTGGGGAGCCATCTGGCCAACGCTGCCAAACTCTGGGGGCAGGTAGCTCCATTTCATGGTAACAAATGAGGTCCATGATACGATGTTGAATTTTAAAAAATGTAACTTCCATTCATTTCCCCCACTACGTCCATTTCATGAACTATTGAAGATTTAGAAGAAAAGTAGTGAGCAATCAATGGATTATTTTCTCTGTGAAGGTGAGAGCCAAAACCAACGTTGTTTGTCCCTGTGTTAAATAATACTGAGAACGAACACACTGGCCCAGGACGGGTTTTCTGGAAGCGGACTAAACATGGAGAGATGTGTGCAACGGGTTTAAGAGTGAGTGCTTGGGATCGACACCCGTGGTATGCAAGGGAGGGAGGGAAACTTGGGCAGAGGGAGAACCGGAACCATGATAATGGTCCCCGTGAAAGCCTAAACTGACCTACAGGGAGTTCTGAAGCCGGTATCACCCTTCAGGATTGTTCTGTGTTGGGGTGAGGAGGCCCCAACCCTGGAGACCTTTACGTACCACATCAGTCACTGGACAGGGGCTGCCCTGGGGAGGGGACTTGACACACTCATCAACTGCTGCAAAATTAACCCCAAACTTGGTGGCATAAAATGACAACCATGATGGTTATTATTTATCACTATAGTTCTGGGTGTTGAATGGGCTCTGCTAGGTGGTTCTTAGTTGGGGTCTCTCATACAGTTGTGGTGAGGTGGTGGCTAAGACTAGTGACATCTCAGAGGCTTTCTCCCTCTTGTCGGGTGGCTGATGGCGACTGTGGCTCAGCCTTGGCTGTGGCTGCTACCTGGAGCATGGCTTCTCCATGTGGTCTGAGCTTCCTCCTCACGTGGTGGTTAGTTCTAAGAGCATTCTAGGAGCAAAAGCAGAAGCTGTACAGCAGAAGCCTCAAAAGTCACACTCACAGGGCTGAGGAAGATAGAAACTTATGCTCAAATTCAAGCAGAGATGCGAGGTCACATTGTAACAACAGCATGCCACGAGGATGACATTGCTGTGGCTAGTTTTGAAAAATATAATCTGTCATAGGATGTGACCTTAAATGAGGTCACCGTAATCACCTGAGGTAATCCTTGTAAGGTGTTGGCAACTGAGAGGTTTTTGCCATTATTAGTCCCCCCACAGCAGAAAAATAAGTCCTTTACTCTAGAAGCAAATCTAGGCATTCAGAGCACCCACTATACATAGTTTCCTGTCCATTTCCTTCTTTGTTTTCTAGCTTCACTGAGATGTTAATGACATATAGCAATGTGTAAGTTTAAGTGTACAACTGTTTTGATTTGATACCTCTATAACTTTACATAATTACCATTTCTTTTTTTTTATGGTGAGTACATTTAGGATTTCCTCTCTTAGTAACTTTTAAGTACAAAATATAGCATGTTAACTATAATCACCATGCTGTACATTGGATTCCCCAAATCTTCATTTTCCAACTGGAAGTTGGTACCCTTTCACCAACATCTCCCCATTTCCCCTATGCTGAGTCCCTGGCAACCACCGTGCTACTCTCTGTTTCTGTGAGGTCAGCTTTTTTAGATTCCACACATAAGTGATATCGTAGAGTATTTGTCTCTCTCGTATTTCACTTAGTAAAATGCCCTCAAGTTCCATCCATGTTTGTCACAAATGATAAGCTTTCCTTTTTTTCTTGAGGTTGAATAATATTCTATTATCTGTATAAACCATTTTCTTTATCCTTTCACCTGTTGAGCAATAATTAGGGTGTTCCCTTCTCTTGGCTATTATGGATAAGGCTGCAATGAATACGCAGATATTTCTTCAAGATTCTGTTCTTATTTCCTTTGGATATATACCCACATGTGAGATTGCTGGGTCATACGGTAGCTCTATTTTTAATTTTTGAGGAACCCCCATCCTGTTTTCCACAGTGGATGCACCAATTTACATTCCCACCAACAGTGCACAAGGGTTCCTTTTTCTCCACATCCTTGCAGACACTTGTTACTCCTTGTCTTTTGATAACGGCCATTCTAACAGGCGTCAAGTGGTATCTCACTGTGTTTTTGATTTGCGTTTCCCTGATGATTAGTGATGCTGAGCACCTTTCCACGTACCTCTTAGCACCTGCATGTCTCCCTTGGATGTTGACCATTTACATGTTGCCTAGCCAAAAATCTGCCGATTTTTTAATTGAGCATTTTTTTTGCTATTAAATTGCATGAATTCCTTTTACATTTTTGATACAACCCTTTATCAGATATATGTTTTGCAAATATTTTCTCCCATTCTGTAGGTTGCCTTTTCATTTTGTGCTTTTAGTGTCGTAACCAAAAAATTGTTATCAAGACCAACATCAAGGAGCTTTCCCCTATGTTTTCTTCTAGGAGTTTTACAGTTTCACGAATTATGTTTTAAGTATTTTATCTATTTTGAGTTCATTTTTGTGAGTGGTATAAGATAGAAGCCCAATTTCATTCTTCTTCATGTGAGTATCTACTTTTTTTTAAACATCATTTACTAAAAAGACTATCCTCTCCTCATTGGGTTTTTCTGGCTCCCTTCTCAAATTAGTTAACCATGTATGTGAGGGTTTAACTCTGGATTCTCAATTCTCTTCCACTGGTCTATGTGGCCATTTTTATGCCAGTAAAACACGGTATCCAATACAATATACAACCAGTATGATGTATATTCTCATACATTTTCATGTTAGTAATTAGCAGTCTTTCATTTCAGTTTGAAGGACCCTTTTAGCATCTCTTGTAAGGCAGGACTAGTGATGACGAACTCCCTCAGCATCTGTCTGGAAAAGGCCTCATCCCTCTGTGGCTGAAGAGGAACTGTGCTGGGCAGAGTGTTCTTGGCTGGCATTTCTTCCTGTCAGCACTGTGACTGTACCGCCACACTCTCCCCAGGTCTATAGAGGGTTCTGCTGAGAAATCTGCTGGTTGCCTTCTGGACGTCCCCTGGTAAGTCACAGATTTCTTTTTTCTTGCTCCTTTTCAAGGATCTGTTTTTGATTTTTGACAGTCTTATTATGATGTGTCTTGAAGAAAATTCCTTTAAGTTGCGTTTGTTTGGCTATGTGAACTTCATGTTCTTGGACTTCGAAATCTCTCCCCAGACTTGGGAACTGCTCATCCTTCATTTGTTTAATTAAGTATTGTTTCCATCTCCTCTTCTTCTGGAATTCCAGTAATTTTCAGATTGTTTCTTTTGAGCCTATCCAATACATTAAGTGAGTTTCTTCACTCTTTTTCATTATTTTTGCAGTGTTCTCTGATTGGATAATTGTAAAATTCATGCTTGGTATTCCACAGGTTCTTTCTTTGCTTGATCCATTCTGATGCTGATGTTCTCTATTGCATTTTTCATTTCATTCATTATATTCTTCAGCTCCAGAATTGATGTTGAGTTCATTTTTCATGATTTCTCTTTGTTAAACTTATTTTTTTAATTTTTTAATTTATTTTTTAGAGAGAGGGGGAGCAAGGAAGAGAGAGTAGGAGAGAAATATCAATGGGGATTATCGATCAGTTGCCTCTGGCATGACCCCAACTGGGGACCTGGCCCACAACCCAGGCATGTGCCCTGACTGGGGACCAAACTGGCAACGATCTTTTGGTTTGCGGGACAATGACCAACCCACTGAGCCACGCCAGTCAGGGTGTGTTAAACTTATTTTGTTCAAATATGGTTTCCCTGATTTTATTAAATTTTCTGTGTTTTCTTATAGCTCACTGAGTTTCTTTAAAACAGCTATTTTGGATTCTTTATCAGATAAATTGAGATCTCTGTGTCTTTGAGATTGGTTACTGAACAGTTACTGTGATCTAATGGTGGTATCATGTTTCCTTGGCTTTTTGTGTACTTTAAAGTTTTGTGTTGCTGCCTTTGTATTTGAAGTAGAAGTCACCTTTTTGCTTACCTCCATTGGGAGAGAAATACCTTCTGTCAGCCCTGTTAAGGATTCTGCATTTCTCTTCAATATGGATACACCTGTCCCATGCGTCTTGCTCCCTCTTGTGGCAAAATTCTTAAGCTTTTATGCCTTCTCTTACCCTGCAACACACGAGGATGGGTTCTGATAGTCTCCCTTTTGTTTTCCCAAAGGTGGTACTAAATCTTAAATTTGTGGTCTCTCTCTGTCCCACAAATTTGGGCCGGCACAGGCTTTATTTGTGTGCTCACTAGCCATCTGCCAAAGCCCATGTTTGCCATTGCTGTTGGGAGCATGCACAGGGAGTTGGCCATAGGGTGTGAAAGTTTGGGGATGAGGCTTATGGAGCTCTAGGCATGCTCATGGGCCAGGTAAGGGGATCTGTGGGTGACGTTTCCCCAAAAGTTCATGGGCAAGCAGCTTGATGGAATTTACGACACTGTAGAATCTGCATCCATTTAATGCCCTCTGGGAGTCCTGTCTGCCACTCTCCCAGCCTCCCCTTCCTCCCCAACGAAGTCATTCAGCTCACCATTCAGTGCTCTGGATGGGGCAAGAGAAAAATGAACGTCTTTAGTAGCAACCACACTGTTGGGGAAGCCAGGTCTCCACTCACAAAGTCTTACTTCCCCTCACATGAGAAATCACGGGCCAAGATGCTCTCTTGTCCCTCAGCTGTGCCATCTTGGGGGAAGAGTGCGGTCAAACTGTTCCTGTTACACTTTTTAATACGTCCACACTCAAATATGTATTTTTGCTCCAGTGGTGTGCTGGGATTCTTCCACTGGAAACCTGGACTTCCACAACGGCTTTCTTGTCCATAGGTGCCTATCTCTGACAGTGTTTTCCAGGGTTCCCAGACTGTGGCCAAGAAGCACTAGCACCTGTTCATGGGCTACTACAAGGTCCACATCAGGGACCAGGGTCCGTATGCTTATTTCCTGATGCACAGGTGGATGAGACTCCTCTTGGATCCCTTGGTGAATGGTACTAGATCCCACAGTTTCCACAAAGGCACTTTTGCCCACGATGGATGTCACATTGTTGTTATTGAGAGGCGGGCATGAAGAAGAGGTGTCTCATTCAGCTGTGATGTTGACATCACTGCTGTTCCTGTGTGAAAAACACTGGGGACCATTCACACTTTTTTTGTCCCTCTATATAACAATGTTGAGAATGGGCAAAAAATAACTTACATACTTCTTCTAAAAGATAAGACGTTCAACTGACTAAAGTAGCTTGCTCATCAAAGCTTACTTTAAGACCCTTGGTTCACTGGGCCCATTAGTTCAAAATTGTAATATCCTTAAACTCTGACCAGTCCTAACCAGTTCCCTGCCTCATGTGGCCTGCCTCAACATTGTCCACTTCAGGCCCTAAAACCCTATAAATATCATCCCTGAATTTGGAGACACTAATAAAACTCTGTTTGTTGTTCTCTCTACAATAAATCCACTAAGCTTAGCTTTATTTGGTCCACAGGTTATTCTGGTGGTCTTTTAGGATTGCTGACAGTTGAAAATGGCAAAAACGGTCTCTATGCATTCTTTTTCTTCATGTAGCCTCAGGAGAACTCAGAAGAGCTGACGAAATGAGAATGTTGTAATTTCAGGGAAAATCAAGCTATTTATCAATTTATCCATTGATGTTGTGGAAAGTCAAATTTTTCCAACAGAACCATAAATCTCAAGATTCAAAGGGAATTGAAATTTGTGTAGTTCAGCCCATCTGCTGAAGAGGCCTCTTGAGCGCAACCAAGGGTTTTAGGGTTCCTCTCTGCTTCCTCAACTCCCCTCTTCATTCTCTTCCTTTCCACAGCCTGAGTCTGCCATGTCCCTGCTTTTCCTCTTCGTAGATAAGTAGAGGAAATAGCAGTCCTCCACCATGTTTTGGTGAAGGGAGTCTATGTTGCCACAGAGTTTTAGGGCTGGGTGTTTTCAACAAAAAGTATTTTTAAAAGACCTCCCTTTTCCAGGAAACTAACATCTGGATTCTATTATCTGAAAGGTCTCATTAACAGATAATATTGTGATGTTCACATGCCTATTTTTGAAGCTGAGGAAAAGTAAGGGTTTCCTTATTTTGGGTACAATCTCACAAATAATGGAACAAACTTGCTAGCAGTGTAGGCTTTCCTATTCATTGCACCTGGATAATTTTAGAAGGAATGAGAGAAAAAAGTATTGTATGTTGTCTTTACTGAAAAAATGAATAAATGGAAGTTTCTGGATTAGAAGTTTTTTTTTGACACTTGTCTTTTAGCTAATTTATAATTTAAAAAATGTAGTGACCAGATCTTTAGTAAATGTTAATTAACTTGCAATGTCACTGATTTGAAATAAAAAATGCAATTGATAGTAACTTTAATAATAATTCACAAGGTATTATTCACATATTAGAAAAAGTCTATGAATGCACATGTGACAAAGATTATTAGAGATCTTTTTATAAATAAACGTGAGAAGGAGTTGCACGTGGCTTTGAAGAGCTGCCCGCTGGACCCTCACTGTGTGAAGATGGAGTGTTCACACAGAGCTGGTGACCTTCAGTGAGTCTCGGGGCTTTTTCCTTTCTGGTCACTGTTGACTCTTTGCTTCTTCCACATCACAGACCATTCACAACAGAGAAACTTCTTTGTATAGTTTTTTTTTTGGAATCAACTTTGATATATCTCACATTATTTTCAATTGTAGGGTTTAATAACCTGTTCTTAGAAGTTTTCACATGTTAAAAATCTGTGTATGGGTGTGTGATGGTGGAAGCATGTGTTTATAGTAATGCAACCCACTCATTATAGCACTGTGTTGAGGTCAGACTTTTTCCCTCAACTGCAACTGATTGTGAGCATTCTAAACTGAAGTTAGAAATACAGATACAGCTCACAGACTTTTCTTTTTGACAGAACCCACACAAACTACTCCAACATTTTGTTTCTGAGTTTTCTTCTTTAAGAAAAATTTGTGTTTTACATTTAAAAAAGTTATTAGACTTTTAGGTGTTTCTGTTAGTTTACTTTCAACACACAAAGGACTTGAAATGGTTTATAAAAATACAGACAATGTGAGAAAGAAAAATTAGGAGCCACAAGTAAATTTTGCACAAGATTCTGCAAGTTTAAAGACACACTGTACATTCTGCTCTCAGAAATCAAAGCTTTTTTCCCATTTTAATCATAACTCTAATACTAAGTGACCAAGTATTCAAATAAAAAATTCAAATATTCACCAAAATATTAAAATTTTCCACTAATAATGATTTAATGTATATTAATTAGTAAAGAAGTATATTATTTTCCTTATAAATGTACATTAAAAACTCTCTCAGAATCATGAACACCCCCGTGATTTCCAATTAATTTGCTCCTTCCTCGCTCCCTCCACATACATCTCCAGTCTTCTCCATGTTTACATAGGAATACTAAAACATTGACAATATAGCAATGCTTCCTCTTGTGACTTTGCCAAATCACTCTGAATCAAAGAAATATTACCTATGATATTAAATTTACTTTCAAATGTATCTGTTCTACAAGATTCTAATTTAAAATTGCATACAGAAAAGGATTTTGAAAAGAACTGCATGGCCACACTACCTTAAATTTCTAAAAGAAAAGCTGCTAAAGTGAGTCAACGCTGGACCAACCGTAGAATTCACTATGTGGCTGTTACTACCCTTACCCCAGACCATAATTAAAATCCTCCTTAAGAGGTGGAATAGGCCTTTATCTTCCTCTGGAGCTACCCAATCCACCTGGGTAAACAGCCAGTACCAGGGAGCGCCAGCTTCTGCTCTGAAACCAGGCTGCCAAGGAGGGACTCCAAGTGTTGCCACTGTCCTCAGGCAAGTTCCCTGAATTTCCTGTGCCTCAGTTTCCTTCTTTTTAAAGTTGATGACAATGATAACATCTATCTCAGAAGTTCACAGAAGTAAATGAGTTAATAAGTATAAAGCACTTAGAAGAGTTCTCGGTACACAGCAACTATTCATTAAGTTTTTAAAAACACCATTTTAATAATGATGACCTTATAGATTAACAGTACCAATGACTGCCAAATTTCTGTTTCCTCTATTTTTTTTTAATTTTTAAAGGTAATGTCAATTCTTTTTGAAAAATAAAACGTGGTCTTATCTTTATATAACACCACGCTATAGCCATGCATCAGGCATTAATTTAACAACTATTGTATGCTAGATACTTTTTTCAGGTGTTGGGGACATAGAGCAAACTTGTGCAGCGAGCCACTTACCCTCTTTGTGCTTTAGATTCCTCATCTGTGAAGCGGCTGGGATGAGCGCCTGCTCTGCCCAGGGTCACAGGACTGTTGCCATTCCCGTGATAATACAACGGGGGAATTCAGTACGTGCTTGGAAAAATTGCTAAGTGCTGATGAACGTGAAGCACAATTATGATTTTGTTCATCATTAGATCTAGGAGCATTTTTTCTTGCCAGCAAGTATTGTATTTTACAAGCTCAGGAAGCATCATGGAAAACCCTATTACTTTCCAATGGGTGATTTCTTTCAAAATTTTGTGGAGTGATACGTAATCCTAATGGGTTTCATGCTTTAGATCTCCATATTCTCCTTTCCCCACCCCCATGCACACTCACACTCTTCCCACGCTCTCAGTATAAGGTGGTATGAACACTTACCTAGCCATTGGACAAATCCATGCCCATTAGAAATGCAAACAAAATCAAAGATTTATAATTACAATAAAATTAGTTAAAAATAAAATTAATCTATTCTGAAATGTTTTAGATATCTTTCAAATTTTAATTCTAGAGAATGAAAAAACTTTGTTTTAGACATAATTCAAGGTTGATGACAATCCTTGCATCATTACTTAAGTTACAAGTGTTAAAACAGACTGATTTAGCTCTATTGTTTGCTTTTCTTCTGTGTTCCCAAGACATTCAAGTTAATTCCATGTGCCTGTGGTCAGTGAGGCTCCAGGGACTGTCCCGACTGAAACGTGGGGGAAGCGGCGCCCGGGAGGAGTGCTGGGAATCTGCGGGAGCTGCGCCCTCTGCACTGTCTTGATCACAGATCCCATGAGTGCAAGCTACGGAGCACATTCCCACATAGGGGTGATTTTAAAATGATAAATTATAGACACATCAATCTGTATTAATATAGTCTGCACATTATAAACTGATGCAGTACACAAATAAAAAACAGTGAGATGAAATATTTTTTTAAATAAAAGTTAATATCTATTAATGGCCCACTAAACCTTTGGTCCTCAAATTGTAGAGATTTGTAAGGATGTCTAGACAGTTGGTTTACAAATGCCTTGCAAATTAAACTGGCATACTATCATTTGATAATATTGAGAAGTATGACATACACTTAGTGCTAGGTTCATTGTTTGTAAAACGATGTATATCTGTACTACAGATAGTCTTTTCAAATATTTTTATTTTTGTATTTATGGCCTACATCTTGGCAGAACTGAATGAGTCACCACTGATTTTATCTTTTAGTGTGGCTGAAAATGAACTCCTTCAAGGAGTAGGAGAAATATTGTTTGCCGTTTTTTTAAAAATTTATTCTTGCATCACAAATATCATCATCAATCCATAGTTATTTTCAGAAATCTTTTAAAGCTATTGCTCCACTAGTGAGTTGTTAATTTAGTTAAAACTAGATGATATAACCTAAAAGTCTGCTTAATCCCCCAAAGAAAACAGCACTACGGGACTTCTGTCCAAGATGGAGGCATAGGTAGATACACTTTGCCTTCTTGAACAACCAAAAGAAGGAAATAACAAATTTTAAAAGAAAAAACAACCAGAACTGCTAGAAAATTGAATTGTATGGAAGTCCGACAACCAAGGAGTTAAAGAAGAAATATTCATCCAGACTAGTGGGGGCGCAGAGACAGGCAGCTGGGCAGAGAGGATTCACAGCAAGGTGGTAGCTGGTGGACCAGTGGGGTGGTGGCTGGAAGACTGGGTGGTCCTACATTTGCATGCAGATAAACTGGGAGGAACAACTGGGGAGTGAGACAGACTGTGCAACCCAGGATTCCAGTTTAGGGAAATGAAGCCTCAAAACCTCTAAAACCTGTGGGGGTTGAGGTGGCAGAAGAAACTCCCAGCCTCACAAGAGAGTTCCTTGGAGAGACTCACAGGGTCCTAAAATGTACAAAAACCCATGCACCTAGTAATCAGAACCAGAAGGACCCAATTTGCTTGTGGGTAGCAGGGGAAGTGGCTGAAAGCCAGCTGAGAGCAGAGCAAGTGGCACTGTTCCCTATCAGACCCATCCCTCATATACAGTGCCACAACACAGCAAGGTGGGTTGCCCAGCCCTGGTGAATACCAAAGGTTCCACCCCTTACTATGTAACAGGTGCACTGAGATTAAAAAAATGACCCAAATGAAAGAACAAATCAAAGCTCCAGAAAAAATACAGCAATGAAGAGATAGCCAGCCTAACAGATGCAGAGTTCAAAACACTGGTAATCAGGATGCTCACAGAAATGGTTGAGTATGGTCACAAAATAGAGGAAAAAGTGAAGACTATGAAAAGTGAATTAAGGAAAATGTACAGGGAACCAACAGTGATGGGAAGGAAACCAGGAATCAAATCAACAGTTTGGAGCAGAAGGAAGAAATATACATTGAACCAGAATAGAATGAAGCAACAAGAATTCAGAAAAATAAGAGGCTCAGGAACCTCCAGGACAACTTTAAATATTCCAACTCTGAATCATCAGGGTGACAGAAGAAGAAGAGCAAAAAATGGAAAACTTATTTGAAAACATAATGAAGGAGAACTTCCCCAATCTGGCAAAGGAAATAGACTTCCAGGAAATCCAGGAAGCTCAGAGAGTCCTAAAGAAGTTGGACCCAAGGAAGCACACACCAAGGCACATTATAATTACATTACCCAAGATTAAAGATAAGGAGAGAATCTTAAACAGCAAGAGAAAAGGAGACAATTACTTACAAAGGAGTTCCCATAAGACTGTCAGCTGATTTCTCAAAAGAGACCCTTGAAGGCAAGAAGGGGCTGGAAAGAAGTATTCCAAGTCATGAAAGGCAAGACTCACATCCAAGATTACTCTAGCTAGCAAAGCTATTATTTAGAATGGAAGGGTAGATAAAGTGTTTTCCAGATAAGGTCAAGTTAAAGAAGTTCATCATCACCAAGCCCTTATATGAAATGTTAAAGTGATTCATCTTAGAAAGAGAAGAACATAAAAATGTGAACAGTAAAATGATAACAAACACAACTATCAACAACCGAACCTAAAAAAAACAAAACCAAAACCAAAGATGAACTAAGCAAACAACTAGAACAGGAATGGATTCGCAGAAATGGAGCTCACATGGAGGGTTATCAGCGGGGTGGGGGAGGGGGGAGAATGGGGGAAAAGGTACAGGGAATAAGAAGCATAAATGGTAGGTACAAAACAGACGGGGGGGAGGTTAAGAATAGTATAGGAAATATAGAAGCCAAAGAACTTATATGTACAACCCATGGACATGAACTCATTGGGTGGAGGAATGATGGTGGGAAAGGGGTACAGGACAGAGGGGAATAAAGGGGAGAAAAAAATGGGACAACTGTAACAGTGTAATCAATAAAATATATTAAAAAAAGAAATCAGCACTATGTTGTGGTTCTCATAAAACAATACGAGAGCAAAGATGCCATCATCATCCCTCAATGTGGTAGAGTGTAGACTGAAACATCGGCTGGGCGAGGGTGCTTGTTCACTAAATATTAAGAAAGTGCAACTCCTCTTTTTGTTTTTCAAGATAGAAATACGTGTAAATAAGAGACCTGATGTATTTTTTGTCTACCCAGAGCTGTGCGTGCTCTGCTTTGGAGAGGATAGCGCTAGATCCCTCTGGGTTTCATCTGAGTCCCCAGCGAGGCCTGGGCCAGCATGGGTTATGTGGGTCGGAGGGGGGGGACCTAGGAGTGTAAACAGCACTCTGGGCCCCCCACACCTGCTGCAACCAAAGAGCTTCAATTTCATTTATTTTATATTTTACACATTAAGTTTTTTGATAAATTTTCATTGGAACAAAGGATTCCACAGCTGAAACATGTTTGAAACTCTCCTCTGGAGAAGCCTAGAAGTCCATTACTCACGGTTCTGACAAATGTTTGAAATTGAACACTGAACAGAAAGTTGCAAAGACAGTCTTTTACTAGAGAGCTAAATATACCAGTTTTTAAGATTCCTAGGTTTTATGTTTGGTTTATTTTTCATACACGCAAAATCACAGCCTTAGATCTAAAAGAGTAAATAATTTAACCAAATATGCTACAAAAATTTTTGAATGTAATTAAATGCTAAATAAAAGCATTGGTTACAAATGCATTAATTTTTTCTTAATTGAGACATTTAGCAAAAAGTCTTGAACTAAAGCAAAGCTTAAAAAAGGATATGGGTCTCGTGATATTTCAGTGAATTTAACTTTGGTTTGTTTAGAGGTTTTAGGAACTCCGGGTAGCTGATGCATGTTAAGATAATATAAAATCAGTGGACTCTGACCTCCGAAATTGAACAGCGCACGGTTAAACTCTGGACCAGGGCTACTATAATGGGACTGTGAGGGGAAGAAGAAAATGAAGTCAGTTATTAATTTTGTGTATTTTTAAAGACCTGTAAAAAATTGTAATGACATTATAATATAAATAAAATTACCATCTAGTATATTAAAATAAATAAAAGTAAATTCTGCAAAGCATCTTCTTAATTAAAGAAACTTACTAATGTATGAACCTATGAGTATGTGTAGTAAAGCTCTCTTAACCTTTTGCTTTATCAGCAAGCTTGAAGATAGGTCAATAGAGATTATTCTGTCTGAAGAACAGAAACAAAAAGGAATGAAGAAAATACAGAGGCCTAGAAAAGAGTGCTGGTAAAATATACGAAGAAATAATGACTAAAACTTCCCAAATATTATGAAAAACATATCCAAGAAGCTTACCTTCAAGTAGGATAAATTCATACCTAGACATATCATAGTCAAAGTGTTGAAACAAAGACAAAAAGAAAAATCTCAAATACAGCAAGAGAAAAACGACACATTTGGAAACCTTACTAGGATTAGCAGCTGACTTCTCATTTGAACAAAGGAGGTCAGAGGCAGTTGGATAACACAACCAAAGGGCTGATGGAAAAAAAAAAGTTGACCACAAATTCCAGGTAAGGGAAACAACAATCATAAATATAATTGCTCCAAGAACCTATTATTGACTTCTTGTGGAAAACATGGTCAATATAGCAACTACTCATATGTGAAATCTTCTCCCAACTTTTGTAATACCAAATGAGAGATTTATTATTGATTCCATTTTCTGTGGGGAAATAAGATTTTATTCTCATTTGCTTTTACTGAGGCATAAAATTCTCTTGTGTTTCCTTTACTTAGGGTCACTTTGAAATTGTATTCATTCATAGCTGTTACAGAATTATTTTAAGAAGTGATACTATGATAATCAAAAACAATTCTTTGATGGTGAAAACTAAATGTCAATATCAGATGTGTTTTCCATGATGTAAATATATCTGATATTTCCTTCATCTTAATCTTTCATGATAATTTACCTCAGGTTATATCTAGCTTTATCTTTAAATTATATTGCAAAACCAGGCCAAGCTTCATTTAGACCAAAAGGAAATTTTGTCTGTCTCAAAAGATCATTTTATGACCCCTTTCCAGGCTTTTGTCTTGTGTATTATAAGATAAAATCTATCTTACTGAAATACTACAAATAGACATTCCTATTATTTCTGCCTGCAGTTATCAGTTTTCAACTTAGAAGAAACCATACTTCACAGCTCCTTCTTCCTCTATGAAGATCCTGATATTTTAAGGATAGTTTAAGCAGGCAAGAGTAGAACTAGGTATTAAAAGTAAATTCAGTGTTTTGTGGAGCCTTAGCTATTTTCTTAGATGCTTTAGAGAAGACGGTCCCATGTTGCCCAAAGAACTCTTGTTAGAAATATTCAAAATAGCCAAAACATCTAACCAGAAGTTCCCCTGCTTCCATTAACCCCACAAAAGTAAGACCGAAGATTGTCAGAGAACTTTGATTCTATAAACAGGTCTTTCATGGTCAAAATACAACGTGGTACTAATTTGGAAGAACCAAGGAATCCTACAAACTTTGAAAGGATCACAAGGGGTGAACCAGAAAGTCCCAGGATGGTTTTGGCACCAAATTCTTTTTCTGTTAATTTTTTAAAGAATAATTGCTGATAATGACTACAAAACCAAACTTTGTGCCCTTATGGGTACTGGAAACCCACAGGCATCCATCTGGCATTTGGACAACCCTGGAGCTTAAAAACTTCTTTATGTTGATCTAAAATGTCCCTCTATACCTTTCACTTATTAGTAAACATAAAAAATGTCTTGGTAAAAACTTTTTGAGCCCCACAAGAAAAGTTTAATCCTGTTTTGCTATAGTAGCTTATACATTTGAAAACAGTTGATAAGGTCTCCATGGTTTTTTCTTTTCCAGTCAAAATGTCTTTAAGTATTTTGACCAATGTTCAAACAACATGGTTACAGAGTCCTTCATCGTTCTGGTCATATCCAGTTCAGAACACTTATGATCATCTACGCCCTTTTACAATGCAGTTCTCCAAAATGAATACACAATGATTGTCAAACCAGCAAAGAGTACAGCCCACGTGTCCATTTAAATAGCTAAGAATATAGTAGATTTCAGAGTCAACAACATTCTAATGTTGACGCACACACATGCTGTTGTTAAATATAACCTCCAAATCTTTTCAGGTGCTCCTAAGCCAAGGCTTTATTATACTGCTTCTCCACAGTTATAATTTTGGACTTCTGTACTTTTTCTACAATAAGAGTCTATTTTCTAAGATCAGGCCTTTTACTCTAGCCTATCGTGAACTTTTGGTCACCCAATGTATTAATAATTCTTCCAAGTTTATGACTTCTACATTTCTAATAAAAATGGCAACCACATTTTTACCCAAACTGTTGACAGTGCAGTCTGCATGGAGCGGGCCAATCATGCAGCACTGTGGCGCACTACCAAAGATGTATCTGCATCGCTTTCTATCTTTAACAGTGTCATCTGGAAAAGGTTGTACAGTCAGTTACAAGCCCATCTGCTCATATTTCTTCAACTTGTAAGTAAGGTATAAAAGACCATTTTTAGTGCTTGCTGAAGATGAGATATACAATTTCTGTTACATTTCCTTGTTTTCTCAATCTAGCAACAGCCACCCCCAACCCCCACCAAAAAAGGTGTGATATTGTCATGGATCCCAAATTGATGCCTAGAGATCGCCAGTTTCTGTCCTTGGTACTTACAAATCATCCTTGGCAGCATGTGAAAGTTGGAAGAGAGTCTAACTACCTGGATTATTAGAGACCAGGAAATGTGTAAGTACTCACTTTCAGAAAGTAGTTTTTATATAGACATAATGTAAAATTTAAAATAATGACCAGGCTTGACTAGATAATTCAGACAAAATTTTAGCAGTAAAGACTTCAATAGATTTAAAATCTAATTGTCTCACAAGTTAAGAGATCAAACTCAAAATTTCAAGCTAATAATCTCATCAAATCTTGGCTAAAGTAACCCGAGGCACCTTCAGGAAAGTGGAGAAACATAGCATTAAAGACTTAAGAGTAACAGTATCTACATATAGTCAGTTACTCCAGGACCATGGCTTAGGAGGTCCATGGGGACAGGTCAACCATGACTGCAAACTCCTTTGAAGATTTCCTGGTAACTTTGACTGATGTTTATTGAGATCAGACCTGTGTTTGTATGCCACCCAAGAACAAGTAGTTCCAGAAGTGTGAGAAAAGACAAATGCCATGCCTTTTTTTCCTCATTAGAGATAAGGATTTTTTTAAAGAAAAAAACAGACGTTTTAATATTAAGATTAATCTCCCAATAAATCACTTTGATCATTAATTTTTTTTCTAAGATATATATCAAGTAGGAAATAACCAATATTGCCTATGTGAAGCTGTTCAACTAAGTATGTTACAAATTAAAGAAGTAAAAACTTAAAAAATAATTACTACACTCCAAACCTTTGTTGTTAGTTTTGGTAATCTTGATTCTTCCCTGGATGTGGACATTGTATGTGCTGTTGGGTTCTTTAAAATTTTCATCATATTGAAGTCTATATCTGTAACAGAGTAGAATATTTTTTAAAATTATGTGTTTTTTTTGACAAAAAGACATGCCTCTTCCTTCTCTTGGCAATTCATTCTAAACACAGAGAGAAGGAAAGGTGGATGAGAAAAGTTTAGGATATTGTTATAGCTTGCTCTGTCAGAGGAAATGAATATTCCATCTCACTTTCTCATGACTTGCTCTAAGCTACTACTTATTAAGAGTACATGGAGAGGACACAGGCCTAGGAATTTTGCCTCTAAGTCCAGAGCTCTTTCCATGGCCCTCTAGTTAAATGCAATAGAAGGTGTATCCCTCTCTATGTTCAGGTCCACCTTCTCCACATACTGACAACACTCCCATATCTGGTAATTTTTCCTTGCAACCAGCATGAACACACGGGAGGGTATTGAGGGAATCTTGTCATGTCTTTTTTAATTTTTTTATTTTAATTGTTGTTCAAGTACAGTTTTCTGCCTTTTACCCCCATACAAGCCCACCCCCCAGCCCTCTCCATTGTCATGTCTTAAAGGAAAGAAAAACTATGATTTAATAAGCTGTGTCAATCAGCCCAAAAGCTAGTTATTAAGATATCTTAACATGGAGCAGAGAAAACAGGTGATCTAAGAGGTTTATGCTCGATTCTGGCACTTATTATCATCAGTTACCAGGTAGACTAATTAGATCTAGAGGTTGTGATGTTGATGAGAAACCTCTGAGGAGTTGAGGAAAGTCACTTGAATCGATTTTTGACATTAGACATTAAAAAGATATTAAATATTTGCTTGACATACTAGAGACAAGTGGGGATCTGTCTCTGGCAAAGATTAAAAATTGGTTAGCAAGGAACCTGCATTTTAAAATTTTGAGTGGAACCAAGGTTAGATTTAGTTGGAGTTAGAATTGACAAGCAAGGTAGTAAATCATATAATTTCTTTTCTTTAAAACTTGCTCAAAAGCATATAACTCCACATGAAGAGGAGTCAGCAGTATCTACCAAAAATACATATTTTCCCTTTGACCCAGCAATTTCTCTCCTGCGAATACATCCTACACAACCTCCTACCTAAGTATGAAAGAACATATGTATGAGTTTATTGATTTGTGGCATAATTTGAAAATTTAGAGATTATAAACAACCCATATATTTAGCAGTCAAGTTGTGGTTGAATAAACTAAAGTATTTCCATTCAAAGGAATACCACGCAGTTGTAAAAGGCAATGAGGAAAATCCCCACACTGATGTAAAGAGATCTAAAGGTCATCTCATTAAGTGATAAAAGGTGCAGAACAGTGTATAGAGTACATTATTTAATTCATTGTATACAGTATGGTACTTAAGTATAAAAGAGAGAAAATAAGAATATCTACTGCATTTGCCTTCATTTGTATAAAGACACACTGAAAAGATAAAAATTGAAACTAATAAAAATATTATCATTAGGAGGAATAATTAAAAATAAAACTTTTTCAATTTTGAGTCATTCTTAAATACATATTTAGGGTAATATTATTTAATTTTTAGTTTCTATGAACAAACATAATATTAATAATAAAAGGACCTTTACTTCATGTCAACTGTACCCACAATAAAAATCTTACTTTCATATCATTTGATTTGGGCACTTGTCCTGGCATTTTTGGGGGGTTACTTTTTTCTAACACATTTTACTATGAATTACATCTGTGTCTTCAAGAACTAAATCATTGCTCAGACAAGTTATAGACCTAAGACATGAATGATTAATTTTTAAGCATTTCTATGGTTTTTGTATGAAGAGCTAAGCCCAAGCATCTGAAGTAATGAAATGGTGTATTTATGAACTAAGGTTCTGTATCACCAAACACTACAAATATGTTGTAAAACAGACTTTTAAGCTTGGCTTAATTAAAGGTGTTGTTGAAGAAAACAGGATCCATTTTAAGTCTTTCCTGTAGAATGGAAAACATTAATAAAATCAACCACTAAATGAGTTCTGAAACAAAAATTAGAACATACTGATCTGACTGGAGCAAAAATAAGTGAAGTAGATATTAAAAATACAATAGAAAAGATCAATGAAACTAAAATTGGTTTATTAAAAAATAAATAAAATAGACAAACCTTAGCTAGATTCACCATAAAAAAAGAGGGAGGACTCAAAATTGGGAATAAAAGAAGAGATGTTACAACTGATACAATAGGAATACAAAGGATTATAAGACTTCTATGAACAATTATACACCAACAAATGAAATAACCTAGGAAAAAATGGATAAATTGCTAGCAACTTACAATCTATGAATATTGAACCACGAAGAAAAGATAGCCTGAACAGACGAGTAAGAAGTAAGGAAGTTGACTTCTGGCCAAGATGGAGGCATGGGTAGACACACTGTGCCTCCTTCCACAACCAAGATAGGGACAACAACAACTTAGAAACAGAATAACAACCAGAACTCACAGAAACTTGAACTGTATGGAAGTCGGACACCAAAGGAGTTAAATTAGACACGTTCATCCAGACCAGTAGGTGGGGCGCAGTCGGGCAGCCAGGCATGGGTGGCAGAGAGTGTTGGGACCAGATGTGTAAGGCAACTGGGATGCACAAGACCACAGCAGGCAGACCCTGGGCGCACAAGCAGCGGCTGGCAGACCCCGGCCGAGGGGTGGCATCTGGCAGACCCAGTGAGGCAGCGAGTGTGAAGCAAGGCACTGCGCGCAACCCAGGATCCCAGCACTGGGAAATAGAGCCTTGGGGCACTGATTGAAAAGGGAAGTCCCACAGGGTGCACAAGCCCACTAACACGGGAATTGGCACCAGAGGGGCCCAGTTTGCTTGGGGGAAATGGCTGAAGGGACTGAGGTCCAATGGAGAGTGGAGCAAGTGCTATTGTTCCTTCTCAGACCCTGCCCCCACATACAGCATCACAACCCAGCGATTGGGTTGCCCACCCTGGTGAACACCTAAGGCTCCGCCCCCATACATAACAGGTGCAACAAGACCAAAAAAAAAAACCAAAAACCCAAAGAGATGGCTCAAACAGAAGATCAATTGAAAGCCCCAGAACCCATCCTTTTAAGCGACCATGAGATAGCCAACCTATCAGATGCACAGTTCAAAGCAGTGGTGATCAGGATGCTCACAGAATTGGTTGATTTTGGTCGCAAACTAGATGAAAAAATGAAGGCTACAATAAGTGAAATGAAGAAAAATGAACAGGGAACCAATAGTGATGGAATGGAAGATGGGTCTCACATCAGTGGAGTGGACCAGAAGGAAGAAAAATATATACAACCAGAAAAGAATGAAGAAATAAGAATTCAAAAAAATAAGGAGAGGCTCAGGAACCTCCAGGACATCTTCAAACATTTCAACATCCAAATTATAGGGGTACCAGAAGGAGAACAGGAAGAACAACAAGTGGAAAAGATATTTGAACAAATAATAAAGGAGAACTTCCCCAATCTGGCAAAGGAAATAGACTACCAGGAAGTCCAGGAAGCTCAGAGAGTCCCAAAGAAGTTGGACCCAAGGAGGAACACACCAAGGCACATCATAATTACAATAGCCAAGGTAAAAATGAAGGAGAGAATCCTAGAAGCAGCAAGAGATAAGGAGACAGTTCCCTACAAAGGAGTTCCCATCAGACTGTCAGCTGATTT
>CM052538.1:142672120-142706454 GCA_028533065.1 Trachops cirrhosus
ATCACATGGAGGGTTAGCAACAGGGGAGTGGGAGGAGAGGGGGGAAAAGGTACCGAGAATAAGTAGCATAGATGGTAGATAGAAAATAGACGGGGAGGGCAATAATATTATGGGAAAAGTAGAAGCTAAAGAACTTATGACACATGGACATGAACTAAAGGAGGGGAATGAGGGTGGGAGAGGGTGTGCAGGGTGGAGGGGATGACGGGGGTAATGGGACAACTGTAACAGCATAATCAATAAAATATATTAATGAAAAAAAGAAGTAAGGAAATTGAAGTGGTAATAAAAAAAATCTCCCAGCAAAGAAAAGCCCAGAACCATATGGTATCATGGCTGAATTCTACCAAACAATTAATGCTGAATTAACTGTTTAATTAAATCCTTTAAACACTTTTACAAAAAAACAGAAGCAGAGGAAACTTTTCTGAACTCATTTTATGAGGCCAGCATCACCTTGACAGCAAAGCCAGAAAAGACAACACAGGAAAACTGTAAGTCACTTTGCTCTCAAGGTAAATCAAAATAGAAAACGCAGTAAAAGATTATTCACCATGACCAAGTGTGATTTATCTCTGGGATACAGAGGTTGATTAAGCATATGCAAATAAATCAATGTGATATACTACATCAACAGAATCAAAAATAAAAGCCGGACGATTTTTCTCAACAGATGCAGAAAAAGCAATTGACAAAATTCAACATTCATTCATAATAAAAACTCTTCGTAAAATAGGTAGAGAAGGAAATGTCCTCAACAAAAGGACATTTAAGGACAAAAGGACAACCCAATAAAGGTTGTTTATGAAAAACCCATAGCTAACTGCATAGTCAATGAAGAAACACTGAAAACTTTTCCTCTAAAATCAAGTACAATGCAAGGATGTCCACTATTTTCACTTCTATCAACATAGTACTGGAAGTATTAGCAAGAGCAATCAGATAAGAAAAAGAAATAAAAGTCATCAAAATTAGAAAGAAAGAAGTAAAATTATTTCTTTCTACAGGTGACATAATTTTATATCTAGAAAATCCTGAAGACACCATTGAAAAAACTGTTAGAACTGAATGAATTTAGAAAAGTTGCAAGATAAAAAATCAACATAAAATATTAGTTGTGTTAGCCCTGACTGGGGTGGCTAAATTGGCTGGGCATTACCCCACAAAGTGAAAGGTTGCCAGTTTGATTCCTGGTCAGGGCATGTGCCTGGGTTGCTGGTTCAGTCCCCAGTCAGGGCACAGAGGCAACTGATTAATGTTTCTTTCTCACATTGATATCTCTCTCCCTCTCTTTCTCTCTCTTTTCCCTTCTCTCTTAAAATAAAGAAAATCTTTTAAAAAATCAGTTGTCTTTTTTTTTTTACATAACCAACAATATTTAAGGGAAAAATCAAGAAAATGATTACATGATAGCATCAGAAGAAGAAAACACTTAGGAATAAATTCAACCACATTGGTGAAAGATCTTTAGGCTGAAAACTGTAAAACACTGAATAAAGAAATTGAAGATGACCCAAATAAACAGAAAGATATTTCAGGTTTAGTTACTGCAAAATTATTATTTTTAAAATGTCCATATCAAACAAAGCAATATACAGATTTAATGCAATTCTAATCAAAATTCAAATGGCATTTTTCACAGAAATAAAAAAAAGTACATATAATCCAGCAATCTCACTTTTGGGTATATACTCAAAGGAAGTGAAATCATTATCTCAAAGAGGTACCTGCATTATTTACAGTAGCCAACATATGGAAACAACCTAAATGACTCTCAGTGAAGGAATGGATATAGAAGTTGTGGTATGTGTATATATATATACATGCACACAGTGGACATTTTTTAAGCCTTTAGTAGAACACTTAAACGTCATCCTTCACACTCTTTTCAATGTCCATGAGATTAAAAAAAGAAAGAATAAGTTCTGCAAAGATTTCCAGCTCTTCTTGGCACTAGAATTAGATGTCTCTCTCTCTCCCTCTGGAGACCTCACAAATAAAGCACTATGGAGTAGTTTATAAAAGTTTTGAAAATATCTTTACCAGAAGGATGCGGAGATCACAACCTTTCAAAAAAAAATAACAATCCTCAGTACATGCTGAGCACAATGAACAGCAAGGCATAATCAGCCAAAGCATTTGAAGGATCCCATTATAATGTAGTCTAAGCTGTGGATGCATTGATGAATTAAATATGGAAAATAAAAAAGAATCATAACTGAAGAAGAAAATATAGAGATAGGTGATGAAGAATGCAATACAAGAAGAGATTATGGTAATATATTAAAAAACTAATATATTTTTAAAAAGTAATATATTTTACCTCTGGCTGGCAGAGCTCAGTGGATTGAGCGCAGGCTGAGAACCAAAGGGTCACAGGTTCGATTCCTAGTCAGGGCACATGCCTGTGTTGCAGGCCAGGTCCCCAGTGGTGGCCATGTGTGAGGCAACCACACATTGATGTTTCTCTCTCACTCTTTTTCCCTCCTTTCCCATCTTTAAAAACAAATAAATAAAATCTTAAAAAAAGAAAAAAGTAATATATTTTATTGTGTAAAAATTTAAAATTTCTGCTAGCCAAAAAATACCACAAAAGAATAACTGGGAAAACTATTTTTTAAAAGATTTTATTTATTTATTTCCAGACAGAGGAGAAGGGAAGGAGAAAGAGAGGAGAGAAACATCAGTGTGTTGTTACTTCCCACACACCCCCCACTGGGGACCTGGCCCGCAACCCAGGCATGTGCCCTGACAGGGAACTGAACCAGTAACCGTTTGGTTTTCAGGCCCATGCTCAATCCATTGAGCCACACCAGCCAGGGTGGAGAACTATTTATAATACAATAATAACAGAATAAATAAAAATCCCAGTACAACACTGTGTGAAGGACGTAAGAGGTATGTCATAAAACAATAAAATTAACATAATCTTTTGAAAAATATTTCAATTTCACCAGTAACCAAAAAGATTAAAACATCACTGATACATTCTTTTTAAATTTAATAATAAAAGGAAAAGTATGATGATGCACAGTACTGTAGAGATTCATATGTTACCTCATGTGCTAATGGTGGGCCACAGTCTTTCCTACCAGTATACTCTCACCAAATCCAGGGGACACTTGGCTTGGAACAGAGAGCAGCAACCTCTGTTTCTTGGTCTCTAACTTTCCAGCCTTGTCCTCACTGTGCTGGGTGGGAGGAGTGCTCCAAGACTTTTTCCTAAGGAATTATCTTGATTCTTCAAAATTCCCTCTCACCATTTTTTGTTAGGGTGGAAGTAGTCTAATGCCCTACAAAGAGGTCTAGAATCTCTCTTTAGGATAAACCTACTGATGACATCAGTCTTTAAGGCCTCAGAAGGAACAAAGACAGAGTCTCATTTTAACATTCTATTATAATGGAATGTTTTGAGTAGATTTCTGTCATAACCAAAAGAGTTTTGATTAAGACATTTGCATCAACTTATCAAATTTCTTAAGGGCAGTTTAGCAAAATACGCTATATGTTAAAATTATCATTCATCTTACCCATATTTATTCATTTCACTAGTGTCCACTGAGTTTCAGTTACATGTTTGATACCTGGGATACAAAGATGGAGAAGACAGGGCTTCTCCAAGGCATATTCTCATATAATTGTGATGCAGTACAGTAATGCCACAGCTGAAGAAAAAAGAGAAGTGCCACAAGAACACAGGAGCCCTTGCAATTGTAGATTGATTGGGAATTGCCAAGAATTGATTTTTTTTTTGTTTCTCAACTACTGAATTACTTAACCATATTTTCCAGATTGGCCTTGTGTTCATTCTATCACTCAAAGTATAAGGGAACTATGGTATAAAGAAACTTTTTTTAAAAGATTTTTTTATTATTTATTTATCTTTAGAGGTGAAGGGAAGGAGAGAGAGAGAGAAATATCAGTGTATGGTTGCCTCTCGTGGGTCCCCTGCTGGGACTGGCCTGCAACCCAGGCCTGTGCCCTGACTGGGAACTGAACCGTGATCTTTTGGTTCGCAGGCCCATACTCAATCCACTGAGCTACAGCAGCCAGGGCAGTATAAAGAAACTTTTATTTATTTATTTTAAAATTTTTATTAAATTTATTGGGGTGATGTTGGTTAATAAAATTATATCACTTTCAAGTGTACAATTGTATAATACATCCTGTCACCATTTACCCTCCACCTTTACCCTCTTTTACCTGCCCCACCCTCCTTTCCCTCTGGTAATCACCATACTGTTCTGTGTCTATGCGTTGTTTTTTTTTTTTTACTTAATCCCTTTGCTTTTTTCACCCAGCTCCCCAACCCTCCTCCCCTGTGACAACTTATATTTTTATTTTATTAATTAATTTAATTTTGTCCTCACCTAAGGACATTTCTTCATTGTTTTTGGAGAGAGGGGAAAGGGAGCAGAGAAAGAGAGAGAGAGAGATGAGAGAGAGAGAGATGAGAGAGAGAAGCATCGATGGCCCACCTTCTAATACACATCCCAATGGCGATCAAACCTACGACTTGGGCCATGCCCTGATGGGGAATAGAATCTGCAACCTTTCAATCTACCAGATGATGCTCCAGCCAACTGAGCCACACTGGCTAGGGCAGCTTAGTGACAGCTTTTAAATATTCTGCTATGGCTAATAGTTTAGGTTTTAGATCCAAGATTTTAAAAAATAAGACAGTAATGCATATTAAGTGTTAATATTTTAAAAAATCATTTTATCGTGTTGTTGTGTTTTTATATCCTCTACACTTTGATAATATTTCTTTTATTGGGCTGGTATTTTATATATAGTATTCTGTAAATATTGTTCTATTTTTTGAACTGTGGCTCCTGTTTTCCATTGAAAAATATAACAGCTATACTCATGGCAGAGGTTTCACCAGTAGCAGGGGATATTGAGACTTTGATCTTCCTCTAAAAGTTCCTCTGAAAGTATTTAAGCCCTCCCTGCAGGTGCCTCTTAAGACAATTCCACTCAGAGTTTGGGAGGGTTCTCATCCAGGCCAGGTCTTCTCCTGTCCTATTCACTAGAAGAGTGGACTTAACTCCAATTGGACCAATAGTTTAAAGCACACACGTGAACTTTACCTGCATTAGTGAATAACAGTAGTGCATTAGTTAAGCATGTAGGCCTTGAGTCAGATGCACACAGATTTAAATGCCCCTCTGCGATTTGTAGACAAAGTGACCTTGGGCAAATTAATTTCCATAAGCTTCAGTTCTTCAAATATAGTTTAGAGATGATAATAGTTACCTTATATACTTGTTAACTGGATAAAAATGAAGTCATATCCATAAATCACAGTGCCTGGCACATCATAAAGGTTATATTAGTCAATATTGTTATTGATATTGTTTCTTAAGGAGTATAAATTCAAACTCACCATTACACCATACTTATATAAGCTTTGTTGAGAAAATAATATTGAAAATATTGAGGACTGATTAAGTTTTATCTATTCCTTTAGAAAAATCTGAGACATGCTCTTTTTTTAATCATTTGAAAAATTTAATTACAGTTGATATACAATATTATATTGGTTTCAGGTGTACACTCCAGTGATTAGACACCATATAACTTACTAAGTGATCCTCCCAATAAATCTCACACCCATCTGACACCACACATAGCTGTTACAGTTTTATTGACTATATTCCCTATGCTGTACTTTACATCCCCATGTCTATTCCGTAACTACCAATTTGTACTTCTGAATCCCTTTACCTTTTTCACCCATCTCCCCAACCCTCATCCCATTTTGTGAGACATATTCTTTAATTAAGGTAGAGTAGTAAAGAGCTGTGTATTAGCACTGAATTTTCCTGGCCACTTGTAGACCCATTTTTATCATATTGTGCTTTATATTTATGCCTTTGGTCAATATAGTGCAATGTTATAGGCTCAACTCTGGCTGTCTTTACTATGTCCTCACATAGTCATTACATTTGACAGAGCTTCCTTGGGGAGAGTGTGGTAATCAATTGGGCTGTTTAGAAATATTCGCCTTTTCATCCTTCTAAGGCATATAGGAGGACTGAAAACCTCTTCCTTTCTCACAGATAAGCATGGCCATGTAGCTTCCTCTGGGCAATAAAACAAGAAAATTTGAGTTGAAATAATGTCTTTTTTTTGAGATGAAGATTTAAGAGCCAATCCTCAATGCACTGAGTTCTCTTCCCACTGCTGTAGCGATTCCTGTGAATGAGATGGAATCTTCTTTGGCATGGATGTCTGAATCACTGCACTAACAGAGATCCTAGCCTATATACAGTGGATATACACAGTGTGAGTGAAAAATAAATCTTTAACAGCATAAGCCACTAAGATTTTGCAGAAATTGTCACTACAGGATAATGTAGCTTATCCTGAATGATATAAGGATTCACAGGAAACATACTATCTAGTCTTGTATAAGGAATGGAGGACTTCGGGTGCACACATGCTTTGTTTTTATCTTATGAATGCTGCTCAGTTTTGTAAGTGTTATTGTCTTTCCTTTCCTTGGTGGATAGAAAGCTGAGAGCCAACCATATTTGTGAGTCAAATCTAGCAAAAGTAAAATACTTCTCTATAAGATTTTACATTGTAAAATCATTTCAGAGTTTTCTTTTTCTATCTCCTTTTTGTCTAGCCCTCTTTCCCTTATCTGCTTATTTGATATGCTGCTTTATGCTGTTGTGCTGAACACATTTATGTAAAGTTACCAAAATCCTCACAGAAAAAAGATTGGTGTATACATAACTAAACGTATATAAATATTTCTGTTATTTAAGAGAAAGTATTAAGCATGTAATATGCAATATGAATTGACCTGTGTGTGTGCTTTACCTAATCTTTTATTTATCCCTTTCTTGAAATAGTCTAATGGCTAAGATACCACTGCCGTTAAACTGGTGTGTCCACTGCAAAGCACTGCCCTTTGGAAGAGCACAGTATTAGGATTCAGGAATCTAAATTCTAGTTTAATTTTGCCACAAACTACATATGTAATCTCTAGCAACATACTTTCCACTTGACTCTCAATTTCCTCATTTGAAAAAGTGAGATTTAAAATTTTTTTTCAAATTTATGTTCAAATTACATCCTTATTTTAAATTATATGAATTAAGGCATGAGGGAATAGATTAAATTAATCCTCTAACAAGTGGGAAAAACACCACAAGTATGATTCTTGTGTCTAACTCTTCTATTTTCCATTTACTCATTTATTCACACATTCCTTCAAGAAACATTTCTTGTAGTCTATTTGAAAAACACTACAGGTCTCAAAAGAAGTAAAAGATACAGATCCTAGCTTCAGCAGTCAATTATAATCAAATAGGTTGATAAACTACATACAGATAACACTTGTGAATAATTCAACATGTATTACAATGCTAATGTGAGATACAGAGGCAAATAGCTTGATCAGAAATAAAATTGTCAGGATGAGACAGAGACTGTTCATGGGATGAGGCTGTCAGAGAAGGCTCATTCAAAAACTGATCAGATCTGTGGGACTTCAGACATGGAAAAATAATTAGGCCAGTGGAGTGTACATAGGGGTGAGATTGGGTAACAATGTATGTGGGCAGGACCTTGAAAAGACCACCCTGGTTGCAGCAAAAGGTTACCTTAGGAAATGTCCTAAGAATGTGAAGAAGAAAGAGAGCAAAGGAAGTTATGATGGAGTGGTTATCCCAGTGCAAGAAGATTGTTACTATGCGTTTGTCAAGAAATAATGGACTGAACTCAAATCTTTGAGGATGACTGATATAATTGGTGGGTAATTACAAGTTCATTTAAGTACTACAGTTGCTTAACAAATTACGTGAGTGATGTGGCTTTATCCTTTAAGTCATGAAGTTGATAATAAGCCCAATTATTTCAAATTATCATAAATTTTGTAGATGAAACAGGAATGGACCAACCCAACCACTACAAAAATAATGGAGGAAACAGAAGCCAAGGAATGTATAGTTAGTTACCTGTTACCATAGAGGAAGAAAGTGGAGTATTGTTAATCAAGAAATTCAAAACCTTGAAATAATGAAAACAAAGCGGTAAAGAATTCACATTTTGGCAAGGTGAGTGTTACATATGATTTATATGAAATACATATGTTTCTTTCAAAGAGTGGGTGAAGGGGTCAAATGCAGTGGGAGAAGACTTGTAAGAGCTCATTGTGTTTTCCTCTTGGTGTGAGTGGTATGTGGAGGGTGCTGTGGTTTGCAGCCATTGTGCTCTAATGGGAAAAGTGCTGGCAGAAGTCCCAGTGACGCAGGGTCAGTTCCCCACCCTTTCACCAAAGTCTTTCCATCAGAATGTTTACTGTAAGTTAGACTTCTGCACAGAACAAAGAAATGAGCATTTTATGCCATTATTTAAAAAAATAAATTACAGGCTCTCAAACCTCTTCCATGGGTGGATTCTCAATATTCACCACTAACAATATGCCTTAAAATAAGTCCATATTCCAAGATCAAATTTGCAGTATTTGGTTCTGCTTTTAATTAAGTGAGGCTCTTCTAAGTAAATGAGAAATTAATAAAGTGAATGATTAAAATCAAATTGGCTCTTATAAGGCTTGTAATCCCAAATTCTTTGATCTGGTTACCATTAAGCATCTACCCTGACTGAACCCAAACCTAATCAAATCAGTAATACCAACAGAAGGAATACCATCAGAAGTTTTATTTTCAAGACCACAAGACACTAATAAAATCTATGGAAGGTTTGAATTAGTATCTTGGGAAGACCCATCATTCTAAATGACACGTCCTCAGGGAGGACTGAGTGCTACCAGAACATGATCGAAGAACCAATTTTATTTTTAAAATACTTGGTACCACTATTACTACAGTGGAAAATGCACGGGGAAAAAAGAGAATGGTATATACAGCAGTGTTCTTCAAACACCAAAGGGCATAAGAAACACCTGGGCATCTTCTGAAAATCACAGGTGTTGATGATGCCACTGGCCCACGGAGCCACCTTTTGAGTAACATGGGGATAGATCACACAGAGCTGCTATAGCTCCTCTCTAACGATGTGACTTTGAACGTTTGCTGTCAACTGTGAAGTGGTACCATGAACACCAACCTCATAGGATCAGAGGAGGAGTAGGTGAACTTATGTTTGTGAAACGCTGGGTAAAACTGACCTTAGACAGGAGCCCTGAAGGGAAAGCAGAGAATGTAGTAGATAATGCTGGTAATTGGGTAAATGTAGTGTTACAAGTTTGGGAAGTTCTCACAGCTTTAATTTTCTCATTGAGGTAGGAAGTGAAATCACTATCTGAGACAAGATAGGGGAAATGGTGCTAGAGATTTGAAGAGAAAAAAAGTGAAAATAGTTGCCTTCATCAGCAGGAGAAATAAAGGACTAGGGAATGTGGTGGATTATCTGACAGAATGAAGGCCCATTTGCCTTATGTAGTTGCAAATTAAAAATGAAACGAGTCAGCATGGTTGTATGTTTCCTCTAAAGATATTTAGCTGCACACTTTCAGATGTGGGAAAGGAATATAATGATCTTTAATTAGGTTTATGGTGTTGTCAAGTAACTGATAAAGTGGAAGTCTGGAGAAGAAGGTGAAGATGAATACAAAAGAACAACTGTGGCTACTGACCACAGTATTAGTAAGGTAAGAACAGGAGAGAGAACATCACTGGGGTGAGGGAAAATTGAAGGGTAATAAGATGTATATATTGCTGAGATTTTACTTATGACTTTGTGTAAAATTAAAAAAATTCCATGTGTACCTGCACTTGAAAGGAATGCATAGCCTTGATCTGTTGAATAGAGTGACACACACACACACATACATGCACATACACACCAGACTTAAGTGTTTCCTGATATATATTCTTTACTAGTTCTTTTTGTCAGATTTAGTTATTATTATCTAAGAGAGGAATAAAATATTATGGATTTTAAGTGAAAAATTATTGATTTGTCAGTTAATCCTTGAGAGTCTGAATATTTTTGCTTTATACATATTTCTAGGAAGTGTTTTTGGTACATATATATTCACACATTATACCTTCTTGTTGGATTGTTTATCAATAGGCAGGCTATGTCTTTTAGTGCTTTATCCTTTAATTCTAATTTGTTGGCTTTGTTGTGGTACATATTTACATGGTATTTTTTTTTCCATTGCTTCTTTTTAAACACTTCTAGATTTTTGTTTTGGGTATTTTTTGTAAGAAGAATAAAGATACTTTAAAAAAATCCACATGAGACTTTTGCTCTGAGTTGAATGCAGTAGATCTTACAAGCCAATGTTTCCACTTCAGTAACTAGAAAAATTGAGGTAAATTACCAAAAAAAGCTATTTTCAAGGACATTGGAAACAAGACAGTGTCATTGGAACAATGAGAACAAGACAAGTTAAAATTCCAGAGAGGAAAGAGTCCTTCCTATGTGAGCTGACAATCTCCAGTTATTTTAATGCCTAGAAAGCACTTGTTGATTTGGGGTGCTGCTGAGGAGCAGGCTTGGCATAGGCAGAAGTTTATCTGCTAGAGAAGAGATAAACTGTCAGAGCTTTAGACAGTTATGTAGGCCGGTGTAAAATCTAAACAAACACTGTGTACATGGCAGCCAATTTTTACCATGGGATATTTGATGAGTTCTGTGGTGGTAAGAAAAGCTGGGGCAGGGCTGGGCCAGAAACTTCTAAAAGGCTTCATGAAGTCTCTTATAGCTCTTAAATAGTGACTGGGAGACAAAGTCTCACCAATACCTGGTTGATCTTTACTTCAGGATAATATGTTAAATTTTGAACATGTGTGTTATTAGAGGTTAAAGAGTTAGCCTCAAAACATTTAAAGGGCAGAGTTAACTCTCCCTTGGTATTTAATGGCTGAGGAATAGAGGTTTCCTAGATTTTTAATTAAAAGCCCACGAAGGCCATATCCCCCAAACAAGGAAGAACCAGAGGTGGAGTAATCTCACCAAAACTGTAATCCAGCTCATTAATTGATTAAATCATATTATTCAGTCCCTTAACCTAAATGGGAAAAGGGGAGACCATCTCTAGTGGAAAACAACATCATCTGCAAGCTCTACAGTTATTTTACACATAATACTTAATGTACAATAAATGATTGCAGGACAAGCAAAGGGAATGGTAAAAACAGTTACATAGATGATCCATATATTGGAGTTAGGAAACAAAGCACTTTAAAATGGTTTTATATATATTTTCAAGAAATTAAAAAATGAACAAAATAGAAAATTTCAGTAACAATTAAGATCTACAATAAAGAATAAAATATATAATCTGGAAATGATAAATACAAGTCTGAAATGAAAATCTAATTGAGAGGATCCAAGGTGATGGTGGACTAGGTGGAAGTTACAGTCACCTCCTCCCAGGACCAAACTGGAATTACAACTAAAATATAGAACAATCAACCTGAATAACCAACCAAAGACTTGCTAAACAGAAATCTTATAGCCAAGGATTTACAGAGGGAGCCACACAGAGACTGGTAGGAAGGGCAGAAATGCCAAAAGGGCTGGCCCTGCTCCCTCAGGCAGTGGCTGAGATTCTGGAGGGATATCTAAGCTGCAGAGGTTTTCCCTTAGAAATGAGGAGTCTCAACTCCATGCTGCGTACCCCAGCCTGGAGCACTAGAGCCAGGAAGAGGTGCCTATATAATATATGGCTGTGCACATTACTGTGGATTCTGTCCTCCAGAAAGAGACAGGAGTCAGCTAGAAACCCAGGTGCTGTTTTGAAGGGCCATTGCACAAAATTTTGTTCATAGCCACTCACCCTGGGCTCTGTCCAGAGGGAGGGCGGAGCAGACTAAAGTCATGTGAGGACAGACTGAGGTTTGTGGCTCTGGGGAGAGAGCTGAAGGGACAGCTGCCAGGATCCCTGTGCTGAGTCATTCTCCCACACCATAGATACCATCTTTCTTGGGTGGTACATTCCCCTTTTTATGGCATCAGCCTGGGGTAAAAAATAGCCCCACCCTCTGGAGCTCAAGCCCTGCAGAGAAGTCAGCCTCCTGGGCCCGGGGTATAGAGACTGAGCAGACTCAATGTGTGTCAGTGACTGAGTTGTGTGGTTCTGGGGTGGGGGCCATTCCCCTTACCTTCCCATGAGCCTGATGAGGGCTTCTCTCACACAGGAGATCCACTAGCTCCACCCTCCAGATTCCTGGCAGACCGTCCCTGCCAAACTTGGGCTCTCCAAGAGGTCTGGGCAGAATCCAAGACTGACTAAGTTGTGTGGCTCTAGGACAGGGGCCATATTTCTTTTGCACACCCCACTCAAGCAGAGCTCTCCCTTTACATGGCCAAATCTCATTCTGTTTGGGCCTGATAAACTCTGCTGGCCTCACCCTGACAATGCCCAAAGAATCCACCCCACTACAAAGTTCTGTGCCATCAGGCTAGTGACTACTAGTGTTGGTGTATCCTGGAATTTTTGCTTAGTGGCCTCAGTACCAGCACTGTCATTGAGTTTGAATGCATATCTGTCTGGTGAACACTACGTGACCCTACATGGTGACTCACTGAGAACCTACCTCATGCAACTCAAGTACTGCCTGAGGCTCCTTCAATGACTGAGCCTAATAGGCAGCTAGTAGGTGGAGGCAGATCTTGGGGTGCCTTGAGCCTTTTGCTGACCTTCCCCCAGGCTTGGTGCTGGTGGAAGCTGGCTTTATTGAGCAGCTAAGTCCTTATTACGATACCTAGACCCAGCAGAGGTAGCCACAAACTATGGATTGCTTGGCAGCTCCAAATAGGTTACCCAAGGCCAGTCAGAGGCAATATCTGACATTGACCTGCACCAGAATCCTTCCTTAAAGCCTCAGAACCAACACATCCAGAGGTGAGCTTCAGACAGCATCAGAGCAGGATCCAGTTTGTTTCATAAGCAGCGCATCCATAGAACAATCTCAGCAGGCACCAGACCCTGTAGAAGCAAATTCCACTTTGTGTGTTCAGCACCTGCACAGCAGCTCATATGCTGTGGTTGGGGTTGATCCTCACAGTTAGCAAGCCTAAGGATCAACTTCACACATGGACAGAACAACAGCAGTCAAGACTCAATGATTATTTCCACGATGGCTGCAGAGTAAGTAAAAGTTACATTCACTTGCTCCCAGCCCCAAACCAGATTTACAGCTAAATTATAAAGCACTCAACCTGAATAACCAACTGAAGTCTAGCTGAACTGAAATATTATAACCAAGGATTTAAAAAAGAAGCCACATAGAGACTGATAAGAATGGCAGAGATGCAAAGAGAGCTAGTTCTCCAAATCCAGGTGTGGCAGCTGAGACACCAGAGGGATTTAGTTTCCCTCCCCTGAGGAGTATGGGATCTCAACACTCTGCAGGGATGCCCAACCTAGAGCAACGGAGATGGGAAGAAAAGCCCACATAGCATCTGGTGGTGAAAATCAGTGAGGATTCAGCCTGCCTGGGAGATATAGATACCACCTTCCCAGGGATGAGCACTCCTGTTGTTACTACCAGCGTGGGGAGTGCACTGCCTGGTTCTTGACTGCTGGAGAGGCCACTCTGCCATGCTTGGGTCCTGTGATGGGGTCTATTGGCTGCACCCAGTAATGCCCTTTGGGGCACTTTTTTTCTTGGGAGGCTCTAGGAGGAGACTCAGTGACTAAACTGTGTGGCTTTGGAAAGGGAACTGGTCTCCCCCACCTTGAGCATACAGCCAGCAGCTCCACTCACACCTGTTGAATCACTTGGTCAGTCCTGTCCTACTGACTTCAGCCACACAGGGGGACCAGAGTGCCACACAGAGCTGGAACTTTTGGAGAGTGTCTCTTGGGAAGTTTTAGTCCAGGTATCAGAAAGACGGGAGATGGGATAGGTGGCTACATCATGGTGGTGGGGAAGCTCCTATCTCCTCTGTGAGCTCAGCCCACACTGCCCCAGGAAAGGGAAGAAGTGCCTGTTCTCTTCGTATAGGCTTGCAGGCACCACCCCCAATGGGGGACACAATCGATCTGCCCTGCCAAGCCCCAGGTACCCTGCCCCACTGATCTCAGTTCTGTGGGAGTGAGAGCTGAGACATTCAGAGTATGAGTCCCTCAGAGGCTAATGTTTAGACTGAAATGAAATTCTAAGCCCCCTTCTGCAGACTGGGCCAGCATCATCCCCAATGGGAGACTCTTGATTTATTTCCCCTGAGCCCAGGGTGGCTGAGCTTTCTTCTGCAGCATGGATGGCTGGCTGTACCCAACCTGAACCTGTAGCAAGCCCCACTAGGGGGCACTAGAGTTGGAGACTCTGGCAGAGACTGAGGGTTTTGACTTTTAAGCAGGGGCTAGTTTCTCCTCATTGAGTGCCTGACTACATGATTCCCAAGTATGGGACCCACTAGCCCTATCTTGGCTAGCCTGGGCTCATCTTATAGTCTCTCTTTGGAAGGCTCTGGAGGAAGACTAGGAAATCTCAGGGAAAGGTGGAGTAGCTGATAAGTGGAGGCAGAACTCAGAAAGTCTTGATCCTTTTACAGATCTGGCTCCAGCTCTAAGCTGGAAGAAACCAACTATTTTATACAGAGTGATCCCTCACATGCACATCAGTTTCAGTAGATGCAGACACAAACAGGAAGTGTGATAGCTACAGACAGGTAGCACAAGGCTGGTTATGCACAATGTCTGACAGTGACCTGTACCTGAACTCCACCCAAGTGGACCCAGAAGCAACACAACCAGTGGTGGACTTCAGACCACACTAGAGCTCAACCCAACTAGCCACACAAGCAGCACACTCAAAGGAGGATGCCTCGGGGAGCAGCCACTGCATAGCATCTCATAGACAGTGATCAAGGTTTATCCTTATAGTCACCTAGCCTGAAGGGTTAACTCCACCCATTAAAGGGCAAACAACATTCAAGCCTCAACTACAGTGATTGTGGTGGTGGTGGGGCACATAACCCACAAGAAATATACCTGGAGCGCAGGGCTTAGGTGATCTGGCAGACTGTGCCACTGAGCCCAACAAGACACCTTCACCATAAAACCATCATAACAAGTTTGGGATCCATAGCAGATCTACCTAATACACAGAAACAAAGAAAAATACCTCAAACAAGAGAACAAGAAAAATCCCCAGAAAAAGAATGAAATGAAATGGATGAAATGGAAGCACAAAAATACCAGATGCAGCCTCTAGCCAAGATGGAGGTGCAGGTAGATATGCTTTGCTTCCTTGCATAACCAAAAGAAGGATAACAACCAATTTAAAGAGAAAAAACAACCAGAACTGCCAGAAAATCCAACTTTATGGAAGTCACAACAACAAAGAAGTTAAAGAAGAAATATTCATCCAGACTGGTAGGAGGGGCGGAGATGGGCAGTTGGGTGAAAAGCATGTGTGGTAAGGCGGCGGCTGGAAGACCAGGTGGTCCCACATTCACATGTGGATAAACTGGGATGAACTGGGGAGCAAGACAGACTGTGCAACCCAGGGTTGCAACATGGGAAAAGAAAGCTTCAAAGCATCTGGCTGTAAAAACCTGTGAGGGTTGCGGCAGTGGGAGAAACTTCCACTCTCACAGGAGAGTCCACTGGAGGAGCCCATAGAATGTACACAAGCCCACTCACCCAGGAATCAGCACTAGACGGGCACAATTTGCTTGTGGGCATTGGGGTAAGTAACTGAAAACGGGGCAAGAGCCAAGCAAGCAGCATTGTTTCTTTTCTAACGCCTCCCCCACATACAATGACACAACATAACGAAATGGGTTGCCCTGCCCTGACAAATACCTAAGGCTCCACCCCTTACAATGCAAGAGGTGCACCCAGACAAAGAAATATGGCCCAAATGAAACAACAGGTGAAAACTCCAGAAAAAAAAAAAACAACTAAGTGCAAGAAACCAGCTAGCCAACCTATCATGTGCAGAGTTCAAAACACTGGTAATCAGGATGCTCACAGAAATGACTGAGTATGGACACAAAATAAAGGAAGAAGTAAAGGCTGTACAAAATGACATAAAGAAAAATATACAGGAAACCAACAGAGAAAGGAAGGAAACGAGGACTCAGATCAATGATTTGGAACAAAAGGAAGAAATAAACGTTCACCTGGAACAGAATAAAGAAACAAGTATTCAAGAAATGAGAAGGGGCTTTTGACCCTCTGGGACAACTTTACACATTCCAACATCTGAATCATAGGGGTGCCAGAAGGGGAAGAGGAAGAGCAAAAAATTGAAAACTTATTTGAAAAAATAATGAAAGAAAACTTCCCCAGTCTGGCGAAGGAAATAGACATACAAGTCCAGGGAGGTCAGAGGATCCCAAAGAATTTGGACCCAATGGGAACACACTAAGACACATGATAGTTAAATTACTCAAGATTAAGGATAAAGAGAGAATCTTAAAAGCAGCAAGAGAAAAGGAGACAGTTCCCTACAAAGGAGTTCTCATAAGACTATCAGCTGATTTCTCAAAAGAAAACTTGCAGGCAAGAAGGGGCTGGAAAGAAGTATTAAAAGGCATGAAAAGCAAGGACCTATATCCAAGAATACTCTATCCAGCAAAGCTAGAATAGATGGGCAGATCAAGTGTTTCCAAGATAAGGTCAAGTTAAAAGAGTTCATCATCACCAAGCCTTTATTATATGAACGGTTAAAGGGACTTATCTAAGAAGAAGAAGATGATCAAAAATATGAACAGCAAAATGACAACAAACTCACAACTATCAATAACTGAATCTGAAACACACACACACACACACACACAAACACACAACAAACTAAGTGAACAACTAGAACAGGAGCAGAATCACACAAATGGAGATCACATGGAAGGATATCAGTGGGGAGGGGGAGTGGGAGAATGGGGGAAAACATACAGGGAATAAGAAACATAACTGGTAAGTACAAAATAGACAGGGGGATGTTAAGAATAGTATAGGAAATGGAGAAGCCAAAGAACTTATATGTATGACCCAAGGTCATGGACTGAGTGAGAGGAATGCTAGAGGTAATGGGGGTTATCAAGGGGGAGAAAGAGGAGAAAAAATAGGACAACTGTAATAGCATAATCCATAAAATATACTTTAAAAATACCAGATGCAGAGTTTAAAACAATAGTTAAAGATGCTGAAGGACCTTAAAGGAAGAATGAATGATGTCAGTGAGAACTTACACAAAGAGATAATAAGCATTAAAAAAAAACATAGAAACCATGAACCAGTCAGAAATGAAGAATACACTAGAAGTAAACAATATCAGAATAGATAAAGTAGAGGATCAAATCAGCAGATTAGAGGACAAGATACAGTAAGTACCCCAACAGAGCATGAGAAGAAAAAGAGAATTCAGAGAAATGAGGAGAGTCTGAGGGATCTTTGGGATAACAGCAGTACAACAACATCTGTATCATAGGGGTACCAGAAGGAGAAGAGAGTGAGCAAGGGATAGAGAATCTGCTTGAAGAAATAATGGCAGAAAACTTCTCTAACCTGGTTAAGAAAAAACTTGCACAAGTCTAGAAAGCACAGAGATGAACCCAAAGAGACCCAGGACACATCATAATTGAAATGGCAAAGGTTAAAGACAAAGAGAGCATCTTAAAAGTAGCACAAGAGAGACAGTTAGTTCCTACAATGGAGTTACCATAAGGCTGTCAGCTGATTTCAAACAGAAATACTTCAGGCAAGAAGGGATTGGCACAAAGTATTCAAAGTGATTAAAAAATATGATCTCACCTTTAACAGGAACTTAATCAACAAAACAAAAAAACAAGCAAAGTATAACCAAAGACACTGAAATTGAGAATAGGCTGACAGTGACCAGAGGGGAGGGAATTTCAGGGGAAAAGGTGAAGGGTTTTCAGGAACAAGTATAAAGGACACATGGACAATAACAAGGGGCAGTGGAAACAGGAGGGAGGTGGGGAGGGCTGGGGGGTTGGCTGAGATGGGGGTAAAAGGCAGAAAACTGTACTTGAACAACAATTTAGAAAAAAACAACAAGGACATGCAACCAAGACTACTCTACCCAGCAAGGCTATCATTTAAAATTAAAGGCAAAATAAAGAGCTTCCCAGACAAAAATTGTTAAAGAGTTCATTACTACCAAACCAGTATTGCAAGAAATGTTAAAGACACTGCTTTAAAAGAATAAGAAGAGAAAGGAACACAGGTCTAAAGAAAAAATGGCAATAAATAAATGCCTATTTATAATAACCTTAAATGTAAATGGATTAAATGCTCCAATCAAAAGACATAGGGTAGCTGAATGGATGAGAAAACATGATCCATACATATACTGTCTAAAAGAGAACCACCTCAGAACAAACAATCCAATTAAAAAATTCAGCAAAGGACCTGAATAGACACTTTTCCAAAGAGGACATACAGATGGCCAATAGACATATGAAATGATGCTCAATGTTACTAATCATTAGGGAAATGTAAATTCAAACTATAATGAAATACCATCTCATACCTGTTAGAATGGCTATCTATCATCAATAAATCAACAAACAACAAGCATTGGCGAGGAAGTGGAGAAAGGGAACACTCATGCACTGTTGGTGGGAATGAAGGCTGGTGCAGGCTCTGTGGAAACCAGTATGGAGTTTCCTCAAAAAATTAAAAATGGAACTGCCTTATGATCCAGCAATCCCACTTGTGGGAATATATCCAAAGAAACCCAAAACACTAATTTGAAAGAATATATGCACTCCTACATTCATTGTAGGGTTATTTATAATTTCTGTCAAGCCTAAATATATGTAAAATTCTCTATATAAAAGTCTGGAGAAGTGTCATTCTGAAAATTATTCTTTAACTTATATTTAAAAATCTGTATTTAAAATATTTATTTTGTTCTATTAGTTTGGATTGGTTCTTTGGGGGCTTTAATTTTGTAGAGTTTCTTTGCCTATTTACTATCATTTTCTCTAACACTTAAAACTTTTTTTTGATATCCATTTTGTTCATTTCCCCAACTTTAAAAAATTTTACTATCTTTTCATTAGTGTCCTATTCACTCTTGGTTCTTTCCAATTTCATCTTCATGTCTGTTGATGGCATTTTTTCCCACACTTTTTTAATCTTACTCTTCACTAAGCTCTTCCTTTTATGCTTGTGCTTTTCATTCAGAGAAGGGCATCATTAAGTTTTACAATGTGTGGCAAAATATTTAGTTCTAATTTTCCTCTAGTTGGTGGTACCATTTTTCTGGTGAATGTCCTTCATCTGCCATTTGTTTTTCTTGTTTCTTTTATCCTCCCCCCCTTTTTAGGGGGTTACTTCAGCCTAAAGGTTCCTGTTTTGTGATATTGAATTTTGTTTATCTCCCCAATTTCACCATTGAAAGTGGAATTTCAAAGGAATTTGTGCTGTTCTCCTTGTTGCTTTTGGAGACCTTCTATGAAGAGAAGGGGGAAATGCTGACTTGATGATGCTGTCTTCAATCCAGAAGTTATCCAGCATGTTCTCCAACTTTTTATCTTGAAAAATATGAAACTTAAGGTACATAAAACTATCACAATGGAATATACTCCCCCAATGACATTTACTTAGATCCACCAGTTTTCAACATTTTGAAAATAAGTTGTAGACTCTGCCAGCAAAAAAAAGCAAATAAAAAGCATTTAAATACTTATGATTATTACTATTTATGCCTATGCATAATATGCATAGTTTATGATCTTCAGACACAGACTCTGTGCCAAGGGTTCCAGTGGAAGCAGGTTATTGGGAAGAGCAAGGAACATGGCTTGGAGAGGGAAGAAATGATACATGGAAGAAAAGGTAGCCAATGTAAGATGCAGCAACAAGCCAGCCACCAAGAATGGGTGACTGCCTCATAATCCTAGGAAAACTCTGGGGAAAAAGTGCAAAACAGATGCAACAGAATTATCCCAGCTAAAGATTGGGGTGGAGGGAAGTTGTGGCATTTATTAACTCTCTCTCCCCAGTCATTGGTTCAGGAATTTCCCTCAGGGGGTATCAATTCTGGCCCTCTGTGTGTGGGCCAAGTGTGTCCTGGCAGACCTTCAACCAAGACACAGTTGCTGGCTGACAAAAGGGAACACCAATAGTTTTTTAACAGCTAATTTAACACATTTGAACAAGAAGTTAGAAATAAAACTGCTTAGAACAATGTACTTACGAAATTATTAAAATAAGAGACATGTAACAGACAAAGAGAATCTTTGTAGGAGCAATTATGATTGAGATTAGCTGTCATCATATAATTTTCCCCTCTTATTATATGACTAAAACCCAAAGTAAAGAGGTGAGTGGAGCAGTGAGTCTCTTTTTAGTCCATCACATTGTTGTGCTGCCCTGCGTCACACGCCTGTTGGATTCATGAAGTTTAAAGATTAATGAAGTTAGATTAAATTAATGAGGTTTTCCTCTAAGTCTTAAAATACTAAATTTATTTCATTTTTTATTAAGAATGAATATTAAAGCATATTAAATATTGTTTTTCGGTATCTAGTAAAATGATCATATTGTATCATTTAATTTTACAAACAGCATATAGCTGAATTTTAATTTCTGTATTGTATGTTTAATTTTAACCATTTCTTAGGGTCTGTCTTTTAATATGAAAATTTAACAATTATTTTTTATTACTTTTTTAGAGAGAGAGGAAAGGAGAGAGAAAATGAGGGAGAGAAACATTTATGTAAGAGAGAAACATTGATCAGTTGCCTTGTGTATGCTCTGGGACCGGGTATGGAACCCACTACCTAGGCATGTGCCCTGACTGAGAATTGAACCCACGACCTTTCAGTTACAGGACGATGCTCCAACCATCTCAGTCAGAGTGACCAGGGCAAACTTTATCACATTCTTATTTACTATGATGACTAACCTGTTTGAAATTATTTTTTCCATCTTAACTTTACTTTTTCTTCCTCTTTCAATAAAACTTTTCAGTCATTTTCTGTTTTACTTTCTTATTAGATTGCTTTCTTTTACTGTTTTCTTCATCTGCTTAGGAAGTTATAAATTCTTCCTTTATTCTTCTAGAGGTTAATATAAAATATTTAGCTTATTTTTATCAACACTTAGAATATATTGATATATCTATTGTCCTGAATATCTATTACTGAATTAAGTAATAATCTCAGCAAACTCATTTTTATTCCTCTTAAATGTCTACCGCCCACCATCTGCAATGTTTTAATAATTTGGGATTTTGACTTATGATTATTTTAAATTTTTTAAGATTGAAATTTTAATACTTATTTAACCTGTTTTTAGTCTCTATTGTTCCTCCCTCATTAGCACTAATTTATGTGTGTATCTGTGCGTGTATTTATTTATTTATAATTTTCTTTTTCCCTCACTTGAGGACACTTTTTCATTGCCTTTTAGAGAGGAAGGGAGAGAGGAAGGGAGAAAAACATCGATGTGAGAGAGAAGCAGTGATTGGTTGCTTCCCAAAAGCACTGGCACCTGGGGTTATACCTGCCCTGATTGGGGATTGAACTGCCCCCAGGTATGTGCCCTACCAGGAATCAAACCCGTAACTCTTCAGTTACAGGATGGTGCTCCAACCCACTGAGGCACACTGGCCAGTGCACGTGCTTATTTATTTATAAGGCATAATTTAAATGATCTATTTTTAACCCTTTTTGGTGTGCAGTTCTATAAATTTTAACAAAAGCATATGGTTGTGTAACCACTTCCACAATCTGCTACAGAGCAGCTCTATTACTCCAACAGTCCTCTTGTTCCTGTTTGTAGTCAATGTTTCCCCTCCACTGCAGCCCCTGGTGCCACTGATTCACTGCACCCATGGTTTTTGCCTTTTCCAGTATGTAGCTTTTTGGGCCTGGCTTCTTTCGCTTAGCATAATGATTAGAGATTCATGCATATGTTGCTCATATCAGTAACTGGGTCCTACTTTTGTTGTGTAGAATTTCATATCGATTTTTTTGTATCCCATATTTTCCTCTTGGAAACTTATTTTGTTGCTGTAATTCTTTCAAAAAGTTTCTAAAGCCAGTAGACTTTTGAAGTTCTTGTTTGTGTGAATATACTTTTATTTAAACTTGTGTCTAAATGCTGTTTCAACTGGTATATATTTTGGTTTAATATAATTTTGTCCAGACCTTTGTAGATATTTTGGCACTTGCGTCTAGTACCTAGCGCTGTCTATCGGTATATATGGTGACAGTTTCATTCTAGCCCCTTCGTAAGTGATTTGTATAACTTTTATTTTTGGAAACTTTCAGATGTTCCTTTTAATTGTGTTCAGAGGTTTTACTATGTTTTAGTAATTTTTCTTGGCTCTTGGTGGGTTATTTCAATCTTAAGATTGAATTTTTATTAAGCTTGTGAAGTGTTTGCTCCCTCTCTTTTCCTTCACATTTTCTTCTGGGACTCCTTTTGCAATGAAGAGTGAACTATTTGAATTAATGTTCTATGGTACTTAACATTTTTCTATATTCTATCTCTGTACTTTTATTCTACTTTTGAATGCTGTGATATTCCAAATCGTTAATTTGTTCTTTACCCATATTCAGTCTATTACACCTAACTATTTTTCTAAGTTATTTACTCAGCCATCATATTTTGGATTCTTAAGAACTATTTTTTTCTGCTCTATTATTTTGTGATTATGGGTTTTTTCAATGCACCATTATTTCAAATAAACTCCATGAGACAGCTCTTGTTTTTTTGATGGTAGTGGGTTACTACCACAGCATTTAGCATCACAGATCAGAGCCTGATGCATAGAAGGTACTCAGTGGTATTTGTTATGTGAATGAGTACGAAAATTCTAGTTAGACTTTGAAATAGATATCTTGTATTTCCTAGACTATGTTTTTCTCAAGGGTCCATTTTTTGGTGCCTTTACCTACATCCCTCTCTTTCATGTTTTCTCAAGTGTTTGTCATTCTTGGTTCATGTATGTGAATTCAGGACTCATTTTAGTATTATAGGTGATTGGCAGGATTTTTTCCTGGAGCAGGCTAGATGTTTTTTCTCAGCAAGTTTCTCTCCAGGATTGGACAGCTTGTGAGCCAGCTATGTCAACGGGCATACTTCATTGTAAGGTGCTGATACTTGAAGAAGTGAGGTAGATTAGGGACACCCCCAGTCCCATTATGAAAATAAATCCCATTTTGAAGGCAATAGTGATTCAGAGCTCAGGCTCCAGATTAACTGTCCCAATTTATTACAAACTTTATTACTTTGGAAAAGTTTATTACACTCTCCTATGCCTTCTTTCCTCACCTAGAAAATGAGGATAAAAGAATACCTATACTTTACTTAACTTACCAGCTCTTACTAAATAAATTTTATAGTGAAATGATATACATTATATATACATATAAAATTTAAAGCATTTAAAATTTTACACACTGACATATTATTATTGTCATTGTCCTTTTCATCTCGGACAGAACCATCTCCCCTTTAGTTTTCCTGCAGTCTCTGCTGTGGAGGTCTGAAGGTTCTCGAGTTTTGTTCTACTTCTCTTTCTGTTCTGACAAATCATTCCTAAAACTAGTTTTATCATTTGCAAAATGAGGATAAAAATAGTATCAATTTAATTAGAATACATTATTTAACTTTATAAAATGCCTAGAAAATTGCCTGGCTTGTAGTACTGTGTTAAGTGTTTGATAAATAAACTAGAGCTATGTGTCACTAGATTAGTCTCTTTCTGTTTCTTATTATTGTCACCTATGCCTTCTGTTTATTAGGCTCATTTAGACTCTAAATATTACTTTGCTCTTGTTTTATCTTAGGGCTTACCTGCTCTTAGGAGGTTCCCACTCAACCTCAGCTACAATGCTGCCACTATAATTATCTAATCATGTTCCTCTTTCTAAAACTCACTTCAGAGCCTTTTACATCACCTCATTCATTTTTTGCATCCAATCTCAAGCCATTTAGGCTTCTTCAAAGGAAACTAGTCTATGCATTATTGAGCCCCTACCAAGAGGTACTTAATAGCAGAAGCTCTCTTATTTTATCTTTATAACAACCTACTAGGTAGGTAGGTATTTTTAATATGTATGCTTTTACATACTGTGGACTCAAAGAAGTGAAGTAACCTGCCTATAACACACAATTGTTAAGAAGGACAGTAATTCAAATCCAAATGTGTCTGACTGCAGGTATACCTTCACCTGCATCCTGAGAGCTCTCCACAGGGAGAGCTTTTCCATGTTGCCTTTGTTCCATGTTGGCTCTCGACACCATATCCTCTCACACGTACATAGCTTTGTGAGTAGTTCTCAGCGATTTCTTGCTTGATGTTTACTTGCTGTTTCTTAGTGGTTCTACTTTCTTGTCTTTTTTGCAGTACATGGGCTTTTCTATCTTCTTAATCCCATAACACTTTGTGTATGCCATTTAACTAGTGAACTCTGAAAAACACATTGCTAGTGAGAAGAAGGAATCCTTTTCTACTTTCAGTTTTCATGATATCTTATTTTGAAAAATAGGTTTCCAAATATTAACTTGCTTTAAATGATTACCCATACAACCCCCCTCCATAAACTTTATCTAAAAAAAAACCCTTGCCAAGTTAGACTGCATGAATAGCTCTTTTAAAATTATTGAATAAAAGTTTATGTTACTGGAGATTGCATCATTATGGGTTATTGGGAATTGTTTGTCTTCTATAATGTGAAGTTATTCTCAAAGGAATACTGATTAAAATAGAAACCAGATGTGTTTTTCAAGACTAGACTGAAAAAATGATCAACAAGTAGAAAATTAATATAAAAATGACCTAAGATGGTTTCTAGAAACTTGAAGCATGGGTATGACAGAAAACTATGAGTGTGCATGTATGTGTGTGAGGGACATTTAAAAAAGTAGAGGAGAAAAATGCAAGAAGTGAGGAAGGATGAATAGAATAAGAACAGCTTTAGAATTCAAAACCAAACCAAACCAATTCCTATAGATATGTATTTGGCATCACCAAGGAAATAACATAATTTAATTTTACCTGTAAACCAAGAAAGTAAAAAACAGAGACAAGGTGGTTTCTCAGCACTAATTAGATGAGAAACCTTGTTAAAATAATAAAAAAACCCTATTAAATGTAAAATATGACATGTTCTGGGTGTGGTAAAATAATCCAAAACTTTTACATTTTCATCCCTTCTCTTCCACCTAATTATAGGGATAAAAAGAAAAATAATGTGTTTAATGATGCTTTTGAGTTTACTTCTTGGTTTTATATTTGATTATATTAGAAATAAAATAATTTTATTTCTTGTGATGATATATCAACATCCTGAGTGGAATAAAATGAAATGGAAAGCATGAAGAAGGCAATTCAGGGAAGGGAGGAGCCCATTAGAAATAATTTAATTACTATTTAAAATTTAGTCTTTAATTACCCCTTTAGTTACTAAGAACTAGAATTATCCGCTTTACTTTTTTATTCAATGCAAAAATTAAAAAAATGAGTGTTACACTAATAAACAAGACTATCTTAAAATAATTTAAAATATGGCAAAACTTCATTTATTTGAAGTCCTCTTGTTACCATTCAAATTGAGTTTAGATTGAAATCTATCTTTTGCTATTCAGATATTTCCAAGACAGTGCAAATTAATAGAGTAAATCAGTTGTCATCATAGGATATTTAAAAATATTTAAGAGAGAAAGTCATGTTCAAACATCTTTCAGTACTCTCACATCCACATCTGCAGATTAGCTGATAAGCTAGTCCCATAGTTTTCTTCAAGCCAGGTGACAGTTTGATTTATTACACATATAGTACATGGCACTAATAAACAGTATTGCTTTTAAAATGTACTATAATTTTGGATTTTGACTAATTCAGCAACATTCTAAACTCATGATACAATACTTCCAACTTCCAAGCCACTTGGGCCTAGAAAGCAAAACTGTATACATGTGCAGCCAAATAATTCTATTAGACAGAAATCAATCTGGTTTTATTGTTTTTCTAGCCACTATCATATGACTGTTATGATTGTCTTTTTTCTCCCCAGATAACTAGTTTTTCTTGGCATGAGATAAACATTTTTAGTTTTTGACATGTTCTTTTGCTGTGTAATCTATTATGGTATTATATGGTGATAGGAGCTACTCCACTATAACATTCCTCTATTAGCATATTTCCTTAAGGAAATATAAAATTTGGAAGCAATATTCTTTTAGGTAAAATAACCAGAAAGCATACTAAGTATTGATTTGTTATTTAAAATGCCCACATAGTTATTAAGAGATTTCTCTTTCAGTGTCACAAGACCTGACTGAACAGTGTAAATTAACCTATATTTTGACAACTTTGAAACCCATTGAAGGCTAAAATCAAATAATAAAATTGTTTTTGGCTTTTATAATAAGGTCCCATAACAAAACCTTATTTTGATAATTTCATGTGTTATAGTACTGGAGCCTAGGATATTCTGGTTGTCAGAGACATTCTTAATTAGAAACATAAGGGAGGATGACTCTTAACATTTTCATCAAAATACATATGTAATACTGCCATGAAGAAAGCTTTCTTTTTGCAGAAGAGTTCCTTAAAAAGAGATTGTTTCTACTTCCACATCTTTGTGGTTATTGATCTAATTGATCTGAAAGATGCTTACTGGTTCTCATTTCAAGGGAGTAAGAGGCCCAGATCCCTTTGAGCTAGACTGAGGAGAGTTTTGGGTTATAGCATTCCTCTCACCTAAACTTTCCAGCTGCCTGATTTCCCCCCAAGTGCTGGCCCTCTCAGCCTTCTGTAGGTCTGCAAATGACACCACTATTTATCCTGTTATAAATGTCAGATATCTGGAACCTAACCTTGACTCCTCCTTTTCTCTCACATTGAATTTATCATTAGGTTTTGTCTCCAGCAAAACCTATCTGCCCACTTCAGTCCACCTCTCCACCATGATCCTAGTGTAAGGTATCATCATCTCCAACCTGGATTACATCATAGCCTACTAACTGATCTTCGTCAACTCTGCCATCCTCTACCAGGGGTGTCCAGCCTGCAGCCCATGGGCCACATGTGGCCCATGGGTGGATATGAATGTGGCCCGACACAAAATTGTAAATTTACTTAAAATCTTTTTTTGCTCATCAGTTTTCATTAGTGTTTGTGTATTTGATGTGTGGCCCAAGACAACTCTTCTTCTTCCAGTGCAGCTGAGAGATGCCAAAAGGTTGGACTCCCCTGCAACCATTCTCCACAAAGTTTTCAGAATGATCACATTACTCACTGATTATAACCCTTTTATAGACTGACAAACCTTTAACCAGACTCATCAAGAAAAAGAGAGAGAGAACCCAAATAAATAAAATCAGAAATGAAAGAGGAGAGATAACAACTGACACCAAAAAATACAAAAGATTATAAGAAAATATTGTAAACAGCTATATGCCAAAAAACAGGACAACCTGGATGAAATGGGTAAGTTCCTATAAACATACAATCTCCAAAACTAAATCAGGAAGAATCATAGAATCTGAATAGAAAGATTATACCTAGTGAAACTGAAGCAGTAATCAAAAAACTCCCAAAAAACAAAAGCCCTAGACCAGATGGCCTCACAGATGAAATTTACCAAACATTCCAAGAAGAACTAACACCTCTCCTTCTCAAACTATTTCATAAAATTCAAGAAGAGGAGAAGGCTCCCAAACTCATTTTATGAGGTCAGCATCATTCTAATTCCAAAACCAGATAAAGACACTATAAAAAAAGAAAATTATAGGCCTATATCCCTGATGAACATAGATGCTAAAATCCTCAACAAAATATCAGCCAACTGAATACAGCAATGTGTCAAAAAGATCATATGCCATGATCAAGTGGGATTTATTCCAGATATGCTAGGTTGGTACAACATTCATAAATCACTAAATGTAATTTCATATAAACAAAATGAAGGTTAAAAATCACAATCATATCAATAGAAGCAGGAAAAGCATTTGAGAAAATCCAGCACCCACTTATGATAAAAACTCTCAGTAAAGTGGGAATAGAGGGAACATACCTAAACATAATAAATGCTATTATGACAAACCCACTGCCAGCATCATACTCAACAGGCAAAAACTACAAGCGTTCTGCTTAAGATTGGGAGCAAGACAGGGATGTCCGCTTTCACCTCTCTTATTCAACATAGTGCTGGAAGTCCTAGCCACAGCAGTCAGACAAAGAGAAGAAATAAACACATCCCATGTTCATGGATAAGAGGGATTAATTAACATCATTAAAATTTCCATACTATCCAAAGCAATCCATAGATTCAGTACAAATCCTATCAAGACTGCAAAGACATATTTTGCAGAACTAGAACAAATATTTCAAAAATTTATGTGGAACCACAAAAGGCCCTGCATAGCAATAGTGATCCTGAGAAAGATCAAAGTTCGAGGTATCATGCTACCTAATATCAAACTACCATAAGGCCATAGTAATCAAAACACCATGGTACTGGCATAAAACCAGATATATAGATCAATGGAACACAACAGAGAGCCCAGAAATAAACCTACACCTTTATAGTCAATTAATATTTCACAGAGAAAGCAAGCACATGCAAATGGCTAAAGACAGTTTATTCATGAATAGTGTTGGGAAAATTGGATGCAGAAAAATGAAACTAGACCACCTTCTTACACCACACACAGGAATAAATTCAAAATGGATCAAGGATTTAAATGTTAGACCTGAAACCATAAAGATCCTAGAAGAAAACATAGGCAGCAAATTCTCGGATATTGCCCATAGCAATTTTTTATCAAATATATCTCCACAGGCAAGGGAAACAAAAGAAAAAATAAACAAATGGCACTTCATCAAACTAAAAAGTTTTTGTACAGCAAAGGAAATTATCAACAAAATAAAAAGACAACCCACAGAATGAGAGAACATATTCACTGATACATATGATAAGGGGTTAGTATCCAAAATTTATAAAGTACTTACAAACTCAACACCAAAAAAACAAACAACCCAATTAAAAAATGGGCAAAGGATGTGAATAGACACTTCTCTAAAGAGGACATACAGATGGCCAATAGACATATGAAATGATGCTCAACATCACTAATCATGAGAGAAGTGCAAATTAAAATCACAATGAGATACCATCTCACACCTGTCAGAATGGCTATCATCAGTAAATCAACAAACAACAAGTGCAGGTGAGGATGTGGAGAAAGGAGAATACTTTTGCACTGTTGGTGGGAATGCAGACTGGTGCAGCCACTGTGGAAAGCAGTATAGAGATTAAAAATGGATCTGCCTTTTGACCCAGTGATCCCTCTCCTGGGAATATATCCAAAGGAACCCAAACACTAATTTGAAAGAACATAAGCACCCCTCTCTTCATTGTAGCATTATTTACAATCACAAAGATAATGGAAGCAGCCCAAGGGCCCATCAGTAGATGGGTGGATAAAACAACTATGGGACATTTACACAATGGAATACTACTTGGCTGTAAAAAAGAACAAAATTTTACCATTTGTAATAGTATGGGTGGACCTGGAGAATATTATGCTATGTGAAATAAGCCAGTCAGAGAAAGATAAGTGCCATATAATTTCACTGATATGTGGGATCTAATGAACAAATTGAACTAACAAGGAGAATGGGGACAGACTCATACATGGAAAGCAGGATGACAGCTAGTGGGGGGAGAGGTGAGAGGGTGGAGGGATTGAGCAGAAAGGAAAAAGGACTCATGGGCTTGGACAACAGCGTGGTGATTGCTGGGCTGTGGGTGGTATAATGGGACTAAATGGTAATGGAAAAAAATACAATAAAGATGAAGTAAAAAAAGATTAAAAGGAAAAATAAAGCTAATGAATTAAAAATTAAACCAATTTTGTTATTGACATTCATGAAGCATTTACAAAAATTGTTATTGCAAATTTTACTCCTCGTTCTGTTGCTTTGTTATGTAGACAATGAATATGGAACCAATGAATGACAATTTAAAGCACAGATTATAATAACCCTAATTATGCAGGCTCTGTGTTGTCTTTCATAATGTTCTCATAGGGGTGAAGCAAAACTCTCTTTATATCCATTATAACACTTTTCAACAGTTATAAAGCACCACTAGGCTATCAAAACCAGTCACTAACATATAGTGCTTAATCAGCACTTAATGAGACCAATTCTTTGCTAAAATTAAGCATTAATTTAAGGGGAATCAGGATGATAAAAAATAAATTGTACATATCTTCACTATGTAGTAATTTCCAAGTTGGAAAAAAAAAGCTCTTGAGATCTTGCTGCAGGTCTGAAGTTACAAGGTAATTCAGTGAATTAATAACATGATTTGAAGAATATTAATTTTAGATTAGCATTTCAGAAAACTTTTTATAAATATAAAATTAAACAAAACACAAATTTTTATAGACTCAGAGACACAGAGTCAATTACATTTATAAACTGAGATATTTATATAGTTGAGTCACACGCTTACCACAGTTTTGAGTATATGACTCAGACTTTGTATATTATATACAGTTAGTTTTAAAATGTTAGAGCAATATTCTAAGAGTAAGCACAAAGTTTATATAACTGGGGATTTATAGGGACCACAAACTTGCTCAATTACTTTTGGGATTTTACTCCAGAGTTTAAATTACTGTCTCTGACCAGGTCGATCAGATTTGGAGTAGACATGTCTGTCCTCCAACTTCCTATCACACTTAGTAAACCCAAATTCTTATAACCATGACCTTCAAAGTTCTTTATGATTTGGTTCCTGCCTGTTTTTTTTTTTTAGTTTCATTTATCTCTCACTACTTTCCCCATTATTCATGTACTTCATGACCTTCTTTCAGTTCTAGCAACACACCAAGTCATCCCTGTTCCTGGAAGCTGAAAATTTACCTCCTCCAATAGCTCTTCCCTATTTCAAGTAGGTGCCTCTACCCATTTACCTCTCCATCTTCTGTTTCCTTGAATACCTTCTTTGTATCCTAATATCTCCAACCTACCCCCAACTCCCTACTCACATCACAGATTTATCTGTTTATGTTTGTTCTCTCACCGGAATGCATGCTCTATAAGGGTAGAGATCACTTCCAGAATATTCACCATTGCATTTCCAAAAGTCTAGGACAACATCTGGCACCAAGTAGCTATTTGATAAATATTTGTTTAGTGGATGAATCCAGGCCATAAGTACCATTGGTTGTATGGCATGATCCAATGCTGAGACTAAATTTATGGAGTGGGACTGACAGAAGAAGAGACCAAGATAAATCTGTAGTGTGACGACAGCTGTGGGCATGTAGTGGAAATAAATCTTGGCCCACACTCTCAAATACGCAAGAAATTACATATAAATTTATGTTTATAACTTGACCTTGTTTCAACTTTGAGAATTTCATCCCCTGCCCCCAGTTGTGGAAAACTTAACCTCAATTATTCTTGGGTTTCCTTGTTCTGCTTCAAGATGGGCTTTGGTTTGGTCCAAGGGTTTGTTTTAGGGCCAAAGCAAGGGCCTCTGGTTGTTGAGTCATTTGTCTACTTTGGTCACTTCTGAGGGTGTTTGCTGACTCCGCTCACGCAGTTCCCCCAGGTCTGGGCTCCCTGCTATTTCTAAATTTCTTTTAAAATATGGGAAATCTTTTCGAGGGGTTCTTAAGAGTCCATCTCTTTAGAGACACAAGGCAGTCCTTACTCTCTGGAGCTTTTCTGCTTCTGCTATGTGCTGTAGTGTAACCAGAAGCATAGGAGCTTCACTCACTGAATGGACTTTTTTCCTAAGCTCCCTGGTCTATGGACTCTACCTTCCATGAACTGCTTCTCAAAGGCACTTTTATGCTTCCCTTTCTTCAGAGAACTTAGCATAACCCTCTGAAATGGATTTAGGCTTTACTTAAGTCAGGAAGTAGATATAGCTTTTTTCTCCCCAATTTTTCCTTTCCAATTACAAAGCCTGGCTATCTGTTAAAAAATATGAAGAACAAAAAGAATAGTATAAATGAGCACAATTTAATATTTCATAAACTTATTCTACTGATAAGAATTAAATAAGCTGTGTCAGAATAGAGGCAGAAAGTGCAATTGTGATCATGTCATTCTTTTACTTAACATACTGCAGCAGCTTCCTATTGCTGCTAGGATCCAAATCAAACTCCTTGACCTAGCCCACCGCACACTGCCTGCCTCTCCAGCCTCCTCATGCACCACACTCCCTCTCATTCTTCCTACTGGAGCCACACTGGTGTTTCATTGTTGGAAAAGACATGTTCTCTTTCAACACATGGTCTGTATAATACAGGTACCTCCCCATCTGGTTAACTCCCAGTCAGCCATCAGATTTCAGCTCTGTGGGCCTTATTGTAGGGAAACCTTCCCTACTGCCAGCTGTTGTGGATGCTCACACCTTTTCTTTATACTATTTGTCTGTGATGATCACTTTCTCTGAGAAGATGAGAGATGCAAAGGATAACTACAATGAAATGACATTTTCATCTGTCAGATTAGCAAAATCCCCAAAGTTTGACAATACACTATTTTGAATAACCAGGCACTATTATGTAATGCTAGTGGGATTGTAAAACTAGTATAACTTCCATGGAGGGTAGGTTGGCAATATCTATCTAAATAATAAATACATATAGCATTTGATCCAGAGAAATTCAGGAAATGAATCCTATAGATATATTTTCATGGTAACAAAAATGACACATTTATAGCTTTAGTCTTTGCAGCATCTATTTTTTATAACAGAAAAAAAGACTGGAAAAAATGAAATGTTCATCAATTGTAGGCTAGTAAAACACACCATGATATATACTCATTCAATAGAGTACTATGCAGCTGTCAAAAGTGAAGAAATTTCTTAAATACAAGATGGAAAGATTTTCCATTTTTACTAAGTAAAAAATGCAAAATGTAGAACATGGTGTATGGTATGCTACATTTTGTATAAAAAGAGAAAAAAGAAATATATACACATATATGCATTTAATTTGCCTGTATATGCATAGGGAACTCTGGAAAGATACTCATGAAACTAACAATGATTACCTATATTTTGGGGAAAAGGTGGGGAAATAGGAGAATGAAGAATAGAATAGGATGTAAGAATAAAAGTTATGAAAATGCTTAATGATGTTCTTTTCTGTGGATTATGTTATACATACTTATGAATGTAGCATAAATTTAAAATTCATTATTGAAATGCAAAATTAATTGAAGAAAACAATTTTCTATAATTGACCTCTTCATGAAGTAGGGATATAACAAAGGTTGCTTAGGCAAAACTAGCTGGTTGATTATTACTTTAACAACTGCCGGGCCAAGATGGAGGCATAGGTAGACGCACTGTGCCTCCTTGCACAACCAAGATAGGGACAACAACAATATAGAAACAAAATAACAACCAGAACTGACAGAAAACTGAAGTGTATGGAAGTCAGACACCCAAGGATTCAAACATAGACACGTTCATCCAGACCGGTAGAAGGGGAGGAGTTGGGCCAGGTGAGGGACTTGGAGCAAAGACCTGAGCAACCGGGGTGGCGCGCAAGTCCACAGCAGGCAGACCCTAGGTGCACAAGTGGTGGTGGCTGGTGGGCCCCGGCCAGGGGGTGGCAACCAGCAGACCCAGTGAGGTGGCCATTGTGAAGCAAGGCACTGTGTGCAACTCAGGATCCCAGCACTGAGAAATAGAGCTTTGGGTCACTGACTGAAAAGGAATGTCCCACGGGGTGCACAGGCCCACCCACACCGGAATTGGTGCCAGAGGGGCCCAGTTAGCTTTTGGAAAGTGGCAGAGGAGTCTGGGGTCCTACAAAGAGCAGAGCAAGCGCCATTGTTCCTCCTTGGACCCTGCCCCCACATACAGCGTCACAACCAAGCAACTGGGGCGCCCCGCCCTAGTGAACGCCTAAGGCCCCGCCCCTCACTACAGGAGCTAGACAAGACCAAAAAACAAATGAAGAAACAAAAAACAGCAAAGAGATGGCTCAAACAGAAGAATTGAAAGCCCCAGAACCCATCCTTTTAAGCGACCAAGAGTTAGCCAACCTATCAGATGCACAGTTCAAAGCACTGGTGATTGGGATGCTCACAGAATTGGTTGATTTTGGTAGCAAATTACATGAAAAAATGAAGGCTACACTAAGTGAAATGAAGAAAAATGCACAGGGAACCAACAGTGATGGAAAGAAAACTGGGTCTCAAATCAATGGAGTGGACCAGAAGGAAGAAAAAAATATACAACCAGAAAAGAATGAAGAAATAAGAATTCAAAAAAATGAGAAGAGGCTTAGGAACCTCCGGGACATCTTTAAACGTTCCAATATCCGAATTATAGGGGTACCAGAAGGAGAAGCGGAAGAGCAACAAGTGGAAAACTTATTTGAACAAATAATAAAGGAGAACTTCCCCAATCTG
>CM052538.1:142706954-142744736 GCA_028533065.1 Trachops cirrhosus
AAAAATGAAGGAGGGAATCCTAGAAGCAGCAAGAGATAAGGGGATAGTAACCTACAAAGGAGTTCCCATCAGACTGTCAGCTGATTTCTCAAAAGAGATCTTACAGGCAAGAAGGGGCTGGAAAGAAGTATTCCAAATCATGAAAGACAAGGACCTACATCCCAGATTGCTCTATCCAGCAAAGCTTTCATTTAGAATGGAAGGGCAGATCAAGTGCTTCTCAGATAAGGTCAAGTTCAAGGAGTTCATCATCACCAAGCTCTTATTTTATGAAATGTTAAAGGGATTCATCTAAGAAAAAGAAGATAAAAAACAGGTGTAGTAAAATGACAGCAAACTCACAATTATTAACAACCACATCTGAAACAAAAACAAGAAGAAATTAAGCAAACAACTAGAATAGGAACGGAACCACAGAAATGGAGATCATATGGAGGGTTAGCAACAGGGGAGTGGGAGGACAGAGGGGGGAAAGGTACAAAGAATAAGTAGCATGGATGGTAGATAGAAAATAGACAGGGGGAGGGCAAGAATACTATGGGAAATATAGAAGCTAAAGAACTTATGACACATGGACATGAACTAAAGGGGGATGTGGGTGGGCGAGGGTGTTCATGGTGGAGGGGAATGAAGGGGGATAATAGGACAACTGTAATAGCAAATCAATAAAATATATTTTAAAAAAACAACTGCCCATATTTTCATTATATTCACTGAAATAGATTCTTGTATTCTTTTTACATATTCTACCTCCAAATCAAACTAAACAAATATTACACACTGTTTCTTTTGGAAGAATCCCAGGTGCTAATCTTTATTTTCTAAGGTTATGTTTTTAAAAGGTCAATTTTTAAGAATAGATGCAAGAATCCCTTGTTTTAAAAATTTAAAGCTCAAGAGATGGAAGTGTTTCCAATAAAAAAGTGAAGTTAACTCAAACTGGAAACAACAAAAAGACATTTCTTCAAAGTTTTTTTGTATTTAGCCTATTACTATATGTGCATTAAAACAAGGACAATAAATTTTTGTCAACATTATTGCTACTAAGAATTTTAAAAAACACAGAGGGTTACCCCATGCAGAGATATATAAGTCACTCCTGGTTTCTGGAGAATCCCTCTCAAAGTGTAAGTCTAAGAAGAGCATAAAGGAGCTCTCATTACAGCGCGGTGCTAGTGAAGCAGGCTGTGGGTCCCTCCTCAATTTATTACTCTCCACTAAGGAAGCCGATGCTCAAATGGTTTAAACATACTTCCCTTGTTGAGATTAATGCATTCATTAATATTACTGGGATTGTATTTTCATAGTACAGAGTACAACGGCATCTAATGAACTTGCAGTGCATAGATCACAATTTCCCACTCAGGTCATCTCCAAATTTATAATTCACCCTAGATAGCAGATTTTCAGGAGGCACCAAGCACTCTTTACCCTTTAAACTATCCATTTCTTTTATTGAAGTCTTAAGTGTGTAATTAGAAAATTTTGACTCCTAATCCGTTGGTTTTTTAATTTAAAATCTGTAGGGTCAGTGTGTGGAATGGACAGTTTTAGTAGCTCTTGAATACCTTTCTATGTGAGCTGACAATAATTTTCATTGCTTTAGAGGGAATATCCAAGTCCTGGGAACCTGCTCCTGCTCATTATCGTTGCCTACAGAACTAATGAGGGTATGATTCCTAACACAGTGGCATCACACTTTCTTTCCTTCTTCTCTTCTCCTCTAGAGAAATACATGATATAATATTTTTGCAGCCATCTAGCTTTCAACCGATGCAATTACAGCAGGGCCCAAACTCCTGTGCCTTGATAAACTTAATTTCAGTATCTGGTGCTTTTACAGTACCTGGGTACATTTAAACTATTCTGTGCTCTTGATTCTGTTCCCCAAAAGTACAGACACAAAGGGAAATCACATAAACTGTAATCCAATTTCCTCGTCCTGTTTGGTCTACATGCACCACCTGGTGGTAATGTGGTGCATTTCAAATGCAGTGTGTGTGTATATGTGTGCGGTGGGTCAGTGTATGTTTTAGGGGTATTAACACGGCAAAAATAATTTTGATATACATTTGTAAATATTGATTTAGGTTAACAATGCAATTATTCTGAAACAAATATATAATAAAAGACTAGAAAACTACTATACGTGTGCTAGAACTGGAAGTAAAAGAGAGAACAACTCATGTCGGAAAGCAAAATAGCTTTCTTATTGACATTAGCTATAGCTCTTATAATTCCATCCATAAATGAACATTTATTTCTTGTGCTAATGTTTTTTTTTGAGGCAAGAGTCAAATACCGGTAATCAATGTAAAATCATTTTCTTTAATTTTTAAGAATAATTTTTAAAACACGTATGCTTTTCTTTATATCTATCAATAGTTAAAATTACAAGCCACAGAATTGTAAAACTATAAGACACCATTTAATAATTTAGACTAATACACTAATTTTACAAATGTAGCTGCTGAGACTCAGGAACGTTAAGTGACTTGCCCAAGGTCATATTGGTAATTAGTGGCCCAACTCAAATAAGAACCCAGGTCTTCTTATTTTCAGCCTAGAAATATAAGACATAGAAATGATGTGTATATACAATGGCAAAGTACTTCTGTATAAAGGGATATACTTTTGACTCAGCTATACTGTGCTTTAGGACAGTAAGATGTGTTAGTTCAGACTCATAGTTTTATTGGGACATTCGGAGCAGAGGGGAGTAATAGAAATGCATGCATCATAAAGCTATAAAAAAGATCTTCTAACTGTTAAAAAGCCCCTTTTATATATGTTCAAAGTAGTATTAACAACTTATATACAGCTGCTATGTTGTAAAGACGGTCTAAAAAATTCCCTTTTCCCTTCTAACTGCTTCAGAATCAGAGAGCTATTTCCACCAGGGAGATACCCACTTGTAGATTTCAGCATAAACCATGTTCATAGCTCCCTCTCATGACCATTGAATGAAAACTATACAAGCCTCCTTTATTCTCCCTGTTGTATTCATCTAACAGCTCACTGGTTAAGTTTTAATTGCTTCCAATGAGGTCAGCAAAGGTATTTATCGAAAAGCCCTGAATAAAAGGCTCCACACACATACACAGGAGCACACACGCACTCACACATGCAGAGAAAATCCTCCTGCCTGTTGATTTATGGAAACAATTATGATTCTGCTGGAGAACTTCTCAGCTGAGAAGTAGTTTGTAGCTACAGTAGAGAGGCTCAAGTTGCACCAGGCAGACAACAGACATGGAATTCTTGTGCATCCAGCTGTTATCAACAGAACAAGTAAGTTACTGTTATTTGTCTTAAAAAGTAATGCTGAATGTTTTCTAGTAGTTTATCTTTTTCTCTGGTTTGCATACTGAAGGGAAAAGTAAAGTTACCAGATATTTGAGCCACGTAATTATCTATAGTAATTTCGGTGTAGAACTTACATAAAGATAAGGTTGAAGTTTTCCAGAGCAATCCTGACATTTAACTTGTGAAATGTGGGCAGTTCTGGAGAAAAATAATTGATTAAACACAAATGTGAAAGCATATAATGAAGAAATCTAGGGAAAGCATTTTTACTTTGTTAGCAGCAATTTTAGAACTTAATTTAAACCAATAGCTCTAATTGCAGGATGTTTCTTATCAAATAACAACTGGATGAATGGTACAATCATATTCTGATTTATCTCTACCAATGCATAACCTTTATAGATCTAAATACAGAGTAGTAAAGATGTTGAAATCCTGTGAGCTATTTGAAATGTACCTCCACAGTCTATACTACACTGTGTATTACAATACTCTTTACCCACTGAAAGTTAAACCTACAATTTTTCATCCTCCTTTTTCCTCCTGTCCCTATTCTTAATCTCTCCTTGCAAACAGAAGTCAAGTAGCAAACAGCGTCACAGCAACTGAGCTCACCACAGCCTGCTTTTACAAGGATATCCCAGCAGAGTAAAGGAGGGACCCTGTGTTGTGGTAATCAGGAACTGAAAGCATAAGGCTAACAATTTGGAAAGAGCAACTACTCTTCCTTAAATCAATCTACAATCCACAGATAGGAAGAGGTCAATGACCTAGGAGCAACAATCACTCAAGCTTTAATTTTCAGTATGTTATTCATGAACACTCGGAGCACTACACTATAATGCGCAAATGGATACTGACATGGATCCTGCCAACTTTGCTCTACAGCTCATGTTTTCACATTATCTGTCTAGTGGGCACTATATCTTTAGCTTGCAATGACATGACTTCAGAGCAAATGGCTACAAATGTGAACTGTTCCAGCCCTGAGCGACACACAAGAAGTTATGATTACATGGAAGGAGGGGATATAAGAGTGAGAAGACTCTTCTGTCGAACACAGTGGTATCTGAGAATTGATAAACGAGGCAAAGTCAAAGGGACCCAAGAGATGAAGAACAATTACAGTAAGTAATGTCTTTTATTTACAGTACTACTAACGAACCATCACGAGCTGTGAAAAGATCAATTTCCAAGTGACATGCTTTCTGTTTCCTTTTTACTTTTTAAAAAAAATTAAATGTCATCTTCTAATTTCTCTAAATTTGGATAGTTGAACTATGTTCCTAAAAACTGTTTTAAATGTACCTCCACAGTATACACTACTTTGTATGTTCTCCTGGAACAGGGCAAATTTACTAATATTATAATTGGAGTTGATAACCAGGCTAATTTGAAAATATACTCTCCATGTCCTAAGTTCAAATGCTCATAAGTTAAACAAAATATAAGTGACATTATTCACACTGAAATATGATTTATTGTCTGCTAGGAAAACTCATTAGGAATGCTAATGAGTACTCAGTAAATGGTCACCCAAAACTACTTATTAGTTTGGGGGACGGAGAATTTATTTTTAAAAAATAATTTGATTTTCTTGAAAGACTATTTCTGTGATGTAAAAGTAATCAGTGCTCAAACATGCACTCAGTGACTTGTGCCATTGTGTGCAGTTATAAAATGGAAGGGAGTCAGTGGCAGCCTCATTTGTTCATGACACAATGAGCTTGCACTGGACTGTTTAATTATTTACCAAGGCAGAAGGGAAGAATGGGTTCCTCCTAACGTTTTATTTATGTATATCTTCTATGTCACGGTTCTATGTCAGCTTGAGAGAAAGGGAAATGTGAAGGGAGAAATGAAAGTGAGTTGAAAAAGATGTTAATTCCATAACTTTCAACTAGTAAGCCTCACACTTTCCTCAGGAATCAGTTATTCTTTTCATGTGGTAATATCAGGGTGGGAGTTATCATTTAGCACTTATAATTAACAGCCAACTTCAATAGTATTAAAGTTAATGGGATAAAATATATGCCTCAACATATACATTTCAATTTTAAAATTCCTGAGTGAAAATAAATTTTGTTTGTATTACTAGTACTCGAACAATATTGTTAGCATATGACCTTACAATATTGTGTTGAAGTCCATTGAAAGAGAACGCATGGGGATGAGGCCCAGGACAGTGCCAGGCTTGCCTAGGACATGGTTAAAACTTTCGTTACTTGTTTTAATGAATGGCTTTTAGGCTTCTTAGCTAATAATTTAACTATAATTAATGTAGACTGTTAAGGACATTTAATAGATTGTTAACAGTTATGGTTTATAGTTACTGTTATTAATAAAGATATGTTATTCTTAGGATATTGTTCTGATTATGCTGATGTTTAGTTAAGGAAATAACTATTTGGAAGAAAGTTTTGTGGTTGGTCACTTTTTTGTGAACAACAGAATTTGGCTTACAATCATTTCATTTAAGTTATTCAGATTTATCATAGACAGAGTCCAGGTGGAAATTATAACACATAGATCTAATCCCTGCCTGTGAATGATGCTGGAACAATTTCTTTTTCTAGTTCTCAATTTTTCATCTGTAACGTGTGAGATATGTACAGATGATTTCTAATATATTTTCTAGTCCATAAAGCCTATGTTATTCTAAACCACAGAAATTATGTAACACAAATATGGAAAATCTAAGTATTCATCATTGTCACACATGTTGAATGAGATTCAAATATTATCTCAATGATAAGGATGAACTCTCAGAACAAATTTAAAATTGTAGTAATAAGGTTATCAAACCTAAACACTATAGAATTCTTCTATATGCTGACTAATTTCTCTTGAATGCTTTTTTCAAATAATAAAAAAAGTGAAAAATTAGATGTTAAATTCAGTAAAAGTGAAAAACATGTATAATTATGTAGGATCAAAAAATATCTACAATTGCAATTCATTTACATATGTCAGTTTTATTTGTGTTCAAATTCCATGAAACAGAGGCATTTGTAAATATACACAAAATGCTGAAGTTATTTTGTAGTTTGAAATAAACTTATCATGAATCTTGAGTGACTAAAAAGCCAATTTGGTAAGCCATTTCTCCTCTAATACTATGCTATAGTAAGAAAGAAAGAAAAAAATGAAGGCACTAACCTCAGGATATTAATGGGTCTCAAATGACTGCTTACTTCACTAGTAATAAGCATAGCTCTGCATAAGAATGTAGTTTATAGGTATTGTTAAGATAGTGGATTGGAGTGAGTAGGCACAGTGGAAAATCTGGGTGTATATTTCTGCTTTCAGAAGGTGTTGGGCTGGGGTAGGTGAGTGGAAGGCCTGAAGGAAGAGAGGTAGAATGGTAGGGAGGTGGATATAATAGCTCAAAAATTACTGCCCTGGCCAGGTAGCTCAGTTGGTTAGAGTGTTGTCCTTATACACCAAGGTTACTGGTGTGATCCCCGGTGGGGGCACATACAAGAATCAACCAATCAATGTGTAAATAAATGGGACAGAAAAATTGATGTTTCTCTCTTTCTCTGTTCCTTTCCCTCTCTCTCTCTCTCAAAAAAATCAATCAATAAAAAAAATTCAAAATATTATCTAAGCTACCCTGGCTTGTGACAATCTCATTTTCATCTTATCCTAACTATAGTGTTGTCTTATGAAATATTTTAAATTTATATTAGAATGAAATAGCAGATAAAGCATACCAAGGAACCCAACAGAAATAAGACTTGTATTAGTAGACATATAAGCAAGGCCCAACTATGTAAATGTAGGAACCTATGAGAGGTCAAGGGATCACATTTCTGACTCCTCAGGGGAGAAAAGCTGTTACTGGAAAATTGGTCCTGAGATCTCATGCTATTATTACCCAGGAGGCAAGAAAGCCTCTCCTCTCAAATCATTCTCTTGGGCGGCTTCACAGTTAGCCTACCAATAGGTTTCTAAGTGATAAAACTAGAACCTAACCTGAACTAATAAAAGGGTAATAAAAGCATACAATGTCCCTCAAAAATGAAATACGTATCATGTTCTCTGCAGAAAGAGAGTGTTAATAACATCATAAAGGGACTGGCAATGGATGGTCAATATTTCCACTGCTGTTGTCAGAAAGAGTTTTCCCCTTGGAGACAAGGCCAGAGGGTGAATTCAGATAATTGTTGGACCGGGCAAGCCCTCAGCAGACAGAAACAATCACTCCACACCTGACAGAAATAACACTGCTGTTTAAGCTGGGGATTAGGGTGCCGAGTGAGAGGTGGCAGCAGTGCACTGGGCAACCAACGACCGCCCCTCCAGGCAGATGTGGAACAGAGAGCTCAGTCTCAGGGTGCTTTCCTTGCTTTTGGCTTCCAATTACTAAAACGTTTTGCTGTTCCCAACAATGGTCAATATCAGCCATCCCTTTTAAGGAAAAATTCTTAGTTGTCATAAACCACCAATTCAAAAAAAAAGATTATGCCTTACTTGTTATAGTTAAGCATTCTTAAATTCCATAGCAAGAAAAGGGTTAGCCATTCTGAAAACTGTCCAATAATTTGGCAATATTCTCTTTTGGATTGTTAGACTGTGACGGGATATGGCCTAACAATTGGCAAAAAACAAATAAACACAGTGTTGTTGGATTTGACTTTGGATACAAAATCTTCAGCGACTCAATTGTCAACAATTCTTTGGATAAACTCCTAATCAACAATAATCTCTGCTAGTAGCTACCAAATATACACATCACCTCTAAATATGGTAAACTTGCTTATGCTCTAAACAGTTCTCAGAAAGTTAACTAAAAGAATAATAATTCACATTGTCAAAATAAAAAATAAGAAAACCAGGACAACCCCATCTTTAAAAAACAGATGAGGAACATATCTATGGAGTTGAACCAAAATCCTAGAGTTATTGACAAAACGGAATCCTGTAGAACTGATGACCTGCATTCTCTTAGGTAAATTACCAAGACTTTAAATTACAGAAGATGGGTAACGTTCTGTGGAGCAGTTTGAAAATATTAGCTATTTTTGAAAAATCTAATATTACAGCTTATTTTTCACTCTATAGGCTTCCTCTTTTCTTGGGCTAATGCAAGTGCCTCACACTTATAAAGTGCTAATAATTTATTGCCACAGGTACATTTCTTATTTATTTTGTAAATTCTCATCTGAACTATCACTTTCTTTTTTGATTTAATCTTTATTGTACTTTTTCCATTACCATTTAGTCCCCTTATATGGCCCTCCTCCCGGCAATCACCACACAGTTGTCCATGTCCATGAGTCCTTTTTCCTTTTTGCTCAATCCCTCCACCTGCTAACCTCTGCCCCCAGGTGTCATCCTGTTCTCTATGAGTCTGTCCCCATTTCCCTTGTTAGTTCAGTTTTGAATGATCACTTTCATTTCTATATCAACCCTGAGCACCTGAACATGTATTTTCCCTTGTTACTCAGCTGTATCACAACACTTCAGCCTGTAGTTTTAGAGCAATCAGAGATGCAAGTAAACTGGAGAGAGTGTGAGAAGCCAGGTTTTAGATATAAGGGTTTTTTTCTCTAGATTTTTCTATTTATCAGCCTCAGCTAAATATTGTAACCAGCTGCGAAATTTTTTTAAAAATGCTAACGCCAGGTCCCACCCACAGTGATTCTTAATAAATTGATTTGGTGTGCAGCCTGGGCATCAGGAATTTTAAAAGCTCGCCACATAACCTTGATGTGTCACCAAAGCTGAGAACCACTGGACTACGGGGATCACATTAGATTACCGGGAAAACCACAGCTCAGTTAAATCAGAACCTTAGAAGGTGGGATGGAACAAGGTATTAATGTTGGTTAAAACTCTCTGGGGATTTTACTGGGCATGGAAGGTTGAAATCCACTGATTAATGGGACCAGAGGTTCTAATTCAGCCTGAATCCCCTTAGGTGTTCCAAGTATGTTTTGGAAGCCTTAGAAGGCTCCAGGGTTCACTTGAATCCTATAGGATTTTGAAATGGATTTATCAGGAGTGAATCTCTGAATTATGCATTAAGGAAGTTCTTCCATTTGACCTCTCTGACAAATCTCCATGGTTTTAACATTTGGTGAACTGGTCTGGAAATGCGTGTGGTGACAGCTCTAAAACTGCCGTGTAAGAAGGCTTCGTTGCTGAATGAGTTTCTGCAGAGATAAGAGGTCCTGTGCCACATTCTCACAATGACAGGCAGGTCTGAATCTCTGCGGAAACTTTCAAGTGGTGCTGCAGCAGGCATCAATGTCAGTTACTTGGTGCTTAAATGAGCCACTTATGACCATGAACCCAGATGCCCCCAAATTAAGGTCTCATCTCCTATCGTCACTCTAGAGAGTTCAAAGGAAGTGATTGGAAAAGACAATCTCCAGTCTGGAAAACCCAGGGGGGAAGAAACCATAAGCCTGTAGGGTCTATCCAGGTTAGTGAAAAGCGTATGAAGCTAGACATTTGTTCTCTCTGTAAGTATGTGATTAAGGATCCTAGCTTCCTTCCTCTGTATCAGACAGTTTCGGGTAGCACAATAACTTCTTTTATATCACTATGAAATATAAGACTTCTGTATTTTAATTGCACATATGGCACATAGAAGAAAAATCAGGAATTGTGTATGTCCAAGTAATAAATAGAAAAAATCCTTAAATGTAATAGGTTTCCACGCAAATTCCTCCCTTTTCTAAACCATATTTAATCTTTCATGAAGAAACATTTTTATTAAGGTATGATTGACACACACAAAGTTGTACTTATTCAGTGATATGACTTGATAAATTTGGAAATGAGTATATATCTGTGAAATCATCAGAACAATTTATGCCATAAACATATCCACCACTTCCAAAAGCTTCCTCCTGACCTTTTAATTTATAATAATAATAATACTAATAATTTTTGTGATAAGAACACTTAACATAATATTTAGCCTCTTAATAAATATTGAAGTATACAATACAATATTACAAACTATAGCCACTGCACTGTACAGTAGATCTCTCAGACAAGTTCATCTTGCATAGCTGACACTTGATAACCTTTGACAATACCTTCCTGCTTCCTACTGCCCCAGCCCCTAACAACCACCTCTCTACTCTCTGCTTCTATGAGCTTGACTATGTTAGAATCATCCTGTAAGTGGTATCCTCTGGCATTTGCCATTCTGTGTCTGGCTTATTTCACTTAGCATAATGTCCTCCTAGTTCATATCTAATCTTTCCACATGCAGAATTGGCTGACAAATGAAGATCCTCTGCCTTTTACATGGTTCTGAAAGCCACATTAAAGAGTCACTAAACATTTAACTTGACTGAAATTCATACCTGCATTTGAGATTCTATCTGACTTAGGTGAAGAAACCATACCACGTTCATTAACCAAAAAATATCATTCTAGTTAGGCAGTTTTGAGTGGATTCGTATAGTAGTATATAAAGACAAAGGGATTAGGGTAGGGAAGGAGAGAGAATTATCCAATATATATGTTCAGGTAAAACTTGCCTTTTACACGGACAATACCATTGTTGGAGGGAAAATGGTTGGTGTACATTGGGGAGGACAACTCTAGAGGGTCTCCACCTGCTCCAGTCAACTTCCCTGCAGAAGAATGTAATCACTCCTACTGGAGTGAACGTGAGTAGTTGAGAGAGCCATTAGTGAGTGTCCTGCTAAGAATAAATAGGAAGAAAATAGCTGTATGTGAACAGGAGAGAAAAAAGCAAGAGAGGTAAGGAAGAACTTTATATAAAAATTAAAGGTAAAATTTACATAAAAATTTTCACAAATTTAATAGAAATTAATTTACAGTAAATTTAAATACAAAGGATTCTAATAAAATGTACAATAGCCCTTAAAAATAAGGGCAATGGAATTCAATAGATTGATAAGATAATGGAAGGATTTCTGAGAACAAGACAAGCAAAAACAAAATAGTATACAGTGGGGTTGAAATGATAATAAGAGTATTGCAGATGTTACTCAGGGGACTTGAATCTACAAGTTAAATTTGTGCCTAAAATTGTAATAATCTTGCTCATTTATCAGGACAATTCTGAAACTGACTTTATTTTCATGATGTAAGACCAGAGATGAGCATGTTCAAATATCCTTAAATACCATATTTATCACATGCCATTAAAAGCTATTATAATGCTTTCCACTTATCTGCCTATTTGAACTTTAGGTGTACTTGTAGATAATGTTCAGGAAATGATGTGAGATGAAATTCAGAATCAACTCAGCCTGTAGATTTTTTTCAAGTCAGCGATCCCAAACTTTGTTTCACAGAACACTAGTGCCCCTTGAGATATAATGCAGCACAGTTTCTGTGGCCAACCAGTTGGGAAATATTAAGTTACATAAAGCTGAATAAGTTCTTCATAGCAGGAATTCTCTAACAAACTAACCTATACCAAGCTAATATGAACCGCAAAACTTTAGGATAAAACCGTATATGGTTTTTCAAATTTACTTGACAAGAGAGCACACACAACCTTCATACCCTCCTCACTCTCACCCCTGACTGGGTAAAACATTTAAATTTTATTACATCAGAAACTGAGAGCTATGGGATCTAACTGTTGTGTAGTGAGGAACTAAATCCAAGCTTCCACTCAGTTGTTTGTTCCAGATAAAAAGGCTATGGGATTGACCTGAACCAATATTTTAAGAATGATGTTGAACTAAAGATTTGTGCCAAAGTCAGGAGCCTGATTATGATTTTGGAGCATTAGGGTAATATTAGTGTATGGATATTGGGCTGAAATACAGAGATTTGCCATAGGATTTAAGAGTTTAAAGCTGTTTCTGAGTTCTGAGCAACTTTATGGAGTCATTCTTCTAATCTGAAACGATGCCCAATACCTATTATTTGGGCAACCTAGAAACCAACTAAAAACTAGAAGTGTTTTAGGATTCCAACAGGATTGAAAAATTCTTGTCTTATGTACATAAAAACAATAAACTTTTGTTTTACTTTTCAAAAAAGTAGCTTGAGTAAAAGCTGAAGTTATTTCAACTATATCAATAAAGAACAAGTTTAATTTACTGGCCAAAAATCTATTCAGAAGTTTGAAATTTACCATAACCTGGAGGTAGAATCACAAATTTAATAAATTAATTGCAATATCACTTGAATGGGTCACTTATTTGAGATTTTAAATAGAATTGTCTTTCTAGCCATAAACAGCACGTTTGACTTGCCTTGTGGTTATTTATGTCTGCATTTGGCAATGTCACTAGAATGTCAGTTCTGGAAAGATCAACTAAGATCATGTCTTGCTCTTCGTTCCATCTCCCAATGATAGAAGAAGTAGCACTCAGCCCAGTGCAAGAGCCGAAAGAAGGAAGAAGGCTTGGCACTTACTAAATATATTTCTCCCTTAAGCTTTTACACATCTAAAATTATTTATAAGTGAGAAAAATGATTACTAAATTATCACTAAAGTTTCACGTGGACAAGAATTAAAAGCCTGCCCTGACTGGTGTGGCTGGTGGTTTGGGTGTTCCTTTTGCAGGCTACGAGGTTCTGGTTCAGTTCCTGGTCAGGTTGGGGGCATGCAACAAGCAGCTCCCATACATCAACATTTCTCTCCCTCTCTTTCTCCCTCCCTTCCCCTCTCTCTAAAAATAAGTAAGTAAAATCTTTAAAAAAGAAAAGAATTAAAAGCCTTGCTGAAACAAGTATACCTCTCTTGTCTCTTATTTTCTATCATAAAAGATGCCTTGGCTTCTAAAACCTATTTGACTTAGTGTTTTCTAGGTAGTTTCAAGGCACTAGAAGATGAGTTTTACTGTGAAGGCCAGTGATCTAAGCTGATACAGTTACCACTGGTGATACTAAGGTGACTGGTGGGGTGTGGTGAGGACAAATCCTGGAAATGCTATGGCCCTCCTCAACTCTCATTCTTATTCTCATTTACTGATCCCTTTACATCAAAAACTGTATTCATACATGTATAAAGGACCCATGGACAAAGCCAAAATTGGGTAGGATGGAGGGTGGGAGGTGGGGGTGAGTGGGGCAGGGGAGAGTGGTAGGGGGCAAATGGAGACAACTGTACTTGAACAACAATAAAAAAATAAAGACTTAAAAAACTATATTCAGAAAAACAATAATTCGCAGTTGATATTGGCTTGAGGGATATCTACATTAAAAAAAGACAGAAAAAGTCTTTTAGAGTTAAATGAGCTAAATGGTAAAAAGAAGCAATGGGCTGATAAATTTTGGGTAGGGATCTGCCTAGTTATTGGTAGCACTTAGAAGATTGATCCTGGACTTGGTGCATAATGTTGAAGGGAGAAGACGACATATGAATGAGAGAGAGCTGGAGAGAAGTGGCAAGTTGTTGAATACACAATCAATTTGTTTTAGTGCTGGTAGCCTGACCCTTGGAGAGTCTCTTGGTGTCTAACCATGCCTCTAACTGGACTTCTGGCTGCAGGCCTGGTTAGTCTGGTTAGTACGTAGGCAGTAATCATGGGCAGTTCACCTGCATTCAGTGAAGAGTTTCTCTCTGTTTGCTTGAATAATGAAGATATCATGTAAGACTCTGAAAGGTTGGTGACTTCTTTTTTCAGTCTTTTATTAATTTAATACATAGTCATAGATACTGCCCTATGCCAGACTGATGCCTCAGGAGTAAGTAGTAACTCACAGTCCATGTTTTTAGAGAACTGTTTATGTGAAGGTGGAGGGTGAACTACTGGTCAGAGAAGGAAAGTTTAGAGCACATTGGGGGTTGCCTAACTCAAATAAGGAGGGCAGCATGGAACTCTTTTCTGGAAAAAAATGACCTTAAGAATGATCAGGATGAAAGAGAGAACAAATGTATTACCTTCAGCGGCCATACGCTTTGTAGATGGTTGGTAATAGGAGACTACTGCCAGGCTGGGAAATGGAAAGTGACTTAATGTCTTTCCAGGTGTCAATGTTAAGTCCACTAAGGTCGAACCTTTTTTTTCCTATTACAAATATGATAAAAACATTGGACCTTTCTTAACTTTCAGACTTCTTCTGATTGCCCTATTTACTAAAAATGGCTATTTCCTTTAAAGGGTAACTTTTTTTGAAAGCATAGTTTAAATTGAAATGATACAGTAAATTAGAATAGTATTGCTTTTCTGGATAACTGCATATTTTTCTTTATCATGCCTTTTAAATCTGATCATAGTTGTAATCTGTTTAACTGTTCACAAATACTCACTGTAAAACCTACATTATCCTTATGGAGGAATTTTCCTCCCCCATAATACTTTCCAACAAGTAAGAGAAACAATGGCTTTGAGGCATATGTTTCACATTTAAGAACAAAATTATGGAGGTTACCGGCCACATTCTTTAAGATAAGACAACGTTTACCATCGTTAGAGTTGGATCACCTGTTTCAGCTATGGAACCAGGACACTCAGTAGTCATGGCATGGTTTTACCTCCTCTAAATCATGACAGGCAATGAGCTGAGAAGTTTTCCCACTTAGATAAATCCAATAGATGTTTCTCTGTGTCTGAGAAATTCTGCCCAGCTCTCCTTTTGCACAAATAATGCATTATGAAATAATGTTGGATGTTTAATAGACATATAAAAGTGCAATACACTTTGAAAGGATTCTAGCCTAATTTGGTCTTCAATTTTTCTAACTGGCTTCAAGTTGCTTAGATATTGAGTAATAGTTCCCAAAGAAGGCTAGTATAAATCTATGTATCATGGTGTTAAGTTGTACTTGAACCCAAAATTTATTTTAAAGTATTATTTGGTAGTTTATTAGGTATTCACATTAATATTACTATTAAAATTACTGCAGTGTGTAGAACTAAATTTTGTTTTTGTCATAAAACTTCTAATTTAGTTTATGTAAAATTGCACAATGTACAACTGGGAACATTTATATTGAGTGACTGACTGAACAGAAGTAGATAACTAAATAGATGTTAATTCTTTAAAAATACATATGCCTACATTGAAACTGGTGCAATTGGATACTTCATTACATTCTAACTATTTCTCAAAATACCTCTTTGCTGTAAGCCTGCAATCACCATTGCTCCACTTCATAGAAGGAAAGAAAAGACCCTCAGGAGACTGGCCAACCTGCTAAGTTTGCTAGTGTACAAGTTCTAGTTTTAAAATTACACAGAGGCCTGTTCTGCTTCTTATTTAGGCATTATAAATTTTATTTAAGAAAGACTGGTGTTAAAAATTAGCTGATGATTGAAATAATCATATCAAAAAAGTCTGTGTAAAATGATTGACTGTTTTCTGGAAATATATGAGTGGTTAGTTAACTTAAAAAAGTAGACACTGAATAGTAGGCCTGATGAAATCACTGTGTGATTAACATGGTTATGTACTAAAGAGTAAGAAGTTCATATTCAGAATGCTGCTTTACACCTCCCAGTTTTCTTAGAGCCAACACAAGTTACTAAGAAATTTTGAAGGGGAAGAAGTGAGGCATTTTTAAGTAATACTTTCCCCCACAACAAAAAGGCCATTAATATTATTTTAAGATAATAAGAACAATTACTTAAAGAGGTAAACATCTTGAACGATTACTATGTGTCTGGCACTGTGAACACTTTACATATATTATATGTATTTACATATATTATGTAAAACTTATAATTTTCACAGAGCACTAAGGTTGCAGAGTTATCCTCGTTTTGCAGATGGGGCAACTTTGGCTCATAGAATTAAGTAACTTGCTCTAGGTTCCATAGCTAGTAACTGTCGGAGTTGGGATGTGACTCCAAGAGGGTTTAACTCCAAAGCACAGTTTTAGTTATCACTACATGCCACTGGTATTATTAAAATATCACACGTTAATTTGCACCATGCAGTGGGATAAATTGCATGTGAAGAACTATAAACAGCTGAAATTTTCTTCTCTGTAATAAGACCTAGTGAGTACTTGGCATTATCTTCTTAGCATTAAATAAAAAACGTTACTCCAACTTTCCTTGTACACAACATCTCCATCTGTCTCCCTTTGAGTTGGCATAGAAACTTTCAGTTTATTTTGCTTACAAATTGCTAAAGATGCTGCAAAATTTAATTTGGTTGTATTTTAAACACATTTCTGATATTTATTAAAATATTTATACTTTTGTTCATTAGTAAGTGTCCTCAATTATTATAGGATATATACATATATACAATTAAATTTTAGAGAATAAATAAGTTAATTTTAGGAGTATAGCCAAATAGTTTCCCTCTCCAAGGGCCACTAAATCCAAATAGAACAAACACAAAAACAAATAAGAGAGACAGAAGAGAGTTTGTTCTAACGGGCACTTCTGAAAGATAGGTTGAAAAAAAGCAGTATACTGGCAAACTCGTTCTTTCTTTTGTCCATGATTATTATGTTCTCAATTTATTTCTAATCTTCTTAGGACTTAGCCAAATTTTAAAAAGTGGCAAAAGAAAGGGAATAAAAATGATGAGTTAGTGCAAAGACAGAATATCTGGGTAAATCATACATCTCTGTTTCTCAGTTTTTTTTCACAGAACTAGACATATGCATTTGTGACCTGACTGGCCTTAGTTTCTTTCAATATCTTAAAAACATCTTAGAATGTTTGTATTCTGAAAGTTGCAGTGGCTCTTTCCAGAAATTAGAATATTATTTATTGTAATACTGATTGAGCACATGTTTGCTATGTACTGTGAATATGTTGATAAATATGGTTAAGACACATTATTTGGAAAATTTCAGCCTCTTGGAAGGCCAACACCAAAGACTCAACTTTAATGGAAGGATAAGCTCAGGAAGTTAGGGGACCATAGTGAAGGACTGATCACAGAACCAGTGAGAGACTGAGCAAGAATCTTCAAGGAAATTATATTTGGACTACATGAGAGCTAGTGGGAGTGAGCCTGGCCAGCTAGAAGGGTTTAGGGAATGGGGCACATAGTAAGAATTGAGGACACTTTCTCCTGGAGTATTCTGGATAACCTGAGTTGTGTGTTGGTAGGTACATATGGTGTTTAGTATTTCAGGATTATCAAGTTCAAGGTAGGAATTAGGGAGAGATGAGCCTGCAGTAAAATCTCATTTCTGGGAAAGTTGTTTTCCATTTTATGGAACCTGCACTTTATCCCACAGGTAATAAGAAGCTATTGAAGAAGAATGCAGAAGCAATAACTGAACAAAAACAGTTATTTATATTATTCACAAAATGACTTGATGGTTTATATCTTCTAATAACCCAAACATTTAATTTATTAAAAGTTTAACTCTTTTTCTTACCAAAGTTTCTTATCAGAACTACCTAAAAGTAGTAAAATTAGCTCACATTAATTAATATCCATTACTTTGCTCTATTCATTCTTTGTATGGGGGTTTATGAATGGTCTGAATTAGAGAAGAGAAAAGGCAGAAAAAGTAGGCATAAACAATTCATGTATGATTTATCAGTCTTAGTTTATCATACCAGTTGTGCTTTTAGTATAAATATTAATATATATTATTTATCCCTTAGGACTAGACTGCACTGACTAGAAAGTGAGAAGTAACATGGGGACATGGAAATGATACTGTATTTAGTATTAGGAGACCTGAGTTTTAATGCTTTTTTTTTTTGAACATTTAACTGAATGACCTTGGGCAGGTACTTAACTATTCTGGGCCTCATTTAAAAAATAAAAGAAAAGAAAAGAAGTTAGAGCAGATTGCTTCAATAGATTTCAATTGTAAAATGTTACCAATAGTACTAAGTAGCCGAGAGAGAGAGAGAGAGAGAGAGAGAGAGAGAGAGAGAGAGAATGAATATGTGTATTAACTATCTATTGGTGCATAACAAATTACCCCAAATTTAGCAGCTTAAAACAACATATACTATCTCAGAGTGTCCGTGGGTCAGGAATCTGGGAGCAGCAGAGCTGAGTGGTTTTAGCTCAGGATCTCTCATAAGGTTTTAGTCGAGTTGTTAGCCAGGGCTGCAGTCTTTTTTTTAAAAAAAGATTTTATTTATTTATTTTTACAGAGAGGGAAAGGGAAGGAGAAAAAGGGGGAGAAAAACATTGATGTGTAAGAGAAACACTGGTTGGCTAACGGGTGAGCTTCCGCTTTGTGGGACAACACCCAGCCAACGGAGCCACATCAGCCAGGGCCAGGGCTGCAGTCTTCATAAGACTTGACTGAGGCTGAAGGACCTACTTCCAGCCTCTCTCACGTGGCAGTGGGCAGGCCTCAGTTCCTAGCAGGCTGGTGGCCAGAGACTTCCTCTTTACCATGCAGGGCTCTCCATAGGCTTCCTTGGTGTCCTCAGGACATGATAAGTGGCCTCCCCCAGACTGAGCATGAGAGAGAGGAGGAGAGAGGGAGCAAGGTGAAAGCTGCAGGATAACACACCATCACTTCTGCCTTATTTTACTGGTCACACACACCAACCCTAGTAAAATGTGGGAGGGAACTTCACTAGGGTGTGTATGCTAAGTGGCGGGGGTCATTAGAGGCCTAACCAAATGCTGGCTACCGCACATGGTTTCTGCATCTGAAGAATGCCTAGTCAAGTTGGGAATTAAACTATACACAAATATTAAGTTAAAGCAACAATAGAGGAAGAGCAGAGCAACAAGTTTGTGAAATTAGCCTGAGGAGTAGAGAGCTTTCTTTACAGAAGCTGCAAATTTGTCTTAAGTTCTCCTTAGGAAGCATGTTACTCTCTTCTGTTACTGTAAACTTAGAGAGGAAGACTTCTAGTGTGTGTTAATAACCCACTTTGTAGCACTGAGAAAGCAACTAGACTGTTTGCTTGAAAGCACACTATTGGTTGTATGAGACAAAGCCAACTGCGTTCGGGAGACAGAGGGCTGGACCCTTGAGATCTAGTCCAGCTTGACATGCAGTTTGCACTTGGCCCTCAGGAAACTTGGTAAGGAAAAATTGTACACAAAATATTGGGAAGTGGATTCAAAGCCCTCATTAGATTTTCAAAAGTACTTGTGTTTCCAAATATATGTATGAAGCACTGATCTAGCCATCATGCTCATCTTACTTATGAAAGGACCCGAGACACAAGAAGTAAGATAACTTTTCAAAATGTCATGAATTAGTGTCAGTGTTTGTTGGGACTGGAATTGAAGTTTTCTGGTTTTTAGTTCAGAATTGTTTTAGTTATATCCACTGTATATGCAAAATACATCGTTACTGTGGTTTGTAAAAGCAAAAGCTTAGCTGATTTTTCTCTATTTACACACTCTATTACTAGGATCATTTTCCATTTTGCCCCCATCCAGGAGTTAAAAGTAGGTATGTTTTTTAGAAGTAAAAGAGTCATCATAGAGGAAAAGATATTGCTACAAAGTGTTTATAATGTGAAAACCCAGTGTTTATACATTAGGGAAAAGAAACCAGCAAATAGATGATCATTGGTCATCTATACTATACACTCAAATACTGATCCACATATTCATTCACTCATTTGACAAATATTTTTAAGCACTTCATACATGCCAGGAACTGTGCTAGTAGTTGGGGATGCAACACAGTAGGGCTCAGGACAGAAACTATTTCTGCCCTCACAGTATCTAGCGCTCCTTCCCTATCTGCTATTTTGAGTTTCTTTTTCTTAACAAACCTGTGGAGTGGTGCGGGCAGCACGTAACTGGTGGCTGCAAAGAACTGAGATACAGGTGTCAGGTAGAAGCCCAAAGGGGGTACCATTTGAAAAAGAAGAAAAACAAATGGTGGTGTATTTGAACTGCTTGGTATAAATAGCAAAAAATTGTAACTGAGTTTTTTTTCTGTTGAATGCGTAAGTAACTATGCTAGTGGGTTAAACAATTATAAAGGACAATGAATAAGGTAATTAATGAGTAACTACTCTATGCAAAGCATTAAACTAATAGCTGAGGTGGGGGCTGAGGGTAAAGAAAGGGGGGGGTGGTGAGAAAGAAGTTGGAGAAGAGTTGATATAATAAATGTAAAGAACAGCAACATTTTAAACTCCTGGTCCTAAAATCCACGGGAATATAAAAGTGTCATGTACAATAGATTCCCCCATCTAATCTTACATAAATTAATGAATTTTTCACTTACTGGAATAAAGATACTATTTTTAATTTTCTTATACCATAGAACTATAGTATATTTCTAAACACCAGTGTTTTGTTTAATTTATCTTTTTTACTATTTAAAAAATAAAGATGCATATTCCAGCTACGATTAGACTGACAATTTCACTGGACAAGACTTCTTAAAAATGGGAACACTTTTAAAGTTAAGAGCTGCTAATCATGGAAAACGTTAACTAAATGTCACATGCAGTTAAAAGACAACTTGATCTAGTTTATCAGGATTAAAATTAAAAATGCAGTTGCATTCCAAGGTGATACATATATTCACTCAAATTAGTGTTTTGGTTTTCTTATGTTCATTGCAGCATCATTTACAAAAGCCAATATCTGGAAATAGCCCAAGTGCCCATCAGGAGATGTGTGGATAAAAAAGCTGTAGTACAATGTAATACTACTTGGCCATAAAAAGGGAAATCTTACCATTTGAGATAGTGTGGATGGATCTGGAGATTATTATGCTAAGTGAAATAAGCCAGTCAGAAAAAAGACAAGTGCCATATGAACAAAATAAACTGAGGAACAAAACAGAAACAGAGGCATGGATACATAGAAGAGACTGACAGCTGTCAGAGGGAGGGGGAGTTGGGGGGCTGTATAAAAGAAGGTGAAGGGATTAGCAAAAATATATATAAATATAATACACAGACACAGACAACAGTGTGGTGATAGCCAGAGGGATTGGGGTAGGGGTAGGTGAAGATGGGCAAAAGGGGAATAAATCGGGACATGAAGAGACTTTGTTTTGGGTGATGGGTGCACGATGCAGTGTGCAGATGGTGTTTTGTTGAACTGGACACTTGAAACCTGTATGAGTTTGTGAACCAATGTCACCCCAATAAATTCAATAAAAATGCACAAGGTAACACTGTATAAATAAAGGCTATGAAGATAAATAAGATACTTTTGCCTTTAATGTACTTCTATAGGAAATAATTTTGTAAGTTCTGAAAGTTATGAATAAGTTTCATATGGATAAAGGAGAGATCAGGAGAATGAAAGCAAAAGAAGTGAAGGGGACAGAGTAGAAAGTTCCCTGGAAAAAGTGCATTTGCACAAAAGGAGATTCATTGGAGGATTTTGATAGAGGGTGGAGAGCTTTCCAAGCAGAGAATGAAGTGTGCAAAAAGGTATGGACACGGTAGGGCAATTGTGAAGAACAGTGAGTCCTGCCCTGGCTGGTGGTGCAAGGAGGGTGTTACATGGAGCTGGTGGACAAACAACATGCTTCACAATGTATTTTAACTTCATAAAGTGAGAAGAGAAGAAAGGAGAGCAAAAAGGGGTGAAATAGGGGAGACAGAGGAAGAATGTAAGGAATAGAGAAAGATACAAACAGGGGAAGAAGTAGAGAGACTGAACACTGAAGAGAGAGAAAAGGAATACACAGATACATCAAGAAAGCAGGAGAGAGGAAAGGCAGAGCTGCTGTGGCAGTTATGAAGTCCACAGAGATTCTGACAGGTATAACCAGAGGAACCATCAGAGTAAGGGAGTGTGTGGGATTCATCTTCTTGAATAAGTGAATTGTGATTTGACTAATAAATTCTACCTTAATCACAAAATGAAAAATCATGCTGAAGGTCAGATGTGCAGGCCTGTGGTTTCCTACTCTGATATAAGGCTTTCACAAATGCATTCCTGTAATAATTCATGGGGACAACCCACTGTGCGCATGGTAAGTAATTGTAAATTATCTCGCACTGTACTGTTATTTCTTTTGACAAATGTAAGAACTCGAGAATATTAACTGAGAAGTTCCTTTTGTACATAGTTGGCAAAATGCTACCTAATTACTGTGAGCTTTGCTTAGAGAGTAAATACATTCCAAGTTTCTGTAAAGTTAAGAAGCCAAGATCAAAAGGTAGGTTTTTAGATATCCAGAGGTGCACTAAAAACCAAAAAAGCAACCTATTGAATGGGAGAATATATTTGCAAAGGATATACCTTACAAGGGATTATTAGTAATATATACTTTATTGCTAAAGTATATAAAGAACTCATACAGCTCAACATCAAAAACACAATTTGTTCAAAAAATGGGCAGAGCACATGAATAGACATTTCTTCAAAGAGGACATACAGATGGCCAAATGACATGAAAAAAAATGCTCAATGTCACTAATCATCAGAGAAATGCAAATTAAAACTACAATGAGATATCACCTCACTCTGGTCAGAATGGCTATCATCAATAAATCAACAAGCAGCAAGTGTTGGCAAGGCTGTGGATAAAAGGGAACCCTTGTGTATTGTTGGTGGGATTGTAACTTGGTGCACCTCCAAAACAATATGGAGATTCCTCAAAAAATTAAAAATAGAACAACCATGTGACCCAGGAATTCCACTTCTGGGTATTTATCTGAAGAAATCCAAAACACTAACTAGAAAAGATATATGCACCCCTATGTTCATTGCAGCATGATATACAATAGCCAAGATATGGAAGCACCCTGTGTCATCTACAGACAATGGATAAAGAAGTGGTACATACATACAGTGGAACATTACTCAGCTATAAAAGAATGAAATCTTGCCATTTGCGACAGCATGGATGAACCTAGAGGGTATTACACTAAGTGAAATTAGTCAGACAGAGAAAGATAAATACCATGATTTCACTTAAATGTGAAATCTGAAAAAGAAAAGAAATGATGAAGAAAATGGAAACAAATTTATAGGTACAAAGAAACCATTGATGGCACCAGATGGGAGGGGATTGGGGGGATGGGTGAAAAAGGTGAAAGAAATTAAGAAGCACAAATTTCCAGTTGCAAAATAGTCATGGAGATGTAAGGCACAGCATAGGGAATATAGTCAATAATACTGTATTAACTATGTATATTGCCAGGTGGGTACTAGACTTACTGGAGTGAAAACTTCATAAGGTACATAAATGTCTAATCATTGTTTTGTACACATAAAACTAATATAATATTATATGTTAACTGTAATTGAAAAATAAATTTTAAAAAAAGGTCAACATGACCATATGGGAGGTAGCAAAGAAGTAATATGCTAAAACAAGAAGAGTTCAATCTTTGGTTTTGGGGATTCACATTCCAAATATTTTGAAATATAATTTTATCCATTATAGCAATTAGTACTTATAAGTAATAGAGAAATTTCATGAGATAATCTATGATTAAGATCCAATGAATAAAGCCCAACTTCTCAAAAACTCATATCCTCCTGTATTTTTGAATTTGAACTCTGTTTGTGACATTTGTCTGCAGAAAGAGTTAATCACTTAAAATTTTTTTCTTCTTCCTTTTTGAATGTATTTTATTGATTATGCTATTAGTTTTCCCATTACCCCCCCTTCATTCCCCTCCACCCTGAACACCCTCTCTCCCATCCACATCCACCCCCTTTAGTTCATGTCCATCTGTCATAAGTTCTTTAGCTTCTACATTTCCCATACTATTCTTGTCTTCCCCCTATTTTCTATATACCTTCATTGCTACTTATTCTTCACACCTTTCCCCCCTCTCTCCTCCTCCCACTCCCCTGTTGCTAACCCTCCATGTTAACAGGAAGAACAACAGGTGGAAAAGATATTTGAACAAATAATAAAGGAGAACTTCCCCAATCTGGCAAAGGAAATAGACTTTCAGGAAGTCCAGGAAGCTCGGAGAGTCCCAAAGAAGTTGGACCCAAGGAGGAACACACCAAGGCACATCAGAATTACATTAGCCAAGGTAAAAATGAAGGAGAGAATCCTAGAAGCAGCAAGAGATAAGGGGACAGTCACCTACAAAGGAGTTCCCAACAGACTGTCAGCTGATTCCTCAAAAGAGACCTTACAGGCAAGAAGGGGCTGGAAAGAAGTATTCCAAGTCATGAAAGACAAGGACCTACATCCCAGATTGCTCTATCTAGCAAAGCTTTCATTTAGGATGGAAGGACTGATAAAGTGCTTCTCAGATAAGGTCACGTTAAAGGAGTTCATCATCACCAAGCTCTTATTTTATGAAATGTTAAAGGGACTTATCTAAGAAAAAGAAGATAAAAAACATGTACAGTAAAATGATAGCAAACTCACAATTATTAATGACTGCACCTAAAACAAAAACAAGAAGAAACTAAGCAAACAACTAGAACAAGAACAGAACCGCTTAAAAATTTTTTTAATTGTAGTAAAAGCACCCAATCATATCCAATTTTACATATATAAAATACGTGCAGTTACAGCCTCTTTGTAGTATTAAAACAAGAAAAAAAGGAAATGTGTTAAATATGCAAGTGAAAGAAATACCTACTGTTAAATAAACCCCCTGCTCCCCCCAGTCATAATTCATAAGTAAAATACTGACCAGTAGGAAAAACTACCCAAGTTTAGAGAACAAGTTGAAACAAATTACATCTGTTTTCCTGGAGTGCATACAACCAAAATATATGATATTATACTATGGAAGAGAATTCTCGTCAGATATTCAAGTTTCTAGATTTTGTTATGTTAACATTACCATCAAAAATATTTTTCTCATCTTATAAACTGGAAGGTATATAAAAATGCTTACAGAATTAAAACAAAGGCAACAGTGAGTTGGCCCAATCTGGCTCAGTTTCACAGCCTGCTGAGGAGAACGAGTGGCCTCATGGTCATCTTCAAGGTTAGATCGGTGTCTCAGTCACCTAATTGTCTTTGATGACCTAGTAAGGTTAGTCCTGCATGTATTGAAGATATGTTTACAGTAAGCTTTGCATTTAATGTAATCTTTCCTGACTGCTATCTTTGTTTTGTACTTGGGGCAACAAATTCTTCATATTTACTACTCAATATATAAACCAGTACTAAGAAAAGTGCTGTAATTTCTACCTCTGGCTTAAATTCTGGCCAGTTCTTTAAAATACACTGGCCATTGGACATTACTGATGTATTTACACAGAAATATTGTAGCCAAATTTATATATTACTTTGAAATTAGTATGTTAAAAGCAGGATTTAGTATATGGTGCATTAGCTTTTTGTATGTGATCTATATACAAGTTAATGGAACATACATGTTTTTTAAAGTTTTTATTCATTTTTAGAGGGAGGGGAAGGGAGGGAATAAGAGAGGGAGAGAATGCCTTTTGGTTGCCTCTTGGAGGCAGTCCGACTGGGAACTGGGCCCACAACCCAGAATGTGTTCTGACAAGGAATCAAACTGTCACCCTTTCTGTTCACAAACCGGTGCTCAATCCACTGAGCCACACCAGCCAGGGCAGAATATACACACATTTTTACTTGTAAGTAAGTAAATCTTGGAAGCAAATGCAAAGTTTATTTGAAAAATAAATGGACATCATCAGTGGTATATTTGCTCGGGGTATAGTTTTGGTAATGGTGATATGTTTACATGAATTGATAGATTTTCAAACCATCACATTCATTTTTGAGGGAGCTGTTTTAGATAGACTTGCAGTCTGCCCATGAAAAATTGTTGGTACATAAGAAAATTTTTATGTGGAATGACTTTGTCCTCATTATTATTGCCTCAAAACCAATACATCTCACTTATCACCAACATCATGGAGGAAACATAACATCAAAGATTCAAAGAACTAGAATAAACTGAATAGACAGCTGGTTTGCCTTTTGCTTTTTATACAGATTAATATCTAAGGCAAAGGTAGAAGCCTCAAGGTCTTGTACTTTAGGGATCTAGTTTTTGTCTTTGCAACCAGAGAAGACTTCCCCACTCACATGCTACTCCAGCTACCCTATCGATTTGAATGCTTTTAATTATTTTAATGCTGAACAGCAGATAAAGAACGGTAACCAGTAACTAACAAACTATGCAATGTTCAAAGAGAAGAAATACGAAGCAACTCATTATGCTCCTGCTCATAGCTACAGGGCTGTACGCCAGATGAGTGCAGATTATCTCAGGCGCTCTCATAAATTGCTGAACCTTTTTCTTTTCAGCCTTCTCCCCGGCACCTCGCTGTTGCTGCTCGCACAACTCTTGTGCCCCTCCCTACATCTCCCTTCTCCTCTTCCTTCCGACTCCCATTTCCTCCCTCTTCTTTCTTTCCTCTCTCCTTTCTTCATGTCCAACCCTTTTAGCAAATTTTCTCCATTTCTTTGTTTTACCTAGATGCAACAGAGAACTGAAGTACATACCAAATGTCCATTATGGTAATTAAGTAAATTTTCTGTACTTGGAATTTAAACAATTAAACTATTTTACCACTTTAAAAAAACCTACTTATAATTATAACTTTATTAGAATGAGTAGGAAAAATGATTAAAAATAGATTATAACAGTGTTATGTTCAAATGATTTTTATCCTTTTAGTGTTGCAAATATTCTTTGATGATCACATACTAGTTTTTGATGAACATGAACATATATGTATATATTTATATGTATACATATAATTATAATAAACTATGTTGCTTTTTATTCATATAGCTCTCATTTTCCTCTTTTAGTCACACTGTGATAGGACAAGAAGGACCCTCCCAACCCCCAGCAGTCTCAGAAGTCCAAGACATGTAACTATCAAACCTTTTCTTGAAGCTGTCCAAGAATGGAACCACTTGTAATCCATTCCCATATTACATCACACTAACAGTTGGAACACTTTCTCATATTTAGGGAAATTACTCCTGCTTTAATTAAAGCTCTTTTCATCATGTTTCTCTTTTTTCTGCACATGAATAATCGATTGACATGGCTAATAAAATACGTCCATGTACCTAGAGAAATAATACATCTCTTTTCAGTCCACACTCATCTCCTGATGATTGCATCTAATCTCATGGCTAACAACCACGAAATTTATGTCTCCAGGCTCAATTTCGCCCTTAAACCCCAGACTCATAAATTCATTTCTACCTGTATGGCCCTTAGGCATCTTAAGCTTAACATGCCCAAAACAGAAGTCAGAATTTTTCTCTCAAAGCTCCTTGAAAATGGTAATGATAATACCAGTCTTCCAGTTAATTGGAACTCAAACTGTGGAATCATCCTTGACTCATCTCTTTCTTTCATATTCTACATTCAGTTTGTTAAGAAATCATATTGTAACCTCTTTACAGTACATCCCCACCATCTCCACTGCTGCCACCTTAGTCCAAGTACTATCATCTGTTGCCCGGATCACTGCAATAGTCTTCCACCTGGTCTCTCTGCTTCCACCCTTGCAATCCATAGTCTGTTTGTAATACAGAATTAGAGTGAGTCTTTCAAAATATAAATCAGATCATGTCACTTCCTACTCAGGCCTCTCCAATGCCTTCCCAATTTACTCAGAATAAAATCTGAAAATTTTACAATGACCTGCAAAGCCACAGAAGATCTGCACCCCTCACCACCAACTCTCAACACCACTATCTCCCTTCTCATGCTGCTCCAATCACACTGGCCTCCTTGCTGCTTCCAGGAGAAGGTCAGACAAACTCTTGCACCATTTGTACTCTCTGTTTCTCAGCCTAAAATATATACTTTCTTAGATACCTGGGTGACTTACTTCCTCACTTATTTCTAGTCTTTACTGAAATCTCATCTTTTCACTGATATCTTCCTTATCCATTCTCCCCAATACACATACTTCCTATTGTGTCTCTTTCTATTTCCCCTTAGCATTTATCACTCTTTAACATATTATATATTATTTTTATTTATCTTATATATAAACTATACCCACAAATAGAAGAAGGTGTTTTCTTCATTGTTATATGCCCAGGACCTAGAATGGTGCCTGGAGCATGTAGTAGATACTCAATAAATATTTGTTGAGGGAATGAATGGATGAATTCCATAAATATTTATATTGACTGCTTGTGGTCAGGCACTGGGCAAAATGCTAGGGATAATAAAGAGAACAAAGAAAAGGTTAAACCTCTTTGTTTAGGGGAGAAAAATAACAAAATAAGTATAAATGCAGATGTTTACTAAGAGGGAATTTGAATGCAAGGAAAGATTTATGAATAGAAGAGCTTAAAAATGGCTCCATGTTGAGTTCAGTTTTAAATGTTGTGGTTAGGCATGTGCATGTGCCTGAATTCAGGAACGTTACATGCTTTAGAAGATCAATATGCCTTTAAGACCTTATCTTTGCACATGAAATCACTGTGATCTCTAATATCAGAATCATTCTGTCTTATAAGAGTTCTTGAATAACCTACTCTTAATTATTCTGGAGACATTACAATGTTTTTTTTAAATGTTCCCCTATTTTTCCTTTTAGAAAAATCTCTAGAATAAAAAGATAGTAATAAAAAGAGGTTTTAAAATATTTCTTTTTAGATTTTTAAAATTTATTTTTAGAGAGAGGGGAAAGGAGGGAGAAAAAGAGGGAGAGAAACATCAATGTGTGGTTGCTTCTCTCGTGCCCCCAACTGGGGACCTGGCCTGCAACCCAGGCATGTGCCCTGACTGAGAATCCGACTGGCGACCCTTTGGTTCGCAGGCTGGCACTCAGCCCACTGAGTCAAACCAGTCTGGGCAAGGTTTTTAAATATTAAAATAGGGCTAGGGGTTTAAGATCTAAAATTTTATAAAACATTCTAATTTGCATTCTCATCTAGATTGTCAAGAATACAACAGTCAAAGAAACTGTAGTACTTTTTCTATAACTGCATATTCTTGGCAGGATGACATAAATATATAATAAATAATGATTGAATGGCTGGATAACCAAATGGATAAAAAACACATTTACTTCTAATAACAGTAATAATAATATGCGATAACATTTATAGGGCCTTTATTTAAATTTTTAAATTTTTGTTATTCTAATACAGTTGTGCCAGTTTTTCCCACTTTGCTGTCCTCTGCCCAGCCCACACCCTGCTCTCACAGTCAATTTCCACACTGTTGTCCATGTCCGTGGGTCATTCATACTTGATCTTTGACTGATCCTTTCCCCTTCTTTCCACCATTACCCCTTCCCCTCTCTGGTCACTGTCAGTCTTGTCCATGTTTCCATGCCTCTGGTTCTATTTTGCAAATTAGTTTATTTTGTTTATTAGATTCCTCTTATAGGTGAAGTCATATGGTATTATTCTTTCACTGACTTGTTTATTTCACTTAGCGTAATGTTCTCCAACCCCATCCATGCCGTTGCAAAAGGTAGGAATTCATTCTTTCTGCTGTGTAGCATTCCATTGTGTAAAGGTACTACAGTTTTGGGGTTTTTTTGATCCACTCATTTACTGATGGGCACTTGGACTGTTTTCAACACTTGGACATTGTAAATAGTGCTGCTAAGAACATAGGGGTGCATACATTCTTTTGAATTGGTGATTCGAGATCCTTAGGTTATATTCTCAGCAGTGGGATTGCTGGATTGAAAGGCAGTTTCATTTTTAGTTTTTTGAGTAAATTCCATACTTTTTTCTGCAATGGCTGCACCAGTCTGCATTCCCACCAACAGTGCACTAGGGTTCACTTTTCTCTACAGCCTCGCCAACACCTTTTTGTTGATGATGGCCATTCTGACTGGTGTGATGTGGTATCTCATTGTAGTTTTAATTTGCATCTCTCTGATTGCTAGTAATGTTGAGCATCTTTTCATATGTCTATGGGCCCTCTCTGTATGTCCTCCTTGGAGAAGTGTCTATTCAGATCCTTTGTCCATTTTTAAATTGAATTGTTTGTCTTCCTGGAATTGAGTCGGATGAGTTCTTTATATATTTTGGAGATTAAACCCCTATCTGATGTATCATTGGCAAATATGTTCTCCCGTGCAGTTAGTTCCCTTTTCATTTGGATGACGGTTTCTTTAGCTGTGCAGAAACTTATAAATTTGATGTCATCCCATTTTTTAATTTTTTTCTTTATTTCCCTTGCCCCAGGAGATATGTCAGCAAAAATATTGCTGAATAATTTTGCCATTTTAATTATGATGTGTCTTGAAGTGGGCCTCTTCGGGTTCCTCTTGATTGGGACTCTCTGTGTTTCCTGGATTTGTGTGACTTTTTCTCTCATCAAATTAGGGAAGTTTTCCATCATTACTTTTTCAAACAGGTTTTCTCTCCCTTGCTCTTCTTCTCCTTCTGGTATCCCTATTATATGGATATTATTACATTTCATGTTGTCCGACATTTCCCTTAATCCCTCTTCATTCTTTCTGAGCCTCTTTTCCTGTTCTTGCTCTTTTTGGGTGTTTTTTTCTACCTTGTCCTCCAGCTCACTGATCCGATCTTCTGTTTCATTGAGCCTGCTTTTCATTCCTTCTACTGTGTTATTCAGTTCAGAAATTGTATTCTTCATTTCCTCTTGGCCCTTGTTGATAGTTTTTATTTCTATTTTCATGTTGATATAGTTTGCAGTGAGTTCATCAGTAAATGAATGGATCAAAAAACTATGGTACATTTACACAGTGGAATTCTATGCAGAAAGAAAGAAGGGGCTCTTACCCTTTGCAACAGCATGGATGCAACTTGAAAGCATTATGCTAAGTGAAATAAGCCAAGCAGTGAAAGACAAATAGCATATGATCTCACCTTTAACAGGAATCTAATCAATAAAACAAACAAACAAACAAAATATAACCAAAAACACTGAAATTAAGAACAGGCTGACAGTGACCAGAGGGGAGAGAATTTCAGGGGAAAAGGTGAAGGGTTTGCAGGAACAAGTATAAAGGACACATGGACAAAAACAAGGGTGGGTTGGAAATGGGCGGGAGGTGGGGAGGGCTGGGTGGGTGGGCTGGGTTGGGGGTAAAAGGCAGAAAACTGTACTTGAACAACAATAAAAATAAAAATAAAAATAAATATTGCTGAGTGGGATATCTGAAATTTTAGTGCCTATGTCTTCCTCTAGAACTTTTATGGTGTCACAACTTATATTTATGTCTTTTATTCATTTTGAGTTTATTCTGGTGAATGGGGTAAGTTGGTGGTCTAGTTTCTTTCTTTCTTTTTTTTTTGCATGTACGAGTCCAGTTCTCCCAACACCTTTCTCTCAACAAATTTATTGAAGAGGCTATTTTTACTCCATTTTATGCTCCTGCCCTCTTTGTCAAATATTATTTGACCATAGAGACATGGGCTTATTTCTGGGCTCTCTATTCTGTGTCTGTTCTTATGCCAGTTCCAGACAGTTTTGATTACAGTGGTCTTGTAGTATGTATAGTTTTATAGCAGGTATTGTGATCCTTCCTACTTTGTTCTTTTTTCTCAAGATTGCTGAAGTTACTGTGGGGTCTTTTTTGGTTCCATATAAATTTTTGAAATATTTGTTCTATATCTGTGAAATATGTCATTGGTATTTTAATATGGATTGTGTTGAATCTATAGATTGCTGTGGGTAGTATGGACATTTTAACAATGTTAATTCTTCCCATCTATGAATACAGCATGTGCTTCCATTTATTTGTATCTTCCTCAGTTTCATTCTTCAGTGTTCTGTAGTTTTCCAAGTACAGGCCTTTTACTCCCTTGGTTAAATTTATTCCTAGGTACTTTATTTTTCTTGTTGACAAATGGTAAATGGTATTTTTCCTTAGTTTCTCTTTCTGACATTTCATTGTTGGTGTGCAAAATGTCTTTGATTTCTAAATATTGACTTTGTATCCCACAATTTTGCCATATTCATTTATTAGGTTGTGCAGTTTTTTGGTGGAGACTATGGGGTCTTCTAATATTTATAGAGCCTTCACTGGAAAAAAATCATATTTATTGATTGAGATGAAAAAGAGAGAGACAGACAGACAGAGAAACATCAATTTGTTGCTCCACTTATTTAATCATTCATTGGTTGATTTTTGTATGTGCCCTGACTGGGAATCAAACCTACAATATTGGCATATCAGGACGATGCTCTAACCAACTGAGCTACCTGTCCAGGGCTATAGAGCCTTTATAATTTTCTAAGGGTTCTGCTTCACAGGTATGATTATTAATTTAATTCTCAACATGTGTCATATGCTATTATTATTTTTATATTACAATTGAGAAAACAGAGACATGAAGTTGTTAACAGTTGTACCGAAGGTCATAGAGGTGGTAATTGGCAAGTACAGGGTGAAATTCAAGTTGTATAACACTAGAGATTATACTACAATGGTGCTGCTGATAAGCAGCAGAGTGATGAGCAAAGCAATTATGTCTCACTCAGAATCTATACTATATGAGTATGACTAATATAGTGTTGAGGGGGAAAGTATGGCTTCTATTCCTAAGGAAGCAATAAGAATTCAAACAATTGAAAAGTCAGAGTCAGAGGTAGAGGGAGGAATGATAGTTGAACTCAGATGCAGGGGATGCAATGCTCCCTATTTTGCTCAAAGTCATTGGTAGCAAATCCAGGAGCAGAATCCATCCATTGCTCTGACATTATTTGCTCCATCATAACCATGTAGAGAATAATACATTCTGAAACAGTAATATGGGGAGAGCCTTTTTAGAAATAATTCCAAAGATATGCTTGGATAATATAAAACAGCTATAACTTTACAAAATGTTATTGTTAACTTTTCACAAGATTTATGTTTTGTGACTTAACACACTTAAACCATGACCAATACATAATTTCCCCGTAATTTTACCATAATAACATTATAGCCCTAGTTACAGTTAAATCAATAAAATATATAGCTTATGCATTGCAAAGACCTTTTTGTTCCTGAGATAATATATGATAGACTATCATACCATCTGAGGTCACAGATACAGATGAAGTATTTTTAGGTTTATGAATGTGTGTGTGTATTTAGGGGGAGGGATAGTTGGTAAATACTTAAAAGTTACTTCAGAAAACAAGGGACAGAGTGGTGTTAAGAATTCTGGTAGACCTGGATCCTTTCTTCCCCTTCTTCTCTGAGCAGTTATTTGTTTTGTGGAGTACTAACATGAGTAACTTTGAGGCTAGGAGGTACTTCCACCTCTGGATTATGAGAGCAAGGATCACTGTCCACTGTTTGGGTAGGGTGATAGCTGGCCACGGAAAGGTTCTGGGCCTTTTAGGAAAAGTCCATTCCTGTTCTCTTGCAGAAGCCAGAAGCACCATGTTACATCTCCAGCACACGATTAGTGAACAGTGATAATGTCTGACACTGCTGAAACTTTTTTGTATAAGGAACAAAGCTCAACAATTCACACATGACAGCTAATCTTTCAAATAATTGAATTAGCAGACATTATTATTTTTCTTTTACAAATGAAGAAATAAAGGCTCAGAAGGACTAGATAACTTTGAATAGACCTAATGAATGAATAAATGGCCTGAGAGGCTTCCAATATTTATAGAGTTAATGAGTTTAGGATGTAAACTTTTAGGACTTCTATTGTTGTGATTTAAAAGCCATTATGCATACTTTCTGCTGATACTCCCTATAATTGAGGTGGTTTCATAAGGGACTTCAAAGAAAGAAAGGAATTTCCATAAGTAATATTTTATACAAGGAGAAAACAATGCTCTTAATATCATTTAAATAATTATTTAGTTAGTGTATTCAACAAACTTGACACCTGAATTAGAAATCAACAGGCCAGAGTTTTGGTTTCTGATCTACCTGTGGTTTGCATTATGAATTTTGTAAATTGTTTAATATTTCTCAGCCTATGTTCTTTATAGGAAGACTAAACCAGGTGACTGCTAGGATCTCTTTCAGCTCTAAAATTTTAGAGTTCCCATAACAATTTAAAGTGGTTTTTGGCTATTTAAGATGCTGGATAGGGACTTGGCTAGAGATCTAAATGATCCTTCCAGTCTGCAGAGAATTGTTTATTCTTTCCAGCTCTATCTCAGACTGTATTATGAGCTCAAAGATTTTTTTGCTACTCAAAGTAATTTCCATCTATTCAGGCTTATGTAGAGCTTCTAATACTTATTGCTACTTATTTGTGTAGAGAATATAATTTTCACAGAATCAACCTATCCATAATCTAAAATAAGACCATAAATTAGTGTTTTTTATACCTGTACCTATAAATCATCCTCTATAGGACAGTGATTTTAATATATAAAGATAGTTATATTTCCATTTAAGCTTATCTTTTCTAGCAGAAACAATGCAAATTCCTTCAACCATTTCCCTTAAATATGATTCCCTAACCCTTCACCATCCAACAGACCTCTATGAATGTCATCTTAAATAAGGTACCCGGAACACAATGCTCCAAACTGACCAGGGTGAGGCCAAGTACAGCAGGGTGAGGCCAAGAACAGCATGATTACTGCGTCCTCAGCAATTATTGCCTGCTATTAAGGCAGCTGTGCTTGCCGTCAATACATTCTGGAGGAGATGTTGTATACTGTTGGCTCATCTTAAGCCTGTCTATTCAAAGTTCCAGGTGTCTTTTTCTCTCCCTTCCTTCTTTCCTCCCTTCCTTCCTTCCTAAATTATATTTTATTGATTATGCTATTACAGTTGTCCTGATCTTTTCCCCTTTGCCCCCCTCCACCCAGCACCCCCTCCACCCTCAGGAAATCCCCCCATCATTGTGCATGTCCATGGGTCATGTGTATACATTCTTTGGCTACTCCATTTTTTTATATTGTAATTTATATCCCCATGGCTATTCCTTAACTTCCTATTTGTACTTCTTAATCCCTTCATCTCTTTACCCATTCTCCCCCTCCCCCTTCCCATCTGGCAACCATCTGGTAACTAACTTCTTTTCTCTTGCTGCTTTTAAGAGTCTCTATTTATCTTTAAACTTTGGCCTTTTAATTATGATGTGCCTTGGAGTGGATCTCTTTTCATCCATCATAATTGGGACTCTCTTTGCTTCCTGGACTTGCATGTCTATTTCCTTCACCAGTTTAGGGAAGTTTTCTTTCACTATTTTTTAAAATAGATTTCCAATTTCTTGCTCTTTTTCTTCCCCTTCTGGCACCCCTATAATGCAAATGTTGGATCTTTTGAAGTTGTCCCAGAGGCTGCTTATACTATCTTAATTGTTTTGGATAGTATAACAATGAGGATATTATCTCATTGAAAATTAGTGTATCTATCTTCTTGTTGTTGTTCTGTGTGGTTGTTTTTTGCTTCCTTATGTTCCAAATCATTGATTTGATTCTCTGCTTCCTCCACTTTGTTGTCCTTTCCTTGTAAATTGTTCTTTATTTCAATTAGTGTATCCTTTGTTTCTGACTGGATCATTTTTATGCTGCTGAGGTCCTCACTAAATTCCTTGAGCATCCTTATAAACAGTGTTTTGAACTCTGCATCTGATAGATTGCTTATGTCCATTTCATTTAGCTCTTTTTCTAGAGTTTTGATCTGTTCTTTCATTTGGGCCATGTTTCTTTGTTCCTTGTTTTGGCAGCCTCCCTGTGTTTCTTTATATGTATTAGGTAGAGGTGCTTTGACTCTGTGTCTTAGTAGTGTGGCCTAATGTAGTAGGTGTCCTGTAGGGTCCAGTGGCACACCCTCCTCTATCACCCAAGGTGGGCACTTGAGGTGCACCCTTCACATGGACTGAATACACCCTCCTGTTGTGGTTGAGCCTTGGTTGCTGTTGGCAGATCAATGGGAGGGATTTACCTGGGCCAGTCAGCTGCAAGGACTGGCTGCTGACCAGGTCTCTTTCAAATGAATGTTGCCAAGCCAGGTGTCCTCCATACTTGTGCAATTGCTGTTTTGAACCTGTATTTATAGCACCTTGATATTATTTTCTTAAATTTTATCTATTTGCCTTCATCTCAACATTCTTAGTCAACTGTAAAAAAAATGTTATATGTGAAAGAGGTCCTAGAGCTTACTTAGCTTGAGAGACATTATCAGCCTGGCAATTCCTAATATTATAGTTCTTGAGTTGGGAAATGGGCTTTTAGACAAATGGAGGATATGTTTCTAAAACTACCCCACAGACTTTTGATCACAGACTGGACTGTGACATTGCATACAAATGCAGTTGCATGGACCCATAAGAGGTGGATCAGCAATGTATGTGCTAAAGTAGGTAAGTCAGTAGGACTGAGAAGCAAGTGAACAACATAATGCTGTAGGATAAATGTGCCTTCTTAGAGGGCAATTCACTATAAAGAAATGCACCATAATGTAAGTTAGAATGTCAGAAAGTAAATTTCATGTATATGTGAAGACTCAGAGCTGACAAGAGACATTTACTGAATAACCACTGAAGTGTGGGTTCACTACTCTCCTAGTCATTTTTCAGCAGTTTTCTGAAATTATAGGTTATCCCTTTCCTCCAAATCTTGGGACTTTTGTTGTGCTCCTGACTGTCCAGAGCTCCTTGGTTGGGCCTTTGTCTCTGACTATTGTACAGATTTGTTTCTTTCCCTTACTCTGATACGTCAGGATTTTCCTGAATGCCATTTTGTTTTTTTCAGGAACTCCTTTCAGCCAACCATACTAGAAACCAATTTTATAAATTAATGTTATAATGGTTAATAGCTCAATGTGTAATCATTCTCAGAAGTATTTGCCCTTTGGTTGAGTGCCCTGGAGGATATCATGCTCAATATAGATCATTCAGTTTCCAATAATACAATTTCAGGGATGCAGTCAACAAGAACTTGAATAAAAGATGTATTTTGGAGAAGAAAAGCTTTCTTCTAGATTCCCATAACTATCGGTTTTCAATTAATTTCAATTACTTCTTTTGATCTTTAAGTACAATTTAATAAAAATTATTAAACTGAACTTACAATAGGGCATTTTAAAATAAATCTCATCTTACTTGTCTGTAAAATCTGCTATAGGCAATTTGATAGTTAGGTTTTCTGGAGCTGCCTAGTTACTCTTTTTCATATGGGGTGGAGCCAGTTTGGAAAGTACAAATAATCTAGCGATGTCAGCTTATCTACAGCAAATCGACTCCTTTGACTAGACAGAAAATGTGCTGCCCTGATCAGTGTCATCGGCATGTAGGAGAAAAGTATTGATCTTCTGTAAAACTGTCTTTTAAGAGACAATTTAATCACATCCAAATTTTGAGTCAAATATAAATCCCACGACCTAGAAAAATATATCAAAATACAGTTGTCTTTAGAATTTACATGTATTTGTTTTCAAAATATTAACTAAGAATGTAGATACTTTATGTGAAATAAGCAACACTGTTATGGAATTCTAACCAATTTGTATTTTGGTAAAAATTCCTATAAAAGTTTGATAACTATCATAAGAATTCTAACATTGAAAATAATAATTTATTAATACAGTTATATATTAAGAACCTTATACTTTGTAAGAGAAAAAATTATACAAAATAAAGTTTTATTAGGCACAAAATTAGTATTACAGTGATGTTTTTTCTGTGAAGTATTGAAACAAGTAAACAGTGAATTTTTTTTTTTTAAGATTTTATTTATTTATCTTCAGAGGGGAAGGGAAGGAGAGAGGGAGAGAAATATCAATGTATGGTTGCTTCCTGTGCATTCCCTGCTGGGAACTGGCCTGCAACCCAGGCATGTGCCCTGACTGGGAATCGAACCGTGATCTCTTGGTTCACAGGCCCGCGCTTAACCCACTAAGCTACACCAG
>CM052538.1:142744836-142781696 GCA_028533065.1 Trachops cirrhosus
AAACAGTGAATTTTTAAATGCAGCATTCAATTGAGAGAAAAATTGCTCATTGATGGAAATAGTTAAGTTTATAAAATTTTCAAAGGCCAAACCATTACAAAACTATAACCATAGCTCTGTGTCAGATTATAATATTAACAGTGATATTAAATTCTGAAATTTTGCCTTTATGCTATAATTTAAAAAATCCTGTTATGATTCTTCCAACACTTCACCTTTTCTGTATTGACTGTCTAATAGATTCATTTACACTGATATTTTAAGTAACATGAAACACAATAAGCCAACATAATATTATTTTAAGTATATATTGTCATGAAAGATACCTCCTAACTTTGAAGGTTTTATTGATACTCCTGATTTTTAAAAATTCATTTTATTGAGGCATAATTGACATACAAAAAATGTACACATTTAATGTATAAATATTCATTTTTTGGAGATAAGCATACATTGTGAAACCATCATCAAAATTTTTGCCATAAACATATCTATTTAAAATTATTTGCTAAGGTTTTTATATCAACCTATAGAAGTTAAATCCTTTGCCTGTAGAATAAACTAAGACATATTTTGTAGTCTCTTAGACAATGACTCATGTGTTTCACATGTGTTTTTCCAATTACAACACAAGAACCTGAGATCCAGGATTCTTTCAGAATTTGAGAGGCTGGGTTACTAATTAGAGAAAAAAAGTATTTGGGAAAACTTTCTGTCAGTATGGAATCCTACTTCATTATTTGACATAATCAGAATTTTGAACATTATTTAACTTAATAACTTAGATATGTCATAATTAAAATGAACTCTGATTCACATTTATTTCTATACCATTTGTGAAAAAGGATGTTTGCTAAACAGATTAAAAAGTATAAATAAGCTACTAGAGAAACTGAAATATTATTTTCTGGCACTTGGGAGAAAAATCTACACAGAATTGCTACAAAGTTCAAGTTGTAATTTTTTATTTAAGTGGCTACATTAAAACAAAGCTCTCATGGATACCAGCTTTTAGGAAGTATAATAAAGAGACTATAGTTTGGGTTCAAATCCAAGGTTAGACACAAACACTGTTAGCCTTGGAAAAATGACTTCATCTCTCTGAATCTTAGTTTCTTCATTAGAGCAAAAGAAATAATAATGTCTAACTTATAAAATTATGAGGTTATTAGAATACTGAGTATATGTGAAGCATAGTACATATAAGCACCACAAAAATGTTGGCTGTTATATCCTTACTTACTATGGTATAGACAAAAATATGACAAAACTAAACTTTTTAAAATTCTATTTTATTGATTATGTTATTATAGTTGCCCATTTTTTTCCTTTAGCTCCCCTCCACCCTGTACTCCCCATTCCCTCTGGCAATCCCCTGCTTAGTTCAATTCCATGGTTATGCATTTATGTTCTTTGGCTATTCCATTTTCTACACTGTTCTTTACATCTTCTGTCTATTCTGTAACTACCAATTTGTACTTCTTAATCCTTGCACCTTTCTCCACATTCTCCCTCTTCCCTCTCCCAGCTGATAACCTTCCTAAATGATACCCATATCCTGCTTGTTTGCTTAGTTTTTTTAGATTCAATGGTTGATACTTGGGAATTTATTGTCATTTAATGTTCACATTTTTATCTTCTTTTTTTAAAAAAATAAGTCCCTTTAACATTTCATATAATAATGGTTTGGTGATAATGAACTCCTTCAGCTTTATCTGCCCTTCAATTCTAAATGATAGCTTTGCTGAATAGAGTAATCTAGGTTGTAGGTCCTTGCTTTTCATCACTTTGAATATTTCTTGCCAATCTCTCTAGCCTGTGAAGTTTCTTTTGAGAAATCAGATGATTGTCTTATTGTAATTCCTTTGTGGGTAACTATTTGCTTTTCTCTTGCCATTTTAAGATTCTTTATTTGCCTACAACATTTGGAATTTTAATTATGATGTGTGTTGATGTGGTCCTCAGACAAGATGGCACACCTTTGTGTCCATCTTGTCTGAGACTCCATGCTTCCTGGATTTGTATGTCTTTTTCTTTTGCAAATTAGGGAAGTTTTCTTTCATTATTTTTTCAAGAAAGTTTTAAATTTCTTGCTCTTTCACTTCTCCTTCCAGCACCCCTATGATTCAAATGTTTGTACGTTTGAAGTTGTCCCCGAGGCTCCTTAGCCTATCCTTGTTTTTCTCGGATTCTTTTTTCTTCTTGCTGTTCTGATTGAATGTTTTTTTTTCTTCCTTATGTTCCATATCATTGATTTGATTCCTGGTTTCATCCACTCCACTGTTGTTTCCCTGTAAATTATTTTTCATTTCACTTAGTGTAACCTTCATCCTGCCTGGGTCTTTTTTATGCTGTTGAAGTACCCATTGAGTTCCTTGAGAACCTAATAACCAGTGTTTAAAACTCTGCATCTGATAGATTGCTTAACTCCATTTTGTTTAGTTCTTTTCTGCAGTTTTGTACTGTTCTTTCATTTGGGCCATATTTCTTTGTCTCCTTATGCTGGCAGCCTCCCTGTGTTTGTTTCTATGGATTAGGTGGACTTCTTTGACTTCCTGTCTTAGTAGCATGGCCTATGGTAGAAAAATGCATGAGTAAGTTGGATGGGGCAGTACCTTAGGTAATCGCTGGGGCAAGGCAACCTGTGTGAACCAGGTTGATGGAGTCTCCAATGTGGTGTCCCTACTCTGTGACTCTGTGTTGGGGAGGGCTCAGAAAGGGCAGAATACTGCTGCCTGGCCTCTGGAGTTTTGTCCAGAAGGAAGTAGTGCTCTGGCACTTGCCCTGATGCCAGACACTTCAGTTTTTTTCCCATATGCCTCTGCTGCCCTTCCAGCTGCTGTCCCAGTGCTGGAGTCCAGAGGAAGGGAGTCTCCTAAGTCCATTGTGGCCCTGTAAGAGTAGGCTCCTGAGAGTCCTGTAGTTTCTTCTATCACCCTAATCACCACTGGTTTTTACAGCCAGAAGTTATGGGGACTTATTTTCCTAACACTGAAGCCTTGGGTTAGGTAGTTTGGTGTGGGGCTGGAATCCCTCACTCCCACGGTATCCCTCCTGATTTTTACCCACCACACATGGGTGAGGGTCTACCCATTCCACATCTCTACATCTCCACCTCTTGTACCCATCTGGATGAATGACTTCTTTATTCATTGGTTATCAGACTTCCACACAGATCAATTCTCTGATACTTCTAAGTGACAGTTGTTTTGTATTTTAGTTGGAATTTTTGTTGTGGTTGTGTGAAGAGGTGAGCCATGTTTACCTATGCCTCCAACTTGATCATAAGTGCCCTGAATCTCTTTGTATTTTAAATATTCCAGAGTTAGGATTTTATCACTTTAAAGTGGTTTTCCTCCCAGATGGCCCAAATTTAGAAAATGCTTTTGTAGTTCAAAATTGTGAGGCTAATATAATGATTTTTCTCCTTTCTCTTAAAATTGTGGAAATGTGATTTTTATAAACAATTGTTGCAAATCATCCTAAAATATTATATCAAGGACAATGAAATGTTATTGCATATTTGGTCCCCATTTTATATTTTTATTATGACAATTGCATTTTTTCTATTCATATAGTTCTTTTATCTATACCCACTACTTTCATTATGACCCATTTATTGATTATTCTGAAATCTGAAATTCCATTCCTCTTTCTTTTCTTGAGCTCTTGGTTCATTTATTTAATGGCTACTAGATAATTCTCCTGACAACCTCCAGGCATTTCAGGGTCAGTATGTTCCCAAATGAACTCATAATCTTCTTCCTCAAATCTGCTCTTGTCTTGTATTCCATGCATATAAGTTATGCCATTATCCACTCAGTTGACTAAACTGGAAGCCCTGCATTCCTCCATCTCCTTTAAACTCTCATTTTCAGTCACTGAGTATTACTGTTCTATTGTTTAGGTGTCTGAAGTTGGATCCTCATCTCTCCTAGGAAATTGATATTGCTGGGAAGGCAGATGGTATAATAGAAAAGATGTGTCAGACAGGCCTGGGTTTGAAATTCTGCTCTACCCCCAATTCATATATAAATTAGAACTAGAATTTTAATGTTCCTGAACTTCAATTTCTTCACAAACTTCAATTTCTTTTAGAAAATGGGTTGTAGAAAGTTAACGTTGTATAATGTATATATAACAGGTGATTATCAGTATGTGTCTTTCTAAAACCAAAACCTGATTATTGTATTCCTACTTATAATGCTTATAATTTGACATTTTCCAGTGCCTATGAGCCAAATTCTAACACCTCTCTTCAACATCACTTGCTATTTCCCTGTCCCTTTTCTTTGTTGATTAAGGAGACAAAACAAAGTATGGGTAGGGCACACTTTTACAAGAAAAAAAGTGTGTATGCCATGTTGAAGTTGAGTTATAACATGTTTTGATCAGATATAAGGACTAAATAATTTATCTTAGAATCCCTGAGACATACCATGGATCACCCAGAAGATCACAGAGGAATGAACATTTGTTAGGTCTTCTTTTTTTCCCCATTTCCACTTTAATACCAGAAACAGCATATACAGGTAGAGTAGGGGAAGAAATCCTGTTCCTACTCATCTACATGTTATCACTGTGCTGGGTGCTGAATACACAGGTTAAGAACGTGGACATGGTAGCCCTAGTGTATAGAGATTATACTTGTCATGAATTTATCCATCATGAAAAGCAAGGTCAACCTGTATTGCTACATTGATTTCATTTTTAAATATCTATTTTTGATGAACATGATATATTAAAAAAGTGCATAAAAGCCAGTATTTTTCAAAAACAATTTGTGTGTCCTTTTAAGTGATGCAAATGTAGTGAGGGCATGTTAAAGTACAATAGTGCTATACTATATAGGTACTTAAATGCAGCACTCTGAGAAATATACTGTTTTATGGTTAGAGCCTTCATTAGTTAAAAGGAGAGTTTGATGACGAGTCCTTTAAGAAATATGTTTAACAATTTAACTTTTTACCAAACATCTCATATTTCTAAACATACGTATTTTTAAATGGCAGTGTTTAGAACAAATAAATGCTTTTGGTCTTTTAAGTAGATACACATGCTATTTTCTTATTCAAAGTAGGAGAAATAAGAAAATATGCTCTTAGGAAAACTGTTCTACTTTGGGTATACTCAATAGAAGAAAACTTTCAGTTTGTCTCAAGTATGCCACTTCTTCCACTGCTGGCTATTATTGATCCAGATCTTTCTTTTTTTTTTCTTTTGGTACCCATAAATATGCTCCTTCCAACTTTCACTGTGGAGCTCAAAATGCGTTAGAAACTGCTCCAGAATGGGGGATACCAGGAAAACTCTGGAAGAGCTTTCATTAACAGAAATAACAAGAACTGGCTCAACATGCTGTTACATGCTTTAATATGCTTCTGCTTTTTATAACTACTCTTAAGAGGCATTCTAAAATTTGAAGCAAGTCTAGACTCTGTATTAGGGAGTTCTATTTTTGTTAAGTACATTTTACTGAGATTATTTGTTCAGTTCTTATTCCAGATACACTATCGGGTTAATTTTTCAGTTCCACTTTTTACTCTATTTCACTCTGAGACCTGAATTATTACCCTAATTCCCACAATATGTTTGATGATCATAATAGCACCCTTTGTGAAAGAAGAAAGAAATGGAGAGTTATATTTAGAAGTTGGAAGAAATCATGGAAAGAAAAAGCAGCTGGACCCAGTCTTATATGACAAGTCATTTCTGCCAATTAAAATTACTTGACAGAGTTAATTTAAGAAAAGTTAGTGCAAAATGTAATACTATGTAGGTAACATATTTGAAGTAAAATTTCTCAAAAAAATTATTTTTCCATTCATTCAATAAATGTAGCAATTCTACCATGGGCAAGGATTTGGCTAGACAAGATACTTGGATTATGTTTTTTTGGCCTCTTCCTCTTCAAGTTAATGTTCTAAAAGGAAAGACAACATATAACTACACAAGTAATTATAAAACAAGGCAGAATTAAGGCAAGTGGTTTTTCTTAAAAGAGTGAGAGCCATATTTTGGAAATTTGTGAAAAGAGCAAAAAGAGGGAGGATCAGGTACTTAAGCTTAGTTTGACAGATGAACAAAGGGTGGGAGGTCACTTTGCAGGCTGAGTGAACAAAAGGTTTAGAGCTGTGAGAATCACCGGCAGTTTAACTCTGTTGATGCGTGAGTGATATACTTGGAAACGGATGGACAACTGTTCCCCTAATGTATTTGGCACTCTGTTAAGGATATTATTACATACATAATCTAATCTACTTTAATTTAAAGAATCAATAGGATTGCCCCCACAGTACTTGAAAGAAAACTCAGAATTGAAAAAGTTAGTCGTCTTGCCTGAGAGCAAAGAGCTAAATTATGAAGACTCCATAAAACAAGTCAAGGACTTTGAGTTCCATTTTATGACAGTGGGGAACTATTAAAAGCTTATGAACAGTGCTGTTTCTTTAAGAAAGCAGGAAACTGCTTATTGGATGGACTGGAGTGGATAGAGGATAGGGTAGGATTGAGAATTCAGTTAATACTATCACATTTCAAATGTGGTAACAATGGTATTGGTAATAGAAATTGAAAAAATGATCAAACTATTCTGTAGATGGAATTTGTAGAAAGTGGCAATCAGCTGCAGGAGAAGAGAAATAAGAATTTTTAAAAAGGCATTTAAATTTAAAAGCTCATTTGGAAGTTGTGATGCAATTAACTCAAAGAGGAAAATCAAGAGACCTAAACTTGAAATTTTGTAAATTAAAACTACTGTGTCACTTCTTAAAAATCTACAGTGATAAATTTAGATTTATCACTTATAAGAGTGATAAATCAGAATAAATGTATTGTCAAATTCTTCAAACAACAAAAACTTTTCCATTTCTTAAGAGAAGGGAAACCACAGAGTGCAGACTTGGAAAATGAATTTATAACATGGCTGCAATCTTCTTTAGAATCTTTGAAGTGTCCCTAGGGTACCAATGATAATAGATTTCCAGTGCATTATTAATTTAGTATTTAGGAAACAGAAGGCTTTGTTTATTATATTACTTATTACGTTATTTAAAATTAAGAGAGTTTGTGAACATATTATATTTAAGAAACATAGGAGTTGCTGTGGTCCTCAATTAAATGGTGTATTCTGGAAAGATTTTATAATAGTAAAAAAATCAAACAATTAAAATAATCTAATTTTTGTGCTAATGCCATCATCAATATATTAAACCTATTACTGATGTTACTTTTCTTGGGTTAGGTAGTACTGTCTTGATTGATTTTTTCCTATCACAATATTCACTTCATTGCAAAAGTGTTGTTGAGAGGTCAAATGAAATACAACTTGTAAAAATTATGTGAAAACTTAGGGCTTCTGCTTGATAAGATGGGTATGTCAAGGTATTTATAATTACCAACATAAACAATTGAGTCCCTGGTCAAAGGGAACAAAAAAACTGTACACGTAAATAGTCATAATCTGCAAATAAGCTATTAGTTGGCTATGAGTCATCTGTAAAGGTCATTTAAACTCATGAACATGCACTTCCAGTTTAGTTAACTTGTGTTTCTAATTAATTATCATTTAGAGGTTTCAGTTTTATTTGGTTTATTTATCATCCAAGATTTTCCTGTTCCCTCTTTCCCAATTTAAGATTCAACACACTTCATGCATTTTAAGATAGTACTCACTAGAAGAAACTTTTTAAGAATGCAATGACTAGAAATTGCTTTTTACCATTGCCAAGCTTTTTCTTTATAAAAATCAGAGTGAACTTTATGTTCCCATATTTTCTGACTTTCATACAAAGTGAAAATGTAGTACATCAGAAAACGAAACTCAAAAATCAACTTTATGATAGTATTTTATAAAAACAATGGGATTAGTTACAGTTGTGGATACTTATGAAGTTCTTAAAATCTTTTAGAAATTTATTCTGTAAATTTGATTTGTACACAAAAAATAAGCCTTGCAGATAAATTCAAAGGGTTTTTTCCCCTGCACATGTATTTTGTCTATTTTATTACTCAGCTGCCCAACATCTACTTGTTATCATAAGTAATCAGTTTTTGAATTAGGCTATTTGAAAAAAATTGCTACTGATGGCAAAATATTGATCTGTAACCATATCAATAAGATAATTCCTTTGACTATACTATTTTCCATTTAAAAAAGAAATACTATACTCATATATAATTAATACTAGACCATATCCTCTCCTTTGGTAATATGAATATAATCATTACAGAATATCTTGTGAGTTTCCTGGGAAGTTTCAAAATGTTTCCCCTCTTGGTCCAGAAGAGAGAATGTGTATGTGTGCATCTGTTCCTCCCACCAGCCGCCTTGCAGTTGGCAAGCAGGGGTAGGCCCTCCTGGAGGAGAGATGTGCATATGCGTGGTCACTTTCTGCCATGGCGGGTAGGCTCCCAGCAAGTTCTGGGTTAGGTCCCTCTGGAGTAACAGCACAACCCCTCGAAGCCTGCAGCAAGCTCAAAAACACTCTCAGAATTAAACATCTAATAGTTAGTAACCCTATTCAGTGCATTTTCTGAAGCTCCTTGTTTACATATTATACATCCTGTACTGCTGTTTTCTTTCTTTGTTTTTTTTTTGAGTTAGAAGAGTGAAAGGTGATTTAAAAACAAATCTGCATTTCAGCATCATGTTAAATGCATTACCTTTCCCGTCTGATATCTTTATCTTAATTAACATATCTTATAGTCCTCTTGTTGTATTTTATATCTCTTTTATTATTTTGCAAATTTTGCTCATGTAAATTCATAGAGTTTGGGACATAATATAACTAATATTTGCTTAGTGCACTATATTACTCTTATGCCTTACACATTTTTGAAGGCCAAGGCCAGGTTCACAGCACAACTGTGCTGCAGGTCCTGAGGCAGTGGTGTTCCAGAGCCACAAATCTTGGGTCCTGAGAGCCAGTAATAGTGTGCACCTTTTTCCAACTCCACATCCATCTCTTAAACCACATTGGTAGCTTGGTAAGGGTGTAAAATTGGACATGTGAGAGTGTTCGTACCGTGGAAATTGGTACATACTATAAATCAGAGCTTTTACTTTTCCTCTGGAGAGTCAGTTGTTAAACATTTACCAGCACACACACTGTCTGTAGATGCAGTTTCTACAGCTGTCACCTTCTTCCCTCGGCACCGTGACACACCACTGCCCAGTTTGTCTCTACCAAGAACAGACTCCATGTTACTGTTGGTGCCATGGCACCCTGTGCCTGGTGAGTCCGACCAGAACATCAAGTATCATGGGAGAGGCAGGCCCTGGATGCTGAAGAAAGGAAGAAAAGTGATTTTCCCTGGTACCTACTAAAGTTACTTCTGAACTTAAAAATAATAAAAATATATAGCCTGGAAAACTCAATACCTGTGGAAATGGATAAACTGCACACTTAATTATATCATATTTAATCACTGAGCCACACACAGATAAAAATATGCTGAGACACTCATATGGTCATGCTTATGGAGGGTAAAGCTTGTTTTTTTTAGTAGAATTAAATATAATTTTTGTGTTTCAGGCGTGTATTGAGTGTCCACATATAATCTCTGACTGAACTGCAAAGTCTGGAATGCATGTACTCAAATTAGCTCAAAGTCTAAATCTGTAGTACCAGATTCCTTTGTTTTTACTACTTATATTTTGACATTTCTTCACAGTTCAGGCGATCATCACCAAATATTTGAGGTGGGAGTATAAGCGAATTCCAAAAATGTTCTCGCAACAGCCAAATCATAAAACAAATATTGTAACCCACACACATTGTATTCATTATACTCTAAATAAAGAAAACTCTTGATACCAGTCATGTATATTAATGATTAAACAGTTCTGAAACCCCTCTGGCACTTGTAAAACTTTCAGCTTCTTTGTCTTGGCAATATGGTTTTTTGCCCAGAGCAGAGAATAGTCGAGGTCAAAGCTGTGTGGTCTTTGTGTGTAAAGCAGGTATCAAAGAAGAGAATTGTTTGTATGTTTGTTTTTTCATAAATTTTTGTTTTATTTTTAGCTTTTCTTTTTAAAGGAATTTTTCCCAAGCCAAATTCTACCTTCATACTACTTCAGAGTCCAGCATTGATAGCTGGCATGCATGTAGACCGTGAAGGGGGGATGCTGTTAACCTGTTGTGGCCAGCCTTCCCCTGCACGCACTGCTCCTCGCCCCGCCTCTGCCATTTTTCTTAGTCAATTTTCTTCTAGTCCATTTCTCCCTGACTCAAATGTTTCAAATTCTCAGAGACTTTCAATGCTATCCCATTTTCAGAAGCCCTCCCAGCCTAAATTAGTGACACTGATCCTTTCTTATTCTTACTACTTTGCCACTTAGAGTCTTCTTGTCATGTGGGCTAATTGTAGGTCTCTTTATTCCCCAAAGACTATTTGTCTCTCATAGATAAAGAGCTATTAACTTGTTTTTTGTGTTCTCTGCATAATGGAGCTATGTACGATATTAGACACAAGGCAGGTATGCAGTCAAAACTTTGATTCATTTATTTAGATTTGAAAACTACTAAATAGACATATTCCTTGGTCATAATTAAAGTTATTTAAAAAGTTGTGCTATATTTGAGATCATCTCTATTTTTCTTTTTTTTTTTTAATTTAAATTGAATTTATTGGGGTTACTCTGGCTAATAAAATTATATAGGTTTCAAGTGTACAATTCTATATAACACATTATCTGTTTATTGTATTGTGTGTTCACCACCCAATGTCAAGTCTCCATGAGATCATAGTTATTTTTCAATGTAGACTTTAGCTGATCTAAAAAACTGCATATTTCATGCTCTGGCACTTTTCCACGCTAATGCTAAATGTCTTTTTCTTTGTGAAAGAACCATCTACTCCTACTTAACTTGGTTAATGAGATAGTTTGTACACAATGTATCTAGAGAGTGCAAATACAGAGTATGAACATTCTGAAGGCATTTAAAAAGGCAATCCTAATATTTCTGAGGAAAATTTTTGATACTTGATTAGAATGTAAGAGACATCACAAATAATTCAAGTTGAATTTCCATACACTAATCATTACATTGAATTAATTTAAAATCAATCAGTTGAGAGCTCACTATCTGTATATGGTTATTAGGGCACACTGATTTATGTAATAGATACAGCTTTGAAACATTGGTTTTTGCTTTTTTAAAAAAGATTTTTGTTTATTTCTAGAGAAACAGGAAGAGAGGGAGAAAGAGAGGGAGAGAAACATTGATCAGTTGCCTTGTATGCACTGTATCAGGGATGCACCATATCAGGGACCAGACTTGCCACCGAGGCCTGTGCCCTAGCCAAGAATCAAACTGACGATCCTTTGCTTTGTGGGCCGACGCCCAACCAAGTGAGTCACATCAGTCAGGGCTGATTACTGCTTTTTTGTGCCTTACTCACATATAAATGCACAAAAAGGATCCCATTAAAAATATCTTGCTGAAAATTCTTTCTAAAGAAGTATTTTGTAGGATGAATAGTAAGCCCCTAATACACATGTCTACTAAATTGAGATGTTCTCAGATGAAGTTTCTTAATATGGGATTGTTCTATAATCATTTATTTTCTCACACTGGCTAGAGAGCCAGCCTTTTTCTAGAAATATCTCTAATCCAGTCTCACAATTCTGTTTTGCGTAGGCAAATATAGTTTACAGCTCTCTCATCATCCTATTTTAACTTTGTCTTTGTGTCTCCTGGTTCCTTGAGAATGATCCACTCTCAATAGCACAGAACTGGAAAGCACAGGAAAGAACTGGAATATAACGGCAGGTTATAGAGCCTCTCACCACGGGGAGGAAAGCTAATTTATCTTTGCTTACAGGTGCTGTGACTGCTCGCTGTCCCTCCTTCTCCTGGTTAATTTATTTTGTTTTCAATTGAGTTAAAACACAACTTTGAAAGATAGATAAGTGAGATATCAGAATATGAGAATAGTTTAGATTAGAAAAGGTTTTGGAATTTATAAAGGGAATGACTGTATTCTGGCAGATTATTCATATGATAAACTTGATTTTGCATCAAAATAAACAATATCCTTCTCTAGGTTCTTCCTAACTTAGGAATTTATACATTCAATACTGACACATTAGAACTGTGCATTATTAGATTTTTCTAAGAATCAACAATATTTTGAGTTGTTTTAAGAGATTGCATCCTAAGTCACTCTAAATAGGATTGAGGTTCTGTATTAACCATTTATGCAAATATAACTATTTGAGGAAACAAGTAAACAGTCCTCCAATCCCCAACCCCCATCTTGGACCTTGCCTTGCCTTGGACCAGTGCTATAGCCTGAACCAGTGCTGTCATTTAGTCACTAGTGTTGGGTCTTGCCAGTCCATCTCCCACACTGTTACCAGAGGCAGCCTTCTAAACCTTTCAATTGCTCTCCATTCCCTACAGAATAAAAATTTAAACTAGCTACATAAGCTTCTTTACAATTTGGCTCCTGCTTATATTCATGTTTCTTCTAGCAGCCTGACTTCTATGCTCCAAGTATAACAAACTAACCTCAAAATGCTATGTGTTTTATGCATCTATGCCTTCCTCATACAGTTCCTTTTGTTTCATTTTCCCTGTGTCACTACTATGATGCTAAGAAGTATTCTTCAGGCTTCTAATCAAGATGGCAGCATAGGTAAAAACGGCTCACCTCCTCATACAACCACATCAAAATTACAACTAAACTATAGAAAATAATCATTAAGAATGGTCAGAAATTAAGCTGAATAGAAGATTTAAAGAAGAAACCATGTTGAAACTGATAGGAGGGTCAGAGATTGGAAACAAGCTGGTCCCACACCCATGTGAGGCAGATAAAAATAGGGAGGGATATCTCAGGAGCAAGGGGTCCAGCCCCACACCAGTCTCCCAAGCCCAGGGTTCCAGTGGCATGAAAATAAGTCCCCATAACTTCTGGTTATAAAAATCAGCAGGGATTGAGGCTGTGGAAGTCAGAAACTTCTGGAATCCCAGGCAGTTCCTCTTAAAGAGCCCATGCACAGACTTACTTGAACTCATTCCATCTGAGCTCCAGCATGGAGCAGTAGATTGAAAGGCATCAGAGAAATACAAGGAGGAACTAATTGTCTGGCACTGAGGCAATAGCTGGGGAAAAGCTTTCTCCCAGGCAGAAGTGCTGGCGGAGGCCACGGTCCTTTTTCTAAGTCTTCCCTCCACAAAGCCACCGAACCAGCAGACACCATAACTAAAACTTGATCAACACAGCTCACTGTTTGCTCCCCCTTGGTGATTTTCTGGGGCCCTGCTTCATCCAACTTTCAGGTCTACCCGAGCTGTTTCCAGTGGCTTTTCCATATGAATGGTTTGTCTTGGCCCAGGCTTCAGACTTTCCTAAATTCTCTCAAAGAAGAAGCATCTAGCTTCAGCAAGATGAAGCTAGTTGCCTCAGGCCTAGTATGGCAGCAGCGGGCCTTAGTTCACAACTTGGCCTCACCTGGACAACTATAAGCCAAGCACAAGTAATACCCTTCTGCAGATTTCTTTGTAGCTTATGCTGTGTGAACCTAGACAGAACATAGTCAGTGGCTGACCTTGGCATATCAATAGCAATCAAGGCTCAATTACAACAGGAGGGTGTACACAGCCCACACAGGGAGCATATCTTGATACCCAGGTTCAGTAATAGGGGAGACTATACTACTGGACTCTGCAAGACACCTACTACATTAGACCATTCTACCAATTCTGGGATTTAGCAGCTCTACGTCATATGTAGAAACAAACACAGGGAGACTGCCAAAAACATGGCCCATATAAAAGAGCAGAATAAAACTCCAGAAGAAGAACTAATCCAAGCAAAGACAAGCAAACTACTAGATGAAGAGTTCAAAACACTGGTTATAAGGATGCTCAAAGAAATTAGTGAAAATCTCAACAGCATTAAAAAAAATCCCATCAGATGGAACGGGATAGCATTATGCTAAGTGAAATAAGCCAGGTGGTAAGGGACAAATACCATATGATCTGACCTTTAACTGGAACCTAGTCAACAAAAGAAAAAAGCAAACAAAACATAACGAGAGACATTGAAATTAAGAACAATCTAACAATAGCCGTGGGGGAGGGGACAGTGGGGAGAAGGGTTTTCAGGAACTAATATAAAGGACACATGGACAAAACCAAGGGGGAGGGTGGAAGCAAGGGAGGGAGGTGGGTTTGGCTAGGGTGGGGGGGAGTAGTGGGGAGAAAATGCAGACAACTGTAATTGAACAACAGTAAGGCAATAAAAAATCCCAGCAGAAATGAAAGATACACTAGTTGAAATAAAGAACAATTTACAGGGTATCAAAAGCAGAGTGGATGAAGCCAAGAGTGGGTCAAATCAGTGAGTTGGAATATAAGGAAGCAAAAAATAACCAATCAGAACAGCAAGAAGAAAAAAGAACCCTCAAAATAAGGATAATGTAAGGAGCCTCTGTGTACCAACATTTGCATCATGGAGTTGCTGGAAAGAGAAGAGAGCAAGAAATTGGAAACCTATTTGAAAAAAACAATGATAGAAAACTTCACTAACCTGGTAAAGGAAATAGACAAACAAGTCCAGGAAATGCAGAGAATCCCAAACAAGATGAACCCAAAAAGGCCCACACTAAGACACATCATAATTAACATGCCAAAAGTTAAAGACAAAGAGAGTCTTAAAAACAGCAAGAGGAAAACAGTTAGTTTTCTACAAGGAGCTTCCATAAGACTGTCAGCTGATTTCTCAAAAGAAACTTTGAAGGCTAGAAGGGATTGGTTAGAAGGGATTAGCCAGAAATATTCAAAGTGATGAAAAGCAAGGACCTACAACCAAGATTACTCTACTAGAAAAGCTATCATTTAGAATAGAAGGACAAATGAAGTGCTTCCCAGACAAGAAAAAGCTAAAGGAGTTCATCACCACCAAACCAGTATTATATGAAATGTTAAAGGGTCTTCTTTAAGGAGAATATCAAAAATATGAACAATGAAATGGCAATAAATACATATCAACCAACAAGTGATTCTAAAAAACAAACATGCAGAACATAAACAAAATTGTAGATAAAAGAGAATGTTTTGATGGATGCCAGATGGGCGGGAGCATCAGAGGGATGGGGGAAAAAGGTGAAGCGATCAAGAGGTACAAATAGGTAGTTGCAGAATAGTAATGGGGATGTAAAGTACAACACAGAAAACAGAGTAGCCAAAGACCATATATGCATGATCCGTGGACATGGACAATGGTGTGGTGATTGTCCGAGGGAGTATGGGGGAGGCTGAGTGAAGGGGAGACAATGGAGGCAAACAGTAATAGCATAAACAATAAAATATAATTTATAAGAAAAGAAGTATTCATGATCTTTGTAGAATAGGTGTTGAGGATCTAGGCATGGCAGTTTCTTTAAGGGGAAATTATACCTATTTAATAAAGCTCTATGAGGAAAAAGCATGTAGACATCATTTTTTTTTAACCTTCAATTATTTGATGTGGTTCAAGAAATAGTTTTTTTTTAAGTTACTATTATGATTCTAGGACAAAGCTGATCCTTTTTATTGGGCAGGTGAGATGTTTTTTAAAATTGGTTTTGAATAGGTTGTGAACTTGTTCTGCCCCCAAGTACCTGTTGTATAGACAACAGGCCTGTTAGTATCATTGGCTAGTGACTGTGCTAAGTGCCATGAGTGGCAGGTTGGGCAGGTCATAACTTCCAAGGATAGGGAGGAAGTATCAGAATCTCCGTGGAGCACGTGTAGTTTTAAAAAGTCCCAGTAATTCTGAAACCCTTTTCCCTGAAGGACGATTTTGCCCAACAAGGCCTACCCTCAGTTCCACTTCTAGCCTATCATCCTGAGCATCACTGGTTAAAGAAAAAGAAACAAATTCAAATTAAGGAATTAGTTTGAATAAATATATTTTTACTGAAAATATGTAACAGTGAGATTCCTCAGGGATCAATAGGAAACCCCAACTTAGTCAACATTTCCTAACAATGAGAATATATAATGAAAACTCCAAGTTTGTAAATTATGCCACAAGAATTTTGAAAACATGCAATTCTTGACTGTTTAGTCAGAGACACTGACCTCTTTTCCCTCAGATTGTCAAATTAAAAAATGACAAGGGCCAATAAAACAATAACTGTCTGGTGTGAATAAGTCAAAATTATACCTGTTTTTGGTCAGATTGGCAAAAAATATATGCTTTTTGGTGTGCTGCAGAATTTGATTAATTAGTTTATGTGTGCCATGAGATGAAAAAGATTGAAAATCACTGAAATAAGCTAATGATGATAAAATGCTGGTAGAACACATGTATGCAGATAAGCACACAACTGGCAGATGGTTTGATTATAATATATTTTGTGATAATATTCAAATTATTTTTATCAGATAAAGGGCTCTGAACAATAACTTCCTCACAAAAAAGGTACCAAGAAAGCACTTTGGATGTCTCCCTAAAGATATTATCTTAGTATGCAGATGTAACAAAAAGACCAATAAAGTGATGGACATTATCAGAAAGACAGTAAGACACAGAACAGAACAGATTATAATAGTTCTGTGTAAACAACATGGTCTAGCTACATCTGGAATACAGATGCTATTCTTTGCTTAGCATTAATAAAGACTACACTCATACAATGGCAGCATCCTGGAATTAGAATGAATGAATGGTGTAACACATATATGACATAGGATAAAAATGTGGGTTATCGTCTAGAATAATAAGTGTTTATTAAGGAGAACATTAAGATGGACTATATTCAATGTCTATAAAACCATAACAACATATATAATAAGAGAGACTTTTTAGTCAATTCATAAAATATGAGAACTAGCATGTACTTCTTAAAGTCTAACATATTATGCTAGAAGCAAGACAGATAAATGTTCTATTAGACAGATAAATGAGCTCTATTATATACAAACAAAACTCATGGAAATTATTGTTCATATAAGTGTTGCATGCTATAAATATAAATAGGTTCAAGAGAGGTTAGCCAAAATCAAAAATAAACAAACAAACAAACCTACGACTGGTTAGTAAACTAGAGATGTTTGAGTTCTCTCAACTCTTCGAGTGGGTGTCATGAAATATACTCTAAGATGAACTATTGTTTAAATTAACCATGATGTTTTGTGCTACTATCTAATTAGATAAACTTCAAAAACATAATGCAAATTAGGAAATTCAACAAATACTTCTGATTAATTTATCTTTTAATCTTAGTTCTTTCCATGTTTAGTATGTTAAATACTCATTAATTCCTTAATCCTGGAATAATTACTGACTTTCATTTGCTGATTTTTTAAACTTATTTTTATTGTTGTTCAATTACAGTTGGTCCCCATTTCCCTCCATTACTCTCCCCGCCCTACCCACCCCCACCTCCCACCTTCAATCCTTGCTCCCTACCCATGTCTTCGTCCATGGGTCCTTTATACATGTTCCTTGATGACCCTTCCCATCCTTTTCCCTGTTATCCCCCTCCCCCTCTGCTCTGATTTTCAATATGACACACTCTTAAACACACTAGTTAACATGGGGTTTATGCATCATTCTGTCTACTTCAGCATTTAATGAGGGTAGGCCAAGTCTAAACCCCTACGCTAAGCTAGGGATTTGTAGAAGTATAAGTCAGTCTTCCTAAATAGCTTGTAATTTACATGAAAAAAATAGGCTAAAATTATAAATAACAATAGAAGTATTGAGGTGGGTGCTAATTCATAGTATAACAGTCTGGTCTTAAAGCAAAAGAGATGATGACAGATTAGAAAACTAGGTAAAATAGTATGAACAGACTTACATTTAAGTTTGGCTTTGAAAGGAAAATGTCACTCAAGCAAATAAAAGCTACTAAAATACTGATTCCTAAACCTCACCTTAGTCCTACCAGATCCGACTTTCTGAGGAGTTGGAATTGGGCATTTAAAAATTTTTAAAGAGTTCATCACGTGATTCCATGGAGCCAGTCCATGAGGTAATTCTTGGGAAGTACTAAAATAGAAATTCTATGTATTCATAGGAACTGGTGAGCAGAAGCAGGAAAAGTGCCTAACAATTTGTATGGGAGAGGAAAACAACAAGCAAATCAATTTATTTGGGGTTAAAGGCTTGTGTAAGTTGTAGAGGAACAATGGGAGAAAATTGTAAAAGTAAGCTGAACTCAGATTTGGGGCTTCGAATTCCAAGTAAAATATTTTGTTTGCTTGTTAAGAGAGTGCACCATTGAAAGTTCTGGGATATTTGGAGTAGAAGAGCAATCTTTATAACTTGTCTTTTATGAATACACAAAGGGTAAATATAAAGTCAGAGAGGCTGAGAGCGGGGTGCAGTTAAGAGACTCATCATTGCTGAGGCACAGATGATGAGCGCCTGGGCTAGCTAACAGGCAGACGACAGAAACAGAAGAGAAGTGCTGGATGTGCATTTGGTAACACAGAAGGGGTATCTGGATCTTCTTCTAAATATTTTAAGTGTGTTCCTCGGTAAACCCAGATGTTTTCATTACTTCCTCTACTTCTTTTCACTTTCATTTCTATGAAAAATGTAACCACTTTGCATTAGAACTCATTGTTTAGACTGTGAGCAAAGAATGTGTGCCTAAAAATTCCAAAGAGATCCAAGGGCCAAAATGGCTTTAAATGATGATTTAATTTCTTTTTTTCCCCCTGAATCATCTTTAATGATATAAATACATTGTTTTTTAAAAATTTTTTTACTGATGTTCAAGTACACTTGTCTCCATTTCTCCCCACCCCCCACCCCAGCCATCCCCATTTCCCACCCTTGATCATACCCCCTTTGGTTTTGTCCATGCTTTAATTTTTCAATGCTGATTAGCAGCATGATCTGAAACAAAAGTAGTTAGAATTATCTTATATTTAGAATTGCTTAAGTGGCAGAGCATTTACATAAAAGTTAAGAAGAGAAACAGGTATTTTGTTCTTTTTGAAACAATTGTGAATGGGATGACATACTGAACTAACAAGCAAAACAGAAACAGACTCATAGATGGAGTGAAGATGACAGCTAATTGGGGGCGGGGAGGGGTTAGAGGATGAAGGGATTGAGCAAAAAGGATAAAGGATGCATGGACATGGACAACAGTGGGTTGATTGCCTGGGGGAGGGGGGTATAAGGGGACTAAATGGTAATAGAAAGAAAAAACAATAAAGATTAAACTGAAACAATAAAATGAAAAAAAGAGAGAAACAGGAAAGATTACATTAAATATTTATCAGACAGCAAAACTTCTCAGTACATATTAATAATTAAAATTATTAATTATTAGATAGTAATAAAGTGGATGTGTGGTTTATCTTCTAAGCTGGTGCTTCTATAACCCAGATGAAACCTCAGAGGTCTTGACTCCCAGAGCTAGCTGTAAGCAGTATGTTAATGAAAGTTTCCAGGTCTTCTTTCTTTTATGACCATTTTCTGCTTTCAGTCTCATTCTTGGTGCCCTTTTGTGCATTCCCTTCTAGCAAGCCCAATTTTGCTCTCAGAGAAGATATAGTCACCTACACCATAGTATGAGTTTAGGTCTATGCATTAACTCTCCCAGGTGCATTTGTATTTTGAACCTTATCCTTAATCCTATGTAAAGAAAAGTTTGGTTTCCTACTGAAGACATTTTAAACTTTAGGAAAATCCAGAAAATAAGAGAGATTTTTCTAGGTGGTGGGATTACAGTATCCACTTTTATTCTGACAATATTGGAGCCATTTTTAGAACATAGCAAACGTATTTAGCAGGTGTAAATACTCAACATGATCAGATACAGAATTCTTTGTGAATAAATGTTTAGAATTTACAGTGACTACAGAACAAACAAAAGAGTATTTCCTCCTGTCTGGTTTAGGGAACATGATTTCTCAGTACAAAACTGGCCCCCTTGTGTTACAGGAAGGCCATGAATGATAAGGAAAAGGTTAATAAATTGATATAGGAATTTAATTCTGTGCAATACAGTTCAACAATGTTCCCATGACATTCTTCAGTAATACACCACTGGAATTATCCTATTTATTGCACAACAGAATAGTTTGCTTTTAATTCTGGCGTGGTTTTTACCCTGCTGACACAAGCTGTTGCAACTTAAATTCTTTCAAAAGAAAACACTACCGTCACTGTACCACATGTTATGTGCTTTCTGAAGATTATCTAATGTTTTGTTTATTTTCTTAATAAATCTCTGACTGGATGACATGATTCTTTTTAGCTAACATGACAAGTCCTTTAAGTAGTTTCTGACACAATTAAAGAGTAGATGCAGTATCGGTAGAGCTGTAATTGATTCATTCCCCACCGATGAAGATGGTGTGGAATGGACTCCCTGTTTCAGGACATTGCGGTTATGTTTGATACCAGCAATTATGCAATCATTTGCAACTGTTTTGAGTTTCATCTGACTTGATGGGAATCACACTTTCTGGGTTTCTGTAATAATTGATCTACTGTGTTTCTTTCTTGCTGGCTTTACAGCAAGAGAGGAAAACAGAGCGTGCCATTTTTAGGGTAATGTGATCCAAAGACAGGATCAGTGTTATCAACCATATGTATCAACTGTGCTATCTTACAGTGGTGAGTTCTAGGGCTCATAGGAAAAAGAGAACCTGGAACCTGCCAAAGGAAACTACCTCTGTATACAAAGTCTTCTGTGTCACCTACTCCAAGTCAAAGCCAATAAAGAAATGTGGGGAAACTCAACTCCCTTCTTTTTCAACTCAAACACCGAACCATTGCCTCCAGGCGGCAAATTCAGCATGCGCAGCATACTCACCTAGTGAGAAAAGACATTTGTCCCCCACATTAGACAGTCACTCGACTAACTTGGTGGAACAAATTTAATTCAACCTAAAATAATTTGGTGTGTTTGTCTGTTCCACTATAACTTCTGAGGCAATAAATTTTTAAAATATACACACATTACTATGCTAGTTTCAGGTTGACACTTTGAAACAAAATACTGGTAGCTGCACCATCTCAACTGAATACATCTTATATAATTTTGACATGTTGATAAAATTTGGTTCACAACAGAAGTTGCTTACAAGAAAATAAATGACTCACAAACCATCTTAAAAATAAATTTAAGAATGAAACAAGTTTAAAATAGTATATGAGTCATTTATTTTCTTATAAGCAATTTATCTACATTGGTCAGTTTAAGATTTGTGTTACTCTGCTTTCAAACATACTTGCTTTAAAGAATCTTTGTTGGTTTGAGATAAATATATCATTCATTTCACTGAGTACTGGCTACATATAAAACTGCTACTTTCAGAGACACTCTTAAAACTAAATGTAATTCTACTTCTTTTTGAAGGGTGTGGAACATTTAAGTCAATCATCAAAATATTTTATATTTAATTCTAATAAATTATATATGACTTATAACCTTATTTTATTTCATTCTAAAAATCTCAGACCAACAAATCATTTGGCTTTTAATAGCACAACAATTTCTATTCCCTTTCTTAGAATCCGAATAGTAAAGATGACTTTGTTTTTATAGGCAAGGCCAACATAGTGACTTATGGATTCAATTATTAGGTGTCACTACAAATTCAATAGACTAGTTACTTGAATACTCTGATTTTACTAACCAGCAGAGTAAAAGTACTTGAGGACCTTATTTATAACACTAAGTGGCATCAGTGATTAAACTTAGTGTAATTACAGAGATCTTGGTCACAACTAAGCTATGCCTTTAGAAGTGGTTGAAATAGCAATAATATAATAGAGAAGTTAATGGCTATAATATATTGCCATTATGTTTCAATATTTTATGACTCTGGGAAGACATAATAATAAGCAAATAGAAAATGAGATATAATGATAAGGAAAGAGAACTTGAAGAACTATCTATACACATCCTACCAAATAATTCTCACTTCCATATTGCAATGAAAGTGTTCAATGACTCCATTTAACAACAGAGGAAGGTATTAAATAGAAATGGTAATTATGCTTCAACACATGCCTTAATATCATTGACATTTGTAAAGTTGAAGCCCTGCATATATTTATAGTCAAACTGAGACATTCTGATTTGCTTCATCTTTTGAAGACCTCGGTACTGTGATCAGAGCATGGGAAACTATGAAACTCAGGCATATGACTGCAACTTTAAGAGGGAGGCAGGGGTAGGGGAGCTCACATGCGGAGACTTCGGATGACACCTACACACACTCCTCTTGTAACACTGGGAACACGGGGAACACTGGGTAAATATTCAATATTAAAAACTTGAAAACACTAACATTTACACCATATTTTTAGAAGTCTAATATCTTCTGATTTTTTTGGTGCTATGCAAAATGACTTTTTCTTGCTAACAAACAATTCTATTAATGCTATACATCAGGCACTGTGAGAATTTTATTGTGGATTTGGATCAGAGTGATTTGCTCTTGCCAAACTTAGGAACAGGATGCAGAAAACTGCCATCAAGCTCAGTATTTTCATAAGACACACACACAGTATCAGTTCCACCCCAACAAAAATAGCATCCCGCTAGCTTTTTTTCAGGTCATTCTCAAAATCTGCTAAATTTGAAGCAATCCTTGACCTCTCCAACTCCTTACCCTATGTCTTAGCCAAAACATCACTGGGCCTGTTTGTTGAGGAGATGGACATAACGAGAGGAATGAGCATGAGCAAAGGGATAGAAATAATTTGAATCATTGCTGTTAAGTATATGTTGAGCATTTGCATTCTATCATCATATTTGCTGAAAGAAGGTAGGTGTGATGTCAATCAAGGTGGTTCATACAGGGTTATGCTTCACTTCCGAGAAGAATAATAGAATATAGAGGCAGTGACAAAGGTACGACGCAGAAAACTGAAAGAAATGCTTCCAGGAACTTAGCAGCTTGTGGGGAAAAATTCCAGGATGTAAGGACACCAAGGGAACCATTTAGAGTGACCTGCGATATATCTGCTATGTTTGTCCTTGTGTCTGTAATGGTCACCAATCATGTAATATAAATAACCTGTTTTTCTTGGCTGTTTGTGAAAGTGAAAAGGTTTGAGGTATTCTTTTCTATGCTTCAGCTTATTAGAGAAGGTAAGCATCTTAAAGGGAATAAAAAACTAATTTAGGAAGGAAGACAAGAAGAAAGAAAACACATCTAAAGAGGCTAGTGAATCCAACCTATCATTAAGAAGATAGCCAATGAAATAAACATTGGGAGAACTGACAACTCTTCTCCGCAGAAATATCTGGGAGTTTCCAGGCTCCATTCAGCTCACTGTTCCGCAGTCGCCCTGTCCCCATAATCTAAGTTAGCATGCCTATTCCAGCAGGAGGGTGGAATAAAAGAAGAAAAAGTGGGAACAAAGACCTCCTGCTGGCTATCTCTTACAGAAGATTTCTGAGATTTGCTATGGGACACTGCACATATCCCATCAGCTAGAACTTGGTCACATGGCCACACTGAACTGAGGGAGACTGGGAAATGTAATGTTTATTTTGTGCAGCCAGCTAATAATTCTATTGCTGTGGAAGAAGAGGAGAATGGAAATTGGGGAACACTCACAAATTTGGAGAGAAAAATGCCTTGTATGATTTAATGAAAAAATGAGTGACATAAAGAATAACATTGTGTTGTCATAAGCTTGAAGATTTAAGCTTGCAGATACCACAAAGAGAGAATAGAAAGCCCCGTATGTCTCCTGAGAAAAAGGGCATGATCAAATGCACAATTTCAAATGGTATAAAAAAGCACAGAATTCAATGGTTAATAGTAAGTGGAAAAGAAATACATTGTATATTAGAGATAAAGACATCCGTCAAATTTGCCAAAACAAATGAAAGAAATAGCTAATGTGTTGGGTCCCTTAATTTTCTAATGTACTCATATATCATGTATTTATAATTTATTCCCTGTCAATTAACACACAGAATTTGAGGTGGCTGAATTAAAATTTAAATAATTGTGAGTCAGGAACAGTAAATAATAGACAGAAATATAAAGATCTAAACTTCAGTGAAAAAAATGAGTTGCATGACAAAAAATAAAAAACCATATGAGATGTGGTTTATTCACATGAATGAAGTCCTGGGCATTTTGCCACCTAAATATAAGCCACCAGTATGCCACTGCTTCTGAAATACTGTATTTTGCCATGGATAATGTGTACCTTTTTACCCAGATTTTTAAGGGAAAATAAGGATGCACATTATACATGGGTATAATGATTACATACCCTGGGTATAATAATGGGTATAATAATCCCATGTGTAATGTGCACAAAAACTTGGGCACACATTATACATGGCAAAAACATGATAGTTAATATATTAGGTTGAATTAAGAAATTTAAGTCACTTCTTCTCAAGAAATTATATGTGTACTAACCAGAAGTTTTCAAGGTGTTGGGGGATTAATTTAACTAAAGGCATAAAAGAATCTTTTTCAACTTCCATATAGTTTTTAAAAAATCAATTATATATTTTTCTAGCTTTATCAGATATAAAGCTTAGTGATTAGAGAGATGAGAAAAATTTGCTCATGATCTACTTTACTCATCCTTAGTTTTTTACATTCCATTATTTAATCAAATCATGATTGTTTCCATTATTATATAAATATTTTCATTCATTGTCATATGCTGTTAAATTTATAACTTTAACATGCACACTTTTTATTATATCAAAACTCCAAAGTAATTTAGTGATTGAAAATATTTTTTAAAATGATGGAGAAATTATATTACTGTGGCTTATGTCTGTATTAAAGAAAATAATGAACAATATTCTGTCTTAGACTACCTAGATCTACACTGGTTTGGTTCTTGCTGGGAAGCTGGTTTTAAGTAAAGAACATAGCTGGTGAAGAGTACGGAATCCATGCTGAATGAGGCAGCGCTGGGGAAACGACAGAAGCTTTGCTTGATGATGTGCAGGGCCAGTAGTTTCGTCTCTTCAAAGGGCTTTTATGTGGAAAAGGCATTGGTTTATTTTACACACACACACACACACACACACACACACACATCCAGTAACACCTAGGGTCAGAGCAACCTATGAATGTAATGAGCCACTTCAAAATTGGTGATGTACAATAAATTAGTGTGGGTATGTAACAGGTCAATCAATTGGACAAAACAAGATAACCAACATAAGACAAAAAACAGGCATCGCATCAGTAAAAAAAAAGAATCAAATATTTAATAAATAATGTTGGAAAACTAGCTAGCTATTTTCAGGAATAAAATATCAGTTTAGAATTTCATCTCACACCATATCCCAAATTAACTGCAGGTGAATTTAAAAGATATACTTAAAATTAAAACTATAGAAGCTGGAATAAAATGTATTTCCAGTGAAATAAGCAAAGACTTTTAAGCATAAAAACATAGTAAATTAGCAAAAATGATCTGCAGATATGGTCACACAAAATTAATCATTTTTCAGAGTAGTGTAGGATTAGACAAACAGCAAGGATTAAGGATAGAACAGGAGATATCAAGTGTGCCGAAAGACACATAGAAGAAAGTTATGCTTATTAAACAGAACTCTTGGATTTGGCATTTAGGAGGTCATTGATGACCCTGAAGAGAGAATGCCAATAAAGAGATTAGAAGTTAGAATACAAGAGTTAAATTGAGAAGTGAGCTTTACTCGATCCATTAAAGAAGTGTGGCACTAGTAAAAAGGAAGTGGGGTAGCCTTTTGAAAAGATTTTAGTGTTAAGAGCAGGGGCATTCTATCCAACTGGCCCACAGGGAAAGAGCCTATGAAAACTTCAAGGTCTACAAGTGTATATGAAAACCTTAAAATTCGATATTGGCAATAAAATTTGAAAAGAAAATTAAAACAGAGATGAGCAAATATTTAACATATAAAATTTATCTTTTTTCATAACATTTGAAAATAATTTGATAACACATTTTCACTTTATAAGAATTCCTAAGAATGCACAATGTTTATAGAAAAATATATAGCTAATGGTGAATTCAATGAATTTCTTTAGGCCAAATAATTTCAAAAGAAAGTTTATATAAAACTTTGAAATAATTATAAAACATTGTATCTAATGAGAAATATGTGTGCATTTTAATGTTTGATCTGTGTAGGGTGGTCTCAGGAAATAACAGTACCTAGGGTCTATGAAAGTCTTAAAACATCCCTGATAAAGAGTAAAAATTGGGAAGTGGATTTCTGTAGTTAAAAAGCAAGGGAGAGAAGGACTGAAGATGTCCAAGAGAGACGAGGAGGAGACAGAATCAACAATCTGATGCTCTTGAGGGCAATTCTTTTGAACTTAAAATAGTAAACACACATACACAATAACAACTAGAGCAATTACATGCAGGATGTGCAAAGAATGTAACACTGATGCAGCGTTTTAATAAGTTAAAAATACAGCACATATTTAGAAAAATTGTTTGCTATCCTTGCAAGTCAGTGTGCAAAAATCATAGCTTATTCTTTAATTAAAACCATACTAATGTTAAACTAGTAACCAAACTGACCAAACATGAATGTTTTACATAGTTTACCATTTACTTACATAATTTAATTACAATATGCAACTTGATACTTTTAAATATCGTTAAGAAATTCTCCAGACATTTTGGAGCACATGGAGTATTTCTGTATGCTGTGCCATGGAATTTTAATTTTTAAGCCCATGTATATAGAGAGTTATATAAAATAGCCAAAGATATTCAATTCATAAATATAAAGGCACAATATATGAAGTACAGTGAGACTACAACTAAACAGACAAGAAAAATGGAATTAATTTAGAAAAGCTCTTTTCAAACTTTTTAGTATTGAGACTCCTTTATACTCTTAAAAGTTGTTGAAGATTTCAAAGAGCTTTTTCACACGGGCTATAGGTCAATGTGAACCTCAACTGACAGCATCGGCATAGGAAGAAAGCTGGCCTTGCATAGTTCCCGTGATGTTCCCTTCTTGTCTACACTGCACATCCAATTAGTTCTCCTAACACACAGTTTATATCCTGACATTTTCAAATTTCAAACTTCCAATGACTCTTCATTGTCTACAAGTAAAAGTTAAAATTCCTTAAATTGACAATAAAGGCCCTACACAATCGAGTTGTAACTCCTTTTCTACCTTCTCTTACTACTTAGATATACTTCCTGCTCCAGACAGCTGTAGTTTCAATCTTCTGAACACGAACTTGGAATCTTTGCCTAAGTGGTCTTCCATACACTTTTCTCTTGCAATTAGCGTGGTGTTCCCACCCTGTGTTTCCATTTCACCTATTTCGACCTTACCTATCCTTCAAGGTCTCATTCAAGCTTTCCCGTGTGCCTCAAATCCTCCCTTGATCTCCTGGGATACGCAACACCTCTTTCTTCTGAATTTCTATTGAAGTGATCTCCATCCTGTTCTTTTTAGCAATTGGCATATACTGCTGGGTATCATTCATTTTCTTTTTCTATATGAAGAAAAAATTCTAACTGGATTTTGATAGATATTTTATTCATGTCCATATATTTTGATGACATCACAATTAAAGTAACCAGATCCATTTTCTAAAATATGACTGTGTTGGGAGCCGACCAACAGCCGACCCTTGACACAGTCAGGACAGATGAGATGCATCTGCACAGCAGAGGCGACTAGGGCCGGATCTCCTGTCTATCTCTTCCTGTATGCCTGTCCCTGCTAGCAATATGTGGTGGGATTTTTGGATACCTGTGTGTTATAACGAAAGTTCTGCACGATGCCTTTGATTCTGCGTGAAATGACTTATTGACCACAGAGTAGAGACCCCTAGCAACCCTAATGCTGCCTGCTTCCCCCACCTGGGAAGTAAGGACAAAATTAAACAATAAGCAGACCAACTGCCAGAATATTGACAGAAGCTGTTGCTGGGAATGTTTCTTAAGGAGTCACCACTCAAATGTTTAAGATTTATTAGAGCCACTACCCAATACCCTGGACAGGAGTGTAAAGAAGCAAGGAGTTCTAGTTGAAAATAATAATCTCAAGCACATGGAAATGAATACAAAACATGGCCCCCCTCCAAGATGTACAAATCAAAAAACTCAGGCAGAAAACCAGTTACCTAACTGAGACAAATCTAACCTCAACGGACAATAGCTAAATTCTATATAATCTATAAATCTCCCCTTGCACCCCTCTAATTTAGACCAATTCCTAGAATTTTAATAGACACCTAGTTACTAATTGGCACCTGAAAGTCTGTGCTCGTATAGCTTCATTGGCTATCTGATTAATGACCCTCTTGGTCAAAACAACCTTTATTTAACATGGTTGATCTGTGGGACCTCCTGTACCTTTTGGTTATTTCTTTGTTTAACATGATTGATCTGTAAAACCTTCTGTACTTTTTGAAATTATTTCTATGGCAATCATTTCTGTTTTAATAATCACACTGTATATTGAATATTGTATAACCATGGTAATCATTTCTGTTCCAATAATCACTATGCATTGAATGTTGTATAACCTCCCCTATAAAAATGAAGATTGATTCTTCTCAGTGAGTCAGGTTGGCCCAAAAAGCCTGGCTGTCCTCCGGCACCTTACTTGGTGTCTGTCTCTTCCCCTGAGCTGTGCATCCTTCAGGAACCCTGAGACCCCACCGAGGCTGGACCCCGGCATGACTGGACTTCAGCTATTTTTCCATCCCAGTGCACCTGAGACATACCACACATGCACAAGTGTAGGAGTAGCCTGTATGTAGAACATTTGTATTTCCTACACTTCCCAAAGCGTGTTGCATTATAACCTTACTCCTTATAACTGTCCATATTTCACAAAGAGAAGTCATCAACTTGGTAGGCAGATCTTATTCCATCACAGAAGACATAATGACAGTAACTGATAACAAACTCCAGATGTACTACATATTTGGGAAAAGAATAAGTAATAAAAAATGCCAATGTAAACAGTGTCTCACACACTCAATCATACTAAATTGTTAATTAAAATCTACACTGTACTTTTTAACTAATAGACTGCTTTTAGAACAGTTTTAGATTTACTGAAAATTGAGTCGATAGTAGTTCCCATTACACCCCAAACTCCCCTCACAGTTCATCTATTATCAACATCTTGCATTAATGTGGTAAATTTGTTAAAGCTAATGAGCCTGTTATGATACATATTGTTAATTATGTCCATAGTTTACACTGAAGTTCACTCTTTGCCTTATGTAGTTTTATGAGTTTAAACAAGTTCATAAATAACATCATGTACCCACTATCACAGTATTACACAAAAGTTTCACTGCCTTAAAAATCCTGTTCTTCACATTTCCATCCCTTCTCACCTTTCCCCAATCCCCTGGCAACCACTAATCTTTTTTACTGTTGATATAGTTTAACCCTTTCCAGAATGTCACACAGTTGAAATCATACAATATATAGCCTTTCAGACTGATTTCTTTCTTTTAACAATATGCATTTAAGGTTCCCCCATGTGTTTTTTGGCTGGATAGTTCTTTTCCTTTTATTGCTTAAAAATATTCCAAAGTATGACTTACCACAGTTTGTTTATCCATTCATATACTGCAGAACATTTGTTTGCTTTCAGTTTTGGCAATTATAAATAAAACTCTGCTGTAAACCTTCATGTTCAGGTTTTTGTGTGGACGTGAGTTTTCAAATCAATTGGGTAAATACCCAAGGGCAGGACTGCTAGATTGCATGACGAGAGTATGTTTAGTGTTCTCTATGAAACAGCCAAGCCGTCTTCCAAAGTGGCTGTACCATTTGCATTTCCACTAATAATGAATGAGAGTTCTGTAACAACCCACAAACACCAATCCAAAAGAACCTATGCACCCAATGTTCATAGCAGCACAATTAACAATAGCCAAGTGCTCGAAGAAACCTAAGTGCCCATCAGTAAATGACTGGATCAAAAAACTATGGTGTATTTACACCATGGAATACGACACAGCAGAAAGAAAGAAGGAGCTCCTACCCTTTGCAATAGCGTGGATGGAACTGGAGAGCATTAGGCTAAGTGAAATAAGCCAGGTGGTGAAAGACAAATACCATATGATCTCACTTTTAAATGGAACCTAATCAACAAAGAAAAAAGCAAGCAAAATATAACCAGAGACATTGAAATTAAGAACAATCTGACAGTAATCAGAGGGGAGGTTGGAGGGGATAATGGGGGGAAGGGTTTTCAGAAACAACTACAAAGGACACATGGACAAAACCAAGAGGGGGCATAGAAGCAAGGGAGGGAGGTGGATTTGGCTGGGATGGTGGGGAGTGGTGGGGGGTTAATGCAGACAAGTGTAATTGAAAAACAATAAAATAATTAAAAAAATAACATTCATTCAGGTAAAAAAATAAATGAATGAGAGTTCCAGCTGCTCTGCATCCTTTTCTGCATATGGTGGTGTCAGTTTTTAAGATTTTAGTCATTCTAATAGCTGTACAGTAGTATCTCATTATTGTTTTAATTTTCCATCCCACAACGACATATGATGTTGAGCAGATTTTCAGATGTTTATTTGCCATTGTATATCTTCTTTCATGGAGCATCTGCTCAGATCGTTTGCCCACTTTTGAACTGGGTTGCTTGTTTTCTTATTATTAAGTTTTAAGAGTTTTTGTTTTGGATAAGCTGGCTGTATTTTTTGTATATACTTTAATGGAATAATAAATGGAATCTATAGCCTTAAGTGTAATATAAATATATAATGGTTAAGATTTCCCACTCAACAATCCAAGCTTTAGAGAAAATCACAAGTTATTTAACATTAAAAATGTTTTTTTTCTTTGTTGATACCAATTCTTTGTTAATGTGCCCAGGAAAGTATATTTAAAATGGTCAAGGATACCCCCAGCTGGTGTGGCTCAGTGGATTGAGAGCTGGCCTGTGAACTAAAGGGTCACTAGTTCGATTCCTAGTCAGGGCACATGCCTGGGTTGCGGGCCAGGTCCTCAGTAGGAGCCATGCAAGAGGCAACCACACGTTGAGGTTTCTTTTTCTCTCTCCCTCCCTTCCCTTCTGTCTAAAAATAAATAAATCTTTAAAAAATAAAAGAGTTAAAAAACAAAATGGTTAAACAAATTTCAATGTTCCAGTTGGCCTAATAACCATTAAACAATTGCCTCCACTTATTTTCAACTTTAAAATTATTTTTAGTTATCATGCTAGCACATATATATTAATATGTACCCCTTCCAAACTTTTAAATATAAAGCTTAAAAGGTTCAGGGAAAAGAACTATTCAAGGAACTGGGGTGGGGGTGACTTCTGTGTGATGAGATATGAAAAATTTTTTTCTGCTATCAATTCATGAAAAGACATGGAGGAAACTTAAATGCATATAACTGAGAGAAGTCATTCTAAAAAGGCTACCTACTGTATGTTTCCAACTATGTAACATTATGGAAAAAGCAAAATTATGGAGATAGTAAAAGATCAGTGGTTGCCCGGGTTTGGGTATGAGGAGAGGGGTGAAAAGGCAGAGCACTGAAGGTTTTTAGGGCAATAAAAGTACTCTGTATGATACAATAATGACAGGTACATGTCCAAACCAATAGAATGTGTACCACCGAGAGTAAACCATAATAAAAAATTTTAAATCAGGAACATTAAAACACTTTAGAATCATAAATCATGTTGGTAATAAGAACAAAGAAGTGTCATTGATTTTTGAAATAAATTAGGGGAACACCTTAAATTCTGGAAATAGATGCCAGATAGCTCTTTAAAAAGTAACAGGGAGGTATACCAAGGTTCCTTGTTCCTCATTGCAAGTGTGAATCAGGTTTAAAAAACAAATAAGCAAAATGGTTTAGGTAAACTCATATGAGTTAAACAGAAATTAATCACAGAAAAAAATTTAGGAAAGTAATTTTGGGCATTTTCCCTAGTTTGTTCTGGTGACAAACTAAGTAATGAATTGATACTATGGTTGACAATATTGTTAATGAAAGTGTTGTTAGCAAAGCTAAAGGCCAATTTACTTGACGTGTTGTCTCATTTTTCATGTTCTGCTATGTGAGATGATCTTTTTCTTTTATCTATTTATTTTTTGAACTTTATCATTACGTTACCACGGTCACTAACAATTTGATGCACCTATGCAATATGCCTTTCATCTTTGGAAACAAATTTATTATGTTCTTTATACACATAATCTTCTCTTAAATATAAATCCAGACCAATGAAAAACACAAACTTTTATATTTGTCTTCTATAGGGCAGGGATATACAGTAGACCAAAAAAACATGTACAATTAAGTCACTTGGTTGAATAGCTAACTTAATATTGGCATGCTATATATTTTTATATTATATTTTCTGAGCGATTGCCTGGCTTGTGGTTTGGAGGGCAGGATACCATAAGCTTACTTAGTGAATTCTGCAGGTCTTTGTGGATGTGTAGGAACATCACTTCCCCATTCTGTACTTGAACTTTAGTTTTTTCATTCTGGTGTTTTCTTGAATAAAAGAGGGGGAAACAGACTAGAAAGTCAGGGTTGAGAGGTTATTGATTCTGCCAACACTACTTAATGCTCTTCCAGGTATTCTACTTTCAAATCTGTTGATTTCCTAGTGAAAGTGAATTTTTTAAATACATCAAATAATTAAGAACATTCCTGAATCAGGAACCTTATCATTTTCAAGTCTATTGTAATGCCAGTTAAGGGTAGAATCTTTAAAGATTGAACTATTTCATATGCTTATTTGCCATCTGTATATCTATTTTGATAAGCTATTGGTTCAGATAGCTCCCTTTTGAACTGGGTTGTTAAAAACCTAAAGTTCTTTGATAGCCTGAACCCCAATATGTGGAGGGATATATTAACAATATTCCTCACTTACTAAGTGGTGACATTTGACAGAGGGCAATAAAGATAAAATGAGCAATGGGCAGGCAGGGGACAGAGACCAAAGGGGTTTGGAAGTGAGACGATATGAACATACTGTCATGACTGGACCTGAAAGGGAAGATGTCTACATGTCATAATTAGCAATGCCTCTATCAACAGTTATATTGTCGGACAGCTGGCTTATTAAAGACAAGTCAGCGAACATTACAGATTCCATTCCCTAGTTACAACTGAGTATGAAAGACATCCTAAGCCTATTCATCAGTACGCTTCCTTCTATCTAAGAGAAACATATAATATTGAATAAAGGGAGGAAAAACAGGAGTAAATGGACTTGAAAATAAAGAAAACATTGACTTCATATCATTTTACAGTGGTAAGATCTTTAGAAATGAACTATTCCATATGTCTTTAAATAGATGTATTTACTCAATTTTGAAGGTATTGCAAGTATGAGTATGTTAAATCAGTGAATTCCTTCAGTATGATTCATTATATTACCTACTCAGACTCTGTGGCATAGTAAATTATTTCCCATTGGTATTCCTTCAATGAACACAAAAAAGAGCCAGTCACCAGACAGAGTGCTCCAAGAGGGCTGGTTTGTCTCTGAACCAACCTGGCACTGAACTGGCTCTCAGTGAGGATTTGCTAAATGCTGCACAAATGCATCAGCATCACAACCTTCACAGGTTTGCAAACTATTGCTAGAATTTCCCTTAGCCTCCTCTTCAGGGCTGTGTTTTCCAAAACAACTTTTTTTCTCTTTCACTTAAGGTATATTTACAGATGTGTTTGCTGCTTATATTAGATTTTTAACTTCTGGAATTCAGAAACCAGAGCTATTTTTCTTAATTTATACCCTAAAGTTACAGTACAGTACTATGCATTCTGACAATGCTTCATGAACACTTAAAAAGATTAATGTCAGTTTTTTTGCATTTTCTTTGTAGACCCTTATTCTAGATGAGCAGCTGCAGAATGCTCATCTGGAGCCCCGACACGGGCCAAGTGTAGGACACTGGAATATGGCTTCTGTAGACAGCACATGTGTGCGGCAGATGACAAATGCTAACTAGGCTGCATCAGTCCCAGTGAAGGGGGTAACAATTTTGTCCTCCAAACAGGAAAACTGAAGCAAAAAGAATAAGTAAGAGAATGAAGTGAAGGCATGGAGTAAAACATCAGATTTTCCTTTAATTAAATGAATATCTTAGAAAACAGCTTTTGGAGTCTCAATTTGTGCAGATAATTTTCACTTGGAATTTTCTCTGTATTGTGCAAAGCACAGGAAAGAGAATGTCCCTTGTTTGCATCTTCATGTTGAAAGTATCATTAACAGCAATTACATAAAAACGTTCACTAAACTTTTAATTCCAAAGTCAATTTAAAAAATTTCTTAAGGTTTTACTGTATTTAGTATGAGCTATTAAAATATAGTACACAAGTAAAAGATATATAATAAAAATAATAGGTTAACAATCTTGTGGTAACTATCATACATGCTTTGTAAAACTAATTTCAACAAAGATGAAACAATCAATTGGAAAGGTATAGATTTATAAAATAACATATGAGGAGGATTCATAATTTGATTTTAAGTTATCTTTTCATGTATCAAAAAACTATTAATTTTTTTGAAGGCTAGGCTCTGTTTACCATCATTTACAATTGCTTTAACTGGATTTTTATTCAATTTCAGTATATTCAAGAGATATTCTGTTAGCATTGATTTTTAAGACAAAGTTTAAGTAGAAAAGTTAAGATGTTAGCTTATTATATACTTTTATAGTATCACATAATGATTAAGAGGCAGACCATCTGGGTTCAGATACTACTTCTGCCACTTACCAGCTAGGGGAATTTGGGCAGATTACTAAACTTTATGCCTAAGTTTCTTGATCTGTAAACTGGGTATAACAAGAGCACATGTCTCCATAGTCTTGGTGATAAAGAGATGCGTTAACACATAAGCACTGGAACAATTCTTAGCATGTGGTATGAGTTCACTAAACCTTAGCTATTACTGTTATTGTTATTATCCTTGTAAATTAGAAATATACAGAGCCAAAGGGGGTAGGATCAAGGGTAGGAGGCAGGTTTGGGTGAGGTGGGGGGAATAGAGACACTGTACTTGAACAACAATAAAAATAAATTAATTAATTTAAAAAAGAAATGTAACTCTAGAGGAGAAAAAGTTAAGCTCAAATATGTAACTATTTATTTCAATCCAGATATATTTTTCCACAAAATAAAAAAATCAGTAGTTTCCGCATACTTAGTAAGGACTAGTAATCTGGCGTTTGTGTGCATGTGTTAAAGGGGGCTTCGGCTAATTAAATAATCACATTAATAATCTTAACAACTTCCTAATAAGACAGAAATAAAGACAAATGATCATTCTTGCATAACCTGCAAAGCTGAATGAATAACTGACATATCTTTCTGTGATTCCTTGCAGATATCATGGAAATCAGGACAGTGGAGGTTGGAATTGTGGCAATCAAAGGGGTGGAGAGTGAATATTTTCTTGCAATGAACAAGGAAGGGAAACTCTATGCAAAGGTATTAATAATTGATAGCTTAGCCTTAATTTTTCAAATTCATGTTTATCAAGAACACCTTTCCTTTCTGAAGAGTAAAAATGGAATTAATTTCTCTCTAACCATATAATTTAATGATTTCATTACAATATTTTATATTCAAGCATTAAGAAAAATGTTTTTTTGAGTGAGTGGACAAATTGCTTAGCTCTCTGGACTTTGGTTTCTTCATCTGTAAATTGAGTTAAACTAACTAATCTCTAAGGATTCTTCCAGTTCTAACATTCCATGTGCATTTTAGATACTTAAAATCTAAAATCTAAAATTTTCCTCCATCAGTAGTAAAGCCCTTTTTGTTAAAGTTTACCCAGTTTGCACATTGCTGACATAAAAATTCTTGGGAAAAAATTCAAAAGTTTGTTTATCAACATCAATCTCAAAATCATGGGCTTTGAACTGCAAGCATTCCCATTGTTCCCAGTTTATTACAATGTGAATTATGTAACAGTTCATCCCACAGAAAAAAAATTGACCTTCCTTTGTATTCCCACAGCTAGACACGATACCTGGCACACGTTAATTACATAAAAATATAGGTTTAACCAAAGGAATGAATGAGTAGTTGGATGGATGAACAAATAAATTAACTTTTCATTTTCCATCACTACTGCAGGCAGTGTAGAAAATGAAGAATGGTTGTGAAATACATCTTTCTGCTCAGGAAGGCAGAAGCTGTGCTAATTATATCCAAGTCTCAGTGGTCAGGGATTGAGTGACTTGGGCATAGTAACATGAGAGCTGCTAATTAAGGGGAAATAGCTCCTAATATTAAAGAACAGTAGCAACTGACTGCCAAAAGCCACATGTTTGGAAATCTGTTGCATAACCAAATGTGTATAATTTTATCTTTTTTAAAAAAACATTAAGATGTCATTTATTTTTGCAAATATGTGAACCTATATCTAATTAACTTCATTGCACCCACCTCATATATGTTTTAGTTCTACTAAATATTACTGCTTCCTCTTTGTTTAATTGAGTCCCTCTAAAAATCATTTGGGTAATGTCATTTGTTTGTTGTTTTAACAGAAAGAATGCAATGAAGATTGCAACTTCAAAGAATTAATTCTGGAAAACCATTACAACACATATGCATCAGCTAAATGGACACACAGTGGAGGAGAAATGTTTGTTGCCTTAAATCAAAAGGGGGTTCCTGTAAGAGGGAGAAAAACGAAGAAAGAACAAAAAACAGCTCACTTTCTTCCTATGGCAATAACCTAATCGTATACGGTATACAAGAAACCAGTTCCAGCAGGGAGATTTCTATAAGTGGACTGTTTTCTCTTCTCTTCTTTCCTTTCCTTTCCTTTCCTTTCCTTTCCTTTCCTTTCCTTTCCTTTCCTTTCCTTTCCTTTCCTTTCCTTTCCTTTCCTTTCCTTTCCTTTCCTTTCCTTTCCTTTCCTTTCCTTTCCTTTCCTTTCCTTTCCTTTCCTT
>CM052538.1:142782196-142880121 GCA_028533065.1 Trachops cirrhosus
CTTTCCTTTTCTCTTTCTTTCTTTTTTTTTTTTAAGTAACCAAGAAAGGCTGGAAAACTACTGAAAAACTGATCAAGCTGGACTTGCGCATTTATGTTTATTTTAAGAGACTGCATTAAAGAAAGATTTGAAAAATAAACACAAAAATCAAATTTAGTAACTAAAAGTTGTAAAAAATTGTAAAACTGGTTGTACAATCATGATGTTAGTAATAGTAATGTTTTTTCTTAAATTAATTTACCCTTAAGAGTATGTTAGATTTGATTATCTGATAATGATTATTTAAATATTCCTATCTGCTTATTACATGGCTGCTATAATAATAATAATGCAGATGATGTTATATAAGATGTGTCAGACCTGAAGGCTGCTGGAATGACTTGTCAGATAATCAAGCCAATGCTAACTATGGAAGATGAGCAGTATTTGAAATGTTTTCTAGTAAAAAGTCATAATTCATTCAAACACTGATTAGAAAAGAAGAAATATTCTCTCAAAAATTCTATTATGAAATTAAATCAAATAGGTAGTTTTATAAAAGTATATGATTAGAACGTTTTTTGTGCTTATTAACAGGAACAAAATTCATAATGCTGCTCAAATTAAAAGGGTACTGCTACAAGGGTATTTTCAAAAATTTTGTGTATAAATAGCAATAATGATGATAATACTGTATTTCATCTCACTTGCCACAAAATAACATTTTATAATCCCTAAAAGTTAAAATTCAAGTAATATAATCTATCTTTTGTATAATTCATATTCAGGAATATGGCTTTTAATAATGTTTTCCCCACAAATAATCATGCTTTTTTGGTGGTTATAGCATTAAACTCTATTTTAAGTTGTATATGAACTTTATTGTTTTGTTAAGTTTATGTTATTTATAAAAAACAACCTTAATAAGCTGTATCTGTTTCATATGCTTTTAATTCTAAAGCAATAACAAAACAGGCTGGCTCCACTGCAAGTCTGCTCCTCGTGACCAGCACTCAGCCCAGTACACAGCACTTGGGCCAGCAAATCCTGGATGACAGACAAAAACGACAGCCTGCAGCAATTCTTACAATAGATGTCTCACAGGGAGCAATGCAAAAATGTGAAATATGTTTTGCCACATACTCTTGTCAATTAAAATTGAATCATGTAAGTTAAAAGAACTTACAGAATTTAGACTACATTTGAGTTTATCGGTTGTACCATATTTTAAAAACATGCATATTTAAAGTCAGTATAATTTTTCTAATCTCTAGAAATCTTGACATTCAGAGTATGGCAGCTTCAAAAGTTGTTTCCCTGTTAGATTGTGCAAGAGCACAATGCCCAAAACAGGGTCTTGAAGCCCTCAATATCAAAATGGCTATAGATAATGTGCTTATCAGAAAAATAAATTTACACATAACTCTTCCATTGGCAGATTTTGGTAGTGCTTTATATATTCATTAATAGGAAGTCAACATTTATCCAAACTATACTATTAATATGTTCACCATGATGGTTTTAAATTTAAAATACTTGTCATTCAATATCCTTTGTTTTATACAAATATTATTTGGTAATGCATTTATAGAAGAGAGTTACATGAAATGGCTAAATGAATAGAAATGACAGATTCAATTGATTTTCTTGTAGCTCACCTACATGACCAGGCTACAAGAAACTAGAAAGAACCTCTCTTTCTCAGACATATTCTGGGGAGGCGCCATGATATTTTTCACTGTTGTCGGGCTCAAGGGCCTTACTAGCAGAGGTTCCTGGATCAGGCTTCTGTGAAAGGAGTCTTGTGAATGTGTGAGGGCAGAAGAGGACCTATGTTTTTCATATTTATCTCCTTAGTACCTAGCAGAATTTCTCTCCATAATCAATTTTTATATAGATTGATTCACTGTTTGAATATCAAAGAAAATTCATAATTAGATGAATTTTACTTCATTTTTATTATTTTTACTTTTTTAAAATATATTTTATTGATTATGCTATTATAGTTTTCCCATTTTTTTCTCCCCTTTACTCCTCCCCCCCGCCACATTTCTCCCCTTAGTTCATGTCATGGGTCGTACATATCAGTTCTTCAGCTTCTCCATTTCCTACACTATTCTTAGCCTCCCCCTGTCTATTTTGTACCTACCAATTATGCTTCTTATTCCCTGTACCTTTTCCCCCATTCTCCCCACTCCCCTTTCCTGCTGATAACCCTCCATGTGATCTCCATTTCTGTGATTCTGTTCCTGTTCTAGTTGTTTACTTAGTTTGTTTTTGTCTTTTTTAGGTTCAGTTGTTGATATTTGTGAGTTTATTGTCATTTTACTGTTCATATTTTTTATCATCTTTTTTTTAGATAAGTCCCTTTAACTTTTCATATAATAAGGGGTTGGTGATGATTAACTCATGTAACTTGACCTTATCTGGGAAGCACTTTATCTGCTCTTCTATTCCACATGATAGCTTTGCTGGATAGAGTAATCTTGGATATAGATCCTTGCTTTTCATGACTTGGAATACTTCTTTCCAGCCCCTTCTTGCCTGTAATGTATCTTTTGAGAAATCAGCTGATGGTCTTATGGGAATTCCTTTGTAGGGAACTGTCTCCCTTTCTCTTGCTGCTTTTAAGATTCTGTCCTTACCTTTAATCTTGGGTAATGTAATTATGATGTGCCTCAGTGTGTGCTTCCTTAGGTCCAACTTCTTTGGGACTCTCTGGGCCTCCTGGACTTCCTGAACGTCTATTTCCTTTGCCAGATTGGGGACTTTTCCTTCATTCTTTTTTCCAATAGGTTTTCAATTCCTTGCTCTTCCTCTTCTCCTTCTGGCACTCCTATGATTCTGATGATGGAATGTTTAAAGTTGTCCCAGAGGTTCCTAAGCCTCTCCTCATTTTTTTGAATTCTTATTTCTTCATTCTGTTCTGATTGAGTGTTTATTTCTTCCTCCTGCTCCAAACCATTGATTTGAGTCCAGTTTTCCTTCCCTTCACCGTTGGTTCCCTGTATATTTTTCTTTATTTCACTTTGCACAACCTTCACTTTTTCCTCTCAGTTGCAGGACAACCCACATCACTGCGTTGTGGTGCTGTAGGTGGAGGAGGGGTCTGAGAGGGAACAGTGTTGCTTGCTCTACTCTCTTCCAGCTTTCAGTCACTTCCCCCACTACCCACAAGCAAATTGGGCCCTTTTGGTGCTGATTCCCAGGTGGGTGTGTTTGAGTACATTTTAGGACCCTGGGGGTCTCTTTAATGAACTCTCCTGGGAGGCTGGGATTTTATCCCACTGCTGCAACCCCCACATATTTTTATAGTCAGAGGTTCTGAGGCTTTATTTTCCCATGCCGAAACCCTGGGTTGCACAGTCTGTGTCACTCCCCAGTTGTTCCTTCTGGTTTAGCTGCATGCAAATATGGGACTGCCTGATCCACAAGCTGCCATCTTGTCCACCTGGTCTCTAGCTGCTGCCTTGACATGCATCTAAAGAAGAATAAATATTTCTTCTTTAACTCCTTGGTTGTCGGACTTCCATACAGTTTGATTTTCTGGCAGTTCTGGTTATTTTTTCTTTTTAAACTTGTTGCTGTCCTTCTTTTGGTTGTTCAAGAAGGCAAAAGTTAGGGTGAAACATGATTATATGAAATTTAAGCAGAAATAGTATATATGCATACAAGATACAAGTTTGTTACAACCTAATATTCTTTGGCTATGAAGTTATAATCAAGTTATACAGCAATGCTGAATTAAACAAACCAATATTTAGCAGTAATTCCAATCTGGTAGTGTTTCTAGAAACACTTTTAATTATTTGTCCCCCATTTTTTACATTTATCATGCAAATTTTAGAAAATCTGCACCAGTTACATATGCTTAGAATTCTAGAATCTTAGAACTGCAAGGGGCTTAAGTACCTGTTACTCATATGCAGACAGGAAATGAAGATTGTGATACATCCAAAGTCATACAGCTGGTTAGGTAGAGATCTGTCACAAGAATCTAGGGCACTTAGAATGTGCTTCCTACTCTTAGACTGTTGGGATTACTATCTAGTGATCTCATTTAAAGAAATCTATTGAGATATGATCTTTACATTTTGCATGCAAACATGACAATGTGTATGAAGTTTTGGCAATTCACTTCATACACAATTGATTAGTCTATACTGTGATGATCTTACTCAAAAGAATGAAAAAACGATGCAATTTATAATCCTAATTCCTATTCAATGCTTACATGCACCTCTTTATTTGCAAATGAAGAGCATTGTGAACAACATCCATATAAACAGATTAACCTTTTCTTAAAAATGGTCTTTCAAAGAGAATATTGTTAAATACATAGGTTTCCAATAATTAGGAGGAGAAAAATTAAGACTACAAATTGTTAGTAATAGAAGTAATAAAGATTATTTTTTTAACCCTCACCTGAGGAAATGCTTATTAATTTTAGAGAGAGGGGAAAGGAGGGTGAGACAGGGAGAGAAACATCACTGTGAGAGAGAAACATCAATTGGCTACCTCTCCCATGCACCCTGACTGGGAACCAAACCTGCAAGGTAGGTAGGTATGTGTCTTGACTGGGACTGGAACCCACAATCTGTTCAGTTTGTGGGACAATGCTCCAACCAACCAAACCACACCAGCCAGGGCAAGAAGTTATATTCAATGCAATTAGTGAATTAAAATATTTTCACATAAAAAAAGATGAAATATAAATTGTCAACCTTTGAGTTGGCTATAAATTCAACTTGACAGAAGAGCAGACATGCCGCAGATAAATTCTTACTTTCCTTCTCTGGAGTTGCACTTTTGGTTCTCCAGAGTGATAAAGAACACAGAGATGGACTATGGGAACACCTGTAGTAAAAGCAACTGAAATGCCAATAATAATAGAGGTAGAGATGAGAGTCTAAGGTAACCCATCAAAGACATAATTTTTTAAAAAAATATCCTCTCTCTTAAGACACATGTAATTTTTGCATTTTATTTCATAATAAATTTGTGTTTGTTTTAATATGATATTGACAACAGTGAGTAAAAGTTATGCATCAGAAAGATGTACAAGGTTTATCACATGGCTTCATTTATACCACTATCCTAGTGCCATATACTTGGGCATGAATAAGACACAAGAGATCTGTACCCTCTCATAGTCCAATTTACACACAGATGTCACATGGCTAAAGAAAACCAAAATGTTATTTCAAGTTCACTAAGAACAAGGGCAATATTAAAAATATGTAACTATGTGGCATGAGTGGTTAATGGTCAATCAGAATATGAGGTCTGTCCAGAAGGTATCCAGCCATGTACTATGAAAAATAGAGACATTTATTGAAGAAGATACAAGATAAAAGAAACTTTGTACACAGGACAGTGACACCTCAGTCCCCTTCAAAGTAGTCACCTTGGGACCTCACACAGTCTCTCAACAGCCATCAGCTGCCCCATTGTATTTTCCCGCATCTCACTGATGGTCTGAAATTTCTTCCCTTTCAAAGGTAATTTTAGTTAGGGGAAAAGCCAGAGAAGTCTCAGGGTGCCAAATCTGGGCTGTGGGGGGTCTGAGTCACCTGGGTGATTTAATGTTCCACCAAAAAGCTCTATTGGAGACGTGATGCATGAGCAGGCGTGTTGTTGTGATGAAGCCGCCAATCACTGGTTGCCCATAGTTGTGGCCTTCTGAATCATCTGAATAGTTTCCACAGAGGAATGTTCAAGCTTAACACAAAATTTCATGCCAATTTGTTACTCTATTTGCTCAGTCATTTTAGATGCTGTGGCCACCCAGTACACATGTTCATTCAATGGCATGTACCACCCCCGCTGACTAGTACAGTGAAGTCGTCATTGTTCAAACAAGTGCATTCCAGTCCAGTCTCCTTGGTGCCAAGTTACGTGGATGTTGTGCAAACAGTTCCTGTTATATTAACACTGGCTGGACTTTTTCTGGACAGACCTTGTATTCCACTGATTTATCAGAATAGATGCAGGTCATCGTGACTAACTTGTGGGTACCAGATGGTCATCAGCCTTACCCATTTCCATGATCACCCCAAACAGAGTTTTCAGAGAATACTGAATTGGCCTCTGTGGTTAGTGTATCTTAACATGAAATAGTTCATTAAAACTCAATGTCTAACTGTTTCAGCATTGTTGTCAGGCTACTTTATTTTACTTCTATATTTATTCAACTAAACAGCTGTTTTCAATGAAGGTGATGTTTCTTTAGGTTCACATATGGTCCCACTTATCCTCTTACTTTGAATGGTTTGTCAAGAAAATTTATTACTTTTGAGTTGAGGAGATTCGACAGGAAGCTAGAAATAATAAAGTCCTAGTTTCTTCCTAATAATACCTGTATTCACTCTCACCTGAGAAGATGGCTTTTATTTTTTTTTACTTTCTGATTATTGCATGATTTCAGTTTCTAAATCCTCATTATTAAATTTATGAGGAGCTATGCACATTTATATTCTAATAATTAAATGTGAGCTGAATAATAACATTTAGCTTGAAGATGGCAGACCTTTCTCTTGATCAATCCAGCCATGTCTTAGTTATCTATTGTTGTGCAACACATTATTTTAAAAGTTAGTGGCTTAAACAGCAACTATTTATTACCCCATAGTTTACGTGCTCAGGAGCCTGGGCATGTTTTCACTAGGTGTCACTAGTCACAGTCTTTTACAAGGCTGCAATCAAGGTGTAGGCCCGGCCTGCAGACATCTATTATTATCTCAATGCTCAGCTCAGAGAGGGATCCCCCTTAGATCCTCACTGGCTGCTGGCTCGAAACATCACTTCCTCACCACATGGGCCTCTCGATAGCATAACTTAAAACATGGCAGTTTGTTTCCCACAAAGCAAGTGATCAGAGAGAATGAGAGAGTAGCCTAAAAGGGAAGCCACTGGATGTTTATAACATAATCTTGAAAGGAGTGTTCCATCACTTCCGCTACACTCAAGGGTAGGGAATTACATATGGGCACAATTACTAGAAAGCAGGGATCACTGGGAGCCATTTTAAGTCATAAACTGGATGGTTTTAAGGCCACTGCCACACACAGGATTCTTTAGTGCCTAATAGGAGTAATTCATGGCTTTCCGTGGTGAGCCATTCAGCAGAGAAAGAACTAGGTATATTCTATGTGACAACATTCTTGATCCTTCCCTGAGGGATACTGTATGGTTTGTTCTCTGAGAAAAAATTTGAGCCACAGTTCTGGACTGCCTCCAGCTTGAGTTGTGCCTCCTCAGAGGAGGACCTCCTAATGGAGCTGTAAAACCAACCATATTACTTTGCCTCCACATGAAGGAAATGACCTTGCCTTCAGAGCCAACCTGAAGATAATTCTCCCTGCCACTGCCCTGCCTCAAGACAGAAAGATCAGAGATGCCAACTGAAATTCCTCAAACCAGAGAGAGTTTGGATGGTGGAGGCAATCAATCATGAGTTGCCCAAGACTATCTGAAGATAAGAAGACCCCTAAAGACTTGAAAATAATTGATTTTATTGCTAGATGTATACTGGAATTACGTGGGATTTTAAAGAAAATGATTTCTAGGCTCGCCCCCACCTAGGTTAGCTGCATCAGTGTATCCCAGATGGGGCCCAGGCAATGGTGTTTCTAAAACTTCCCAGGGAATTCTAATTAGCCTATGCATTGGAGAGCCGTTGGCTACGTGGGGCAGGGAGGGGGACATCTCTTTAGGAACTATACCTGGTTCTTTATCCTTGATTCTTCCTAAACACTGTAAGACTTATGCTGCTTCCTACCTAATTCCATACTTTCTAATATGATTCTAAAGTCTTCAGTGCTTTTTAGATCCCTAGTTTTCCTAGATGCCTCCATGTTTTTGCTTTTCATGATTGAGGCTAAAAGGAAATGCATACACTAGACAGAGTGCATTGGAACAACCACAGAGTACGACGCGCACAAAGTCCCCCCTCCCCTACACACACCCCACAGTTAATTCTCAGACAGAGCAGCCAGTTTGATTCTGTTAAATTATATTTCAGATCATGTAATTCTTGTGTTTAAAGCTGCAATTATTTTCCACATTACTCAAAAGAGAAGCCAAAGTTCTTCGAGTGACTTATAGAGTGGTAATGAACAAAGTTAAGTGATAAAAAACTTAAATGTTAAATTAGGTATGGGAAGACAACCAGAAAAGAGTAATAAAAATATAGACTTATATGCTTAGATTGCTTGGTAGATATTGAAATCTCAGTCCATTCTAAAGAAATTCAAACTAGACATTGTAGATATTATTTAATGGGCAATATAATTATTAGAATCATACTCAAAGGAAAGGCCATAACCTTGTATCAGAAATTGACAGACGGACATATGTAATATTTGAAATAAAAATTTTAAGGCATGTATATGTCATTTTAATGATTCACCACTTTAATAATAACATTTTTCTATTAATCAACAAATTAATGAATCTTCTGGACTAGATGAGAGGGCTTCTACTTTACTCTTCTTTATTAAACTGATCTTCTATGGCTGGTTATTTTGGTTGTTTCAAATTTTTCACTAACATAAATATAAATTTTTTGTACATGCTTATTTATAGTTCTGATTATTTCTTTAAGATGATTATAAGAAATAGAAATACTGGACCAAAAATTCCTTTAAAATGCAATTTGAAAAACTGATTTTCAGAAAACTTTTCTAAATATATATTTTAACCAACAGTACATAGGAGTGGATAAATATTCTTGCTGATAATCATGCTCAAAATTTCGTCAGCTTTTATTCTTGTCTTTGCTTCCCTTTAACTATTTAGTATCACCAAAACTCAGCTAGCTTCTTTTTCAATATCTCAGATGCATGTTTCTTGGTTCTTCTACAACCTTATCAGTGTCTAGACTCATGTCTAGAGGTTAGCCATTGTTCCCTAATCATTCTTCTGTCTCAAGTTACTTCTCATCTCAGATGCTACCTAATTCCTTGATCTTCCTAAAATGTGACTTTGGCTGTTTCAGTTGCCACTTGAAGAACCCATGTTGGCTCCTTATATCCTATTGGATTTAAATTCCTTAAAATAGTATCCAAAACTGTCAAACAATTGGCTCTACCTTACCTGTCCAATTGTCTCACTGCTCAACAAAAACCATAAAGTTTCCTTAGTCCATTGTGTTTATCTCATCACTAGGTCATTTGTTTTACAGAGAAAGGACCTTATCTGTTTTGCTCCCTTGCATTTCTCAAAGTACCTTTAGCAGTGTCTGGCACAAAGTAAGCACTCAGTTAAGTATTCAGTAAATAAATGGATAAACCACTTCCAGGTCAGTAACAGAATAATGAGCATACCTCACTACAAAGCATTATGTCAATGTTTAAGCACAATACGGATGTAGTTGCAAATGTTTTGTTAAACTAGTGACTCTCAGAAGTATTATAATTCTTGTTATTCACTTCTCATGACATTTCCATGTCACCCAACAGAGTATATTAATGCATATTATAATACAATAAAACACATCGCTTTTTTATGCTATCCAGCTCCTCTGACCACCGCTACCAGTCAATGACCAACATATCCAGGGCAGGGATTTGCAGGTCACCTATAGAAGACCATGAAAAATTATCTTGAAAGCTAAATTAGTAATTAGAAAGTTACCTGGTGAGTATTGCATCAAAGTAAAGAGAGGTAAAGTAGTTTTAAAAGATATATTATCTAAATTATTATGAAACCAAGTTCACAAAGATCAAATCTGGAGAGTTCTGTAGAAACACTGCTGGTTTCTGTTTCTTTGGGCCACTTCTGTCATATGCCACGTGTTGTTTACCCCTCTCGTGTTTATATAGTCTTTCTCCATACAGTGTAAAGTACAGCCAATAACAATATAATAATACAACTTTTAAATTACTACCACATTAGGAATTTATATCTCTGGTCATCAAGTGTCTTGGGAGTTTCCTCACTCTCTAGCCATGCAAATTTCTTGGGTTTTTTTTCAATGATGCATAATGAAAAGCACAATGCTGAGATTTTACTGGCTTAATTTTCAGAGTGCTACCTTATTGACAAGTTTTAAGGTTTACTTCTTAATTGTCTCTAAGCATTGGTAACAGTGAAGTGGTAGCAAAATGACAGAGGTGTAAATTAAAGTTTAACTAGCTCATCCATCTGGCTAATACTTTTTCTGGAACATGTCATTTGTTAAATATCAACTTGAACTTGTGTATGAGTAACTACTTTCTTTCTCTTTTAAGTTTTTACCTCTCCACAGCACTGTGGGCAGTAATTAGCACATAGGTACTTAAAAGCTACATGTTAACTGATTATAAAGATTTTTAAATTTGCTTGTGGTTTAAACTATAGCTTATAAAAAAATCATGAAGTCTGTTAATATTTTAACCTTAAAGTCCAGATAAAAGGGAAAAATTGGGTTTCAAAATTAGGGGAGAGGTATAAAATTATTTTTTAAAAGATCTTCATCTGAGTTAAAAAGGTTATATGGTGTTATACCATAAGAAGAGAAATGAGCATTAAAACTAGTCTTGTCTTTCACGGCCTGGTTTATTTCAGTGCGGAAGGCTGGGGTGGGGCAGAGTGGTGGGGAGAAAACGGAGACAACTGTACTTGAATAACAATAAAAAATGTAAAAAAAAAAACAAACAAACCCAAAACCCTAGTCTTGTAAATAATCTTAACAATACACTGGTTAAGGGAAGCTGGTCTGTAAATCCTGAGTCATTCCAGATACTTGCATTCAATAACTGCTTACATCCCAGTCCTAAAAAGGGAAACATGCTATTTTGTTTGGAAGGCAAATTTTAACTACCTGCTGTCTGTTTACATCATTAAAAACAAAAATGGAAAGTTCTCTAAGTTTAAAATTCTGGAGAAAAGTTAATCCCACATGAAAGTAAGCATCTCAAATGTCAAGAAGAAAAAAATAGGTTTTAAATATGTTTTGGGTTAGAAGAAGCAATTCTGAGACATCAATATACATGGAGCACGAGTTATTTTATTCCTGAAAAGCCACACATGCACACATGCATGTATATGAGAGTATACTCATGTTTACCCAGGGTCTGCACTTGACCTGCCTCGGTGTTCCTACAGCACACAGATCAGGGTGTCAACACTCACAAAGGCAGAGATAGGGAGAGAACTATAGAGGGTAAAAGCTCTAAAATAACAAATCTAAGTCACCAGTCCCTGTTGCTAATACCACCTCAATAGTCAACCACCACTTTGGAAGATTATTCAGCACCTATGGATACAAGTTATAGGGAAACAAAATGTTAGAAAAAAAGGAATATAGAAAAAAATCTATTCTAATCACCTCATTTTTTTTCAGAGGAAAAATAAGGCTAAGGGGGGTTATAGGACATACTTACGGACATTCAAGTCTTTTATGCACAAGTTAAATATATCAGACCCAAGAAAACATTAGAATCTGTTTAAAAAAAAACCCTCCAAATCCAAACATACTTATGTCCTGAGTAAATACATTTTCTGAGTTTTACGTGTGGAGGATTTTTCACAGTGATGACTGAGTCCAGCTTGGAGATAAGCAACACAGAAACTGCGAAACTGTTAAGCGGGATGTGGTAGTTCTCAGATGCCCCAGGCCAGGCCCATTCACAGCAATTTCCTATAGGATAGTGGTTCTCAAACTGTTCAGTCTCAGGGTCTGAATCATCTTAATAATAACTGAAGACACCAAAGAACTTTTGTTTACATGGTTTTTGTATCTATTAGTATTTCATATACTAGAAATTAAAACTGATAAATCTTAAGCATTTATTAGTTCATTAAAAATAACAGTACTAAATCCATTTCATGTAAATATAAATAGCATATTTTTTGAAAAGTATTATTTTCAAGAAAAAGATTTGAGAGGAGTAACATTGCTTCCCACTTAAAGAATTTTTTACATCTGAGAGCAGGAAACAGGTGAGTTTCAGTACCTACTTCTATTGGGATGTGATTTTTGAAGTATATCTATATATTGAAGTATATAAAGAAAATCCAGTATCACACAGATCAGTAGTTGGAAAAAGGAATATTTTAATAGCCTTTTCATATAACTGTGAATATTTTTTATTCTACTCCAAAACTTGAGAAGTTGTAGTTTCTTAACGGCGTGTAGCAACATGGAATTTGAAACCACATCACTGTTCTTTGTGTCCTCTGTTACATTAAAATCCACTCAGCTGTCATACTTTCTAAAATCTATGTATAATTATTTTTAATACAATGCATTGGTCATTTGGGAAATATTGGTTCAGTGAGTTATGCAGATTTTCTAAATGATGACACACTTCTTTAACACAACATTAAAAATTCGTATTTGTTAGCATCACCACTGACTTATCAGGGAAGTCTTTAAGTATTGGAAAACTGTCGAGATTATAGTGGTGGATGTGAATTCTCCAAAATTTCTGTCTGACAGCTCGAATGTTATTACTGGCCACAGCAAGCGCACTTCATACACAAGGATTACTGCACCCTTCTTTAACTGTATGTCTGTAGCACAGACTCTTAGCTGTCCACAATGTGTGCTCCCTCTTCCATTGTATAGCGTTGTCACTAAGTAGCAGCTCCCCAGCCAGTTTTTATTACCTAGCCCTCTTCATGTCTAGGCATATCCATGGCTTGTTCTCACTTATGGCTTGTTGGATTTTAAGTGAGGTGGATAATTTCTGAGCCAAGACTTTTAAGAGTGTACACCTGTTCCTCTTTTTTTCTCCTGATGCAAATTACTTTAATAACTATGGGGTTCTATAACATGCTGACCCCAGAATATGAAATAGCCTGGATCTCTGAGCCACGATGTAGACAGGCAATCACTGACCACTAACATAAAAACTCAGAGCCTAAGTGTCCATCAGTAGCTGAGTGGATAAAACAACTATGGGACATTTAAATAGTGGAATACTACTTGGCCATAAAAAAGAAGAAAATTTTACCCTTTGTGACACTATGGATGGACCTAGAGAATATTATGCTAAGTGAAATAAGCCAGTCAGAGAAAGACAAACACCATATGATTTCATTCATTTACTGAATCTAATAAAAAACTGAACTAACAAGATAGAGAGAGATTCATAGATGTAGAACAGGATGACAGCTAAGGTGGAGGAAGTTAGGGGGTGGAGGGATTGAACAAAAAGGAAAAAGAGATCATGGACATGGACAACAGTGTGGTGATTGAGGGGTGGAGGAGGGTATAAGGGAACTAAATGGTAATGGAAAAAATATAATAAAAAGATTAAAAAATAAGTAGGCTAGGGCACTAGAGAAATATAAAAGGCTCAAAGCTCAAATAAACACAGGTTTGAACAGACTTGTACCTTAAACTGACTTCCTAGTAGTCACAGTATATGCAGAAGTTTACAGAAAAATTTACTTTATAGAGAAAAACCTTATTAAGTAATCTTTGCCTGTTTGAAATGGTATACCTGCCCTTTTAGTTCCCCTACCAAAAACAATGTCATGCAGCAAACCTGTGCTTCCCCAGTGGAGGCTCAATGTCTTTAATAGGACCAGAAATTCCACTGCTTTGCTGTCTCTGTGCCCTGGACCACTTTGGCCTCAGAAGGTACGCTTTCTAATTCTCGAAACCATTGCTCACTATTTCTAGAGTACCTCATATACAAAATTGGGAAGCAAGTGAGTTTTCCTCAAGTCTTTTCCCTTTTTGGCACTTCTACTAACATTTTTCCTCCTTCCTTCTCACCCATTAAAATTTGATCTCAGAAAAGAATTAAAAATTCACTCACATTAGTCATGAGTGAAGGATTGAGGCTATGATAGTTCTCATAAATTACAACTCTTATCCTATGATGAAAAATATAAACCTTAATGTATTTACATGCCTATAAAATTAAGTAACTGAGAGGCTATGTATGAAGTGGTTAAAAGTTCAGGCTCTAAGGCCAGAATTTACTGGCTTGGAATTCATATCTATCACTTACCAGTTATGTGAACTCAGACAAGTTACAAAATTATATTATGCTTTAGGTGTTTCATTTTATAAATGATAATAAACTGCCACATAGGAATATTACTAATAAGGCTTTATTAACTTAACACACTTTAGCAAGTATATGCTTCAAATGGAAGATTTACCCATTAAAGATAAATCATTAAAATTTAATTATGAGTAGCATATGAAAAAAATTCTCATTAAACCTCTGACTTGCTGCCCAGGCTTAGATAACGTCATCAATAAATAGAAAAATCTAGTCATGTTTTAAAGTCAAACATAAAAAGATTTTTAAAATGTTTATGTGTAAATAAAATGACACATTTTATAAAGATTTGCCATTAATATAAAAATCAAGTGTATTAGAAGCAAAAATAATTTTTATGTTTTTTCAAATGAAAATTATCATTTTATTATACATACAGTGTTAAAGTTTCAAGCATGGTAGTACACTACCTGGAAAAATTCATTTAGATTGCATAAAATGGATATTGAAATAATAATAACTTCTGAAGGACACATGGACAAAGCCAAAGGGGCTAGGTTTGAGGGTGGGAGGTAGGGATGGGTGGGGTGGGCAGGAGTAGTGGGGGAAAATGGGGACAACTGTACTTGAACAACAATAAAAAATTATTCAAAAAGAAGAAGAGAAAAATTTGGGACAAATGTAATTGAAGTAATAGCTTCTAAGTAGTATTTCCTGGGAGAGAAAAACTTTTTCTACTGTCTCTATAAACTATGGAGTAACTTGGCTTTGTTCTCCTGGTATTAAAAAATATTGGGTAATATCTAAGTATTTGTAATTATTGAAAGTTGAGTATAGTTAAATATTAAATATATAAAATAATATCATGCTATTTATGTAGAGAACATAAAAACAATATCATATGTTACAGAAATAAGAACGGTATTACATGTTACAGGACAAAACAGAACTCCAGTCATTACCTCAGGGGAGGGTGGGACAGACTTAGGAATGGTACAAAAGATCTGTAAATAAAAGACTTTAAAAGAAAGTACTGAAAATCGAAAATATTTGTTGCATGTGGGAAATATTCTCAATACTTTTCTGCATGTTTGAATAAAATATAATAAAAAAACCCTAAAAGGACATAGTCACTTTAATCTTTCTCCCTGCTCTCATTAAAAAAAAACTGTAAAGTATAAATAGAAAATATGCATCAGCACCAAAAGATAAATATAAAAATTGATATTATATCTGAAATCCATGAAGTAGGGCCAAAATTTTAAAGGTCTTTGATACTAAATATACTTTACCATGTGAAGGGAAAGCACACAGGAGGAGGTCTGGAGAGATGCCCATCCCTCCTGGCAGAAACTTACTTGGAAAAGCAAAAGCTGTGTTGAAATGCTAGGAATCCACCGAGAAGCACTTTACTCAAAGTCAGTTTTGCCTCTAGAGTCCAGGAGCACCTGGTAGAATGGTCAGCCCCTGACAGGGCTAAAATGTAGTGTAGAAAACTGTGGTCTTTCCTAGGGACTCAGTGTTTTGTTTTTAGCCTAACTCCCAGGGCCCTTTCAGCTTTTGCTCCTTACTAGAAAACTCTTCTTGGTTTATGCAACATTTAGCAAGTGAGTAGCTTGTAGTGATCTTTTACTTATTTATTCAATTGATCCCGATATGTGTTCAGTTTTTATGCTGCAGCAGAAGACATTTAGTCTGTCATGGTATACCATATGAAAACAATCAGAAAACAGGGTAAGAAGCCTTTCTCTAGAGATTTTATTTCTTCAGTGTAAGGGATACCTTCCAAAGGTGGAATAAAACTTGTTGATTAAACATCTATAACACTGGTACTTTCCCCTGCTCGTCAATCTGGCCATGACAGTTTCTATGTATCACTTGAAATATTTGGCTAAGACCTTTACTTGGTCTGTCACAGAGCTTAGGGAAATCCAAGAATTCTAACTAAATTTTGGCATGGCAAAAACTTGTAAAAATTGATATTGATATCACAATATGTTTTGGTGACATCTTTCAATTTTAAATACCAATTAAAAATTTTGGAAACATCTAAACAAAAAAGCAAAAGTAAAAGCAAAATTCCAAAAATTAACTATAAAGGATGAAAAAATAGACTGCCTTTAGACCTTTTTTTATTAGACTAAATAGTAGAAGATAATAAAGCAATATTTTTAGTTTTATGGGAAAAGGTGATTTCAGAATTTGATATTTAAATTGAAAGATAAGGACAATATTTAAATAAAATATTTAATTTATATCAGCCTGACTTTGCCATGGATAAAAGTTATAAATTTTTAAAATATTTAAAAAAAATTGAAAATACCAGGGAATGCCAACAGCAGGCAGAGCCTGGAAGGGAGCTGAGCCCTGTGAGAGGGAGCCAAACTGTGCAGTTTGTGTTCATGCAGCCGCAGCTTTTTGGCTGATGGCACTCTTACTCTTTGGCTGTGGCATATAGGTGGATGGAATTCAAACAGAAAGTAGAAATACTATTAGTTTGACAAGTCAAGTAGAAATATTATTGGCTTGAGACTGCCAGTGGACAAAAAAAGTGAGGGAGTGTTAGAAATCATGGTAAGAAAAGGGCAGCAGAGAGGGAAGCTGCAAATCTGCATATTACAAGTTCTGTTCAGACCTGTCTGTGGCTGTTGTCTGAATCACTCATGCATGGGATAGAGGAAGGGCTTTAGGGTGGAAATGTGGAAGGGAGTAGCTGGATGACTAAAAGTACTAAGTGGAGATTCCAGTGTCTGACCACCAACCACAGAAGACATAGCATTTGGACTTTGAGTCCAGGTGAAGAAAGTGCCCACTTGAACAAAAATTAACCTTGTTCAATGGATTGCAACAGAATCCAGAATCTCCCCAAAGTATCACTCAAAATTCCCTGAATACATAGGGAATTACTATACATGAAAAGAAACCAGAAATTGTGACTCATAGTAAAAAAAATAGATGATAGAAATCCATCCCAAAGTTATCCAAATGTTGGAATTACCACACGAGGACTTTAAAGCAGCTAAAACTTATGTTTTAGGATTTAACTGAAACATCATCTTTGAGTACTTAAAGGAAAATATGGTCATAATGGAGGAAGAGAATATCAGGATAAAAATAGAAATTATAAAAAAGAACCAAAATGAAAATTCTTAACTGGAAAGTATAATGTATGACATAAAACATTCATTTGTTGGGTAAGAGTAGATTGTAGACCACAGAAGAAAAAAATGAGTGAATTTAAAATGAAATAAATAGAAACTATGTAATCTATAGGACACAGAGTTAAAAAAAAGGTTGAAAAAAATAACAAAATCCCAGTGAGTTATGGACAGTATTAAGCAATACAATACATATGAACTGGAGTCCCAGAGAGAAACAGAACAGAATTTATTTGAAGAAAGAATTGCAAAAATTTCCCAAATTTGGTGGAAAACACCAAACTAGAAGGTTAAGAGACCCCAAGGAGAATGAACACAAAGAATAGTACATCAGCACATCATGGACAAATTGCTAAATACAAAAAAATAAAGAGAAAAATCCTATAGTAGCTAGAGGGGGAAAAAGGCACATTACATCTTGTGGGAATCAGCAAACTATGGCCTACAGGACCAGTCTAGCTAAGACTTATTTTCCATGCACCTTGCAAGATAAGAATGTTTTTTATATTTTTAAAGAGTTGTAAAAAAAATTAGGTGACATAGGCCAAATGTATCCAACAAAACCTAAAATATTAACTATTTTGCCCTTTATAGACAAAGTTTCTGACACTAGACACAATGAAAAATAATAAGAATAGTGTGTGACTTCTCACTAGAAATAATATAAACCAGAACACAATACAATAATATCTTGCTGAAAGGCAAAAGAAAAATGAGCTCAGAATTCTATATCCAGCAAAAATACCCTTCAAAATAAGGCAAAATGAACATTATTTTTAGCTACATGAACTTGAGAAAATACATTGCTAGCAGAACTGAACTATGAAAACTGTCAAGAGGCCATTTTTCAGGCTGTAGGGAAATGGCACCAGACAGAAATTCAAATTTATAGCAAGGAATGAAGAGCCAGGAATAGTAAATATGTGAATAAATATAGGAGACTATTTCAAGTCTTCTATTGCTTTTGTAAAAATACACACAATCACTTCCACTTCTAGCTATAATGGCGTAATAGAAACTGGATTTCCTTTTCTTTCTTACACAACTAAAAAATTAGAGAAAAAACATGAAACAATAGTTTTTAATGTGTTGGACAGCAGGCGACACAGAAAAGTAATACCAAAGAGAAGAGCAACAAGTGAGGGAGCCTTTCAGTTGTCTCATTTTTTGTCTCTAAAGAAGAATTTTCAGGCCTAGTGCAAGTGGTGGGAATCCAGTCAGAAGCCAGTGTTCTAATGGAGCTGAGAAAATAAAATTTAGCATTCAGGAAGGCCAAGGCAAGCTAAATTTCATAGGTCAGCATAAAATAGAGAGGATAGATGAAAACAAAGAACATTCTGGAGATCTTCAGAGGGTTATCCTTGAATCTTTGCCTGAGGTTGGTAAAGAACTACAGGAAGGAGAGGGCGGAACAATGCCTGGGGTTTACACAAAGCTCAAGTTCCAGGCAGCCAGACGGGAAACCTCCTGTACACAGAGCATGGGCTAAGAATACTAAGAAGGGTATTGCTTCGGTAGGGGAGAAGGAAGGTAGGCCTAGGGAAAAAAAAAGACTTCTTTGGTTCTATCTAATGAAGCTTAAAACTAGCCTTAAACAGATCAAAATATTTCTAAGTAACTGGATTGCATCCCAGAAAAAAACCTCAAAAGTATTTAAAGGAATAAAATAAGTATTCACAAAAAACTACAGGATCACTGAAAAAGGAACTGATCATTTGAATACTCCTGTATCTATTAGAAAAATTACATTTTTAGTAAAAAACCTTCCTACAGAAAAAAAATTTAGGCCCTTATGAATTCTACCAAATATGTAAGAAAGAATAAATACCAATTTTATACTAACTTTTTTTAGACAAGAGAAGTAGAGGAAGCAATGAACTTACTACTAAAATGAGGTAGGATAGTGCAGGAAAGAACAAAATTTTAACAAATAGGATCCAGTAGTACATGAAATGTTAATGTGATGGCCAAAAGGGAATACAAGGATGGGTTAACATTTGAAAATCAGTGGAATTAACTATATTAAAAGATTGAAAAAAAAACAGTATGTTTATGTAAATAGATGTTTAAAAAGCATTTGTAAAAATCCTACATCTATTATGTTAAAAAACAAAAATAAAAACAAAATCTTGTGGCAAGCTAGGAGGAGAATGAAGTTACCTGACAAAAGACATCTATAATATCCCACAGCCAAAATCTATTTAAGGATAAATAACCAGACACTTCCCTCTAAGATCAAGGATCTTACTCTCATCAGTTTTAGTCAACATTTCTTAGAAACCTTAGCCACAGGCAAGTAAAATAAACTTTTAAAAGGCATATATAGAGACTGGGAATAAAGAATTAAAATGCTCTTAATTGTCAGATGACATAATTGTCCATGCAGAAAACCCTAAGAAATTTAAAAAGGCTGGTAGAACCAATAAGCAAATTTAGTAAAATTACAAATATAAGGTCAATACAAAATACTTTTCTATATTGCTTTCTATATACTAGCAGTGAACAGTCAGAAATTGAATAAATACCATATACGATATCACTTGGAAAATATATATAACATATGTACAGTAAAAACTAGAAAACAATGCTGAAATAAATGAGAGAATCTTTAATAAATGTAGAGATATTTTATCTTCATGGACTGGAAAAGTCAATATTGTTAAGGTGTCAATGCTCCCTGAATTGATCTATGGATTAAACGTAATTCCAATCCAAATTACAGAGTATATACTTTAAAAACCAACACAGATTTTAAAATTTATTCATAAATAAAAGAAATCTAGATTAGCCAAATATCATCTTTTAAAGAAGAACAAAGTTGGAGGACTTATACTACCTGGAAAAATAGATATATTATGAAACTATAGTTATCAGGGAGTTTGCTGGCAGCATCAGTAGAACAGATGACAGAGTACAGACACAGGCCAGCACACATATGGTCAACTGATTTTTTGACGAAGGTTCTAAGACAATTCAATGGGAAAAGGATAGTATTTTCAACAAATGGTCTTGGAACAAACAATGTGCAAAGAAATAATCCTCATTGCTTAATTCTCATGATTTGTAAAAATTACTCAATGAATTAGATACTTAAATGTAAGAGCTACAACCATAAGCTATAAAATTATACACTATAAAATCTGTAGAAGAAAATATAGGAGATAATCTTGGTGAAATTGTTTCACAAAAAATTCTTAAAAGGACACAAAAAAAGCACAGACTATGTTAGAATGAAGTTAATAACTGGATTTTGCCAATTATAAACTTCTACTCTTTAAGACACTAATATTAAAAAAAAGGCAAGCCATAGACTGGCAGAAAATATTTGTTATATATATATCTGTTAAAGAATTTGTGTCTATAATATGTAAAGAACTCTTGTAACAATCTAATGAGACAAATAACCCAAATAAAATAGCCAAAAGACTTAAATAGACTTCAGCAAAGAAGTTATACATAAATAAGCACATAAAAAGAAGCTCATCATGATTAGCCATTAAAAAAATTAAAACAAAACCTAACTAAAAACCAGTACATAACCCACAAGAATGGCATATTAAAAAGAAGACAGCAAGTATTAGTGAGGATGTGGAATAACTACACAATTCAGAAATTTTCTTAAAATGCTACACATACACCTATCATACTACTTAGCCATTCCACTAGTAGATATTTACCAAAGAGAAATGATGTTCACAGCAGCTTTACTTACAATAACTAAATACTGGAAACAATGCAAATGTCCACCAGCAGGAGAATGAGTAAACAAATTGTAATATGTTCTTACTATTGACTATAGACTACTTACTCAACAATACAGGGGAACAAACCATTAATGCATGCAACAACATGAGTGAATCTCAAAATAATTATATGGACTGGAGTGAAAAATGCCAGACAAAATATACTACATACACTATGGTTCCATTTACATAAAATTCTACAAAATGCAAATAACCTGTAATGACAAAAATCACACAAGTGATTGATTTCCTGGAGACTGAGTGGGAAGGAGAAATTACAGAAAAGCATGTAGAACTTTGGAAATAGTGGATGTGTTCCCTACCTTGAAAGTTGTAATAGTTTTACGATTCATACATATGACAACTTATCAAATTTTACATTTTAAATATATGTGGTTTATTGTACATCAGTTAGACCTTTAAAAAGCTGAAATAAACCATGCAGTTATTTGAAGAAATATAATACTATATAATGTGAAGCTATTATTCATGTAGATCTTCTAATATCCATGCAACTGCACAAAGGACCAAGAGGAAGTTCATGTACTATGCCGCTATAAGTTCCTACATTTTCAGTAAAGTTGGACAATATTAATTTTAAGTAGTATTTTGATAATCTAAGGATGCATTTTGCAATCATTAAGGCAACCTCAAAACTTACAAACAGGTACAGGCAACTAAAGAATAGAGGACTAAAGTGGAATACTAAGAATATTTCATTAACCAAAAAAAGACAGGAAAGGGGAAATGGAAGAACAGAACTCAGGTGACAAAAAACTGAAAAAAAAAAAGGAATATGGTGAAAAAAGCTATAGTAGTATTAAATGTAAATGAAATAGTACTCCAATAAAAAGGAACAAATTGTCTGGTTAAATAAAAAATGTATTTACAAGAAATACACTTTAGACATGGAAACACCAATAGGTTGTAAGTAAAATAATGGGAAAATATACAAATGCAAACTACAAGTATGAGACAGCTGAAGTGGCTATATTATATCAAACAAGACAGAAATCAAAACAAAGATAACCATAGATGTGAAGGAACATTTAATAATGATTAAAGAGAAACATTATAATAATGAGTATGTGCCCAATAGCTTAAAAATAGATAAAGCAAAAATCAACAGAATTGAGGAGAAATACATAATTTCACAATTAGAGTTGGAGATTTCAATGTCCCCTCTTTAGTCATCAATAGAACTACTAATTAAAATATTAGTAAGGAAATAGAACCAGAATTAGCAATCTTTTTTCTATTAAGTGCTAGAGAGTCAATGTTTTAGGCTTTGTGGGTCACATGTGGTCTCTGTGGTCTTCCTTCCTTCCTTCCTTCCTTCCCAACTCTTAAAAATGTAAAACTCATTCTCAGGACATATAAAAACATTCTACAGGCCTGATTTGTTCCATAGAATATAGTTTGCTGAGCCTTGATACAGAAGATCTGAATAATCCTATCAAGCACCTTGATCTAATTAAGATTTATAAAACAACTGCAGAATGTACATTCTTCCCAAGTCCACATAAAATGTTCACCCAGAGAGACCATGCACCATAGCATAAGGTAAGTCTCAATACATTGTAAAAGATCATATAGAATATATATTCAGACTATAATATTTTTAAATTAGAAATCAGTAACTATAAGATGTCTAGAACATCACCAAATATTTGGAAATTAAACAATACTTCTCTAAATAACCCATAGATCAAAATAGAATTTATACTGGAAATTAGAATACATTTTGAATAGAATGATAATGAAAATACAACATATTTAAATTTGTAGAATGTAGTTAAAACGGTGCTTAGAGAAATTCATAGGTTTAAATGCTATATGAAAAATGAAGAGAATGATATGATAAATAGGGCAAAATTTAAACAGTTGGTGGATGAGGGATATATGGGAGTTCCTTATGCTACTCATCACTTTCTGTAAGTTAAAATTTTAACAAAATAAAGAGCTTTCTCCAAACCCTTAATTTTATGTTCAGCCAAGATTATTCACATGTGAGGGCGGGGAGTAAACACAGATATGCAAGAGGGGTCAAGATACAAAGTACCTCTCCATTCAAAATTCTGGAAAAACCCATAGCAACAGCAAACAAGAAATTTCACATGAATACTAAAAGAAATCAGGATATCTCTGGGGATAGGAGTGCGGAAAATCACAGCACAAATCCAAAGAGCAGTAATTAATTAATTTTAGAAACAGAAATTAATAGAAGAAGCTTTCAGAAGAGTAGGTTGAGCAGGTTAGTCCATCCATCAAGGAGGAGGTTGGGAAGGTATTAGTGGTTTCACTTTTCCTGCACATTGAAATCATCTGGGGAGCTTTCAAAAGTCCTGAGCCAGAGGTTCTGACTTAATGAGTCAGGAGGCCTGAGCACCAGAATTATGTTTTGTATTACAAATATGGTATAAACAAGAGAGAAATAAACTTGCCGTAAGTGCTTATTAATCTAGAGTAACTGAGAAGTTTGGTGCAGGAATTCGGCATGTAGTTCCAAGGAACAGGAGAGAATAAAAAAATACATCCAAGTGAATTGATACTTCAAGTAGCCTGTAAGTGGACTGTTAATAAATGGGCAATTGGAAAAAACAAAATACTGGAATACAACAACTTTCCTTATAACAAAATAAATTCCAAGTAGACCAAAATGTTAAATAAAACATGGAAATAAAAAGTACTAAGAAAAGAAAGTAGATATTTTCATAATATTAGGTAAGTCTTGATAAACACCCCATGAAATTGAAACTTTAAAGGAAGTGATTTAAATTTACTTAAAAAAATTAAAGTTATCTGTTGGCAAAAGACCTTATTAACCAGTTTGGAATATTGCTGAAAAGTAAGAATATGTGTAGTGTAACTGAAAATTTCCTAAAAATCAATACAATAATAAAATGGGAGACATAATAGGACTTAAGCATATATAAGTTTTATAATGAAAAAACTAAACTGTAAAGCAATATTTGAACTACTATAAAACCAATGTACAAATCAAATGTTATTTGAAGATCTTCACCACAGGATAAATCATTATAATGAAAGTTCTGACGAATGACCCAGCACACTTGATTTTGGCTGTTTCATTCATTAATTCATGATAAATTTACTTACAGTTTGTTATATGTTCTTGAGTTCTTGCTATCCTCTCCTTCAAAGAGATTAAAGGTGCTCTTTTGGTACCGTGTAGAGTTGTTGCGGATAGTTCTTCCAGTTTCCAGTTGGTCCAAAATCCTTTTCGTGGTTTCAAACCTGTTAAAAAAAAGGACACTTAGCCAAAGAAACTAGGATTTTGAAAATATCTTTTTAATTTGTCAAAGCATTTTTTATGAGTATTATGTATTTTATTCTCGCAACAGTCTTGTGAGAATTGTCAGTCTCGAGTTTCTAATGAGGGAACAGCTGTACAGAAATGTTAATGTCTTTTTAAAATTTATTGTTGTGCAGTTACAGTTGGCCTGCCTTTCTCCCCATTGCTCACTTCTACCCCACGCCCCCATTCCCACAGTCAATCCCCCACATTGTCCATGACCACCAGTTCTTTATTTGTGTTCCTTTGCTTAGCCTTTCCCCTTCTTCCTCCCCCATTATCTTCCTTCCCCTTCCCCTCTAGTCACTGTCAATTTGTTCTTTATTTGCAAGTCTCTGGTTCTATGTTGCTCATTTTTTGTTTTGCTGATTAGGTTCCACTTACAGGTGAGATCATATGGTATTTGTCTTTCACTGCCTGGCTTATTTCATTCAGCATAATGCTCTCCAGTTCCAAAAGGTAGAAGTTCTTTCTTTCTGCTGTGTAGTATTCCATTGTGTAAATGTACCACAGTTTTTTATCCACTCATTTACTGGTAGGCACTTAGGTTGCTTCCAGCACTTGGCTATTGTAAATTGTTCTGCTCTGAACATTGGGGTGCATAGGTTCTTTTGAATTGGTGATTCAGGGTTCTTAGGGTATAGTCCCAGCAGTGGGATTGCTGGATCAAAGGCAGTTCCACCTTTAGTTTTTTCAGAAAATTCCATACTGTTTTCCACAGTGGCTGCACCAGCCTGCATTCCCACTGACAGCATACTATGGTTCCCTTTTGTCCATATCCTCACCAGCACTCACTGTTGATTTGTTACCGATGGCCCTTCTGACTGGTGTGAGGTGATATCTCATTGTGGTTTTAATTTGCATCTCTCTAATGGCTAGTGATGTTGAACATTTTTTCATGTGTCTATGAGCCCTCTACATGTCCTCCTTGGAGAATTTTCTGTCCAGGTCTCTTACCCATTTTTAAATTAAGGTTTTTTTTGTCTTCCTGGTGTGGAGTCATATGAGTTCTTTATTTTGGAGATCAAACAATGTCCAAGGTATCATTGGCAAATTATGTTTTCACATAAGGTTGGTTACCTTTCCATTTTGTTGATGTATAGATACCTTTCCTTTATATATATAATTACTGTACCCCCAAAATAATAAAATATATTTCATTTAAAAAGTTCCACTTTTGTTCCAAAAGCTGTATAAGCTTGAATAATGCACTTAACCACACTAAACATTTGTATCCTGATCAATAATATTAAAAAATATAGATTTCTTTGTGTACTACATACGGTTGTTCTGAGGGTTATTGAGATATGTTATAATAGTCAGTAAGTGGGAACTATGAGCTAGTATTATCACTATACATCAATATATTCATAAATATATTGAATAGACAAAAACAGTTTTAAAAACCAATCAAGATTTGAACCAAAAGATTTACAAGAAACACTTCTTAAAAATTGTCAATAGCCCTGACCGGTATGGCTCAGTTGGTTGGGCATCATCCCACAAAGCAAAAGGTCAGTGGTTCAATTCCTATCAGGGTACATGCCTGGGTTGTGGGTTTGGGGTGCTTTCGAGAGGTAACTGATTGATGTTTCTGTCTCACATCAATGTTTCTCTCCCACTCTTTCCTCCTCCTTTCCCATCTCTCTAAAAAATAAATAAACAAATAAAATCTTTTAAAAAAGAAAGAAAATTGTCAATAGCTTCTGGTAGTCCATAATAGTATAAAAGTCTTAGGAAAAAATGTTGGAACAGCCATTCCTGGAATTTGCAACTACCCTAGTTTTAAGCCCAAGTACCTAAATCTCCAGCTAAATACTCCAGAATAGAATTTTACTTACCTTTAACCTTTCAGTCCTACCACTTATACCTACAAGCACATTAAGATTTAAAAAACAAGTTTCCTTTATTAACGATTGCATGTTTTATGAGAAATTCAATTCGTTCTAGAATTTACCCAATAGTATTAGTTATAAATTTATTTCCAAAAGCAGCTTAAAATATTTATTTTCAAAATATAAAGTGTATATGGCATGACTTAATTCTGTAGCAATTAAGTTTTCTGTAATAATTTCACTGCCTATAAAATTATTGGACTTTTAAAGTTAATAACTGATTAATTTTGGTATTATGAAATTTTCAAAACAAAATCATTATTATTTAAAAACATAGGCATCCATTTGGCATGTTTTGTAAGGCAAAGAACTACCCTTTTTTTTCACTGGAGAAAGAAAAATCCAAAAGTTTTAGGTACTAAAATAATGATCAATACTTAAATGACCACCATACCTGACAACCAAAGAAAAATGTTATTCCCTAGATCTTCTTTAAATACATCACTAAAGAGATTACTGGATTCTGGAAATGCTTCCTGGAATGTTGCATAGATAGCTTGTGCCAAACAATCAGGATATACCTACCAAAAATAGTTATATTAGAATGATTTCATATTTCATATAACATATCTCAAGTAACAAAGGAAGTATTATTAAGTTTGCAAAATATATATGTCCCTTTTTTGTAATAGCTTGCTGTTGGCCTTTAGTATCTCTTTGTACATCTAATTGAGGAACATAAAAAGAAATAAAAATAAAGTTAGTCATTTTGACTATTTGATAGCATTTGGGGAAAATTTAAAAATTTGGATAAAGGATGAAGTTAACAATTAAGATAAGGTTTGATGAATATATATTTATTTCATGTAACCTTGCTATTGTTATCCTCTTTTATAAAGTGATATATACAGATCATTATAATAAAAAGCATATGTAAATAAAATACATATAACATTGTATACATTTAATGTGCATGACGTATTGATTTAACACATTTATATATTACAAAGTGGTTATCACCATAGCCATAACTAGTACCTCTGTTATGTATGGCACATAATTATCAGAGAATAAAAAGCATGTTTTTAAATAATCAGAGCCTGTTTAGGTGGCTTAACATATTATAATCACCATTGTATTATTTACATATTAAAACCATGATCAGACATCAAGAGATATATGTTTCCCATCCCAGCCCTGAAATTCCCTCCCCTCTTCCCTCTGGTCACTGTCAGCCTGTTCTCTATTTCTGTGTCTTTGGTTATATTTTGCGAGATGGGAGTAAAAGACAGAAAACTGTACATGAACAACAATTAAAATAAAATTTAAAAAATGAGAGAAAGATATGTTTCTACCAGTATTCCATTAGTAAAATCTGTAAATTACTACATTTCTCTCAAAGTGACTAAGCATGGAAAGAAACAATATTTTTATATTAAAGGTTTAAAAATTTTTTTACTATTTTGGTACTCTGCATTCTGGTAAGCATTTACAATCACACATTTAGCCCTTAATAATGTAAAATTTTAGAATAAAAAATCCCCCTTACAGGTCACTGTCCTAATTTTTGGAACCTGTAAGTGTTAATTTATATAGCAAAAGGGCTTTGCAGATATCATTAATTAAGGATCTTGAGATGGGGAGATTATCTTGAATTATCCAATGGGCCCTCAATGTAATTACAAGTGTCCTTCCAAGAAGGAGACTGAGAAAAATTTTATTATACAACAGAAGAGGAAAAGGCAATGGGATGGCAGAAGTAGAGACTGGAGTGGTGTGACCAGAAGCCAATAATGTTGGCAGCCACCAGAAGCTAGAAAAAGCCTTATCCGTTGGGGTCTCTTAAAAAACTAGTCCTGTTGATACCTTGATTTTAGCTCTTTAAGACTGAATTTGGGCTTCTGGTCTAACTGTAAGACAATTTCTGTTGTTTTAAGCCACTAGGTTTGTGACAATTTGTTATAGCAGCAATAGGAAACTAATACAGTCACTGAAACCAGTAGTGCTCATGATTGCTGGTAAATGATGGTATTCTTTGAAGAACTTGATAATTATTTTGGGAGGGGAACAGGGAGGAGATGGGAGAATGCTTTAATATATTGGTACAGGTAGTTTTATTGAATGAACTTTGAATATTTTACTACCAGAAACAATCATATATTTTATTTGTGGTTCACAAAATCATACTAATGATTAAAATTGAAATGTCGCACAAGGTGAAAAAGGGAAACCTCTTAAGTTTTCTGTGAGCACTTTGTCTTCAGGAGATTAAGGGAAAAAGAGATCAAGTGTCAAACTGTGTTGGGAAATTTCTAAAGGAATATTGGTGTATGACATAAAAAAAAGGGAAGTAAAAACCACACTAAATATATTTAGATTCAGTTAATTTTTACTAAGTAATGAGACCTGAAAATAATTGTCTGATTTGAAATATTAATAACTTTATCTTCTTTAGGTAAGATTAATTGGATGAGACAATAGTAACAAAACCCCCACTTATTTGAATGAGTTAAAAATAGTGGAAATTGATCAATGAGAGATGAGGTTCTACTTCCACTTAAATAGCTCTGAAGGGGATAAACTTGTAGGGAGGTGGCCTTGTTCTCAAGAAAAGAAAGATGATCACCTCTAGACAATTTATATACCCCGAATCTTAACCATTTGCTAACTTTTTCCTGCAAATAAGAAAAAAAAACAGTATTAGCAGAGAAAATTCTAGTCTATCTTTTAGAGCACCGTTGTTCTACAAAAGAATAACTTTTGAATCATGGATCTGATGATCCTGTTTATTTGACAGACAACCAGCTGTGAAACTGAGAGACTGAATGTCTTAAGAAGAGCCCCCAGGTAATCAGTAGCAGATTCTGACATGAAGCCAGGGTTCCTTCCGCCTTGTCACACAGTATGTACATGGGTCTGAATAAGACAGGTAAAGATGGAACATAAATATTTGGCAATTTAGGTTTGTTTACAAAGGTCATTTAACTATTTTTATTTTAGGTTTCCTTTACCCATGGAAAAAACATTTACTGACTCCAAAATACTTCTGTATTTATGATTTACAGATGATGTTAACACAACGAAGTATATGAATGTGGCTTTTGCTTTGAAATACTAGGTGTTTAAATTTAAAAATATCCAATAAGATTCCTACCATCTTCATTTAATATTACTCAAGAACAAAAAATTATTTTAATCAACGCTACTCACTAGCTAATATACTAGGAACGTAAAACAAACATTTGATTCACAAATTTGTCCATTGTTCTTTACTGTAGCAAGTACTGAGTCCTTAGGTATAACACAAACTTTCAAGTCCTCTTAGATAAAAAGATACATTGTACAGAAAAATAAATTGATAAATAATTTTGTATATAAATATAAAAAAACAAGAATATACATAGGATACATCAACAGTTTTCAAATTATCTATATGCAAACAAAATATCTGTATTACACTAAGGAGATTCTGTAAGACTTTTAATCAAGGGAATAAAACATTCTGGAGTGAGGGACATAAATGAAATAACTATTTTCTATTTCATTAGCTCTAAAAATAATTAGCATAATAGTTAACATTTCTATGTTTACCTGAAAGAATGCATCTTTTCGACTTAGAGGTATGCTCATGAAAAGTCTCACGTAACTTTCTGAGATTCTATCAAACAAGAAATCTTGATTTTCTTTGTCAGGCTTAAAAAATAAAAGATGCATGGAATTAAAATCATTACATTACAATTTAAAATTGGCATTTGTTTGTATAATGTCAGTAATTTTATCTATTCTTAAAGAGCAGATAGGCCGCTATAGTGGAATGAGCATGAGTTTTGGCACCATGCATACCGGAATTTGCAGGCAGGCTGTTATTTCATTAGCTGCCTTACTTTGGGTAAGTCTTAGTTTCCTTATCTGCCAGTTGTCGATAATATATACATATCATAAAGTGGTATCTTAAAATAAGAACCTTGTTCTTATTAAATAAGAACAAGAATCATATTTTATGTGAGGTACGTGTATTTCAAGACTTCAGCAGTGTCTGGCACACAGATGCTTGATGGATTAATGAAGGTTCCTTCATAGTAGTTGGCATGCAGAAGGAATCAATGACTTAGCTACCTTTTATTGTTCTATAACTGTTCCAATTCTTGCATTACCAGTAACTCAGCATGAAATTAAAATAATTACTGGGATGAAACAGTCATAGCCAGAACTAGTAAAATTGTGACATGATAGCTAAACTGAAAACAAAGTAAGTATGTTGCATAAAGGAAGAAATCTGCAGATAATAATGGCAATATTATAGTCAAGTCCTAATGTAGCACCCGGATTCTTGCTTTATTAAGCAATTAAGAGACAAATTAGAGTCCAAATCTACAAATTAAGCAATAAAGATGAATTAAAGAGTCCATATTTATTTATGATGTCAATTGCAGAAGCACCCTAGCATTAATATGTTATGGTAATAAACACCAAAACTTTTTAAGGTTATTGGTAGTCTTCTATAAAATTAGAAAATCAAATAAGCTGGGATTTATGGATGTATAAGCTCTTAGCCTAAAATGGAAGTGAGGTATCACCTACATTAAGTCCCTCTATTTCAGTGATTGCACTGGTGCTCAGAAAGATTAAGAGAATGGTTTAAGGTTATACAGTTAGGTAATCAAGAGCCAGACTAAAAACTAGATCTCCTAACTTCCAATGTGGCTCTCATACTTGTGTAATAAATTTATAGAAGGAGATTATAGCAAACATAATAATGATAGTATTAATAACAATTCTTGATCACTTATGTAATAGGCAGTGGTTCTAAGATATAGAGTTGTGGGAGAATATATATATATATATATATATATATATATATATATGGAATTGTTAAAGAAATTCCTATTATTCATCACTTTAAGGAAGGATATGAGAAAGCAGACCCTGCACAGTTTGAGTTGCTTAAGGTTTTTGGTCAGGGATCCTTTGGAAAGGTTTTTCTTGTTAGAAAGAAGACCGACCCTGATGCTGGGCAGCTGTATGCAATCACAGTGTTAAAAAAAAAAAAGCTTCTTTAAAAGTTCAAGACAGAATTCGGACAAAGAAGGAGAGGGATATACTGGTGGAAGTAAATCATCCATTTATTGTCAAATTGCATTATGCTTTCAGACTGAAGGAAGCTGTATTTAATACTGGATTTCCTCAAGGGAAGAGATGTCTTCACAAGATTATTCAAAAAGGTTCTGTCTACAGAGGGAGATGTGAAATTTTACCTTGCAGAACCAGCCCTTGCTTTGGATCAACTGCACTGATTAGGAACTGCGTGCAGAGATGAGAAGCCAGAAAACATTTTGCTTGATGAAATAGGACATATGAAGTTAACAGATTTTGGACACAGCAAAGAATCAGTAGATGAAGAAAAGAAGGCCTACTCATTCTGTGGTACAGTGGAGTGTATGGCTCCTGAAGTAGTAAATAGAACAAGTCATTTCCAGAGTGCTGATTGGTGGCCATATGGTGTACTTATGTTTGAAATGTTTACTGGTACACTGCCATTTCAAGGTAAAGACAGAAATGAGACCATGAATATAAAGTATATGAATTGAAAGAAGGTATAGGTGTTGGCTCCTATTCAGTTTGCAAGCAATGCATATATGCAGTTACCAACTTGGATTTTGCAGTGAAGATCACTGATAAAAATAAGGAAGATTCTTCAGAAGAAATTGCAGTTTGGAAGTGCTATGGACAACACTCAAATATTACCAGCTTAAAGGATGTTTATGATGACAGTAGTTACATTTATCTTGTTGTGGATTGGATGAAAGGAGGAGAGCTACTTGACTGTATTCTCAAACATGTTTTTCAGGACAGGAAGCTAGTGATGTACTATTTGTAATAACAAAGACAGGTGACTATCTTCATTGTCAAGGAGTTGTTCATTGTGATCTTAAACCAGTAAAATTTTATACATGGATGAATCAGCCAATGTGGACTCCATTAGGATCTGTGATTTGGAGTTTGTAAAACAACTTTGAGTAGAAAATGGACTTCTCTTAATTCCACGTTTCACTGCAAACTTTGTAGCACCTGTAGCATCTTAATGCAACAGAGCTACAATGCTGTTTGTGATATTTGGAGTCTGGGAGTCCTTTTTTACACAATGTTAACTGGCTGCAGTCCATTTGCTAGTGGCTCCAATGATACTCCTGAAGAGATACTGCTGCATATAGGCAATGGAACGTTCTCTTTGAGTGGTAGAAATTGGAACAATATTTCAGATAGAACGAAGGATTTGCTTTCCCATATACTACATATGGACCCACATCAGCAGTACACTACAGAATAAATATTAAAACCCTCATGGATAACCCACAGAAACCAGTTGCCCAATGATCCACCAAATAGAAATGATACTTCATGTGTCATTATGGGAGCAGTGGTTGCCACATAATCGGCCTTGACTTACAAGACCTTCTAGTCAGTCCTAGAGCCAGTTGCTGCCTCAAGCTTAGCCCAGCAGCAGAGCATGAAAAAGTGGGCCTCAACTGGTTTGTAAGATTTCCAGTGTTCCTCAATCAAATTGGGTGAAGAGAAAATGAAATGTGTGACTTTTGCCTAATCTTATATCAGAGACTGTGTGTTCTGTTACATTTCTCAAATATGCTGTTTAAGCCTGCTTATTTAGGGGGCGTGAGATTAAAAAATAAACATACACAGGTCCACAATATTCATAATATGTTGTTTTGCAGTCATGTCGAAGATTTACTTAAGTGTATAATTTGTGTCCACAGGTCCTAACAACTTCTCTGCACACTAACTTCTAAAGTTGCCTTTAAATGAAGTTACTTTAATAATTTTTTTAAAAAAGATGAATGAAGAACTGTTCTGGTTACATCATGAAAATTTGCCTCAATTTGATCTGGACCCTCCTAGAATACTAGCAGTGTACTGAATCATATATTACTCCTTAAAACACATCAAAAATCATGAATGATAGTGATAATTTTATCAAATTATAATATTTTAAAATTATTACACTTTAATTTCAGAAAGTAATCAGTTGCTAGAGAATAGTTTAAAGATAAATTTAAAAATCTAATTCCTTGTTAGTCTAAGAATAATCTTATAAAAGTAGTGGGATGTTAACATTTTTTGCATCAAATCTGTATTTTGTTCAGAATAATAAAATACTATTATGGCCTGACAAAACAATTTTTAGGAAATTTGCTAGACTGTTTCTTCAAAAACTTGTTATATATAATCCTAACAAGTTTAGCAGGAAAGTAAGGTTTCTCTCTGTTATGGCAACACATATATGTGGGATCCAGATCTAGAAAATGAAATTTAAGATAACAAAACTCCTTATTTCACAAATTTCCCTAAGTAATTACCTTTGTGGAAGTAATATGTCATTTCCTATGCCTCATTCAGCTCTTACCAATATCAGAAATACTCTTACCTGGAATTACATTAAAGCACTGACTAAACAGTTTGAATGTAAAATTGATAACACCTCTTTCTTCATGGTACGAAATTTCTGTGAGGATTCATAAGCAGTTTTCTGTGGGTAATCTGGGCTGGGGAAAGGTGGAAAGTTGAGTCCACTTGCAGGCTTCCTTGATGGGGTGGCACACCTTCTCAATGCTTACCTAGACTCTGACCCCTGGGATGCTCTGTTTTCTGTTCTTCCAGGTCCAGAGGCTAGACAGCAGCCATTTATATTCACCACTTTTTCTAGGCTCATGTATTTTCTAATGTGAGATTTATGTGCTACTTATTTCAATTCTCTTATTGTTTCCCAGATACCCACATCTTTCTCTTTTTAATCCTAATCAGAGTGCTAACCTTTATGAATTAAGTGAGGACCCTCTCTCCATCTGATCTGTAGGCTCTTTTCCAAATGAAAACCTTCAATGTCACTGACCTGCAGTGGGTTTTGGGCTTAGTGTTTATCAGCACATTATAGTATTGAATAAAGCTACAACTTTATCATTCACTGCAATGTTTGATTTCACTAATTTCTTTTCTGATTAAATGAAGACCTTGGTTCTTTGAAATTCATATTGAAGTCTTAATTCTCTGAAAGGACTCTAGATTTCAAATAGTACTGCTAACATGTATGGAATACTAAAAAACCAAGCTCTGTGAAAGGATCCAGAAAAACATGTTTTGCACCAGTGCTACCTCTACTGAAAAATAAATTAGCTGCAAATCAACATAAAAAAAGTTTAAAAAATCATTATACCTTAAATTTATGGAGAAACCACCACCAAAAGCAATCATGCAAAAGAGCAATAGAGGCTTCTGAGAGAAAATGAGTCCTCCACATTTTAAGAACTTTTTCCTATGGGAAAAAAAAAGACAAATAGGGGCCAAATTAAAATACATCATAGAACAAGTGGATGTAAACAGGCTTTGTAAAGAACACACATTCAGTGGCCACAGACCAGTGCTGCTCAGTATAAATTTAATGTGGAGCCACATGTGTACTATGACATTTTCTAGTAGCCATGTAAAAAAGGTAAATGGTGAAATTAATTTTAATGATCTGTATTTAACAAAATATATTTAAACTATCATTATATTATCACATAATTATAAAATTATTAATTAATAATTTACTTTTTTTGGTACTAGGCCTTTGAAATATACTGTATAATTCACACTTACAGTACATCTCAGTTTGAACACTCAAGTTTCATCATAAATATGAGGTCAGTATTTAGACTTAAAAAATACACGGTTGTCATTTTGTTTTAGTCATAATCAAAAGTTTTTTGATAAATGAATCAAGTATTAGTTTTTGAATTTATATAAAATTAATTAAAATAAAATTTAAAAAAACTCAGCTCCATCATACTAGCCACATTTCATATGCTCAACAGTCCTACTTGGTCAGGACCTGTGGAAACCATGACAGTGTAGGCTAGAGCAAAAACAGCAAAAATCTAAGATATGCTACAATCCCCCCTTTACCCTGAAGACAGATATCAACAATCATGGAATTCTATCCCAATGAACCCCATTATAACCCTAGACCTTATCTAAACATAGTGTTCTCTTTAAGCAATTGATCAAAATTGGCACATAAGGTTAAATCCATTTACCATGACTACTACAGACCATAAATCTTGGTTTAAACAGGCACATTCAATAGATATTATTCAGCTAAAGGTTTTTAAATGCAAGATTCAGTAGAGTTCAAGATTTTAAAAAATGAAATACATAGCTATAAATTTTTGTTCCTCAAGTACAAGTCTACAAAAAAAACCACATCATGCAAACTTTTATAGCAAGCAGATTATTTATCATGCATTCTGGGGGGCACTTCTCTTTCACAGGCCACTTACATCGGTAACAGCATCAACTTAAATTTGGTACAGTGACCTCTCGCCTATCATGGAAGTTAGTTCCAGAGACCCCCGCGATAGGTGAAAATCCGCGTAGTGGATTTTCTATTTATTTTATTAGTAGTGGCGTTCTATTTATTTTATTATTTATATATATATTTTAAGGCTTTATAAACCCTTTCCACACTCCTATAAACCTTTTCCACTCTCTTATTAACCTTTCCCACACTTATAAACTCTTCATATGCTCTTAAACACTTTCTACACTCTTAAACCTATGTAATTTGATCACATATAAAATTCTATATGGGTACTCACCAGTGAAGTATACAGTCATCCCTCATTATATCACGGTTCACTTAATTGCAGCTTCACTGTATTGCGGGTTTTTAAAAACCGCAAATAAGTGAACCGAGATATATCGAGGGCTGACTGTACTTCTTAATTACAAAGGACATATATAAGGTATATAAGGAAAAAAGTACAAAATTGAAATACAGGAGGAAAGCTGAATACTTTTTCTTAAATTATTTGCAAATTTCAAGCAAAGATGCTTTTTAGCATAAAGTAACTGCATGACTGCTTCTATTCTTAGTATCGCTTCTGTTTAGTATCACTAACTTCCTTTTTTCAGGAAATTCAAAATTCTTTAAAATGTATCAGTAGTTAGTCAAAATAACCAAAAAATGGAAATTGGAAAAAAAACAAAACCCACCTTAAAAATTTAAATGTTCTCTCCATCCCTCACCTCCTTCCACTTTTGTGATAATTATTCGATTCAAGTAAATGTAAATATACCTTAAAACCTGTAGATTATTTGACTTGGAACTTTTTCTCTTAACATTGACTCTAAGTTGAACAGAATTACTTCTAATGTTTTCTTGAGTCTCTGTGTATGTAAGCATGCTTGTGGTTCAGCATTCTCCTTGTATCTGTAATATAGGCCCCCTTTCACCTAATTCAACTTAACACAATCTTTACTAAGCATCATCTCTACCCAACATTGTGTTCTGCATGATACAGGGGATAATACACACTTTCATTCATGAAATTTAATCTATGACTGTATGTGCAGTCATAGATTGTGTTTGATGGGGTTAGGGAAATTCAGTCATTTCAATGGATTTCCATACCTTCAAGCAAATAACAGTAGCCTTTAACCTTCTCTTTCTGAGTTTTAGATCCGGTAAGTTCAATCCTTTTAAGTTATTATAGGCGCCTCTTTTTTGTTTTCTCTTTTATATTAAATTTGTTGCGGTGACATTGGTTAATAAGATTATACTGGTTTCAAGTGTTGATTTCTATGTTGTTTTGTGTGCCCACCACCAATAGTCAAATTATCCTCTGTCACCATGTGTTTGGTTCCCTTTACCCTTTACCACTCCCTCCACCCCCTTCCCTCTGGTAACCACCACAGTGCTGTCTGTGTCTATGTGTCTCAGTTTTATATCCCACGTATAAGTGAAATCATATGGTTCCTAGCTTTTTCTGGCTTATTGCACTTAGCATAATATTCTCAAGGTCCATCAGTGTTATTGCAAATGGAAGTATTTCATCTTTTCTCATGGCTAAGCAGTATTCCATAGTATACGTATTCCACATTGTCTTCACCCAATCATCTATGGAAGGACACTTTGGTTGTCTCCATATCTTGGACACCATGAATTATGCTGCAGTGAACATAGGGGTGCATATATCTTTGCGAATAAGTTTCTCAAGTAGATAACCAGAAGAGGGATTGTTAAGTTATATGGTAACTCTAATTGTTTGAGGAACTGCCATACTGTTTTCTATAGTGGCTGTACCAGTTTACATACCCAATCAGTGAACGAGAGTTCCTTTTTCTTCACAACCTCTCCAATACTTGTTATTACTTGTCCTGTTGTTAATAGCTATTCTAACAGGTCTGAGGTGGTATCTCGTAGTTTTGATTTGCAATTTTCTAACAGCTTGTGAAGTTGATCATTTTTTTATGTATCTGTTGGCCATTTATGTGTCTTCTTGGGAGAAGTATTAGTTCAGGTCCTCAGCCTATTTTTTAATTGGACCATTTGGTGTTGAGTTGTATGAGTTCTTTATATATTTTGGCTTATAACCCCTGTTGGAGCTGTTTTCAAAAATCATCTTGCATTTGGTTGGTTGCCTTTTGGTTTTGCTGGTGGTTTCTTTTGCTGTGCAAAGCTTTTGAGTTTGATATAGTCCCATTCACTTATTTTTGCCTTTATTTTTCTTGCCTTTGGGGTCAAATTCATAAAATCTCTAAGACCAAGGTCCATGAGTTTAGTATCTATGTTTTTTCTACATGATTTATTGTTTTGGATCTTATATTTATGTCTTTGATACATTTCGAATTAATTTTTGTACATGCGGACAAACTGTAGTCTAGTTTCATTCTTTTGCATGTAGCTTTCCAATTTTCACAGTACCACTTACTTAAGAGGCTTTCTTTCCTCCATTGCATGTTTTTGGCTCCTTAGTCAAAAAATTATTTGCCCATATACATGTGGTTTTATTTCTGGGCTCTCAATTCTGTTCCATTGGTCTGTGTGTCTGTTTTTCTGCCAATGCCATGCTGTTTTGATTATTGTTGCTCTGTAATGTAAACATTTCTATGAAATAAACTTTCCTCTGTTATTTTCCTATGCTTATTTTCATTCTAATTTCATCATCTATTTATTTGTAATGCCATTGCATTGTACATGCTCTAGTAAGTCAATTTAAATTTGTTTTTGAAATCAGGTAGGGGTATTAATAAAGAAAATATGGGTACATATGCCGTGATATGCCTTTGATATACAAACTTATAATATCTGAACCCAGCTTCTGGTCATATAACTTCCACCCTCAGCCCCAATGCTCATATCTACTTTCTACTTCCACTTCTCACTTTCCTATTTCTTTCAATTATGCCAGCATCTTCCAGGTTAACCACACTAAAAATTCCTCATAGCTATAACCTCTATGCCATGTTTATATGATTGCCTTGTGATACATGGTAGGTGTATATGCATCTATGTTTAAAGTCAGTGCCATCTTAGAATATAAAATATTAGGGTTAGAAAGAATATTATAGATGATCTAGAACAATATTCATACAATTATTTTGACAACAATTATAGTTGTCAATATAACAATAATTTCCTTTAATAATTTTAATAACAATAAAATATTTTCCTTTAATAACAATAAAATATTTTCATGTGTTAATCTGGAAAATATAGTTAGGGAAAGGAATAAATATGCCTGGGCATAACTATAATTAGCATCTATATTTTTTCTTCAAATTAAAAAATGGAATCATGTGATTGGATTAATACATGATCCAATTCAAGGACACACTAAGCCTTCCTTCTCATCAAAATCCCATAAAATATAAAAGAGAATTAAAAAACATTTCTATTAGCATGGGAAATAAGAGAGAATGCATTACTGAATCATTCTAGAGGGAGTTATAAATTGAGGTGCATGGTGATTTTCTAACTGAGGGTCAAACAGGAGATCCAAATAGGCCGATAACATTCTACTTCTTGGAACAATGGATATTGAAGATGGAACACTGAAGAGATATATTTTCCTTCATCTTGAAGGGAGTGTAAAAAGGGGCAGGAAATAATGGCTGGAACAGATTTATAATGGTTGATAATGCTCCTTCTGAAGAACTATAGAGGACTATAGTAGAGGAGAAAATAACATGGTTTCAGTGTTGAGAAACAAAGAGCCATCCTAAGCCTGGGGGTAAAGGATGGGGTAGAGGGTCTACTAGGGAGCAAGCCCATCTCAGAGAACTGTCTGAAAAAAATCTGCCCGGGGGTAAAAGGAGCATTGTTTGAGCCTCCAGGAAATAGAAACCTTGTTAGGTAACTGTGTAAAATATAAGTGGGTGGGAAATCAATGTAAGTAACCAGCCAACCCTCAACCTACTAGATCAATGGCCAATGATCTAGTTATCTTCCCAAGCCTGCAGTTTTTCATCAGTTACCCTGTAGGGATACTACTCAAAAATTCCCTAGACACTTGGAGGCTAAAAAGGTGGGGCTGTGAGAAAGAGCTCTCAAAGTTATTTTAGAGTCAAAATGAGCAGGCTAAAATATCCTGAGTTGATAAGAGTAGGAAGAGGGAGGAAAAAATACTCTTATAGTCGCATGTCAAGCCAATGCACACAAGCAACCTCAGACCCCTGAGGAAGAATCAGAGAGTCTAACACATTCACTTTTAGTGGTCAGGGTGTAAAACATCACTGCTCATTCCTGCCAGACTTAACACCCAAAGGATTAAATCTTGCTTAAATACCTACTTTGTCAGACATTTACATAAAGGTCTGATTCATTAAATCATATCCTTGAAATTTATCATACAATAAATTAAAATTTACATACATCAAAGTTTTGGGCTTTTAAAATAAAAACAAAAATTCGTCCAGCATCCAATTTTCTGGGAAGTTGAGTAAGTGCATTTATTTTGAATCCTGAGAAGACGCAATCCTAGAAAGAGGAGATTTCACATAACAGTAATTACTTTACTCTTTGCAATTTAATAATTTCATGTGACTACAGAAAATAGATAAATACTTAGCTATTATTAGGCAATTATTTTATTTTATTTTTTTAGGTTTTATTTATTTATCTTTAGAGGGGAAGGGAAGGAGAGAGAGAGAAATATCAATGTGTGGTTGCCTCTAGTGGGTCCCCTGCTGGGAACTGGCCTGCAACCCAGGCATGTGCCCTGACTGGGAATCAAACCGCCATCTTTTGGTTCACAGGCCCATGCTCAATCCACTGAGCTACACCAGCCAGGGCCAATTATTTTATTTTTTATGAAAATAAAGTATTTATCCCCCCTAAGAAAAATCTTTCTATTACCAAAGATTTCAGAAGCATCTCTGAAATTAAGATCCCTGGCATATCCATGTGCCAAATCCAAAAGCAAAACAAAATTATATTTCAGAACTCATTTGATACAACTCAAATCAAGATTTTTAACTAGGTTACACATAAGAAAAGAGACTAAGCAGAAAAAGAAAGCTGCTATACCTGTTTCCAACTCTCTCTCTTCCCCAGAGTCACTATGTTTATTTATAGTTACATCTATATTATTATAAACATTCTTTTATTTCCACATACTACCTTGATACATAATCACATAAAACAGAAATTTTAAATACCTCTATATTCTTCTTTGTCTCCGTGTCATCTGAAAGCTGGAAAACATTTAAAATAATATCTTTAAAATTCTAAATTAAAGAATTTTTAGGAAGCAAGCATGTACAATGGACTAAAGATAGTTTATTCAATAAATGGTGTTGGGAAAATTGGGCAGATATGTGAAGAAAAATGAAACTAGACCACCTTCTTACACCACACACAAAAATAAATTCAAAATGGATCAAAGACCTAAATGTTAGACCTGAAACCATAAAAATCCTGGAAGAAAACATAGGCAGCAAATCTCAGACATTGCTCATAGAAATTTTTATCAGATATATCTCCCCAGGCAAGGGAAACAAAAGAAAAAATAAACAAATGGAACTTCATCAAACTAAAAAGTTTTTGCATAGCAAAGGAAGTCAACAAAATCAAAAGACAGCCCACAGAATGGGAGAATATATTCACCGATACATCTGATAAGGGGTTAGTATCCAAAATTTATAAAGTACCTAAAAAACAACACCAAAAAAGCAAAAAAAAAAAAAAAAAAAAACAATAAAAAATGGGCAAAGGACCTGAATACACACTTCTCCAAAGAGGACATACTGATGGCCAAAGACATATGAAAAGATGCTCAACATCACTAATCATCAGAAAAATGCAAATAAAAAACACAATGAGATACCATCTCATACCTGTCAAAATGTCTACAATCAATAAATCAAAAAACAAGTGCAGGTGAGGATGTGGAGAAAGAAGAACATTTTTTGCACTGTTGGTGGGAATGCAGACTGGTGCAGCCACTGTGGAAAGCAGTACATAATACCTCAAAAAATTAAAATGGATTTTCCTTTTGACCTATCAATCCCTCTTCTAGGAATATATCCAAAGGAACCCAAAGCACTAATTCTAAAGAACATAAGCATCCTTATGTTCATTGCAGCATTATTTACAATCACCAAGATATGGAAGCAGCCCAAGTGTCTACTAATAGATGGGTGGATAAAACAACTATGGGACATTTACACAATAGAACACTACTTGGCTGTAGAAAAGAAAATTTTACCCTTTGTGACAATATGGATGGACCTGAAGAACACTGTGCTAAGTAAAATAAACCAGTCAGAGAAAGACAAATACCATATGATTTCAGTCATATGTAGAATCTAACAAACAAACTGCACTAACAAGCAAAACAGGGACAGACGCCTAGATGGAGAACAGATGACAGCTAGTGCAGAGTATCGGGTAGGGGAGGTTAGGAGAGGAGGGACAAAGCAAGAAGGAAAAAGGACTCATGCACATGGACAACAGTGTGGTGATGGTGGAGGCAGAAAAGTATAAGGGGACTAAATGGTAATGGGAAAATACATAATAAAGATTATATATTAAATAAATAAAAAGAAATTTTATATTTGCTAAATTTGCTTGGTTAACTTGTGTGTGTGCATGTGAGTATCTCCTAGTGAAGCCTAGAATGCTGTTGTTATTTTTTTTTATTTTCATAAAAAAATTTATTAAAGAATTACCTTTTATTCTATGACTTACTTATCCCTTTTCAAGGTTAAAATTCTGTTCATTTTTTTAAAATATATTTTGTTGATTATGCTATTACAGTTGTCCCATTTTTTCTCCCCTTTATTCCCCTCTGCTTTGTACCCTTCCTCCCACCATCATTCCCCTACCTTAGTTCATGACCATGGGTCATACATATTATGTTCTTTGGCTTCTCCATTTCCTATACCATTCTTAACCTCCCCTTGTCTATTTTGTACCTACCATTTAAGCTTCTTATTCCCTGTATCTTTTCCCCCATTCTTCCCATTCCCCCTCCCTGCTGATAACCTCCCATGTGATCTCCATTTCTGTGAATCTGTTCCTGTTCTAGTTGTTTGCTTAGTTCATTTTTGTTTTTGTTTTTTTTTAGGTTCAGTTGTTGATAGTTGTTTGTTGTCATTTTACTGTTCATATTTTTTATCATCTTCTTTATCTTAGATGAATTCCTTTAATATTTCATATAATAAGGACTTTGTGATGATGAAATCCTTTAACTTGACCTTATCTGGGAAGTACTTTATCTGTCCTTCCATTCTATATGAAAGCTTTGCTGGATAGAGTAATCTTGGATATAGGTCCTTGCCTTTCATGACTTGGAATACTTCTTCCCAGCCCCTTCTTGACTGCAAGCATTCTTCTGAGAAATCTGCTGATAGTCTTATGGGAACTCCTTTGTAGGTAACTGTCTCCCTTTCTCTTGCTGCTTTTGAGATTCTCTCCTTCTCTTTAATACAGGGTAATGTAATTATGATGCACCTTGGCATGTGCTTCCTTGGGTCCAACTTTTTGGGGACTCTCAGAACTTCCTGGACTTCCTAGAAGTCTATTTCTTTTGCCAGATTGGGGAAGTTCTCCTTCATTATTTGTTCAAATAAATTTCAATTTCTTGCTCTTCTTCTTCTCCTTCTAGAACCCCTGTGATTCAGATATTGCAATGTTTAAAGTTGTCCTGGAGGTTCCTAAGCCTCACCTCATTTTGCTGAATTCTTGTTTCTTCATTCTGTTGTGGTTTAATGTTTATTTCTTCTTTCTGGCCCACACCATTGATTTGAGTCCTGCTTTCCTTCCTGTCACTGTTGGTTCCCTGTACATTTTCCTTTATTTCACTTTTCATAGCCTTCACTTCTTCCTCTATTTTGCAACCATATTCAACCATTTCTGTCAGCATCCTCATTATCAGTGTTTTGAACTCTGCATCTGACAGGTTGGCCATCTCTTCATTGCTTAGTTGTATTTTTTCTGGAGTTTTGATCTGTTCTTTCATTTGAGCTATATATTTTTTTTCTCTTGTGCCTGTTAGGTAGTAAGGGACAGACCCTTAGGTATTTGCCAGGGTGGGGCCACCCATTTCCCTGCATTGTGGGGCTGTGTGTGGGGGAGGGGTCCGAGAAGGAACAATGCTGCTTGCTCAGCTCTCAGATGGCTTTCAGTCACTTCCTCCTCTACCCACAAGCAAATTGGGCCCTTCTGGTGCTGATTGCCAGGTGGGTGGTTTTGTGTAGGTTCTAGGACCCTGTGAGTCTCTCCAATGCACTCTCCTGTGAGACTGGGAGTTTCTCCTGCCACCTCAACTTCCTCAGGTTTTTTCAGTCAGAGGTTTTGAGGCTTTATGTCCCCATGCTGGAACCCTGGGTTACATGGTCTGTCTTGTTTCCCTGTTGTTCCTCCAAGTTTATCTGCATGCAAATGTGGAACCGACCACTGCACCAGCCACTGCTTTGCTGTGAGTCCTCTCCACCCCAGCTTCCTGTCTCTGCCCCTCCTACCAGTTTGGGTGAATGTTTCTTCTTTAACTCCTTGGTTGTCAGCCTTCCATACAGTTCGATTTTCTAGCAGTTCTGGTTACTTTCTGCGTTTTAAACTTGTTGTTGTCCTCCTTTTGGTTGTGCAAGGAGGCAAACATATCTACCTATGCCTCCATCTAGACCTGAAGTCTGTGGCTGTTGCTGTGTTAGATGCTAGGAATACGAAGATGGTCCTTGCCCTTAAGCCAGTCATTTACAAGAACCTTGTAAGGCATCATCTTGCCTGCAAGTATTCTTCTGAGAAATCAGCTGATAGTCTTATGGGAACTCCTTTGTAGGTAATTGTCTCCCTTTCTCTTGCTGCTTTTAAGATTCTCTCCTTCTCTTTAATCCTGGGAATGTAATTATGATGCATGTTGGTGTGTGCTTCTTTGGGTCCAACTTTTTGGGGACTCTCTTGCTTTACATGAATCATTTCTCTGTAACATGTGATGCTGTTTGATAGCCTTTTACTCATGTAGATATCAGTACTCTCGAATCCTGCTGCTGCTTTATCAACTAAGTTTATGTACTATTCTAAATCTTCTATTGTCATTTCAACAATTTTCAGAGCATCTTTTCCTGAAATGGATTCCATTTCAGGAAAGTACTTTTTTTGCTCATCCATAAGAATCAACTCCTCATTCATTAAATTTTACCATGAGATTGTAGAAATTCAGTCACATCTTTAGGCTCTACTCTTAATTCTAATGCTCTTGCTATTTTTACCACATCTGCACTTACTCCTTCCGCTGAAGTTTTGAACTCCTCAAAGTCACCCATTAGGATTGGAATCAACTTCTCCCAAACTCCTGTTAGTATTCATATTTTGACCTCTTCCTACAAATCACAAATGTTCTTAATGGCATCTAGACTGGTGAGTCCTTTCTAGAAGGTCTTCCATTTACCATAACCAGATCCATTAGAGGAATCATAATCTGTGGCAGCTATAATCTTGCAAAAAGCTTTTTTTAAATAATAAAACTTGAAAATCAAAATTACTCTTTCATCCATAGGCTGCAGAATGGATGTTGTGTTAGCAGGCTTGAAAACAACATTAACCTTGTACATCTCCATCAAAGCTCTTGGGTGACCATGTACATTGTCAGTGAGCAGTAATATTTTTAAAGGAATCTTTTTCTGAGCAGTAGGTCTCAACAGTGCGCTTAAAATATTCATTAGCCATGTTGTAGACACACGTGCTGTCCTCTAAGCTTTGATGTTCCATTTATAGAGCACAAGTAGAGTAGATTTAGCATAATTTTTAAGGGCTCTAGGATTTTCAGAACAGTAAATGAGCAACTTGAAGTCACCAGCTGCATTAGCTCCTTATAAGTACAGCCTGTCTCAGCTAGATCCACTGGATAACTTGCTGTAGCCTCTACACCAGGACTTGCTGCTTCATCTTGCACTTTTACGTTACTGAGATAGCCTTTTTCTTTAAATCTCATAAACCAACCTCTGCTAGCTTCCAAATTTTCTTCTGCCTCTTCCTCACCTCTCTCAGACTTCACAGAACTGAAGAGAGTTAGGGTCTTGCTCCAGATTAAGCTTTGGCTTAAGGAAATATTATGGTTGGTCCGATTTTCTACCCAGACCACTAGAACTTTCTCCGGATCAGCATAAGGTTGTTTTTGTATGCTCAGCATTTGTATGTTCACTAGAATAGCATTTTTAATTTTCTTCAAGAACATTTCCTTTGCATTCACAACTTGGCTGTTTCTTGCAAGAGGCCTAGCTTTCGACATGCCTTCTTCATTAAACTTAATTGTTTCTAGCTTTTTTTGAAAAAGGGTTTTATTTTTTATTATTTTTTAAAATTATTTTATTGGTGTTCAAGTACAATTGTCTGCATTTACCCACCACCACACAGCCCCCACCCCAGCCATCCCCACCTCCCTCCCCTGCTTCCACCCCACCTTGGTTTGTCCATGTGTCCTTTATAGTTATTCCTGAAAACACTTCCCCCTTCCCCCTACTACCCCCTCCCACCTCTAGCTTTAACATGCATCTCTTTCTTTCACTTAAACACATAGAGGCCACTGTAGCATTATTATTTGACCTAATTTCAATATTGTCATGTATTGGGATATAGGGAGGCCTGAGAAGAGGGAGAGAGGAATGTTCTATTGGTACAGCAGTCAGAAAGCAACACGACATTGATCAATTAATTTTGTTTTTTATATGGGCACAGTTTGTGAAGACCCAAAAGAATTACAATAGTACTGTCAAAGATCATTAATCATAGATCACCATAACAAATATGATAGCAGTGGATATGTTTGAAATATTGTAACAATTACTAACATGTGACACAGACACATGAAGTTAGCAAATGCTGATGGAAAAAAATGGCATTGAGAGGCTTGCTTGATGCAGGGTTACCACAAACCTTCAATTTGTGAAAAAGCCCAATATAGGGTGAAGTAAAAGTAGGTTTACAGTTGTATGATGAATGATATCCATAAACCAATATAATTTCCTACATATCAATAATAACCCACTTAATAACATAATGGAAAAACAATCTCATTGACATCAGTAATAAAAATTTACCCAGGAGTGAATTTAACAGGGAATATATAGAACTTATATGAAGAAAGTCACACAAATTTACTGATGAAGCTAAAATAAGATTCTTATGTTTTACTCCCTTACACACACACACACACACACACACACACACACACACATACAACACTGTATGGATTAAAAGATTAAACAGATATAATAGAGAATAATACAAGAGAACACAGGTAAATATATGCATTATTTTGTGATGAAGAAAGCCTTCTTAAACATTAGGGCACTAAAAGCAGAAAATTTCAATAGAAAATTCTGAATCCATAAAAATATAAAGTTCTATAGAGCAAAAACCTTTTCGATTAAAAGACAATAAAGATCACAACAATGTGCCCTCTCATGCATCACATCCTGTGCAGAACTTTTGGTGAAACATCCAATCACTCAGGTGACTCAGCCCCCCTACAGCCCAGAATTGGCGCTCTGCAACTTCTGGCTTTTCCAAGAACTAGCATCACCTTTGCAAGGAAAGAGATTTCGATTGTCAATGAGATTCAGGAAAATACAATGGGGCAGCTGATGGCAATTGGGAGAACTGTGTGAGGCCTCAAGGTGCCTACTTTGAAGGGGACTGAGGTGTCATTGTCCTATGTACAATGTGTCTTCTATCTTGTATCTTCTTCAATAAATGTCCCTCTTTTTCATATTTTAAAATAGGCAATAAAAAAGTGGTATAAATATGTATAACATATATTAGTGAGAAGGGGTACTATTTTTAAAGCATAAAGAGCTCTTAGAAATAAAAAAGAATAGCTAAAAATGGCAAAAGTTCATAAATAGGCAACTTAAAATAATCAAAATGCAAAGACTAATAAAAACCTTAAAAATCAACATTGTTAGTAAAATGTATGAAACTAGTAACATTTATGTCTGTCAATTCTGCAAACATTTAAATATATAATATTAAATGTTGGCAAGGGAATGAAAAGATCAATCACAAACTCTATTGTTACAAAAATAGATTGGTGCTACTTTTCTAGAGAACAACTTGTCAAAGTGTCAAAAAACTTAGATTTTCATATTTCTTTTCTCATGTACCTCCAATTCTAGAAATTTATCTTAAGAAAATATTCATGGATAAGCAAAGTCTTTAGCTCTAAATATATTCACAGTAGTTTTGTAAGTAATAATGAATAATGAGCAATAACCTGAGAATCCAATAAAAGGGTTATTACCTTAGTTTAATTTTAAAATGGTGTAGAAACACATATATTAATAAACTATCATAATACATTTAATTAATTATAATATGTCATTTAATATGAATTATCTAATTTTTGATTTTTATTTATTTTTAAATAGTTTTCAAAAATTTTTCATTACCATTTATCTTCTTCATACCCTCTTCCAACTCCATCACCCTCTGCCCCCTACAATCACCACACTGTTGTCCCTGAGTCCTTTTTATTTTTTGCTCGATCCTTCCTCCCCCAGGCCCCTCCCCCAACCCCCTCCCCACAGCTGTCAGCCCGCTTTCTAACTATGAGTCTATCTTTAATTTGCTTGTAACTTCAGTTTGTTCATTCGATTCCACATAAAGGTGAGATCATATGGTATTTGTCTTTCTCTAACTGGCTTACTTCACTAATCATAATGTTCTCCAGGTCCATCCATGCTGCCACAAATGGTGATATTTCCCTCTTTTTTATGTCCAAGTAGTATTCCATTATGTAAATGTACCACTTCTCTTTGATCCACTCATCTACTGAGGGACACTGGGGTTGCTTCCAAGTTTTGACTACTGTAAATAATGCTGCAATGAACACAGGGGTGCATATACTCTTTTGAATCAGTGTTTTGGATTTCTTCAGATATATTCCCAGAAGTGAAATTGCTGGGTCATAAAACAGTTCCATTTTTAATTTTTTTAGGAAACTCCATATTGTTTTCCACACTGGCTGCTCAAATCTGCATTGCCACCAACAGTGAATGAGGGTTCCCTTCTCTCTACATCCTTGTCAACACTTGTTGTTTGTTGATATACTGATGATAGCCATTCTGACAGGTATGAAGTAATATCTCATTGTTGCTTTAGTTTGCATTTCTCTGATAATAAGTGATTTTGAGCATCTTTTCATGTGTCTATTGACCATATGTATGTCCTTTTTGTTTAAGTGTCTATTCGGGCCCTTAGCCCATTTTTTATTTGGATTGTTTCTTTTGTTTGGGGTTTTTTTGTTTTGTTTTGTTTTGGTGTTGAGTTTTATAAATTCTTCCTCTTTTTTTAATCCTCACCCAAGGACAGGACATTTTTTTCATTGCTATTAGAGAGAGAATAAAAGGGAGAGAGACAATGAAATGAAGGAGAAGCATTGACTGATTGCCTTCCACATGCTTCTGGACAGGAATCATAGGGCCCAGACCTGGAACAGGGATCAAGGATTGAACCCACAACCTAGGTATGTGCCATGACTGGGAATTGAACCTGCAATATTTTGGTTATGGGACAGTGCTCCAACCGAGCCACACTGGACAGGACTATACGTTCTTTATAAATTTTGAATATTAACCCTTATCAGATGTGTCATTGGTGAATATCTTCTCCCACTGAGAGGGTTATCTTTTCATTTTGTTGATGGTTTACTTTGCTGTGCAAAATCTTTTTTTAGTTTGATGTTGTCTCACTTACTTTTTTCTTCTGTTTCCCTTGCCTGAGGAGACATACCAAAAAGTATTTCTATGAGAAATATCAGAGATTTTACTGCCTAGGTATTCTTCTAGGATTTTATGGTTTTGAGACTAACATTTACGTTTTTAATTCATTTTGAATTTATTCTTGTGTATGGTGTAAGAAAGTGGGCTTGTTTCATTTTTTGCACATATCTGTCTAATTTTCCTAGGACCATCTATTGAATAGATTATTTTTATCCCATTGTATGTTCTCTCCTACTCTGTTGAATATTAATTAATTGACCATTAAGTTGTGGGTTTATTTCCGGGCTTTCTATTCTGTTCCATTGATCTATACATCTGGTTTTATGATGTGTGTACCATGTTGTTTTGATTACTATGGTCTTATAGTATAGTTTAATGGCAGGTAGCACGGTTCCTCCAAATTTGTACTTCTTTCTCAAGATTGCTGTGGCTATTTGGGGTCTCTTGTGGTGCCATTTAATGCTTGGAATATCTGTTCTAGTTCTGTGAAATAAGCCATTTGTGTCTTGATAAGAATTGCACTGAATCTATATTTTCTTTGGGTAGTGTGGTCTTTTTAATGAGGTTAATTCTTCCTATCTATAATCATGGTGTATGCTTCCCCTTACTTATCTTCTTCAATTTCTTTCATCAGTGTTTATAATTTCCGAGTACATGTCCTCAATATCCTTGTTTAAATTTATTCAAAGGTATTTTTTTGGATGCAATTGTAAATGTGATCATTTTGTTAGTTTCCATTTCTGATAGTTCATTCTTGGTGTATAAAGATGCAACTGATTTCTGGATATTTATTTTGTATCCTGCTACTTTCCTGGAATCATTTATCAGTTCTAGTAGTTTTTTTGGTGGAATATCTAGGGTTCTCTATGTACAGTATCATGTCACCTGTAAATTAGGCAGTTTTACTTCTTCCTTTCCAATTTAGATGCCTTTTATTTCTTCTTCTTGTCTGACTGGCTAGGACTTTCAGTACTATGTTGAATAAGAGTGGTGAAAGTGGACATTCCTGTCTTGTTCTGGATCTTAAGGGAAATGCTTTTAGTTTTTGCCCATTAAATATGATGTTGGCTTTGGTTTTGCCCTGTGTGGCCTTTATTATATTGAAGTATGCTCCCTCTATTCCACTCTGCTTAGTTTTTATCATAAATGGATGCTGGATTTTATCAGATGCTTTTTCTGCATCTGTTGATATGACAATATGAATTTTTTTTCTTTTATCCTCAGCTGAGGACATGCTCATTGATTTTTAGAGAGAGGGGAAGGGAGGGAGAGAGGGAGAGAAACATCAGTATGAGAGAGAAACATTGACTGGTTGCCTTGCACATGCACCTAACTAGGGACCAAACTCGCATCCTAGGCGTGTATCCTAACCAGGAATTAAACTCATGACCTTTTGGTTTACTGGACAATGCTCCAGCCATTCCCACCAATGGAGCCACACTGTCCAGGGCTGATAGTGTGATTTTAATCCTTCATTTTGTTTATATGTTGTATCACTTTTATTGATTTGTGGATATTGTACCAACCTTCCATGGAATAAATCCCATTGGATCATGGTGTATGATCTTTTTAATGTATCGGTGGGTCCAGTTTACAAATATTTTCTTGAGGATTTTGGCATCTATGTTCATCAAGGATATTGGCCTATAATTTTCTTTCTTTGTAGCATCCTTATCTCATTTTGGAATTAGGATAATACTGGCCTTGTAAAGTAAGGTTGGGAGTCTTTTCTCCTCTTGAATTTTTTGGAATAATTTGAGAAGGATAGGTGTTAGCTCTTCTATGAATATTTCCTAAAATGAATTCTTAATTTTTTCTACAGGAGAACTGATGTGGAACCTGCACTTAGTATAGGATTTAAATGACTAAATAACAAGAAGATGGAATACATACATTAAAATAAGTTTTTAAATAACTCCTAGTGCTGTGAAAATACAAACATTCTACCGGTAATATTGTATGTGTAAAGAGAATATGAGCCCAACTATTTTGTAAACACAGAGTTAGACAGAAGATACAAGACTAAAAGGAAATTTTTAAAATATCTATGGAATAATCTATTCAATTATAGTAATTATATTTTCTGTGGAAATATAATTTTTCAAGAAAGATGGAAACAAATACCATACCATTATCATCTTTTTCTTATGGTACTTCCTTAGATATGCCTTGTATTTTTCCAATTTTCCTTGAGAACCTTTAAAAAATAAAAATTCACAACATATATGTGTATTTTATATGCATATACATAGGTATATCTTCTTTAAAAATGAAAATGATTTAAATACTTCAAATATATATGAAACTATTCAATGGAATCAACTAGCTATTTTGATAAACATAATGCTAGACACACAAACTCTTATTAACTGAGTAAATAACTGTTATATCTCCTCTTCCCTTTTGTTTTTTAGAAAGGTCAAGTTCAAACTAGTATGTTGTCAGTACTAACTCCTATAACTAAAGTTTTACCTCATTCTCTTCTGACTGAACAAACCCATGTTTCCCAAGTAGCTCAGTTACCTGCATTGTGTTTTTATAGTCACCTTAAATTCAAGAAAGTACAGACTTTGGAGCATGACCCAGTGAAAGACTGTGGGGGGCTGTGAAGTCGGTTAACCTAGACTTCAGTCCAAGCTCTGATATTTACATACTGAGGACAATGAATATACCTAAAATTATTTTTACAGTGTGCATATGTGCACACTCTCTCTATATATATATTTCAAAAATATTTTATATTAAAAAAATCCAAAATTGAATAAGAACATTTAAAATGCAACAGTAGTAAAGTAAATTTAATAGTATATTTAAACACATTCTCAGAATTTGAGAAACCAAGGTACACAAAAGAATATTAAATATCTAAATAATATAGCTAATTAAATTTACTTAATACATAGAAAATACTTCCTAAGTATAACCAATATGAGCATTTTTAAGGCTTACATATGATGTTTGCCCATTAAATCAAGAATAAGAACAAACACCATTAGTATCTAAAAACTTTTCTGAAAGTGTTAATTAAATGAGAAAAAAATATACTGAAAGGAAGTAGAAATTATCATTACTAGCAGATGTGCTTTTTACTCCCTCTGCAGCTATTCGGTATGGAATACTAAATAGCTCCTTCCTTCAAGCTAACCTAGCTCATGTAGATCAACTCCCACCTGTTTTACTCTGGGATTTAGGTATTTATGTTCTTATACTCTAACCCTTGCTGCCTCGCTTGTCTCTGGTACCAGTATCGGCTGATGCAGTCCTATTTCCCTGATACTCAGCTACCTTTTCTCCAGCTTAGCAAAGTGCACAGCTATTTGAGGCTTTGTCCTAGGAACACTTTCTTTCAATCTACATGCTTATGTTCAACTAAAAACCTGTACTAGAACATTTTGAAATACAAGGTTTTTAAAATAAAAATTATTTTAATTTTGTTTTTAGATATTTTATACCTTAGGGCTTCTTTTTTTATGAGACCACGGACACAGAGACAGACAGACAGATCTATACACATGTGTACACATGCAACTGACCACTGTTTTACACACTTAAAACTAATGTTTACCTAAAATTATGCTGTGCAACTCAAATATTTTAGCAGCATGGTTCTCCAAAAGAGTTGAACATTCCTGCAATCTTGACTCCATGAGCACCTGGGCATCATATATTCGAGGGACGTTTTCCTGTAGATGTGTATAAATTGAAGCAAATGAACAATCTTCTTTTATTTTATTCAGAGTGCATTCCCATGTATCATTATCTTCAAAAAGGACATCCCTTGGCCAATAATCCTGCAAAAAATGTGATGGAATATGATTTAAATCAATGAGCTAAAATTGAGATTTTATTACATAGCATTATTTTTTATTAAATGTATTCATTAAAAATTTTGAAACAATCATAAACTTTAGAAGCTTTAAATGCTTTATAAAAAATTTTTCCTGAATCATTTGAAAATAAGTTGCTTACTTGACTGATGATCCACCATCCTTGAATACTTTAGTGTGTATTTCCTAGAACAAACACATTCTTCTACGTAACCAAAATATAACCACCAGAATCAGGAAATGGGCATTGATTCATTGTTGTTATCTAATCCTCAAATTCTATTCAAGTTTCATCAGCTGAACCAACAATGCCCTTTATAGCAAAAGGGTCTAGTTTAGTATCACACATTACGTTTCAGCTTCATATATCTTTAGTTCCATATATCTTTAGTTTTCTGCATACTTAAAAATCATGAGCTCACACTGGTACCTCTAATTCCTAGTCTAAACATTCTAATTGTCTCTCTTTCCGTATTATAATTATTCCCAACACTGAAAAAACTTTGCTGTCCTTATTTTTAATATATGTATTTATTTTATCAATATTTTCAGGTGATCACTAACCAATCCCTCCTATCTACTGATGGCCTCTTCTTTATTGGATGCCCTTCTCATCCTGCTTAGGCTCTGACACCCCTTGCCAGGTTGACCATTCTACAGGGACACCATCCTTACTCCCTACTTGGGCTCTGACTTCCTCATCAGGCCATAGCTTACCTCCCCACCTCCCGAAACTACCCTCCGCCCCTACCCCTGGCCACACATGGGTACCATCACCATTCCCTTGGACTCTGACACCTGGTGTCACATGGACATGCTCCTTACTGTGGTTGAGTTCAGACAGCTTGCTCTGTGCTACCACAGTACATTCCATTTCCCCTGACAATCTGGTTGCCTGCCTTGTTTTGGTCTCCAAATGGCTTTAGGACTAAATTAGTCAAGAAGGGAAGGAGAAGAAGAAAAAAAGAAAAGAGAGGGAAATAAGAGGAATCCCCTTTTCTCTGTTTAAAAGTCTACTAAAACCACTAGTGCTAAAAGGATTCGTGTTAGGGCCAGGATAGTAGAGAATATGACAACTAGTTAGACCTACCAAATCCCACTCAACTCTAAAATTTAATGATGTGTACACTCTGCTACAGTCCTTACTGATGACCCAAATCTGGGATGCAGGTTGTCCCCCTTTGTCCTATGTCTGTCAGACACTAGATCTGATACCATCTGCTATGGCTGAATGTCTGTGTCACCCCCAAAATTGTAAGTTGAAATCCTAACATAAAGATGATGGCATGAAGCAGTGGAGTTTTGGGAGGAAATTAGGTCATGAGGGCAGAGCCCTCATGATTGATATTGGTGCCTGTATAAAAGAAACCCCAGAGAGCATGCTCATCCCTTTGGCATGTGAGGACACAGCAAGAAGGTTGTGTGTGAACCAGGAAGCAGGTTTTGTACTAGACACCAAATTTGCTGGTGCCCCGATCTTATACTGCCCAGCTTCTAGAACAGTAAGAAATAAATTTCTGTTGTTTATAGGCCAAAAAAAGTCCACTGAAGCCATTATACATGTTTATTTATTAACTGTGCTCTCTAATGATAGCAAGTACTTATATAATACCTAGCTTTTTAATGTTGGAAAACTTTCCCAGAGGGATCTTTCCCTCTGCCTTTTGGAAGAAAGAATTTTACTTAGAAACATATGCATACTCTCCCAAATTCTACAAACATATGCACGTATCTTAAGAAACACAACCACTCAGTGTCAAAAAAGACAAAGATCTCAGAAGAATAAGTTATGATCATAGGATACAGTCCACAGAGACAAACATTGTCAAATTAGAATAACAGCCACTTTTGAAAACAATCCTTATGGGTCATTTAAATGGATGGATGAATAGATGAATGAGTAAACAAATAAATAACATAGCATTTCCTGAATAAAGAGAATGAAAATGAAATAATTATTCTCTCTATCATAAAGTAACTTTGACCTTCCATGAAAAATCACAGTAGGGATCTGAGTACCACCCAGGTCTGTACTACAAACCTGGCAGGTCTGTTAACAGAAATGGACACTGATGCCCTAAGAGAAGAGAAATTAAAGTACCAACAGGTAGGAATCATAGGAAAGAAGAAAAAGACAAAGAGTATGAAATAAATAATGGGGAAGATCAAATGTGATAAATAGATGAGGAAGGAATTCAAACCAACTCTTCAGTACCTAAATAACTGAAAAGCAATAAAACTGTGATAGTATAGAGTAGGGCAGAAGGGGGAGGGTGATGTTAATTCCACTAGCGCAGGGATACTTTTCTTTTCTGTTCATTGTTTGTATCTTCAGTGTCCAGAACGTATTACCTGCCAAATAGTAGGTAGTGAATAAAAATCATTAAATGAATAAATGAATGAATGAATGAATACCATAAGTAAGAGAATTGATAATGATAAAATATTAGTGGAACAAAAGGATGTTATAAAAATACAAAAATATTTTCATAAAAACAAAAATGGAAATAGAATGCTGATGAAGTGATGGGGAAGGAACAAGAAAAGAATGTGGGAATTGACCAAGAGAGAAATGAGAAGAGAAATGATTGAAGGTAAGAAGGTACATGGAACTATAACAAAGGATAGGAAGACGGAAAAGAGGAGTAGAAAGTATAAAATAATTACAATTAGAAAAGAAACATAGAAATTGTGGAAACTGGCCAAAATGAGAGGGCTTTAGACAATGTAATAAAGAGTAAAGCATAAGGTATAAGAAACTAATAGATGACAGGTAGGTTCCAGGTACTGTTCTCTAATGCTAATTGGTAGCAGAGCTGGCATTTGAAAGTAGGCAACCTGGCAATCTGACTCCAGAGCCTCTAATCTTAACCACTGCACAACTATGCAAATACATGCCTTTGTGTTTGTATTTTAGAAAAAAAGAAACTTACATAGGCTTTTCAGGAAGGCATAAGCAGTTTAGAATATATTTTATTTTCTCTTTTGTTTTATTTACTTGTTTGATTATAATATACCTCATTTTAAAAAGAATGAAAGCTTTATGAAGGTAGGAACCTTTGTCTTGTTTTTATTCATTGATATGTTCTAAATATCTATGTGCCTGACACACAGTAGGTGCTCAAAATACTTCTTAAATGAATTTGAAGAACTTATTAGCTTTTTACTATTGTCTATAAGATAGAAGTTTTTCCAACAAAAAAAAAGTTAAATATCCAGTCATTTTATTCCTAGATAGTTTCAAGCATCCTATAGTTTGGCAATGCATAGACATAGTCCAAATTAAAAAAAAAAAAACACTACAGAATACAATTATTTGGTTGGGAAATCTAGATAATAAAAAAAATGTTTACAGATAAACCCATAAATGACAAAATGGCACAACTGGATATGCTGTTTTATCAAATATTATTTGATAAAAATGGAAGGCTATTAATGTATATGCTATCCTTTGCATACAAGCATGGTGATTTAATTTTAATTTAAAAAATATGTTGACTGATTCTTAGAGAGCAAGGAAGGGGGAGAGAGAGAAACACTGATGTGAGAGAGAAACATCAATTGGTTCCATCTCATATGCACCTCGATTGGGTATCAAACCCACAACCTAGGTCCGTGCCGTGTCCGGAAATGAAACGCCCAATCTTCTGGTGCATGGGACAACACTCCAACCAACTGAGCCACACTGGCCAGGGCTTAATTTTGATTTTATTCTACCTTTGGTGAAGGGCAGGTATAAACCTTTGATCTTGATTTGACTCGTATTATTCAGAATTTGAACAGAGTGACTCTGCATATTTTACTTCAAATAATTGGAAAATTTCATCTGAAATCATAGATTCTCAAACTATGTATGATAGTGTAGTCCAAAAGTGTCTATAATTATTTGCTGAGTTTGGCTTAATTTTAACTATAATCCCTTTTCTTAGACATTAAAAAAGACTCAAAACATTGTGACTAGGCTATAGCATATTTCCATCATTATTTAAATTAAAATAGTTGCAAAAAGCTTATCCTAAAAGTAATTAAAATTTTCTGGTTCTGCCACAGTGGTGGAAATAAACTTTTGTGAACTAGGAACATTTTCATTTTCTATTTGCTCCTAAAGGGAATGCAATCCTTTTTCAAAATGTTTAAAAATATGTAAACAAATATAAGAACAGAAAATAGATATTTAAAAATAGATATTTTAGAAACTCAGCTGTCAACAGCTTAGTCACAGCAAATTCTGTTTACATTTAAGTGTAAGTGTAAATTAAAGTCTACTCTACTCAAAATACGTACACACCTCATTAAAAAAGCCTCCTGTTCTCTCTGCCTTCCATACTAACATCTTTTTCCTAGCCCTTGACACTCCTCAATGAAAAACAAATCTGACCTTCAGACTCACAAGTGCATGAACCCAAGAGAAAACCCATATAGCCCCAATAACTCCAGAAGTAAGTAGTTACACAGAATGGAAACTGAAGTTTTCAAAATAAAAACACATTTTAAATATTTTGCTCTGATTCAACATCAAAGAATACAGATGCAACACCTCTGCAAATTACCTATGAGTCTAACCTGTGGTGAATGGATAAATGATGTAAGTAAGCATAACTGTCAAATATTCTGCAAGCTGTAAATATGTAAGACAAAAATCCTATATTAGGAAAATTATATAGAAATATCTATATAATTCTTCTGATAGGAAACAGTACTAGAATTTTTTAGAAGTGAAAAAGGGAACAGAATATTGACAAGAGGGAATGCTATAAGATAGAGCTTACTAAAAGGATGCAAATAGTTATAAACAAATTCCACATTGAATTGTATTTCCCACATTCAACGCAGCATTATTTACAATATAACAGTCAAGATTTGGAAGCAACCCAAGTGTCCATTGGTAGATGAGTAGATAAATAAGCTGTCACACATTTACACAATGGAATACTACTCAGCCATAAAAAAGAAGGAAAACTTATTTTTTGTGACAGTGTGGTTGGACCTGGAGAGCATTATGCTAACTGAAATAGGCCAATCAGAGGAATGTAAATACCATATGATCTCACTGACATGTGGAAACTAATGAACAAAATAAATAAGCAAACAAAATAGAAACAGACTCATAGATATAGAGAACAGACTGACAAGCTGTTAGAGTGGAGGGTGGTTGGGGTCTGGGTGAAAAAGGTGAAGGGATTAAACAAAACAAAACAAAGCAAAAAACTCAGACAATAGTATGGTGATTGCCAGAGTGAAAGGGGTGTGGGGGAGGTACAAGACAGTAAAGGGCAATAAATGGTGATGAAGGAGACTTGACTTTGGGTGGTGAACACACAATACAATATACAGATGATGTATTATGGAAAAACTATATAGTTTTCTTAACCAGTGTCACCCCAATAAATTCAATAAAATTTATTAAAAAAGAAAAAGATAATGGAGACCCATAACAATTTCTGTTCTTAAAGTCTTTTCCTAAGATTTTTCCATCTCTGTATCTGATATTTTAAAAGATGTATGGCACATAAAGTAGGATGTTCTACTTACCCAATTTTGAGACTTTAAGAATTCTTCAATGTTCCTGGGAGGTTCTTCCATAATTTATTTTCTAATAAAGCAAAATCAGTATTGTTCATTAACATAAATTCAGATTGTTTATAATGCTTACATATAATATATTTAAATAAAGATACTGAATGGAAGTTGTAATTTTCAGAGCCATACCATAATATACTGTAAAATATTCACTTTGTAAAGTTCCTGAACTTTGAAAAGTGACAGAGATCAATGTTTAAGTTCTGTGCCTCTAAACCAAATTCTGTATAAGGCTTCCCTCTAATACACTACTCTTAAAGAAAAACCCCACATGAATCCTTCTGAATATCCTCATTTGAAATTCCTGCAAGAATTCAAGATATTTTGGGCTATCTTTGATGATCTCTCCAAAAATGCAGAGATGAAATATAATAACATGCTCCTCTTGCTGATGATGTATTTAAAAGTGACACTAGTGACATGGTGAAAACACTTTAAATATTTGGATGTTTCAATGTAATAAATAATAATCCTATTTTTACTAGTAGATTCTTTAGAAGCTAAAAATGTATTCTTTCACTCAAAAAATTAATTTTAATCAAGACCAGATCTTGCTCTTCCTTGCGTTAGAGACTGTGTACACATTCTTTCTGCTGCTTGCTTAGAAGTCTCCCTGTCCAAAACCTCTCCCTCCAACCCATTCTTGGCCTATTTAACTCTTATTTCAATATCAAATTAAAAGTCACTTTTTCTAGGAAGCCTCACTTGGCCCCCAAAAAGATCCTCTATGGTAACAGCAGATTTGTAATCCTTACAAGGATAGCAACTATGGTGTAATCACTGCTGAATTGTCAAAATTTCACAGAGCCTGGCTCATGGTCAGTGCATAATGAGTACTTTCGGTGTACATTAATTAAAAACTAAATGAGTAGATGAATGTCAGAGAAATACATAGGTATTTAAAAGGATTTTTAAAAATCCTTTTAAATACCTATGAACAGAGTATTTAAAAATCCTTTTAAATAAGGAAAAAAATTCCAGAGAATGAAAAACCAGTGAAAAGACAAAAATAAGAGAAATTCAGAGTATCTTGTTATAATACCCTAATGGTCTATCTGAAAAAATTATGTTACATTTTAATTTACTAAAATACATATTTCACATCAATAGATAAAATGATCAAGATTAGGAAATCACAAGGCCATGTTTTGTAAAAATATACATTTGAGGTGGAAGAAAATATCTCATTATTTTAACATTGTTTAAAATACACGATGAGTATAAGTAAATATACAACAGATAATACAACAATAAAAATAAAGGATATATGTGACAATCATAAAAAATAAGATGCATAGAGCTGCCAGAAAAATTTTATGGAAAACATGGGACCTTAGGCTCAGGCAGATTGAGAAGGACAGGAAATAAGAGCAAGGGTGCACGCAGACAAAAAAAATGCACATGATACCTTCAGGGATAGTGACTATAGCAGTTTGGCTAGAAAGAAGCTATTGATACATTTTAAAATGCACAGAATATAAAGAAGCCAAATTATAATCATTTAAATGTTAACTTTTTTTTCTTGCAATGTGACATGGTATCTTTCTAGAACCAATCACTTCTAGAACAAAGCACTAAAAATAATACTCACATTTCAATTAAAGGGATTTAGAAAATGAATTAAGGAAATGAGACTTGTGTAGGAAAGTTACAGCTAATTTCAGTATAAAATTCCAAAGTTCTTAGTTAAAAGGAAGTGAGACACTCGTTAGGATGTAGAGGGATGCAAAACACTTATGCTTCTATGGTAAAAAGAAAAAAACTGGAACAAATAAAAATGTTACCTTTCAATGGCATTAGTGAAAAGTGGAGGATGCCAGTAAGCAGGAACAATTATATAATTAGTGACAATGCAGAATCCCTTGATCAAAAATTAGGAATTTAAGCCCTGGCTGGTGTGGCTCAGTAGATTGAGTGCCAGTCTGTGAACCAAAGGGTCCCTAGTTCAATTCCCAGTCAGAGCACATGCCTGGGTTGTGGGCCAGGACCCCAGTAGGGGGTGTGGGAGAGATAACCACACGTTGATGTTTCTCTCCCTCTCTTTCTCCCTCCCTTCCACTCTCTCTAAAAATGAATAAATAAAATCTGTTTAAAAAGTTAAGAATTTAAGATGGTGACATCAGGGTATTAAACCAAATATAGGGCCCTCTAATCACGAGGCCCTGTGCAACTGCAGAGGTGGGAAGCCCATAATGCTACCTTACCTGGAAGCCTTGATGACCTGAAGTCAAGAGAGAAATATGCCTTTTGTAAGTGAGCATAAAGCTGTGGCAGCTTCCTTACCTAGCAGTGAGGTATATGCATCCTTTGAGGGATGAGTTGGCCTACCTGATTCAGTGACTTTGCAGAGATGAAATCAGTGGGGCCTTAGGCATCAATGTGAGCTGGGGAAAAAAACTGGAGTCTAAGATACCCAAATGCAAAAAAAAAAAAAAAAAATTACCCCTACACCTCACTTCTGAATTTTGTCAAAAAAAAAAAAAAAAAAAAAAAAAAGGGCAGCAGTGCAAGAGGTGCTGGGAAGTTTTTATAAAGGCCAATCCAGTCTTACTGTAATTGGAGTATTGGGTTCCAAGGCCCTGGTAGAGTTGACTTCAAAAGTGAACCAAACATTTAAAACATCAGTCCAAACCTGTTGCAAAGAAATACTGACAAGATATAAGAGGTGACTATGGAGAGGGAGGTTGGAGGCTGGATTAATCACGAGTGAACTCAATCTAATGAAAGCCACCACCATGGTTAAAGTACAACTCAAGTCTGGGAAGATTTCAAAAGACCAGCCTCTCACTGCCAAGGAGAGGAAAAAGGCTTGCACTCTCTCAGAACTAAATTAAACTTCGGCCTCCACATTCTTCCACATAATGTCTAGTACACAATAAAACAATTATAAGACATGCAAAGAAGAAGAAAGATAGACCCCAAATCAAGAGAAGATACTTAATACAAACCAATTCATTGAGAATACAGTTATTATAATTAGCAGATAAGGACTTTAAAATAGATACTATAAATATGGTAAAGGTTTTACAATATACATTGGATTATAGTGCATGAAAAAAATGGGGTATTTCAAGAGAAATAGAAATTCTAAAGAGAAACTAATGAGAATTTTAGAACCATGCAAACACTAATCATAACTGGTGTGTCTATATTAATATTATACAAAATAGATTTCAACATAAGGATTATTATCAGACATAATTAAGGTTATTTCCCATTGATAAAAGGTCAATTCATTAAGAAGACATACCGATGCTAAATGTGTTTGCATCTAATAAAAGAACTTCAAAATCAATGTAGCAGAAATCAATACAACTAAAGGGAAATATTGGCAAAACCACAATTACATTTGTAGATCTTAACACATCTCTGAATAATTGATAAATCAGATATATACACAAATCAGTAAGGAGATAAAAGATTTGAACATTATCAACTTTGACATTTATAAAACATACCTCCCAACTGCAGAATACACAATCTTTATTTTCTTAATCTATACCCTAGGACATACTTACTGACTTAAGAGAGAGGTGAATGGACAGAGAGACAGAGGGAGAGAAACATCCATGTGAGAGAAACACTGACTGGTTGCCTCTTGCATGTGCCCCAGCTGGGGACCAAACTCACAACCTAGGCATGTGCCCTGATGGGGGACACATCTGGGCACCTGATAGAACCTGTGACTTTTCAGATTAGTGGGACGACATTCCAACCAACAGCCACACCAGCCAGGGCAGAATACACAATTTTTAAAGTAATGGAACATGCAACATGTACCATAATGAAGCTATGCCAAACTGTTTATGAGAACTATTGTTCTCATACAAATTGTGTATGAGAAATTTTCTTTATTATAATGTTCTTGTTAAGATTTGGAATTGAGGTTATTCTGGCCTCAAAAAAAGAACATGAGTTGTGTAATGTTTCTGTTTTATCTATTCTCTGAAGGAATTTGGAAATGTGATGGAGCAATACCATTCTTTAAATGTTTGCTAGACCTTGCTGGTGATGCTACCTAAATCTGAAATTATCAGGAGTTTTAAATTGAGAATCCTGTTATAAACTTAATTGTGTTCCTCCCCCACCCAATTCCTATGTTGAAGTCCCCCAATGTGAGTATATTTTGACAAACAGCTTGGATGGATCTGGAGAGCATTATGCTAAGTGAAATAAGGCAGGCAGCGAAAGACAAATACCATATGATGTCACCTATAAGTGGAAACTAATCAACAAAACAAACAAGCAAGCAAAATATAACCAGAGACATCAAAATTAAGAACAAACTGACAATAACCAGAGGGGAGATGGGAGGGGATTACGGGAGGAAAAGGGGGAAGGGCTGCCAGGAACATGTATAAAGGACACATGGACAAGGCTAAAAGAGGGTAGGATCGAGGGTGGGAGGTGGGGATCGCTGGGGTGGGGGAGATTGGTCAGGGGGAAATGGAGACAACTGTACTGGAACAACAATAAAAAAAGGAGTGGCCCTAATCCTATAGAGATGTTGTCCTTATAAGAAGAGGAAGACACACCAGACAGATCTTTCTCTCCCTGAATGCACAAAGGCCATGTGAGAACACAGTGAGAAGAAAAGCCAGGAAGAGAGGCCTGACCAGGAACCAACCCTGATGGCACCTTGATCTTGGACTTCTGGCTCCACAACTGTGGAAAATAAATTTCTGTTGTTTAAGCTACCCAGTCCGTGGCAGTCTATCACGGCGGCTGAGCAGACTATTACAGATACAATTTCTTAAAATTAATATAGGATCATTCAGATGGCCTGTTTCCCCTTACATCACTTTCGGTAAATTGTGTTTTGCCAGGAAAATAAAAAAATCTCAAATACTTGACATAAATATTTGTTCTTAATATTCTTTTGTTGTTTTTACTATTTATCTGTGGGATATTTTCTCTTTGAGTCCTAATATTCGTATTTCGAGTTTTCTCTTTTTTCTTGGTCAGTCTATCCAGCGCTTATCAATTTTGTTAATCTTTTCAAAGAAGAAATTTTGGCCTTGTTGCTTTTCTCCAGTGCACATTTGTTTTCAATTTCATTGACTTCTGCTCTTATCTTCATTAGTGCCTTTTATTTTGTAGATGTTTGAGAATCTTGCAATGTAAAATCTGATCCTATTATGAAGATATTTGCTTGACTGTCCTTGTTCAGACACACTGAGCTTTCTATCTCCATTTCTTTTCTTTTTCTTTTTTATTGAATTTATTAGTGAGACATTGATTAATAAAATTATATAAGATTCAGGTGTACAATTCTATAATACATCATCTGAATATTGTACTGGGTGTTCACCAACCCAAGTCAAGTCTCCTGTCACCATTTTAATTCTTATTCTTCAATATAAGTAGAAATCCAAAGATTACTAGATATTTAAGGAATAACTATAAATTTTTTTAAAAGATAAAAAAAAATAAGTCCAAACAAATAACTGAAAATGGAATCTGAGAGGATACAGATAATAGGAACAGAAGGAAACCTTGAAAATGTGTCTTTAGATTCTTAGAGAGATATAAGGTAACACATCCCTGAAACCAAGAGAGCATATTATAAGGTAATAGAGAATTTTTAAAAAGTAAAGTGCAAATAAAACATTATAAATTAAATATTCAACAAAATGTTTGTGTGGCAGGGGTGGGAGGGCACTGAAGAAATCTTCTGGAAACTAGAATTAAAAGGTTAAAGAAAGGAATCAGAAGACAAAAGATAAGAATTTAGAGGATTATTCCAAGAAAATGACTTCAACCTAGAACTTTAAACATAGGCAGATGATCAGTTGAGTCTGTGGCATTTTTCAGATCTGTGAGGTAGTCAAAAAATCATTTCTCCTTGTATTAGATTCATACCGCTGCTGTAACAAATTATTACAAACTTAGTTCCTTAAAACAAGACAGGTTTATCACCTCATAGTTCTGGAAGCTGGGGGCTCTTAAATGGGTCTGCAGGGCTATGCTCCTTCTGGAGGTTATAGGTAAGAGTCTGTTTCCTTGCCTTTTCTAGCTTGTAGGAGTCGCCTACATTCCTTTACTCCTTAGCCCCTTCCTCCAACCTCAAAGCCAGCAAAGTAGTATCTCCTCCCCTCTCTGTCCTCTTGTCTTCCTCTTATAAGGATGTTTGTGATTATGCTTGGCCCACCCAGATAATTCAGGGTAATTTACCCAACTCTAGATCCTTAATTTAATTGCACATGCAAGGTTCCTTTGGCCCTAGAAGAAAACACATTTATAGGATTTGGAGATTAGGATGTGGACATCTTTAGGCGTGGTCATTATGCTGTCTACCACTCCCATTTATCTTTTCTCAGGAAGGTACTGGTGGATATGTTTCATAAAAACAAAGGATTAAACAAAGAGAAAGGAAACAAGAGATCCAACACAGGAGAAAGGTATTGGATTGTAAAAGCAACCAGTATTGTATCAGCTAGAGTTTGTAATGCCCTAGAAGGACTATCTGGAAGGATAAAAAAAAAATCATCTAGAAATTTAAATAATCATTAAAATAATCATCTTCATGTGTTTAATTGTGATGTTTTATCACTTTGGTAGAATGTTTGAGGACAGATCACAAATAAGTACATATAAATGTGGTATTAAGATGAAGACAAGTATAAGTTTGTATTAAAAGTTAATGTGATCAGGGTTGACTGATATTATAAATGTGGATTTAAACAAAACTGTGATATTACAATACTGAGCGATGATGAGATAAAGAGTGTGGGGGTAGGGAGAGAAGAATTGTGTGTGCACTTAGGGAAAGTGTTATGAAAGAGCTTTATCATTGACTTCCATAGGACAAAGTCAGTGAATAATGTCTGAGACTGAAAAATCAAGAAATTGTAGTATAACTATATTTTGAATATGGAATAAATAACAGGAGAAATATTTAAAAGATTTGAAAGAATTTTCCATTTGAGAGAATTGAGAATACAGAGGTTAGGGACCACAACATTTTAGTTAAAAGCCTAGAATGTGGCAAACTATTAATGCTCACCAATATGTGTTTGCTTCTTTACATTTCCCGGGCTCCCTTGCAGTTAAAGTGGATACCTTGGGACTAAATTCTGGCCAATGAAATATAGGAAAAGTATATACCATAGTTTGCCATGTATAATGCACTCCTGTGTATAGTGTGCAGCCACCAAACTTTCAGGAAAAAAGTCTTTTGTTTTAATTTTTTAATTCAATTTTTTACTATTTATATTTAGAAACAAAACCAATTATTGTATTCCAGGGTATTATTTTGCATATGGATATCATTATTGCTTTCTAGAGTTATACTTCTAATGCATAAACATAAATAAAAGAATTAAAAACATTTTTTAAAGATTTTATTTATTTTTAGAGAGGGGAAAAGAGAAATAGAAACATCAATGTGTAGTTGCCTCTTGTGCGCCCCCTGCTAAGGACCTGGCCTACAATCCAGGCAAGTGCCCCTTTGGTTTCACAGGCCAGCACTCAACCCACTGAGCCACATCAGCCAGGGCTAAAACCATTTATACAGGTATGGAATCCGTACTACCCATGTATAATGCGCATCCTTATTTTTCCCTCAAAAATTTGGGCAAAAAAGTACAAATTATACACAGCAAAAAATGGCATGCCATTTTTAGGGCTGATGTCTAAAAACTTTTTGTGTGACTCAGCATGCTTTCTTTCTTGTCAGATAATCTGTAGACACCAAGTCTTAAGCGGCAGCAGAACCAGTAAAAATAAAAAGAAACCTACATTCTTGAGTCTACCATTTTGTTTGACTAAAAACATCCATAATGGATTTCTTGTAAGAAATAAAAGTTTATTGTATTAAGCCACTGAAATTTTGGGTTTTTCTGTGACAGCATTCACTGTGTCTATATAAAAAAATACATGACCATAAATTCTTTGACAATCTTTGAGATGTAGCACCTATGTCCCCTCTCCTAAAATCTGTGCATGCCTCGTGACTCGTAACCTAAAGAATGTTGACTTCCCGTCAAGATGGAGGTGTAGGTAAACATGCTTTGCCTCCTCGTGCAACCACAGAAAGAATCACTACCTGACTTCAAAACAAATAACAGCCAGAACCATCAGAAATAGAGCTGTATGGAAGTCCCACAGCCAAGGATTTAAAGAAGCCACATTCATCCAGAGATGCGCAGTGAGGCACAAAGACCTGATGTGATGCAGAGAGGCGGCAGAACCTGCCGTCCCACATTCGCGTGTGGTGGATAAAAATTGGGAGGGAAGCCTTGGGAGGGAGCAATCCCAGCCCCAGGACAGACCCCACAGCCCAGGGTTCCAGCGCCAGGAAGATAACTCCCCATAACTTCTGGCTATAAAAACCAGAGGGTACTGGGGTGGTGAAAGAAACTGCTGGATTTTCAGGAGACTCTGCTTAAAGGGCCTGCTCAGACTTAAAATGTAGGCAGACCCATCCCCACTTGGATTCAGCACCAGGGCAACAGCTAGAAGGGTGCCAATCACACAAGATGAGTACTAGACAAACCTCCAGAAGGCAGGCAGCTGCACTGTCTACTGCTCTGAGCCCCACCCCCCAACAGAACCACAAAGCAGTGAAGCAGGTTGCCCCGCCTTGGCAATTACCTGAGGTTCTATCCCACCCAATTTACAGGTGCCTTTTCTACAATAGGCCATGCTACTAAGACAGGGAGTCAAAGCAGCTCTATCTAATACACATACACAAACACAGGGAGGCTGCCAAATTGAGGAGACAATACAATATGGCCCAAATGAAAGAACAGAATAAAACCCCAGAAAAAGAACTAAATGAAATGGAGATATGCAACCTATCAGATGCACAGTTTAAAACACTGGTGATCAGGATGCTCAAAGAACTCACTGGGTATGGCAACATAATAAAAAGACCCAGGAAGAAATGAAGGCTATGCTAAGTAAAATAAAGAAAAATCTACAGGTAACCAACAGTGGTGGAGAAGATGAATCAAATTAAAGATTTGGAAAATAAGGAAGAAATAAGCATTCAACTAGAATAGCAAGAAAAAAAGAATTTTTAAAAAATGAGGATAATATAAGGTGCATCGGGGACATCTCCAAATGTACCAAAATTTGAATCATAGGGGTGCCAGAAGGAGAAGAGGAAGATCAAGAAATTGAAAACTTATTTGAAAAAAATAGTGAAAGAAAACTTCTTATTTGGTGAAGGAAATAGAAATACAAGACCAAAGTTGGACCCAAAGAGGACCATACCAAGACACATCATAATTACAATGCCAAAGATTAAAGATAAAGAGAGAATCTCAAAAGCAGCAAAAGAAGCAAGAGAAAAGCAGAGCGTTACCTACAGGGGAGTTCCCATAAGACTGGCAGGTGATTTCTCAAAAGAAACTTTGCAGGCAAGAAGTATTCGTGTTACAGAAAACACCCCTGCCCCTTGGGGTTCTTTATGCTGGCTGCCAATTAGTAACTGTGGCTCTGAATGCCAGAGTTTGATAAAAAGGAAAGAAACTATTTATTGGAAAGTTATACAGGTTTAGAGTGATGGTGGAATGTCGCTGTTAAATTCCAAAGTCCCTTTAAAACGCCATCCCCCCCACACACATACCCCCAGTCCTGCCTCCCTTAGCCAGACCAGGCCAGTCAGGGTGACTGTATCCATGAAAAGAAAATAGAAGTCTGTAGCTCAGCTAGGCTCCCATTCTTAATCCAAAACCGCATCCTCCTGGTGGGCTGGAGAATCCTTCTGCATTCTTTGGGACCACGTGGCCAAGACCCCACACTACTGCTACATGGTCAAGAGGCTTCTCCTTCCCCAGCTACATGGTCAAGATCCTCACACGGCTGCTACACGCAGCTTTTCTGCATCTTCAGAAGCTGCGTGATCAAGAGAGCCCCTTTCCCGGCTCCCAAACCAAATCGTAAAAAGCCCCAGTATGGCTGCCACACCTGGATTTAAACCCCCGGCACAGATCTCCTCCATAATCCCATTTCCAACTCCTCCTACACTGGGTTACACCTGCCAGTAGTCTGGTTTCTTCCAACTTTCTGGGCTGCCATGGTTAGTCCAGGCAAGTGTGGCCCAGGATGCTGAAGACACTCTCAGAGGCACAGGAAGCCCCTTAGGCTACATTGCATCCAGGGGTTAGAGTCATGCTCATCTCCCTGGCTCCACAGCTTTTAACGTTGTTAAAACACTGGCCAAGTTCTTCAGATCTGCAAAATAGCTCTCAATGGCCCTGCTCCACTTCCCTCATCCCCCAAGTGATAGCTAGGGAGTTTTCTCTATTTTGGGGGGCTTCCAGCTCAGCACCCCATTACATTCAAAGTGATGAAAAGCAAGGACCTATAACCTAGATTACTCTATCCAGCAAAGCTATCATTTAGAATGCAAGGACAGATAAAGTGCTTCCAAGAAAAGGTAAAGCTAAAGGAGTTCATCATCACCAAGCCATTACTACATGAAATCTTTTTTTTTTATTTTAATATTTTATTTATTTATTTTTAGAGAGGGGAAGAGCGGGAGAAGGAGAGAGAGAGAAACATCAATGTGTGGTTGCCTCTCATGTGGTCCCCACTGGGGACCTGGCCTGCAACCCAGGCATGTGCCCTGACTGGGAATCGAACACTACATGAAATCTTAAAGGGACTTATTTAAGAAAAAGATAAAAACTATGGACATTAAAATGGCAACAAATTCACAACTATCAACAACTGAATCTAAAAAAACAAACTAAGCAAACAACCAGAACATAAACAGAATCATAGATATGGAGATCATTTGGAGGGTTATCAGCTGGGAGGGGAAGGAGGGAGAAAGGGCATAAAGGTGCAGGGATCAAGAAGCATAATTAGTAGGTACAAAATAGACAGAGGGAGGTTAAGAATACTATAGGCAATGAAGCCAAAGGACTTATATGCATGCCCCATGGACATAAAATAAATGGGGGTTGCTGGAGGGAATGGGGGTACTGGGCAGAGGGGTACAAAGGGGGAAAATTGGGACAACTCTAATAGCATAATCAATAAAGTATATTTTTAAAAGATTATGTATGTGGTTCACTTTGGGGCTTTCATAGTTATATTCTGAAGTGCTGGTATAATTATCTTTCATTTTAAGCAAAGGTTAATGCTTACAAACCTGTATGGCACTTTTAAAATGTTACTCACCAGTGAGTTTGTTCTGAGCTCAAAAACATCTTTCTAGCCCTGGCTGGTGCAGTTCAGGGGATTGAGTGCTGGCCTGTGAACCAAATAATCAGGGCACAAGCCTGGGTTGTGGTCCAGGTCCCCAGTAGGGGCATGTAAGAGGCAACTGCACATTGATGTTTCTCTTCCTCTCTCCCTCCCTTCCCCTCTATCTAAAAATAAATAAATAAAATCTTTTTAAAAATCTTCATGTGTTTTAGATGAATGAAACCCATCAAACCTAAAAAAAATGTTGAGAGAAGGAACACTATGTTATCTTCAGAGGCTAGGTCAGAAAAGGACATGTAGTTTCTGCCTTATCCATTGCAAGATTTGACTTTGGAGCACTGGGCCTAAGCTAAGAAATCTCATTATGCTGCTGCCATGCTGAGAGGAAGCCCAGACTCCATGGAGAGGCCACACCTAGGAGCTCTGCTAGCATTCATTGTCTCCCCAGCTGAGTAATTAGAAAAGGCTGTCCTTCTGTGCCCTATTGAACACAAAATTCATGACCTTAAAAAGTTGTTTTTTTAGTCCACAAATTTTGCACTAATTTATTACATGGCAGTAGTTACTGCAATTAATAAATCCTATCATTCATTTTATAATCTGTGCACTTGAACTAAAGTAGTTAAAAAGGAAAAGGATGTGAATTTTTTGTTCTTAGCTTGGAGACTTTGTCATTGCTACTTCTTTTACCCAGAAAGTTCACCTTTCCCCCTAAAGCAGTGGCTTTCAAACTCTTAAAAGAGAAATACAAAATAAATAAATTTTATAAACATGACCTAGTGTAAGTGTGTATGTGTATGTACATATATAAACAGTATATACACAAAAAATTTAAAACTCCATAAAGCAATACTTAACTTCACCAAGTGCCACTCACTGATATTTCCACACTATACTATTTCAATTTTTTAAAGCGTTGGCAAAATATATTTCCTTGCTTACAAATGGGACTTCTGCCAAAGGTCCCACACAATCCCCTAGAAAAACACTACTCTAGACTGTAATCATTCTTGACGTTCTTACTCAAGTTCAACCAGTAAGTCTTCACTGGGTAGTCCACTCTGATACGTGTATTTTGTGCAATACTCATGCTGAACTTGATGGTTATCCCCTCCATCCAGAAGTCAAGGTTCTGTCCTTTATCACTCACTTCCTGAATTCACAGAGCTCAGTAAATACACTACACAAGATCTGGCCCTTCTATGACAGCTCTCTTGTCATCGTGCACTCGTTTGGTTTGCACTGTCTTTGGATTGGAGCGAAAAAAAAAACTGTTTAATAATCTATCCACATATTATGCTTAATTTTAAACTGGAAAAGTGCACAAACTAGTCCCCACTCCGGGTGCGTGTGTAGTTTTTAAGAACACCAAATCGTCAAAATACGAAGACCGTGCTTATCATGACAGAGCCATAAACAACAATGAATTATTTTGGGGACTGGTAAAATGGAAAAGCGTACTGTAGGGTTAGCAACTTCACTGCTCACTACAACTACACCTTGAGCGTGTATTTCGAGACCTTGTACTACTTCTGTGGTCCCGGCCAGTCTCAGAAGGGACTTCAGCGCAAGGCTGGCGGGGCGTGAGGCCCAGCCTCGCGGGGCTTGTGCGCCCTGGCTCTGGGTGCAGTCTCTCAGCAGAAGGGCCACACCGCCTGCGGCTGGAGAGGGGTAGGCGGGACTTCCCGTTTCACCCCTCCCCGCCGTCCTCCACTCCTGTTACCTTAGCCGCGGAGCTAGCGCTGCGCCGGGCCCTAACAACTGTTTTAGCAACGGCCGGGCTCCTCCCCGCGAGGTCTCCCGGAAGGCGCTCCGCCACGTTCACGCGCGAGCACTGCCGGGCGCGCGCCTCGGGCTCGGGGGTAGCGGAAGACGCGTGGATCTGTGCGAGGACCCGCGGGCTGTGCAGGTCTGAGTCCCACTCCGATCTCTCTTGCCGGTGTCCGCGCCTCTCTGGGGAATTGGTGGCTTGGCTGGAGCCGCGCGACTGCGAAGAGTGGATGCTCCGTGGTCCGGCCCTAACAGAGATCGTTCCGGGTGTCCCTGTGCTGCGCTTGCATTTATTTTGGATCTTGCAGGCCCTTTGGGAAAAGGCTTCCCGAGTTTTTCTCAAAAAAAAAAAAATTCCCCTAACAATTATTTTCGGTGCTTAACGACTCAAAGAAAGCCTGTCCTGGCAAAGTTAGTCCCCTAGGAATCGTACCTGTTCTTTGTGGTTTTAGTGTTTGGAGTGGTTTGCGAGTGATTGATTATCACTGAAGGAGAAGGTTAGCACAGACACAGTATGTCATGCATTGTAATATTTAAAATATTAAGATGATGGTTACATAATAAGCAGAGAAGTCCGTTTCTTATGGCTTAAGTTATTTGGGGGAAATGTAGGACAAGCAAGGAAATATATTAACACTTTAAGGTGCCAAGTACATGCATGGAGTTGGATGATAAAATCGCTATTGAAAACCACACTGAAAGATTAGTTTTGTCTGAGCCCCAGTGTACCGTGTACAACCAAGGCAGGACAGTGCCTACCAAATGGTGGGTGGTCTGGGAGGGGCCGTGGGTCCTGTTTGAAAAAGGTGATACCTTGGATTTTTTTTTAAAAATGGATGTGGGGTCTCTATAGGGACCAGGTTCTTAAAAATACTCCAGGGAAGAAACACTGGAAGTGGGTGGGTTTCATCAAAACCTGCAGCCCGGGATAGGGGCGTCTCATACAATGTTCTGTCAGGAGGTGAGTTAACTTACTTGTGTGTGTAGCTAGGAGCCTTTTCCACTAGTGTTGTTTTGCAAAAAAAAAGGTCTTCCAGACTGCTTTCTATGCCAGTCTGCAGGAGGCTGGTGAAATCAGTTTGTCAGGTACTTCAGTAGCAAGATGCATACTGTATGCTGCTGCTTTTTTTGGAATGGTTTTGATTTAGTTAAGTATTTGTTGACTTCCTCCTGCTGCATTAGACACAGGGATAGGTGAGATGAGTAAAAAAAATCTGCTCTTTCGGAATTGACTGTTCGCCAGGACCAATAGCTTCACTCAAAGGTGACTCCAAGTTAAGGTACATTTTTCCATGTTAAGTATGTGGAAGCAATGATAAATGCACAGAGGTAAAGAAATGTAAGAGATTGCTATAGACCATCTAAAGTCCTGCCTTTAGACTAAAAGTAGAGGATTATGGGCAAGGTAGAATTGATGCAACCTGGTGAGTAATTAGTTTTGCCCCTGGGAATGGTAGGAAGAGGATTTGGTTTCAACCTAGGTTGCGGAATAATGGATGTATCATTAGTTTCGTAGGAGTGAGTAAAGCCTTTTCATGTTTTCTAAGTAACTACCACGACTCCATTTGTATTTCTCTGCTTGTAGTTGGTATTAACAAGTATGTTTTTAAGGTTTTGAGTCATCGCGTTTGCTACACATGATTTGTACACATTTGACGCAGGCTGTTGGCTAGGTCAGAACAGATGCCCCGGTCATGTGGTTTCGGAGACCTTGAGAGGTAGCTGCCTCTTATTCTGTGTGGTCACATCAGCCATAATTGAGAGTATGTAGGTGACACGGGGAGGGGCATAAACATGTCCCTTTCACTGTCTCACAGGTATTTATGTTGTTTGATTTTGTAGAGGAACAGTATCTATATAAGGTTGGACTAATATTCACTTAGTTGTGTAGATGGAAGCCCAAGTATAGGGGATATTTCTGAGACGTCTCAGGAACAGTGCATTTTTGACAGCCCTAGAAAAATGCATCAGTAGTTTTCCACTGAATACCCAGTGACATGGAGTCAGGTTGAATTTGTCAATCCAGTTTCTTTTTTAGGATGAGCCCCATGATTGAGGTAACGCAAGACTTATAGCCTAAAAATGTTTCTCTGTAAGGACCTCAGGCAGCGCCAGAACAAACCCAAATGTAGAGAATTTAGATGAAACTCAATTAGCTTCTTAAGTGCAGTGATGAGACCTCTGTTGCTATGACAGTTGACCTTTCGTTGGCCAGTAGGAGATTTGCAGTTCCAATATCTGGGGACTAATAGGATCACCCCCAGACTTGTAAAGCTGCCTCTCGTCCTTAAAATGACTTTCTGACTTTAGTCAGGATTTCTTTACAGGGATCTGTAGATGGACTCAACAGATCTACAAATGACCTGAAATTGTGAGCAAACTATTGTGTCTGTATGTGCATTTCCTACAGATACGGTCCAAGACTCTCATGTGATTTTAAAAGGATCTGATACTCAAGAAAAGGCCACAGCGCAATATCTGGCAATATCCTAGTCATTGAGGACATATTCACAAAGACAGAAGCCATTTTTAGGTAGGTGATTTGGGGTGGGGGTTAGAAGTAGATGATGTGTAGTAGAAGTAGATGAAGTAATAGACTTGTGAGGCAGGAAAAAGTGATTGGACTGTCATTCTAAAATATCACTTTCTCTGAAAAACCCAAAATGTAAATCTGTACCTAATCAGACCACATCAGAAATATTTTTTGTATAGTATTTTAATTTTCCCTTGGGTAAATTTGGCAAGTATATTTAACTTTTTCTTTAATGGCCATCGTTGTTTTTCTTTGCATTTCTTTTTTGGGTCTCAAACTCCCTGGGATTTACAATCTATAAAAAACTCCTGATAAATAACGAAATTAGTAGCACTAACTTCTTGTTAGTATGTTTTCTTGTATATTAAGTTCCGTTGGACTTGTTCATCTTCTAATGTGGGAGAGCACAGAGTTTCCTGTTGCCCTCAGTGTTTCTCCCATCAACGTTGTACCCCAAGTGCCTGGAGCCTCGTAGTTAAACACCGAGTGCCCTAAGGCTTTGTGGTAGGAGAGTCCTTTTACCACTTTGGAATGCATGTCAAATCAAAAGGGCCCCAATCCCTTCCACCTGAAAGATACTGTGCTTACAGAGTATTTGGAGAACAGTTTTGGCAGCCATCGTCCTTCTTTGGAGGAAATATTTAAGTGGGAAAGTTATTTTACATTTTATCTCTAGAACTAAGAATCCAAATGGTATTTTTTTAAAAAAAGCACTAGGAATTCTTAGAGTGAGTGCACATTAATGTTACTCTATAAAACTTTATAAGATCACACTTTATTTTCCAGGGCATATATTTACCTTTCAGGATATCTTACAAATTATAATTGGTAGTAGATGCATCTCACATTTTAATGGATGCTTAGTTATATTTTATGTGTGTTTTACTTAAGGTGGAGAGAAATATATCTTTTAGAATATAAACAACTAAATTTTACTGATTACATTGGAAGCCTGCATTTCCATGAGAGTTCTGGTTGAGATTGGTTGTCACGAAACATCTATTCAAAGAGCCCATACATTCCTGGCCTGGCTGATACGAACATTAAACCATTGCACTCCTAATAGAAAACAAAATTGCTGTTTTGGGAACAAAAAGAGTTGCTGAAAAATGGGTTGTTGGTACCTAAACTTTATATTTGAAATAATTTTTCTAAGAAAGCCCCTTTTTATTTTTATTGGGGGGGAGGTGGTTCCAAAGGGTAATTTATTTTGAGTGTATTGCATTTTAATTCTGTATTTTAAAGTGTGCTAATTTAGTGATTTAAAAAACTTGTTAATCTTTGTTAATAAATACTAAAACAGCACACAATTGTGAATTAAATTGAGTAATTTTTTTTGTGGAGATAGTGAGTAAAATGTTTTGTTTTTATTTTGCGCCCCCCCTTATTTTTTTTTCAGTGTACCTATGATGTGTTTTAGCAATTGATGTTAAATTTTGGTTTGAATGAAAAATGTCTCTCAATCAACCTATATTTCTGAAAGAGAGGGAAGAAAATAATTCAAAATTTGTGGAAATACAACAATCACAAACTACTTCCATAGCTGCGGAAGATCCTCTTCAAAACTTACGCTTAGCATCTCAAGAAGTTCTTCAAAAAGCTCAACAAAGTGGAAGATCAAAATGTCTTAAATGTGGTGGTTCAAGAATGTTCTACTGCTATACATGTTATGTCCCAGTTGAAAATGTACCTATGGAACAGATGCCACTTGTGAAGGTTGGTAAGAAATTTAATTCTTTGAGTGTAGGAAAATAGATTTTATTTTATTTTTTTAAAGATTTTATTTGTTTATTTTTAGAGAGGGGAAGGGAGGGAGAAAGAGAGGGAGAGGAACATCATTGTGTGGTTGCCTCTTGCATGCCCCCTTCTGGGGACCTGGCCCGGAACCAGGCATGTGCTCCGACTGGGAATCGAACCAATGATCCTTTGATTTGCTGGCTGGCACTCAATCCACTGAGCCAAACTAGCCAGGGTAGGAAAATAGATTTTAAAAAGACATCTCATATTTGCCTGTTGTGCTGTAATTGATAAACTTGATGAATAACATCATTATGAAAATGGATTATATTAATAGAAATTTAATCCTACAGACTAGTAAACCCATTTCTTGTCTCTGGAAAAAGAGATGCACATTGCCAAAACACTTAGGTCTGAGATGAATGGTATGGTTTTTAGTGAAATCGATTACTTTTTTAAAAATTAGTGATTATAATTCATTAACAACATAGAAAAAATGTGATATAAACATGAACACTACAAGAGGCAGGTTTATAGACTCCCTAAAGGACTTTCAAAAACTACCCCAGGTCCTTGGACTGCTCTTTGAGAAAACATATCCCAAAGGAAGTATGTAGGTTCATTTTTGTTTAGGTTTTTGTAGAATGGGCTTACCTCCATCCTGTACACGAACATGGAGCACCTGTCAGTGACCAGAACGCAGCTAAACTAAAACTGAAAAGACTAAGACCTACTCATTGGGCTGTGTTATAAACTGTAGCGATTTAAAAACATTTAAAAAACCTTTTTGAATTGATTGCTTAGCTTATAAATACTTTAAAATGTAACTCAAGAAATGCAAGATAATATTATTTTTGCATAGAGAAAGGACATAATCCATAATAAATAATTAAGCTTTAAAGGAAATAGGCAAAATGGTTTTGAAGAGGGTTATTTTTTTATACATAGAGTGCACCTCCAAGATCTATTCTTTTACTGGATTTTTCTGTTGATTATTATTTCATTTGTGCTGTTAAAGGACATGTCTGAGAATGAAGATGTTCACAACTAAGGATAAAACCTTTGATATCAAAGAATGTATAAGGAACAAAATTTTAACTTGAACTTTAGATCTGAGCTTCAACAAAACTTTTATTTCCTTTTCTATATCATAAAACAAACAAATCTGAAGTTTATAGGAATTACAAAAAATGTTCTTGGCACAGATACTGAAATGCAAGGATTTGGACTCAAATGCTATGTAACTTAAAGAAAATGACATTGGAGCTTTGCTTTAAGACCAGATTCTATGTTAAATGAGATAAAGTCATTCTATTATATGATTAACAATATCAAGGAAGAAATTTGGGTTTGCTTTCGCTCCTATCATTCTTAATATCCTGTTGTAGAAAAGTATGAATTCAAACGTAAGTACAGGGGTCCAGTGGAAGCAACGCCTGCTTGAGTGTGGTTGGTAGGGTAATAATATGGGTGTAATAATTTATAGTTTTAATTTGAACTTTTCAGCTAAAATGTCTTATGGTGTGTTTGAGTGTGATATTGTTAGGTTACAGAATTACATATTTATGATTTTCTAATAAAAGATTTTGTACTAAAAAGGCTTTATTTGTGCCAGATCCTGTATATTTATAGGGATGTAGTGTGAACTTGCTACTTAAGCTTTAAAGACCATTTTTATTAACATAAAAATTAGAATTTTGTATTTGTATTTTGTTTTGTTCACTTGTCTTTTTGTGTGTGTAAATTTTAGCTTCCATTGAAGATTGACATCATTAAACATCCAAATGAAACAGACGGCAAAAGTACTGCTATACACGCAAAACTCCTAGCACCTGAATATGTAACTATTTACACGTACCCTTGCATTCCGGAATATGAAGAAAAGGACCATGAAGTAGGCAGCTTGTTTTTTACAACTGTTCACATTGGCTCTAAAAATGAATTTGAAAACCTCCAGTGCCTTTCTGAACTTACTTGAACATAATTTAATGTTTTTCTTAATGACCTAGGGCTATCCTTATATAACACTAAGCAACATATACTTCATTGGTATCTGAAAAGATCAGAAGATCCTTAGATTGTTAGGCTTTTTTGAGTGTTTCTACTTTTTATTGTTTTTCTTCATTATTTCTTCAAGTTTTTACACTTTACCAACATTATGTCTGCTTTTACTTTTTCCTCTCTTCATTTTCCTGCCTACACTACACTACAGTAGATAGTCTAATTTGATATGAACTGAGAAACCAGATTACAAACGTCGGAATTTCTCCAAAAGAAAAAAAGACTAAAAAGGATTTTCAGAAATTCTCCCTAAATTAAGAGCTTTAGTGTATAGCCTTTGTAACATTCTTTGATCTGCTCAGAGGTCTTCCTTGCTCATTTCTAGATTCTTAATTGGCTTGCACATAGTTGAAATTTCACATTGGTGAGATATTACTGGCCTTGTGGAAAAAGTAATATTGCAATAGATCTCAAAAAGAGGTAGGCACTGGGCACTTCTTAAAGAAGCTTGTAAACACTTTTAGGTCTCTTGGGGATCGTTTGTCGGTGTGGATAATCAGAAACAAAGTTAAAAATTAATAGGCTGATTTGCCCTAGGAAGAACTTGGTTTTTCCTTTACTGGAAGTGTGTTTTTTATTGCATTTATGTGGAAAGTTGTGTTTTTATATAACATTTGAGTTTTGGATTTAGAAATATATTTTCATTTGCCTCCCTGGTCAGCTAGGTATCATTTATCCTAACTAAATAGAACACAGTGCTAGGTTCTATAAAGAGATGTGATATGCCTATAATCCAAGAAAGTTAAACCCTGGACTTTGCAAATTGGGTATGTGGGGAAATTGGCATGTATTGCGAATGTTTAAGCAACTTGTATAACTTTGAAGTTTATAAATGCAAGAGTTTTTATTTTATTTTTATAATGTTTATTTTTCATATTAAAATGAGGCTCATGAAAGAAAATGTTGGAAATAGGGAAAAATAAGGGATAAAATACTCATAATTCTACCAACACTTATTCATTTCACTGGCATTTGCTGGGGGCCTGCGTTGTAACAGGTGGTGTTCAGACAGTGGGGGCTGTCGTGTAGAATCTCTCAGTAAAATGCTGGAAAACAGGAAGTACCATGATTTAAAGAATTATTCCTTGAACCTTAGATTTTTCAGTTTTAATTTTTCACTGTAATAAATACACTTTAACAAATATTATAGGTGTGGTGAGTATATGGGTATTTAGGATTATTTTATTAAGTGAAATCATTTGACCAAAGGGTATAAACATTTCAAGACTTAAGTTGCCAGATTGCTTTCAGGAGTTGTACCCTTTAAACCTGCCGTGAGCGACGGCTAGAAAGGCCCATTATACCACTTCCTTACCGGCACTGCTGTCTGTCATTTGTTTGGTCTTTGCGTATTACATAGGTGAAAATGCGATTTAATTATTGAGTACTTTTTAATGGTTCTTTTACAAAGTATCACAGACGTTGCCTTTGATCTTATAAAATATTGTAAGTTTAGTTTTTGGTTTCAAGATACAATTAACTTGACTTCTATCAGCAGGTAAATAACTAATTTTGAAGTAAAACTTCAGGTAGTATATTATGATTATGAATTATTTAGGAAGGGCCCAGAACTCTACCATACATATTAAGGAAGCACATGTAGTAAAACCTAGTGCTTGTTTCTTAGATATCCAATATGTTTTTTCTGTTAAATTTTTAAGTCAGAGTTTATTCACTCTGAAGATCATAATCACACACTATTAACTTAAGTTTCCTTGTTTTAGGTTGCGCTTGTTTTTCCCGGACCTAAGTCAGTCTCAGTAAAAGATATTTCTTTTCATTTGCAAAAACGAGTTCAAAATAATGTGAGAGGCAAAAATGATGACCCTGAGAAGCCATCTGTTAAACGCAAGAAAACTGAAGAACAGGATTTGCATGACAGCAAGTGCAAAGAGACAACACTGAAAAAAATTATATTTATAGATAGCACCTGGAACCAAACAAACAAAATACTCACTGATGAGAGACTTCAAGGTAAGGAAAAAAGTGTTTTTGTATTGCTTCTCCCTCCAACTTTTATTTGATAAAACTTCAAACTTACAGACACCCTAGAAGAATTGCATTAACTACCTGTATATCTTAGCTTGTTTGCTTTATTTCTCTTTCTTTATTATATGTGTGTGTATATATTTAGATATATACTTTCTGGTTGAACCTTTTGAAAGGAAGATGCAGGCAGTACAACCACTTCACCCTTACATACCTAAGTGTACATCTTTCAAGAGTAATTGCATGATCGTAATACCACTATCACTTTAAGAAAATTAACAGAAGTTCTCTAATGTCTAAGATACAATCCAAATTCACATTTCCCTAATTGACCCCAAAATATCTCTTATATCTCTTTCTCCTCTGATGTAGTATGTAAACTCATGTTTCATTTGCTTATGTCTCTTTTAATGTAGAACAGTTCCATTTTTGTTTTTCATGACTTAGATGTATGCAAAGCAGACAGGTCAGTGGTCTGAATGTTCATCATCATTAAATCCAGTTTAAATATTTTTTCAAGGACACTTACTGATAAGGATAAATCCAGGGTTGTCCATGAGAATTGCAGTTTATATTTATTGCTTTGGTATAATTATTAAAAGTGTTTCTTCTTACTCTCAGAAAAGCCGGTTAGCTGATAAATTATATGATTACCCTATTCACAGGAGGCGTATAATGCAAGTTGTTCCATTATTGGTGATGACTTTCAGTACTTGGTTACAAGTGATTGCCAGATCTCTCCATTACGAGGATTTACTTCTTCTTTGAAATGAGTAGTAATCAGCAGTGGGGTGATGCTGTCTGTGGGGGTGATGCTCTGAGACTATGGACTGTCTCACTGCTTCTCACCCAGTGATTTTAGTATTCACTGATGACTCTTTTCTCAGTAATTGTATTGAGAATTGCTAAATGATGAAATTTTAATTTTATTGTTTCTTCTACATTTGTTAGCTGGCATTCTTATGTAAATAAAAGCTCTTCCTTTTCCCCCACTTCTTCTGTCCTCTCCTGCCCCTACCATATATGAGATCACTGTGGTCTGATGTCTTTTTAGCTCAATATATTGTAATCTATCATGATTATATTCTTTTAGATGCCCAAATTGTCTCAAACTTTGCCAGGGGTGCCCTTCAAGTCCTTTGTGTCATGGCCTTATTAGTCTTTCTGGTACAGTACTGTTTTCCTGCCCCAGCCCTAGAATCAATCATTCAAAGGAGCCGTGGTTCTCATTCATGGGGAATGACACTAGAAACCAAGGTCTGGTGGATGTATTACTGTTTGGATGCTGTTGCTTTAGTAGAGCTGAGAAGGATACCACAGTGGATAGTTCCAGTTCAGCTTCAACATTACAGAGAACTTCTTTCTTTTGTTTTATGTTTATATCTGTTTTTCTCTTGGAGTGAGAAGCTTAGTTCTTAATAATAATGTTTTAAAAGACGTGCTTTACTGACCCAAGTACTACACTAGTATGCTATGAAGAACAAGAGCTCATATTAATTTTCATGCTCACTTGTACCTTAGTCTTTCAGGCTTCCTCAGTTTTTCTAAAAGCTTTAGTTTTATTTCCAGCTTTTTGATGGCTTTATTTGTGTATCATGCATACTTATTAGGCAAGAGAGCTACCTAGTTGCCAAAACAGTGTCAACCTCAGCTATTGCTAAAAGTGTGTATAATTTAGAAGAGAAATTTATGACACTCTGTGGAGTCTGATTTGTGTTAATTAGTACCAAACTAAAGTGAGTGCAATAGCAAATTTAATTAGCTTAATTGATATACTTTGTACCTGTGAGAGCAATGTAAGTGTTAGTAAGATCAGTTTGTCATTCCAACTGTGTGTGTGTGCGGAAGATAGGCAGAGAAATAGAGACAGTGAAAGACATTATGTGTGTGTGACAGAGAGAGGGAGGGAGACAGACAGACAGATGCTACAGAGCATAAGACCTGGAAGAATCTTCTTGCTGATGTTCAATAGAGAAATGGAACCCTGAAACCCTGCTCTTTGGAGTACTGCCTGCCACATTACCTTGAATGGTGTGGGCAGCAAATTATTCCCCAGTTTGAAGATGTTTCTGAGCCATTTTTCTTTATATGGTAATTGAAAGGATCCAGTGAAAGAACAAGTAAAAACACTTCAAAAAAACTATATAAGGAATTATTGAGTACAATTCAGAATCTGTTTTCAGAGTGTCCACATGTGTGCTTAAGGCTTAAAATCGGATTTGTACAAAGGGAATTTTGTTCTTTTCCAGATCAAATAGAAAGTATCACATATTTCAATTTTGTGCTATATTAAATTTTTAAAAGGGATTTCTTAGTTCCTTCAAAATCACAAAATAAACGGATTTCTAGAGTCAGTCTTCTGTATGTCATACTTTCACCACAGGGAAAACTTGGGGCTCTGTGCACATTTATAATCTCTGTATATGCGAAGTGCCAGATTCCCAATAAGCCAACTTATTTCCACAGGAAACAGCCATGTTTGTTATAAATCATTGCCTTTTAAAACATTTTATTGTTTGGTGGGGCTAAGCTGAACAACTCTAAATCTCAGTTTAGACCCTCAAATGTAATGTATTAAAAATTATGTTTCTATTATCTTACTATGAATGCTGAGGTTAAGATCCCCCTTAACAATGTAAAAACATACCATTTTGCCAGACTTCACAGAAAGATAGCTCTGAATGTTTTACTACTGTCAAAATAAAATATCTAAAGGTCGAATGTCTAATTTAATCATACAGTGTAAACCTACTAGTGAAGAGTGACATCACATTCTTGAAGATTCACCATAGGAAGCATTGGGGGGATGTGCAGGAAGGATGATTTTCTTTTTGTTGGGGAGGGAGTCCAAATTACTGAAACAAATCATAATTTGTTTTAAAAATTAGCCAGCCGTGTCCCTTCATTTTGACAGATTTGTTCACATTATGAGCATTTCCTAAGCTATACTGGGAGTGTCAGTGAGAGCTTGTCATCTGCTACCTTGTTCAGTCCTCACGACAGTATGGCTTTCATTCTCGTTTTCCAATGGAAGAAATTCAGGCAATAGTTTGGGAGGGAAAAAGCCATTTATAACTAGTTGCCTCCTTCAAACTTTTACTGCTAAATGTTTTTGTGTATTTTATCTTAAACTTATGGATTACCAGAAATACTAGCAAGAGAATTTTTAAATGTATACATCAAACTTTAAAAACTAATATTAATTTTCTATGTAATCCCATGTCTGTATTTTATTGTGGTTAAAAGGTTCTACATATTTCCAAGAAAATCTTCAAAACAGGTTAGACTAGTGATGGTAGGCACTGAGTCTTGGTTTTCATATTTAACATCTTATAGCATATTAGATGCACTATAGAAACTGGTATTATTATAAGTTACTCTGTTATTTTTTCAGATTACATTGAGTCAAAATCCTATGTCAAGGTTTTTTCTTTTAATTTTATCCTTCAGTTACAGTTCACATTCAGTATTATTTTGTGTTAGTTTCAGGTATGCAGCATAGTGATTAGACAGTCATATACTTTACAAAGTGGTCCCCTTGCCCTATGTTAAGATTTTAATTGTACTAATTACTTAGAACACTTCAAAGTTTGCCTTTACTTCTTGGTTAAAATTACATTAACACAAATAGTTAAAAAGAGTTTGATTTTGATTGTTTTAACTGATGTGTATCTTTGAATCAAAACTATTCAAACTGAAATATTTTCCAAATATTTCAAAGTACTCGAAAGGCTTTTGTGACTTGTCCATTCATTCGGTAATGTTTGTGGAACACCTGCTCTCGCACAGGCAGTGTCCTAGACTTGAGGGATGTAGAGAAGAGCAAGGCAGTATCTGTGCCCTGTGATCAGTCGCAGTGGCTATTGGTCAGGGTAGCATTCAACTGCAGGAAACAGAAACCTGGCTAGAATCTTAAAGCAAAAAGTGAGTTTACTTTGCAGGTGTAAAAATCCAGAGGTGGGTAGCGCTGGGCTGGTACGGGGACTTCACAGTGCTCTAGTTAAGAACTCAGACTCCTGTTTTCCTCCATCATTTTTATCTTCATGCTGGTAAGAGGCATCCTGTATTTATTTAGGCCAGACGAAGGGCAAAAAGGGCAATATCTGTATGCCCCTGAGTCTGACTTGTTTATTTAAGAAAAGAAAAAAGAGCTTTCCTGGAAGTTCCACCTAAGAGATTTCATTTTTCCTTCCTTTGGCCAGAATTGGTTCACATGACCACCCTGGCTGTAAAGAACGCTGGGAAATTGTTTTTTTAGCTAGGCACACATTGAACCAGGATTTGTTAATGAGAGAGAAAGTGAGTACTGAGAAGACAACGGACATTGTCAAATAATCTATTATGGAAGGCAGACAGATAAGCAGACAATAAAATTCACTAGGTTTTGGGTGCAGTGATAGCATTACCCCCCATTTTTTCTGGAGTTCCTGGGAGGATTCACTGTCTCTGTTGGAATGTGGATGGACAAAGGAGAGCGGGGTGGTGGAGGTCTCATTTGCAACAAAGAGAAGGGCTTATGCACAAGGATATACAAACATTTTACATTCAGGAGACTGAAAAAGTTGAACATGGTATTGAATGTATACACATATGAGAGTGGCAGGAAAACAGACTAAAGAGATTCAGTTTATGAATGAATGCCTTTGAATGTTTTATCCATGGGTGCTGTGGCATTCATTCAAGAATGAATGTAACATCTTATAGCATATTATAGCATATTCTTGAATGAATGTGGCATTCATTCAAGAATGAATGGGTGCTGTGGCATTCATTCAAGAATGTAAAGCCTAACATGGACACAATTAGATTTGTGTTTTAAGTCTAATGGGAGAACAGAGCTGGGACCTGACTCCCAGCTCCAGTTCTGCTATTAAATAGGCAAAGGTGTTTTTTTTTTAATGTTACTTTTTAAATTAAATTGTGATATATATGAGAGAGTATATATATGACATTGAGTCATAGCACATAATGATATAATGACTAGTTAGGAACCCAAACACCAACATTGTATTAATAACTTGGAACTGTGTTCCCCTCCCCTGAGCTGTCCTCCTCCCCACAGCAGAGTTAACTATTCTCCTGAATGATGTTTATCATTCTTTTGCCTTTTTAGATTAAATTTTCATATATACATCTGTTTTTATAAACTTTATGTTACTTAGTTTTGCTTTATTTTGACCTGTCTGTTGTTTTTTGGGGTCTTTCGTTCTAACCTCATCATTTTATCTCCAAAGTTTATCCATGTTATATGGTTGTAATAATTGTGTCATATCCCATGGTTAAAAAATATTTATATTTTTGATATTTGTTTTTTGCAGGGTTGTTACAAGTTGAGTTGAAAACAAGAAAAACTTGCTTTTGGCGCCATCAGAAAGGAAAGCCAGACACCTTCCTTTCCACAATTGAAGCCATTTACTACTTTCTGGTAGACTACCATACTCACGTATTAAAGGAGAACTACAAAGGACAATATGACAACCTTCTATTTTTCTACTCTTTTATGTACCAGTTGATAAAGAATGCCAAATGCTCTGGAGACAAGGAAACAAGGAAAATTACTCATTAGTTTTCAAGAAGCCACTTATGTCATTTTATTTTGCTAAAATCAATAAACTTGTAATTGTACTTTGTTTATTCTTAAATATTTATGTATAATGTCTGCAAGACCACTTAAAAAAATAAGACCTCATTTATTTAATCTCACATTTTTTAAAAGGTATTTCTAAGGGAATTTTCAGAAATAGTGTTGATTAAAAAATTAGCTTCAGATATTATTTGCTCAAATTTGGCATATCTATGGGCATATCTATGCCCATTTTACTATGATATTTTAATAATGTGTTTTATATATATCTATGTAATTAGGTATATTTAGATATTTGTTTAGAGATCTTCATATCTTTCCACCTATACTCACTACCATGTTTGGAGGTAGATGAAATCAGAATCTCCGTGCTGACAATGAAGTGATAGATAATTTGTGGAGGTTAATGGCAAACAGAGGCAGAACTAGAATTGTAGCTCCAGTCCCTAGGGCTGCTTCCTTAAGTCCACACTGCCTGTGATGGGCATTTGTTGTTTTGTACATCTGTCTGGCATCTGTTTTAGGGAGAAATTGCCAGCAGTCATGGGGTTCTGTCAGGAATGGACATATGGCTCAGTGTGGCAAGCAGAGTGCCCAGTGATTGATTCAATGATGAGCACATGACCTAACATTCTTTTTGATAAGTGGTGTAGATGCTGTGGGAGATAGGGTGTATTTTCCAAGAAACACTATGGTGCAGAGGTTAAAAGCTGGACTAAAATCTCTAGAGCTGGACTAACTGAATCTAAATATCAGCTTTTCTTTACCAGTGATATGTCAGTTTCTTCATCTCTAAAGGTAGAGTAATCAAAGCTACTTTATGGGATAGTTATGAGGATTAACTGAGGTAATGTATCTAAAATGGCTTTCAGTAGCACTGGGCATACAGTAAGTGCTGTATATGAGGTCTGTCCAGCAGGTATCCAGCCATGTACTATGAAAAATAGAGACATTTACTGAAGCAAATACAAAGTACAAGAAACATTGTACATAGAACAATGACCCCTCAGTCCCCTTCAAAGTGTGCACCTTGGGACCTCACACAGTTCTCCCAATCACCATCAGCTGCCCCATTGTATTTTCCGGACTCGCATCAACAGTCTGAAATCTCTTCCCTTTCAAAGGTGGTTTTAGTTTTGGGAAAAGCCAGAAGTCACAGGGCACCAAATCTGGTCTGTAGGGAAGCTGGGCCACCTTCGGTGTTTCAATGTTTCACTAAAAAACAGACATGATAAGTGAGCAGGTGTGTTGTGATGAAGCTGTCAATCACCAGTTGCCCATAGCTGTGACCTTCTGAATCATCCAAATAGTTTCCACAAAGGAATGTTCAAGCTTAACACAAAATTTGATGCAAATTCATTGCTCTACTCACTCGGTCATTTTGAATGCAATGGCCACACAGTACACACACTCACTCAACAGCATGTACCACCCCCACTGACTAGTACAGTGAAGTGTCATTGTTCACACATGAACATTCCAGTCCACTCTCCTCAGCTGCCAGGTTACATCAATGTCATGCAAAGCATTTTCATTATATTAACAATTGCTGGACTTTTTCCTGGACTGTGTGTGTATGTATACACACACATTATACACACACACACGCACATACACATATACACATATATACACACACACACACACACACCCTTTTTATTATTTTATTTGGAATCAAGTAAATAAGGCAACCTTAGAGCTCCTGCTGGCATCTGTGCTGCAGGTGGTAAGAGCGTGCACTAGGGTGAAGCCAGCAGAGGAAAGCAGAATGGAGAGACTGAGTCCTGGGGACATTAATCACATAATCCAGCCACTTGTGGATGGAGCCCCACTGTGCTGAATAGCTTCTGCCTGCCTCTCTGGGTCCATCCTCCACTCCTCTCTTCTCTGTTCTATTAGGTAGGCTCCCTTGCCCTGTGGCTTTCAGCTGGTTTCAACAAATGAGAAGCACCACAGGAGACTGGAGGTTGAAAATAAAATAAAATTGCATTTGTTTTCCCTGCCTGCCTTCCTGCCAGGTCACCGTAAGTGGGCTGTGTCTGTCTGCTGAAGGCCATCCTATCAGTCATCCCTTTCCAAGCAGTTACTCCGGTTACCCTGTCTCATGTCAGGCCTCTCCCTTTGTTGTAAGTCCCAATGTACTTATTACCCCTTGTTGGTTTCCCCCAAACCTGCCTATAAATTGTTATTTTATCATATTCTTTTATTTAAATGTGCCCATTTGAAGTTGCTGTCTGTTTCTTTTTGGGACTCTGATACATGCACCCATGTGGGTGCTAGAAATAACAGCACATTTCCCAAAACTATATTCAGGGGGACACATGACATGTTTCATGAAAAAACAACTTAAAGATGAAACCTGTTTGCTGCACCTTGTATTCCTGTCTTAGAGATTCAAAAGGCAAAGCATAAAAGTGCTGATAAGTCTTTAAATAAACGTTTTGAACTTTATTTAAGCCAGTATTTCTTAATTGAATAAGTAATGGCTACTAACACCCTGTAAAAATGGGACATTTGGAACATTGTAATATATAGCAATCTCTGATTTTATATAAAGTGGAAACAGGTTCAAAGAGATTAACTAAGTTGCCCACAAGTCTCAAAGCCAGTTAGTGATAGGACTTGATCTAGAACCTGGGATTTCTGATTGGTTCAGTGAGGTCACCATTTTATTATGATATTTATGAAAAGGAATGTAGATTATATAGGGTTTGGACACTGTTATTCCTATAGTCTTAGCCAAATAAACTAGCTGGCTTGTTTATGTAGCAGTTATTTTACAGGAATGGAATTAAAATTGATTTCTTCATCTTTAGAACTTAGCACTGGGAACAGAGGAAGGCCTGAATTGATTATTTAAGCAAGCCAAAGTTGGATTTCTCTGGGCTAAATTTGGACTTCCCTGAGCCAAAATTTATTGCCATTTAACTGGCTCTACAAACAACTAGCATAACTGTTAAGGGTCCATGGCAGGGGGTGGGGGATGACAACAACCGATTCTATCACTCAGTTGCTCCTATTTGCATAAGAAAGATGACCCACATACAGACAGACCAAAAGGATGGTTGCCAGAGGTAGGGGCAGTAGGAAGATGGGTGAAAAAGGTGAAGGGCAGGCGATATAGTCAAAAATACTGTGGTAAGTTTACATGGTGACAGCTGATTACTAGAATTAGTGGGGCGATCACATCTTAAGTTATTAAAAATGTCTAATCACTATATTGTACACCTGAAACTGATATAACTAATGTATTGTATAGCAACTATGCTTAAAAAATGATGACCCACATACTCCATAAGAGCCTAATTTACAACTAAAGCTAGATAAAAATCTCAACTTCTTCCCCTCAAAAATGATTATAATACCTATTAGAATAATGAATTGGCTATTCTTGTCTTATTTATCTTTGGTATAACAGACTGCAAAAATGGCCCTAATTCTTTACTCCTCCCTGTACTCATGTTCCTTCTTTATGCTTCTGTGAAGTACCACTCACTCTGATTCTGGGCCACAAGCACTTCCAAACATCTAGCATATTTCTACTTTTGAGCTTCTGTTGCCGTAAGCACCTGCATGCCTGGGTTAGCCTGCAGGAGGGTGAGACACGCAGGGAGCAGGGCCAAGTTACACTGGTCACCCTGGCTGAATTCTGTCTAGATTGGCTGATAGCCATTCAACACCCAGTTATCTGAATGATCCCAGGCAGGGTCAGCAGAGCCCAGTAACTGACACCCACCTGATTGCAGATGTGTGAGCAAGAGATGTCTATTGTTATGCCACTGAAGTTATATAGCTGTTTATTACACAGCACTTTTGTGCCAACAAATATCTCATCCTTGGATGCAGTAGCAGACACATCTTCCTCAAGCACCTTCTCAGGTTCTTGGCCTTGCTGTTTACTACACCATCAACCACTTGCTTTGCCACCCACCACCTGCTTTGCTATTAGCTACCACCCCATGACGTGACACTGCTGGCAGGCTTCTGTGATTCCTTAGCCTGAGGTCAACCAGCATGCTCAGAGTCCCTGGCCCATCCCAGCACTTGTGGACTCCAGGAAGTACCATGCCACAGAGTTTCCCCAGTGACTGTCAAAAGGGCTAGATGATGCAATCTGTATCAGTGGACTAGAAGAAGCTATCAGATCAATTCCTATCTTTTTTCTGACAGACTGTATTAAGGCACAGTTTTCCACCCTTTTGTCCAGAGATGCACCATGTGGCTAAGCAAGTGTACTTGCCAATGATTGGCAGTGTCTCTTCATGGCTTTTCATGAAACAAATTGAATGCTACGCAGTAATTTGTCGATGTGCATTTGCTACCCATTCTTGTTAGCCCTTCTTTCTTTCTTCCCCACTCTTACAAGTCTGGATTTGTACCTTCTAATACAGTAATTGATTTAATTTTTGCCTCAGACTCTCTTTTAGGGAGGCCAGGTGTTTTAGTCTGGATTTGATGAGGAAAGCGGATTCATTGCAAGTATTGCATGATAAAGAGATTTAATAAAGAATTAGGGTTCACCCAAATATGGGAGTTCCTGCGGGAGTAAAGGCCTGGAAGACTACTCAAAAGAGGGTAGAGAAACAGTCACTAACTAGTTCAGTCTGAGATGCTCACAGTGCCTTGCTCATTACTTATTTTTTTGATATATGTATGTCTTGAACGTATTAAGCTTCTCATTTCCTTGATCTTTTTAGGTGTTCTTTGGTTCAGCTAAAAGGCATCTCCTTAATCCTTTCAGAGGTCTTTAACAGTGAGTGTATATCTTCACCCCTTTGTTTGGTCTCTTCTTTGAGGCCATAGTAGTAGCAGTACCCTGGCCTTGGTCTTTGTCCTAAGTTGTATTTAACGATGACACATTTGATTTGGTGAGAAGTAATTTCATTTGCCAGCCCCATACATCCTGGGCTCTATCTTCCCTCTCAATTCCATTTGCATGCCTACCACCTTATTTTTTGAGCTTGTCTCTTTCTTATCAGTTACAGCTAATAGCAGCCAGCTTATTCTTTCAAAATTCTGCCCCAAAACAAGGAAGCTCCCATAAGACTGCCAGCTGATTTCTCAAAAGAAACTTTGCAGGTTAGAAGGGACTGGCAAGAAATATTCAAAGTGATGAAAAGCAGGGACCTACTCTACCCAACAAAGCTATCATTTAGAATTAAAGGATAGATAAAGAGTTTCCCAGACAAGAAATAGCTAAAGGAGTTCATCATCACCAAACCAGTATTATATGAAATGTTAGAGGGTCTTTTTTAAGGAGATCAAAAGTATGAACAATAAAATGGCGATAAATATATATCCATCAACAATGGATTCTAAAAGCCAAAAGAAACAAGCAGAACAGAAACAGAATCATAGGTACAGAGAACATTTGGATGGATGCCAGATAGGAGGGGGGATCAGGGGGATGGATGAAAAAAGTGAAGGAATTAAGAAGTACAAATTGGTAGTTACAGAATAGTCATGGGGATGTAAAGTACAGCATAGGGAATCGATTAGCTAAAGAACACACATGCATGACCCATGGACATGGACAATGGTGTGGGGATTGCCTGAGGGAGTGGGGCAGGAGGCTGGGTAGAGGGGGCAAAAGGGGAAAAACTGGGACAACTGTAATAGCATAAACACTAAAATATAATTTTAAAATATCTCACTGAATGCTATGAATGCATTAGTTATATTTTCTGTCTTCATGTTACTGCAGGAGATAATTTTATCAAATATTTTCCTCCAAGTGCTGACAATTAAAAAACACTCTAATGAAAAGTTTGGGCCCTGGCTGGTGTGGCTCAGTGGATTGAGTGCCGCACTGCAAACCAAAGGGTCAGTGGTTCAATTCCCAGTCAAGGCACATGCCTGGGTAGCGGGCCAGGTCCCCAGTAGGGGGCATGCAAGAGGCAACCACACACTAATGTTTCTCTCACTTTACTTCTTCCTCCCTTTCCCTCTATCTAAAAATAAATATATAAATAAATATTTTTTTAAAAAAGAAAAATTTGGCTAACCTCTTAATGAACCGACACCAGCCAAAAATCACTATCCATGAAAAAGAGCCAAGTATCACTAGATGTTTGGTGTAAGCCTCCAAATAAAAAGAGGGACCCATTAATAAGGAGGGAGAAAAATCTGAAAGAAACACACAAGCAAAGAACAAAGGGGAAAATCCTAAATACCTTCAGAAAAAGAGTCTATTGTATCTACAAAACAAGAATGCAGCAGTATGAAAAGGAAGGTGCAATAAAAAAAAAAAAGAGGTCCTGGGAATTAAAAATGTGATTGCTGAAATAAAAATTCAATACAAATTCAATGTTTTGTTGGAAGGCAAAATATAGCATAAGAACAGAGTATTCTAAATTCCAAATAAATTCAACCTTAGTCTGGAAGTTGCAATTGAAGCCATAGGCTGTGTGTCACAGTGTACTGAGTCAATATCCCGGAGGAGAAAGTTCCTGACAATAGTGTTTGTACTCCTCATTACCCTTTTTGTTAAGGAGAATGTTGGAGAATAGTTGTATCCCAGTTACCATAAACTCCCCAAAAATAAGAGCATTAGGTAGGTGGAATGGAAGTCATGCACTGCTTATTAATCTATACATTTATTGCATATTACCATTACGAAACGGAGTTTCTAGCTGGATTGCTGAGAGGGAACAAAGCATTATGCTCCAAATTACTTTTAACCTTGATGTTTCCACATTATCCCCTTGAGACTGCCAACTGTGATCTTATTTTATATGCTAGTTGTTTTTACAGTATTTATTTTATTACATATTTATTATAGAATATTGTATTTGATGGAGAAAATGTACTAACCTGGGCTGTGATATTCACACAAACAATTGGCTGATTATTTTGCTGTTGATGATCTAGATTTTTTAAAATTTAATCTTTATTGTATTTTTTCCATTACCATGTAGTCCCCTTATACTCCCCTCCGCCCAGCAATCACCACACTGTTGTCCATGTCCATGAGTCCTTTTTTCCTTTTTGCTCAATCCCTCCACCCCTCACCTCCCTCCACTAGCTGTCAACCTAAAATCTTTATTTAGTAATTCCGCCACTGTAACTGGAGTGAATAACTAGCTAGTCAAAAAACAAGACTTTGTTTTGGCTTTCTTTGTAAAGGTCATTTCTAAACTCATAATAAAATTTATTTTTCCATTTGAGGAAATATCTCAGAAGGTCCAAGAAGTGGAAAATAGAAAAGAAATATGATTAAGGACTACTCCATGAGGTCCTTCATCTGAATAATAAGAATTACAGAGAGAATTAGAGTTGTGGGGGAAAATGTTTGTCAGAGCACTACTGACAGAGAGGAAATAATCCAAGTTTTCAAAGACAGGAAGCAGGTCATATAAAGACCAAGATTCAGGATGTCAGAGGACTTCTCAAAACAACATTGGAAATGAGAAGACAATGGCGTAACAACTTCAGAACTCAAAGTAAAAACAACTTTGTACTGGATTCTGTTTCCAGTGATACAGTCAATCAAGTGTAAATATAGAATAAAGACATACAAGGTCTCAAAAGATTTAGCTCCCATATATTCTTAAGAGAAAAATGTTTAGGAAGATACTGCAGGATGCTTTCCATCAAAATGAAGGAGGAAACCAAAAGGACAAAGAGCATCAACAAAGCTTCCCTCAAGGGGAAGTCCTGGGATTCATCCATTCTACAAAAAAGTTTGGGTGCCTATCATGTGCAAGATTCTTGCCTAAGTGATGGCTATAGCATGCCAGGTAGGAAATTTTAAAAAGGAAAGTAAAGCAGAGGAACAGACAGTGGCTGGTACAGGGAGGAGAAGATACTTTAGACAGGGTTGTCTGGGAAAGCCTCTTTGGTAAGATAAAATTGAGCAGAAACCTCAATAAAGGGAGAGAAAATTAGCCATGCAGATAACTAAGAGAATATCATTCTAACTAAAAGGAATAAGAAATGCAAAGGTCCTGAGGCACCAACATATTCAGTATGTTTGAGAAATAGCAAGGAGGCCAGTTTGACTGGACCAATGTGTAGGAGGGAAAAAGTGGTACTGTCACATATGTCGCCCCCCAGAAACTCAGTCTGAGAGTACCAGTTCAGAGGCCATCCTTTGCAAGGATGGGGTGCTATACTCCAAGATGTACTATATGCATTGGATTAAAGACATCTATATGGCATTGTGCCCCAGTACAAAATATATATATCTAGAAACCAAGGGGTGGGAGCAGACATGCCCCACCCCTTACAATCACTTCTAATGACTCTTAGAGGACTTTGCTTTCTATATTCACAGCTCTGAACTCTGCATATTAAGAGGTCTTGGTCATTAAAGGGGACACACTCTTGCCAAAAAATATAGCAAAATTTCTATCAAAATATCAGCTGCAGCTGCCAGCTGGGTACTTTGGACTCCTTGTATCTAGAGATCAGCAGACAAGAAAAGAAGTTACCATCTTGCCAGGGACAATCAACTTTGATCAAAGGATAAGGTAGGGATCCTGTTACACAATCAGTGCAGGAAGGAATAAAGTTAAGTGTAGAGCCCAAGTGGTGCCTGCAATGAATAATAGGTATAGCAACACCAGCCTGAAATATACATGAGAGCAGAAAACTGGGCCCCTCAGGGAATGAGGGTGTGGGTTACAACAACAGGTAAGCCACCAATGGCAGCAGAGGTAGTAGCAGAGGTTAAGGGAATCTAGAATTGATAGTGGAGCAAGGAGATGACTAGTACTGATTGTATTCCCGAGCCTGACTGTAGCAGAAGGGACTAAAGTTTGTCTCACTTACTTCATCTTCCAAGTCCCCTTTGGGAAAAGAGGCCCCTTCAGTTCTATAGGAGTCTACACACAAATGGAGAGCTAGGTCTATGGGGAGCAAGGGGTGGGTTGTGGTAAACAGGGACACGCTGCCCAGATTCACCTCCAAGAAAGGACTTGCCGCCCAGCTGCAAGGAATGAGGTCAGCAACCTCCAGCTGTCAGCTTCTTCAGAGTCGGCCTCAGCTGCAGAGAGCTACTTTGCTTGGGGTCATGCCCTTCCCACATCTGGTGACTAAGTGAGGTCAGCTGAGTGCAGCTGCAGAAGTGACTCTAGCACATGGGGAGCAAAAAAAAAAAACCTAAGCAGTTAAACAGAGAACTATGAGATATAATAAAGTTATTATTTTAAAATACTACCTTTTGTGGTTGTTTGTTACTCAGCCAGAGATACAGAAGTTGGTGTCTGGTACCATGACAACTATGTGACAAGTATTGAGACTGGAAAGGGCAAAAAGACTGTCATTGGAGCTGAAAGAGCAGCATGGTAGGCAGAATAATGGCCAGCAAAAATGTCCACATCCTAATCTCCAGAACCTTTGAATAGTTTGCTTTACATGGTAAACGGGACTTTGTAGATGCGATTAAGGATCTTGAGATGTGGAGATTATCCAGGGGGGCCCAACATAAGCAGAAGGACCCTTAAAGTGGAAAAAGAATACAAAGAGGGGGTCGGAATAATGAGAAATGAGGACTTGACCTCTGTTGCCAGCTCTGCAGATGGGTGAAGGGAAGCACAAGCCAAGGAATGTGGGCCACCTTGGAGGCTGGAAAAGGCAAGGTAACAGAGTCCCCCCACGCCTCTCCCCCCCCTCCTCCCGAGCCTCCAGAAAGGAATACAGTTCAGCCAACATCTTGATTTTACTTCATCAAGACTGATGTTGGACATCTAACCTTTAGAACTATATAGTAATAAATTTGTATTGCTTAAACCTGCTAAGTCTGTGGTGATTTCTTAGAGAAGCAAGAGAAAAGTAGTACTAATAGGAGGCTATCAGCCAAGGCCAGCAGAATGGTGAACAAACTCTGAGTAGAGGGTAAAAAAGACAGTAGGAAATTACTAATACAGGAGAATGTAGGACCAGAGTATGTGGTAACAAAATGTATGTCGATACTACTGACTGCTCTAACATAGAAGATGGCAAATGAACCTGAGTTTATAGATCTCTTGGATTTCCAGGCAGAGTGGTGAAAGTACCAATTAGCTTTTCATAGCTACTGATGATGATGTACAAAAAGAAAGAAATGAGCTAAAGAAGGAACTGTTTGATTTTAAAGAAGAATTTTGAGGAAATATTTTCACTCCAGTGCTTGTCATTTCTTATGGAAAAAAGAATGACTAGAGGGTGGAGCCAAAATCCCAGAGGGAGGAGCCAAGAAGCAAGGTGTGTGATGAGTTAGGAAATCACCACCAGAGGCACTGTTCCTTGACTTTAGTGTGGAGCCCTGGTAACACTCTGAGTTTTGTGTCTCCCTCACCCCATTTTGACAGGGAGTGTCTGTGTGGTTTTCCTACCCTAGAAAAACCTGGACTGAATGAAGCCACTCCCAAAGAACTACAGCTAAGAAATTATACCTGAGGAGTTTTATACCTTAGGTCCATATCTATACCTAATTTAGATGATAAGATACTGAACTTAAACATATGCCATAATGAGATGAGACTTTAGGGTACAGGATGAATATATTTTGCATTGTGGGTAGGACAAGAATTGTGGCCAGAGGGTGGACTGTGACAGAGTGTCTTCAAAGACAGCTCTGACACAATCCCCTCACCTCCCTGTACATACATACTCTTCCTTTCAAGATTGAAGTCCATTTTCCTTCTCCTTCAGTCGGGGCTGGCCTTATAACTCACTTTGACCAGTAAAAGGCAGTGAAAGTAAGGCCTGACATTTTCTGCTTTCAACTCTTGGATCTTCAAGCCATGATGTTAAAATTCTGGGCTATCCTGCCGGTGAGAGGGACCATGTGGGGAGTCCCTAGAGACACCACGTGGAAACAACAGCCACATAGGGAAGAAATGAGATAGCCTAGTCAATAGCACCAAAGCTCCAGACAAGTGAGAGAGTTCTTGAACTTTCTAGCTGAGCTTAAGCACCATTTGAATGATTCCAGCTGGCCACACTTGGAGCAAAAGAACCACTGGTCAATCTACAGAAACATGAGAAATTTAGAAATCATTATTTTAAGCCACTATATTTGTTACATAGTAATAGATCATTGATTCAGCCATCATTTTGTTTGTAGAGGCTTCAAGAAAAAGAGACTTCGGAAGAAAAAAACCTGTGGAGAGTCGGGAGACTAGACATCTTTTTACTTCAAACAGCCTGTCTCTTTTAGTCAGCTGATGTATCTTCATCAGTACAATTTTCTAAAAATACTTCGTGAGCCTTTTGTAGCAAATTAATCCACCCCACAAGACAAAAGCTACCTCTTTAAATTTGATTTAGAAAGGCGCCTTCTCCCTTGGGGAAATCAGGGTGTGTAGGAAATGCCCGTAGTGTTCTCTGGCCCCCAGGACCTGGGAGGTGCTGTTTGACATCATTCTAAAATCTGGACGGATTTTACAGCCTCTGATTTATTGTAACTCAGAGGCTATGTTTTACTGTTGGCACCTCGGGACTTTTATCTTTTCTCTGATGCCATTTATAACACTGAAAATATTTTTCTTCCTGGTAAAATTGGGAACAAAACATGGCAGCAAACATTTCAGAGTTTATAGGAGATTACATTTACATATATTAGTTTCCTCTCCAGACTCACCATAAAAAGTTTGAGAAATTAATACTACTATAAACTTAAATATAAGTTGAACTTAGAGGTCACATCTATTTTATTAAATGTATTATAAACATATTAATAAAACAGTAAAATCATAACAAGCACCCATGGACATTTAATAAATGACTCAATTTTTGAAGCAAAAAGGTACATGAATGAGAGTTCTGGTTAACATTTTGAAGTGCAAGCTAATTATTTATTAGATTAAGAAATAGTTTATATTTGATTGCCCTATATGAAAGTGTTGATTCTACCTGGTTATCAGCTGGGAATTAAAACATAATTCAGAAAATGGAGCATAGGTAGACACACTGTACCTCCTTGCACAACCAAGATAGGGACAACAATTTAGAAACAGAATAACAACCAGAACTGACAGAAAACTGAACTGTATGGAAGTCGGACAACAACAGAGTTAAAACAAACACATTCATCCAGACCGGTAGGAGGGCTAGAGTTGGGCAGCCGGGTGGAGAGGGGTCCCACAGCACAAAGAGCGTTGGGACTGGGTGCCTCAGACCACAGAGGGCAGACCCTGGGCGCGCAAGTGGCGGCTGGCAGACCCCAGCCAAGGGGTGGCAACCAGCAGACCCAGCGAAGCAGCGATTGTGAAGCAAGGCACTGTTCGCAACCCAGGATCCCAGCACTGGGAAATAGAGCCTTGGGGCACCGATTGAAAACACCTGTGGGAGTTGAGACGCAGAGAGAGACTCCCAGCCTCACAAGAGAGGTCATTGGAAAGTCCCACAGGGTGCACAAGCCCACCCACATGGGAATTGGCACCAGAGGGGCCCAGTTTGCTTGGGGGAAGCAGTGGAAGGGACTGAGGTTCGACAGAGAAAGGAGCAAGTGCCAAAGTTCCCTCTCGGACCCAGCCCCACATACAGCGTCACAACCCAGTGACTGGGTTGCCCCACCCTGGTGAACTCCTAAGGCTCCACCCCTCATGCATAACAGTTGGGAACAGACCAAAAAAAAAAAAAAAAAAAAAAGAGATGGCTCAAACAGAAGAACAATTGAAAGCCTCAGAACCCATCCTTTTAAGCAACCAAGAGATAGCCAACC